>JBAMNC010000995.1:1200000-1800000 GCA_037902135.1 Cetoscarus ocellatus
TTGTGAATCCAGTCAACATTAAATTAAACCATGAAGCTAGTCAGTTTGGACAGGTGAAGTGCCATGCTCTTTGTACATTGTTCTCTAGATTCTTACTTTAACCTGTGATTTCAGGATCCAGTTGCTCTAAAGTGGGGTTCACACATAAAGATTATCAGGCTGTTTTTGTCCCAACTTTCCCCCGTCCTGATCGTGGATGGCAAACACCAGATTACTTTATGTCTAAGATTATCCCATGGTCTAAGGTGTGTTAAAAGTAAATTTGTCCTGATAATCGACTCTGTAATGGGTCGGGGCTGACAATCGTAAATATTAAACTTGTTTAATGTTTATGACCAAAAATCTTCATGTGTGTGTAAATCCGACGACTCCCGAGTCAGGATTCTGTGAATTGTGACATGGAACAGAATGTATCCAATCAAGAAGCGAGCTGACTGAGGAGCAAGGAAGCAGGCGTAAATAAAAACAACCATGGCTGACCTGAAACATAAAGTTTGGTGGACCTCAGAAATGGAGGACCAGCTCACGTGTTCACGCTGTCTCCAGGATTTTTTCCAAAGTCTTGTCTTTTCTTTAGATTGAGACTTTTCCATCAAAAATAATCCCAAGACCACCATCATTCCCTCTTCTTGTATGTCCTCTTCCATGTTGCGTGTCGTGTTTTCTGGTTGTTGCCATGTTTCTTCTTCGTTTTTGTTAGATCGCGTTTGATCACCTGAGGTTTCTGTCTTGGAGGACTAGATTCTAGATCGTTGGTGGGACAGAACAATTGTGTTTGTGGTGTGCGGTGTTGAAATTATTGGAGCACACCACACACAGTACGATCAAAACTGTGCAATGCCTGATTTTTATCTTCATGTGTGGGGTCTCTAACAGATAAAAAAAATCTCTTCAGATTTAGAACATTTTTATGTGTGTACCCTGCTTAAGCTATGCTAAAATGATCAAGACTTTACCATGCTCTACAGGCATCAGAAACAGACTAAAGGGAGTGAAGGCATGTGCAGTTTGTTGCGGCAAAACTGCATGATCAAACACTGTGGACACAATCCCAGTAGAAGTAACATACTAGGCATGTTTACTAAAAAGCTACAAGACAAGACAGCATGACTAAGTTCAATCCCATATCTGTATACATGCCCATGTTATAAAAACATCATGATTTTTGTAGTTCCATATCATGAACTTGTTTGAAGAAATCTCATCAGTGAGTGAAACATGTAAACAAGGTTTCTGCCGATAAGCGTATCATGATTAATCCATGAACATGCATCCAATATTGTTATCATCATAATCTGATTATTCCCAGTTATCAGATTAATGTGATCATGCAAACATACTCAGTGTTTATCTGGATACTGTGGCGTAAGAGCTGATTTTGTGTAAGGCTCGAGAGGAGAGAGTTTAGAAGGAGGAGGAGTGGTGGGATTTGGTAGTGAATCATAATTAGTCCACTTCAATCCTTCTTACGTCCTATTACCATCTTATCTCGCCCATATGTTTCATTGCCTCCTCCTTCAGGAGTCTTTTTCTGGCTCTTATCTTCTCATTCTCTCACTCTCCTCCTTCTCTCTCACTCCCTCTTTCAATCATTTCTCTCGGTCAGAGCACCCCTGACAGCAGCTTCTCTTCCTGATAACAAGCGATGAGCAGTGGTCCTCGTGGACAGGTCAGGGAGACCGGACTTGGCCTTTTACCTGCTCGTTAACGCCAGAGCAGCGGGGGTACAGGCGGCCAATTACTGAAGAGGTTCAATCAATAGTCCGTCGCTTTGCCTCCCTCTGTTGGCATTGTCTCCTCTTACCCTGAATGCTTTACTGACTGCCCATCTGGGAGTGTAGGGGGGTAGAGATGGGAAATATAGAGTTTTTTCTGTTATATAGCTGTATCTGTAAATGAGAGACAGGATACGACTAAACTGTATACACTAGTAAAGTTTATGTAGCTTTTCATTCAGAAGACAATAGATACCAGTCCAAAAGCAAAAAATGACTACTGTAAGAGCCAAACAGTGATATGCCTACTGATCACAAGACAATCTATTTGAAGTGTTTACTTTCAATTAAAGGTACCCCGATACATCAGCCACGGATCAGTATCAGCCATCAGTTGTTTGAAGTTAATGCCTGCTGTCACCGATACTGATCACCTGCGGATTAACCTCATGTTTACCTGTGGATGTCATCCACTCTTCTGCTGCTCCAGCTGCTCTGTCATCCTCTTAAATAAACTGTAGTAGGATCCCCAAAACTTTATTTTCAGTCCTCTTAATTAAAAAAATGAATCCATTGAAGTCTGTGCTGAAATTCACACTAAGACCAGCAGGATAAAAGCTACACCGCTAAGCTAAAGAGTTACACATAGCTACACAGCATATGCACGAAATGCTAAGTGATGCGTTTGAGGTCCCGTCAGAAACATTGTGATGCGTTCAGGTTGGCACAGTAAAATGAGTACTTGAAGACTCTAAGAACATGATTTGTTTAAAAGTCTTTTACAGAGTTGGAGATTTAGATTTTGTCTGAACCTTAAATAATGTTAAGTGGGAGTGAAATTTGTTTTCTTGGCATTTTGAAATAATTATATCAGTTACAGCATGTAATTGAGAAAATATTTATAAAGGTGCGATCTTTTATCTGTTCAACCGTTTGCATTGTTTTGCCTGATTAATTTAATTAATATTTTCTGTCAGTCTACCAATAAGTTTGATGATTCACATAAATCAAAGCAAGTAAAAAATTATTTTATTGTGTAATGTGGATGCCCTTACTGCAGGATACTGTACTGCGTTACTCTGTGACATCTTTTTTCTGCTTTGTTGACCAAATACCAAACGAGCTGTAACACAAAACAAGAAACATGATATGTATCAGTATTGATCGATCTCACAAACAGATGATCAATGATTGGTATCGATAAGAAAAGCCTGATCGAGGTGTCCCCAGTTGAAATTATCTTCTTATGTTCTGTTTCACTAAAAAATATTTTTATCTTAAGATCTTCATCCATTTTCTATACTGCTTATCCCTTGTGGGGTTGTTGGGGGGCTGGAGCCTATCCTAGCTGACATTGGGCGAGAGGTGGGGTACACCCTGAACCAGTCAATCGCAGGGCCACAAAGAGAGATGGATAACTATTCACGCTCACACTCATACTTAAGGGCAATTTAGAGTCACGATACAAAGTCAGTTTTTAAAAATATTAATGGACGTGGCAAGGAGTGAGGGTCACTCCCCCAGTTCTACCCACCTTTCCAAATGCTGCATGTGCATTAGTTCTATCCACACAGTGCTCTCTTTCTTTTAGTCGAAATATGACAAAAGATTATTAAGATTTGTACTTTTTGACACCAGAAATAGTTTTGATTATAGAGATTATAACCTTTTTTTCACATAATGTTAATGATTTTAAAACATTTTTACCCCAATATTGCCCGTGTCTTTGTACAGTGGACAGTATGTAGGAGTTCATCTTCATTTTTTTAATGATTAATGCTAAAAAATTGCCCAGTTTTGAGTGTCAGAGACTCGTCAAGACATCAAACAGGTTTTAATATCATTTGATTTTAAATAGTCTGAAATCAAAGCTTTTAATTCTGCTTTTGTATCAAACATTTTTCTTGCCTTTTAAAAAATGACAAAATATCGATCTGCTCAAATTTTGTCGTGACACAGTTATTAATACACTGAGTCCAAGTATTATAGTTTTATTGAAAAGAAAGCAATCTAATCAGATTTAGGTTCATTTGACTCAGCGCAGCAGTACTCTCTGACTCCTTGTGGTAGTGCTTATGGCATTATTTGGGTACTGAGGGAGTAGCTGGACGCAGAAGAGGACGTAAATGAATGACAGTAGTTTCATCTCAGTCACCGTCACATTCTTTGACTCTAAATTGCTGAGTAGAAATAAATTAATCTTGGATTTTACCTAATCAGAGACATTTTAGATTCCTGTTAAATCACATACATTGAAATATTGTTGCGTGACATTCTTGCAGTATATTGATTGTTGAAGTATTGCAGTTTCAAGATATTTTCGATATAGCTGACCATGTATCACTCGCTGTATCATGTCATGTTGTATCATACAGAAAATCTCCCTGTGACTCCCAGCCACAGTGTGATCTAATTTTGCCAGTCAGTGATGAAATAACCATATTGCCCCCAGCTCTTGGGGATGTGTGATATCATTGCAGGACATTTGAAAGCCCATATAATAACAGTCTGTCTGCAGCTGTACCCAGATAACACCCATGATGGACGCAGCCCTCAGCCCTGCAGAGGTGGGTGATAACTCTGCCCCTCCCTGAGTGGACTGGAAATCCCGCTGTCATATGCTTGTGTGAATTTTTCTCCTGAAACCTTTCTAAATTTTGTATCATCTCACTTGTTTATCCAGTAAGTAGCCTCTACTATGTGCTAAAATGGTTGATTTGACATGAGCATCTGGAAGAACATAATGGAATTTTCTCTTTTCTGTCATGCTTTCTGACTCGGTGAGAAGGAAAATAGACAAGACTTGAAGTGTGTCAGTGTGTGTCTCCTCTCCTCCCGTTCTCTTCAGTCTCCTGAACAATTGAATTAGAATAGAGACTTTTGCTGACTTAAATCAATGCTGCTGCGCCTTGTCTTCTCATCAAAGTAAGATGTTGATGAATTAAAGCCATCTACTAATAAGCAGGAGCTTGAGGATGCTCTTGGTTTAATCTAAAGATTGCATTTCTCCAAGTGCTGAGAGATAATTGAGTTTTAATTACAATTTTAGCTCAACACTATCACAAAAACAGCATGCTGTGCTACATTTGTTTTGTCCATAGGTCTCGTCATGTGAAACTTGAACTCATATTTCCTTTTCTTTACAGCACTACTGTATGTGCTCTGCAACTCCCACCAAAACAGCTCTTACTTTAAGCCAGGAGCAGAGGGAGCCATCGTCTGTATTTTGTTTTGTTTTGTTTGAAAAGCTAAAGAAAGTGACAGAAAGGCAGCCACTGGTGAGCAAAAAGATACAAAGACGTTGGTCATGTGGACCCTCTCTGGTTTTGGATGTATTGGATAGAAGGATGGGATTGAAGAATGAATTATTTGAGAACTGGCTTCATCTTGTTTGAGACATCAATATCATTCACTTTCATGCTTCATAATTAACTCACTTAGTTCCAACAAAGATGCCACTCTCTTAAGAGGCAGCCAGCACAAACGACAACAAAGGAGTCAAGCCAATAGCATTCAGGACAGATGAGGTTTAAGTTGGATTGATTTCACACAAAATTACACCAACAGTGCAACGTGTATAATCTGTGACTCTGATTTTAAGCAAGGACGGAAACACCAGCAACATGCTGAACTGACAGTGGATGCAGCACTATGTTAGATATCAGGAATGATAGGCAAGTCACATGAAGGACTGATATGACACAAAAATCCATGAGAAACAACTGGGGTATCTATAAAGAATTGGATCAATCAGCAGATTAGATAACAGCATTTGTATCAAAAAAATCTTGTAATTTCCCACATCTGATTGGAACTCGCCTGTGACACTTGGTGGACTGATTCACAAATCCATGGGGTACATTTTAAGTCCACCTGAGCAACATTTTATAGAATTAACTGGTATGTAACCTTGCCTGGTCCATTGTCAGTATTCAGTCAGCTCCATCTTGTAAAGCTCCAAGTCAGAACGATTGAGCTTGCTCAGCAAAAGCACTGTCCAATAAGCATCCCCAGAGCAGGAAGAGGTGGGAGCAACACCGAGAAGTGACTGCTTGTACAGATGGTAGCATAGATGCTAACAACTTAAGTGGCAGTTTTGTCAGACTTGGATCACATTTCTTTATGAAAGACAACAACAAACTCTGAAGGTATTTCTCGATTAAAAGGACGTTTTTGCTCCACTTTAGACTTGTTTTGCAGAGAGTTTTTCCACAAAAAGGCGTATGTGTTGTATTTTACAACGTGGCAGTAGTGCCCACTCACTACATTATCTGACTGGCTGCCATGAGTATGATCAACAGGACGATCATCTAGTCACCTTCAGAATATGCTTTTGAAAGCTTCTTCTCACTCCCAAACACTTCCCATTGGCTGTTGCCCAGATCGACTGGTGAAATATGCTGAACGATCCATCTGGTGTGTTGGGTTAGCCTTCAACTGGACGTTGTGGAGTTGAGCATCTTCAACCGGTAGATGGAGGTTTTGATCCCAGCTCCTGCAGTCACATGTCAATGTGTCCTTGGGCAAGATACTGAACCCCACTGCTGCATATGAGTGAAAGCATAGAAGCTGATAGTGATAGACACATTAGACATCAACCCAAACCATCCATGTGTTAATACAGCGTGAATGGGTATGAGTGACCTTCTGTGTTAAAAGTGCTTCAAGTAATCAGATGACTTAAAAAGAACTTAACGAGCTGAATTTCATTTTACCATTGAAGATGCACAGAGGCTGTTTTCTCACAGGCGGCATCCCAGGTTTAAATCCAGCCTGTGACTCCTTTCCCATCTATCTTTTCCCAACACCCTCCCCAGTTTCCAACTCGTTCCTCTGTCCTATCTTGTGACAGAATAGCCCAAGAATAAATATTTAGAAGAATAATAAGAAAACTAATTGTAATTATGATTTTTGCAATAATCCAGCACCTCTAGTTTCTCCTGCAGAGGACAGTCCTCTCTCTGCCGTCCCTTTACATTCTGGTCATCGTCTCCAGAAAAGACTGTGATTTCAGGCTCTCAGAGCTTGTTCCTTGCCTCTGATGGTGGTGTCCTTTCTGCACTGGCAAGATCAGAGTGCCTCTGTGCAATTCTAATCAGTGCAGTGGAGGAAGAGACGGGGTGAGGTGGGGTAAGGTTAGGGAGAGACAAAGACAGAGAAGAGCGAATGTGTGTGCATTTGGATGAGAGAGAAAGGAGGAAAGAGAGAGAGAGACGGTGAAGAGAGGGAAAAAGAGTGTGTGCATCTGTCTGTGTGTTTGAGAACCAGAGGCAGGGAGCGAGACAGTGAGGGAGAGTGCAAGCCAGAAAAGGGGGAGAGAAAGAGAGAGAGAGAGAGCAGAGGGAGGGGGATTGATATAGTGGGAGAGTGAGGGAAAGAGAGAGAGAAAGTGGTTACGTGGAGCAGCACCCCACTTCATCAGGCAGCATACGGCAGCCCTGCAGTGCTATCGCACACTATGGGAATGGGGTTATGAGATCGAGCTCAAGAGAAAGAAAGCAGAGAGAGACGAGAGCAAGGAGGGGGGGGAGTCAAAAAGAAGAGCTTGAGGGATTTGCTTGGATGAGAAGGGGGGGATGATCACAGAGTCCGTTGCCTGCCGTGGATGTGGGAAGGACGCGGCAGCAGCAGTAGCAGCAGAGGCTGAGGCAGATCTGAGGTCTCCTGTGTAGAAGTAGCCGGCGTCAGGACGTTATGCCCTGCGAGCAGTGAGGGGTAGCGTGTGAGAGCCAGGAGCAGCTGCTGTGACTGCATCTGCGCTGCCTGCCTGCATGTCTCAGACAGGCAGGGGATGCAGCAAACCTCTGCCCTGAGCACACAGGCTGCTAGCTGTACCCAGCAAGGAGAAGAACCAGGTGGGCTGGGGTTTGGATTTGGGGGGGCGTCTGCCTCAGGAAGGAGCTAGCCTAACCTGCGCTGTGGTCCTGCAGTGATCCTTGCTTTCAGAGTCAAGAGGCTCACCTGCTGTCTGCTGGATCTGAACCTGGATTTACAGCTTTGAGAGATGAGAGGCACGTTCTGGAGAAGAGTGTGAATGCTGGGCAGCTCTGGCACCACCAAGGACAACAAGCTTTTTCTCACTGGTAGACAGCTTACCTGGAGCTCCATCAAGGAACCTAATCTTGGATTTTATCATGAATTGAGGAGTTTGGAATCACTGTGGAAATCCTAAGCCAACGTTGCTTCCTCTTTTTCTTTTTTTTTTTAATGTAGGATTTTACAATATGTCTACCTGACCGTACTCCTTATGGGTCTGGAGTAAGGAAGAGAAATCTTTAAATCAAATGTGTATTCCTTGATCAAAAATAACATGAGTACCTCAACAGTACTTTAGAATGCTGCTACCTTCATTGTATGAGCCGTGTCCTAGCTCTCAAAGAGGTTGACCAATGAAGCCATGGGACTCAGCCAGAGCTTTACAAGTATGTGGTGAAAACACTGACAGATTTTTTTTGGGGGAAACTGAATATTTCTGTGTTGCACCCTGATGGTGTTCTTCGTAGTTTTAGAAAAAATGGCGGGGATGATTTTAGCAGAGTGAAAATGTGTGTTGTATGATAATGTCTGATTTACTGATATTGTTTCCATTTTTTCCTCACCCTGAAGAATATTTACTCCTTTGACTTATAGTGTTCAGTACTGTTATGTTATTGGACTAGCTAGACACTTGTTTTTACACTTGCTCATCTGCTCACTAAAGGAATGTTTAGTGAACCCTGTTTGTTGGAAGATGCCGTAGTGGCTCCATCCAACATAACTAACGTTACCAAGCTTCAGATGGGCTTCCTTCCCTGCACTACCTCCACCCTCGCCTGACATTTCCAGTCAGTCACACTAACACCAGTGAGTGTATATTAGCCTAGTCAGTCCCCCTGCAGGGCTTGAGCTGGGCCTGCAGCACTTCCTACCCTCCTCCTGTGTTTGAGTTAGCCGGGCCCCCGCCTTTACCTTGGGAGCCCCTCACCCCCGGCCTGGACCCTGTCTCCCCCTCACCCCGCCTGGTGCTGCTGCACTCGGCTCTGCCTCTGCTGGCCGAGGATGATGTGGCAATGCCATGTGTCGTCCTCTGAGTGCCGCTGCTACCGGCTGAACGGCTTCTCCCTGCTGAAGCGCTTCCCTCTCTCGGCAGATGGGGCCTGTGGTAAAGCCCTGGACCAGCCGGTGGGAGAGTGGCTGGAGCACGTGGGGCTGCCGCAGTACGAGAGCAAGTTCCTGCTCAATGGCTTCGACGACCTACGATTCATGGTGAGTCACCTGCAAGCACGTCAGCTCAAGGGTCGCTTCCACTTTGCATCACCCTGTCTCTCCCCGTGTCAGCCCAGTCGCATTCGTCTTTTTCTGTCACCACTCTCCTCTCACCCTCGGCTTGTCTCCCACTGGCTCACTCGCCCCCTCCCTCACGTCTCTATTTCCCTCTCACCCCTGCATCCTTTCCCTTCTTCTCCCCTTCATTGCTCCTTTTCACCCTGTGCAATGCATGACCCTGATAAGATTTATGGCCCCGCACTGAATCCCTGTAAGGCTGGGTGATATATTGAGATTTTGAAGATATATGGATGTATTTCTAAATGAGATGTAGGCTAAGACAGTGCTGCTTATATGGGTATAGATTATTTTCATGTTGACTGAAAGAATAGATGGCAGGCTTGAGGCTCTGCAAAAAGGCTGTTGACAGTAAAAACCACAAACAAAAATGTGCTTATTGAACACCAGATGAACTGTTTGAATTGTTTGGTCTTGATGGTGGAATTTCATGTTACATCCATTTTATAGGTAATGCTAAACATTATTGAAACATATTTGACTCTGAGGCAAAAAAAGATATCTAAACACACAATATTGGTAAATTTAATAATTTTAATCCTTAAATAAATTGTTGGTAAACTACTGCGCGCTGTCTTAATTGCACAAAAACATTGGCATAATTTCAGAAAGTGGGTGGAGATGATGAGGAGTGACCTTACTCTCAGGCAGTTCTGCTTGTAGTGGTTGCGTAATAGGACAAGTCATAAGACTTTGGTTAGCCTACATCCTTAATAACTAATTTATTTTGGTATTGTATTTCATAAGTATACTTAGTCTGGAAGATATATCACAAATTTTAAGACATATGGACATACTTGAAATTGATATATGGAGAAACTTTCAACAGATACAGGGTGAAACAGTATTGTGTGCACTGTTTATGCTGATCGAAAAAAGAAAGTGAACAACAAGCCCAATGCTTATAAAATGATTGTCTAGTATAAGAGCCAGTACCAGCAATATTTCTATTTGCTACAAAATGATCATGTTAAAATATTAAGTCTAAAGGCCTTTACACACCAAGGGCAATGTGAATAAACGGCACAAAACTAGACAACAAATTTTTGATGGAACTTTTCTATTCTCATTGAAAAAGGAGTGTATTTGCGTAAATATTGTGTACGTTCCAAAAATAATTGCAAACAGGCTGCCATGTTGAATGTCTTGACTGACAATGTCAGCAACGAGTCCTCTCATTGGTCAGATGTGGGCTCAAAGGATACGAAACTTCAGAAAATCAATTGCGGTCTAAAAAAATAAAAGCCCTGACTTTGCTCTGTGACATGGCATTGCCAGTGTGTAAACTTGCACTGACTGAGCATAAATTAAAAATAAAAGAAAAATGTGTGAAATAGACTCAAGAAAAAAATGCTTCTGGTGTGCATAGACCTCAAGTTTTAATGCAGATGTGTAAAGTTATCCATTTTTTTATTTTAAGAGATCGTACGTGAAAAATAATCAAATATTTGATACCTGATACTTACCTTGGCAACAGAAACATAGGTCTGATACTCCTATACTGAGTTATTGATTGATTTAATAATCAAAAATTTCCAAAATCTTCTGCACACTGTCTTATTTGCACAAATATGTTGGCACATTTTAAAAGTTAGTAAAACTGTCAAAGAGTTAGGGTCAACACACCATTGGTTTTCACCCATTTTTCTAAATGTTGAGTTCTTCCTCCTTTTGCTATTTTACTTATTTGACTTAAGATCAGTGAATTGCTGTACATTTTGATAACACTAATCATAAAAGTAATGTTTATTTTATAATATATCTAACATTTTAAAAGACAGTTTATTAAAGAGTATTGACATTTTGACATCCTCAGCACAGAAAAGTTGTCAGTCTTTTTGTACAATTCAGACGTTGTGCAGGAGTTTGGCTGCAGACCTCCACTCTGGCACTGCTGTTGCAGGCTCTGCCTCCACTATGAGGCCAGAAGTGAAAAATGAATCACAAAATAAAGTCAGGAAGAAGCATTAAGTTTTGATTGAATAAATAGTGAGATAAAATTGAGTTGGAAGTTAAAAAGACAACTCAGAAAGGCTTTTTTAAGTGAACTTCTCTTGACATTATAAGAACACGTTAAAATGATCCAGGAAATCTGCTTAAAAAAGATAAAGCATACACAATACAAGTCTGGATCCTGCAGTCCCTGGACCCACAGCCTACTACAAAGCCGTAGTGACAAGCCTGTTGTCACATGTAGAGTTTAAGTGGCTGTGCATGTGCAATGCTCTCCTCTCTGCTGAGAATATAAAACTGCCACATTTATGGTGCTATTGAACCTTAAAATTAACACCACACTGCCCATTAAGGCTGTTTTTATCATCATTCTACATGAAAAGCACTATAATTATATATTTCTTTATATGTGATTACAAGCGCAGCCTGGGAAAATAGCACTAAATTATAATTTAGGTGTTTATTTTTTAGTGCTAAATTGACAAAAAATGAAATTACTTAAAAAACACATTGTGGCTGTCATGAACAAACCTTCTATCTCCGAAATTGCTTTTCAGGAAATAAATGAACTACTGCTCTTGAATGAATGTAAATTTTATGAATATTTTATGTTCCTGATTATAAATCACATTTTTGTGCCTTAATTTGATTAAAACTTTATGAAACAATCTCATCAGCATGGAAGGTGACTGAAAGTCATAAAAAATGGAGATATAATTTAGAGATTTTGCCCAACAGTGACGATATTTTAAACTTGATATTGCAGCCCAAATTTGCCCTTAACATCGCCATGATCAAGCAGTCCTGTAAACAAGGGCAATAACTCTGTTTGAATACGATGTCACCTCCAGCCTGACACTGGAGGAAGCCTGAAAGGGGAAGCTGCAGCCAGACCTCTCTTAAATTTGTTTAAAATGAAATTAAATAAAAATGTTCAATGTTGATTGTCCATAAATCCTCTTTCTTCGACTTATTTTTCTAATACCACATTATCTGAAAGGTATCAATCAGATAACAATTTGATATTTCCTTACAAAAAAAGAAGTGTTGGGATGTGTAAAATATGTATCACCTTTCATCTAAAGGATAGGAGCATTTCGTTTTTGGTCTGTATTACCCAGCCCTACCTGTAGGAATAATGTCCGTCTCCAACTGCAAGACAAATGAGCAGAACCTATGGACTTTTCCCAGCTTCACCAGTTACGCCTCCTTTTTTACTGTGTTTTAAATTAGATCCTCTGAATTTCTGTCCCTCGACTTGACCTCTCTTGACCCTGATAACCCCAATCAAACCCGATCCCCCTGCCATTTGTTTT
Source organism: Cetoscarus ocellatus (assembly GCA_037902135.1). Classification (NCBI taxonomy): domain Eukaryota; kingdom Metazoa; phylum Chordata; class Actinopteri; order Labriformes; family Labridae; genus Cetoscarus; species Cetoscarus ocellatus. Next base: position 1,212,308 of record JBAMNC010000995.1, read on the forward strand.
AAACACACTGTGCATGGTTGCCCACCACACTGCACTAAATCCTCTCCCAGTGAAGCCCTGCTTGTGGTGCATCTGAGACTGTCTTGTTAAAGCTGCACTATCTGTAATTACACTGCAGCAGCATGCTCCAGTGCTGTATTTATGAACTGTACTCTTGTTTTAAGGATTCTGATGAAACATGAATTTTCAGAATTCATCACTTCGGTAGTGAGTAAATTATAAAAAGCCACATGATTGGTCTGCTGTGATGGATTAGAAGACATGATCAGACAGATTAGTGCCTCTAAAAGACATTGACACATTTTGCATGAGCCTTTGCATTTTTGAAGGCCTCCGTCGAATTACATATTGATAAATTCATTTAACTGCAGCCAAAGGACGGCCACAATCTGACTAAAAGCGTTATCATGTTTCCAGTAAAAACGTGTGTGTAAGGGAACTTGATGTAGCATTTGGCGATGATTGTAGAAAACACCATTACATTCTCAATCCCCAGGTCATGTTACTTTGAAAAACAAGGCAGCGCACCGTAAATAAGTAGACCCAAAGGGCAGGCGCGGACATTTCTCAGACCACAGAGCTGCATTAGCACTATAGGCTATATGTTACATCAGTTTTTCACGGCTGAGCTGCGCTAAGTGAGACCAGTGAGCTCAGAGGGAAAGTGCTTGTATTCACAAAGTGTTTTAGTGGAGGATTGCTGCTCTCTGATCTGTTTTCTCTCTGGTTAGGTATAAATTCACTCCTAACAGTCGTTTTATGACCACGTGATCACTCTTACTACAATACACGCTTCAGGGTCAGAATTGTGTTTGAAGGAGAGCCGTTACATGAACACAACAAAGCAGCAGGGGCAACAAAAAACAGCAAGAAAAGATCTTAAACACTTGGAACTAAATGCTTCTTTAAGTCTGATCTTTGTCGAGTGATGTAGGAGTTTCATTTGGTCATGTGGTCCCAATGGACTCTCTAATGTATTTAATTAGAGGTGTGATTCTTCTATTATGTTGAGGTTTGTTTAGATTCTGGTTCTGAGGGTCACAGTGTGATTCAGAAATTGATTTTCAAATCAGCTGATTCACGATTTACTAAACATGCCTTGTTTATAAGATTGTCTTATCCCTTGATCTGCATCTTGATGTTCACTAAGAGGCTATAAAAAGCGATTGAACATAAAAAAGCACAAAGAAATGTGTTCAGGATATCCGGCTAATGCATTTGTGAAGTTGTAAAGTTCATTGTAGGGCTGGGAGATATGGCCTTAAATAAAATCCCAGATTTTCTCACGAAACTCTCCAAAAAAATAAAAAATAAAATAAAACAAAATAAAAAATGACACAGACTTGACATAAAGTGAGTTTTGCCTTAATGTTGTCTAAATTTGTATGTCCCAAAACCAAACTAAATTATGCCTGTTTGAATTAAAGTCCATGTTTTGTTTTCAAGGGTACATAATTGAGTTTGGAAGTAGGCAGACTTGTCTGCGTTGACAGTGAAGGCACTATTTTCAAAATATTTAACAGGGAGTTTTCTTGTTCAATTGAATTAAAAAAAAACTTTTGTCCCAAAGGGGCAATTTAAAGGCACATGAAGCGAAAGCATGACAACCACAAACAGGAACAAATGACATCAGTATAGACATTACAAAGTATGCTTAGAAAGTATTAAAAATATACAGAACAATAGAAAAATATTTACTCAATATATACAAAGAAAAACAGACATGTAACATCATAGCAGAGCTACATAAGGATGGACTTTAAACAACTAAAAAGTTGTGCAGACTGATATATGAAAGAACTGAAAGAAGGTTTATTTATACTGGGTAGGTAAAGTGATCGCAGTGCGATGCAGGACAAACACATTAAGTTAAATAATAAAATGCAGGGCCTACCATTATGGAAACAGAGGACATTTTTCAGTATTTATCTTCAAACCTTGACACACCTTACATAGTTATTGTGTCAGTGTTGGAAGGAAACATTGGAAAGAGTTTTTACTCTGGGAGTCCAGGGCAGCTGCATAAGTGACAGTTCAAGTCAAAGGGAAAAAATGCAAATCTCCTGCAACAAAATAATTTGAATTAACTGACTGAATCAATCTATTTCCCAGCCATAGTGCATTCTAATGATAGCAACGCAGCCAATGCACCAGGAGTGAAAAAGAGAGAGGAGAGAGATGCTGCACAGATGAAATGAAAGTAGTGCTTTGCTGTACTGGGCTGCTGGTGTAAATTGGCTTTTAACAAACAGCAAGACAACTTAATTTATAGAGCACCATTTTGTCTTTGCACACCGAGTCAGTTTTTTTCCTTCTGAATTTTTTGCATATAAAGAAAGCATTTCAATCTGATGAAGTGGCAGTCATACTTGCTGACTGACTCCAAAGCTTTTGTCCTGACATTTTTTGGAGCATGTTCAATTTTAAGCTTTACTTTTGGCACTTGTTCCAGCATTGTGTGACTTTTCAGAGCAGCAGCTGCAGTGGGAGGTGTAGGCTGTGGCTTTTTATCACTCTCTCCCTTGTACTAAAATTTTTCTTGGTCCACTGTGTTCCCATTCTTGGACTGCAACCTTGGAACATTGTAAATAAGGCCAAAATTTGTACTAACAACCACTTAAAGCAAGATGGAGTGGACTAAAAAGTAGAGTCTCTCCATACAATAAGCTTTTGAGCACTTGGCACGGCAAAAAGAACTGATGCACCTAAATGGCTCTGTGAGGAGTGGATGGACAGTGTTTGGATAATTTTTCTTTGTAGTGAAAGAACCACTAAATCATCTGCATGATGATTTGGAAATTTTAAATGAAGAGAAAAATTAATGCAATGACATCTGTTAATGTTTTTAATTGGGCAAGAAATCAAAAATGCTTTCAAAAAAATGTTCACCATGTACAAAGGCTCGTAGTCCACGTTTTGGACTCTGGTGCAGTTTGATAGAACATAATCAGACCTTGACCTGACCTAACTGCAGGTTGGATTTAACAAGAAGCAGTTGCTTTCACAACCAATATCCTCAGCAAGATAAAAAAGGCACCATGAGCCCTCTTTTCACACCCTTGCTGAGCATTGGTTAAAGACCACTGGCATGCCTGATGGATCTTCTTAAACTATTTTATAGGATAAGCAGGTGAAGGGTCAAGAGGATTAATGCACCCCTTATCCTGAACTGCCTTGACAAGGGCCTTTATGGGTTATTGTACATCACTGTATTGTTTTTAAGCAATCGTTGCACCTCGTTTTAATCTGTATTGCTTGCCTGCAGTGATAAATGTAAACAATATAAAGAAAATTATGCGAGAGTCAATATTCATCTTTATAGTTTTCTACTTTAAAATTAGAAAGTGGAGAAAGAAGTCAGCTCGTCTTTGTTAACTCTGGGATTTGTAATGCAAGAAATTCTGACCAATCTAAGAGCATTTTCTTTGTGCATTACAGACATTTAGGTGTGCTTGTAAATGTCCCTGTGTGATCACTGACCAAACCTGAGGTAAATATGCAACAACAGAGCATCTGGCCCATCATTTGGACCTGAACAAACAAACCAAGGGTTTAAAAACCTCTGAAATGATCTGTCCTCAAATAAGACTTATCATATTCTACCCCTCTCTTGCTAACCAGGACCACCACTCTTTCAACCCAAGCGTCCCTGATTGATTTGGATTCAACATGCTCCTCTCACATGAGCACACAGCAGCTTTTTTTCTGCATAACCAATCATGTGTTATGCTCCATGCTAAAACATAACATGCATCTGTGTTCTTACAGCACCTCTGCAGGGAGCTAACAGTCGCAGTGTAACTGTTTTTCACACAATTATTCATGAGGATGTACATTCATACATATACACATAATTAGTACACACAGTCTGGAGATTATAGAAAATGGCATGCAACCAAAAGCACAGTGCTCACACCAAATATATCATCAGCCACTTAAAAACAATATATGGAGCACTTAGATGCCAAAGCATCTATCAAAAGTGTTAGATTTTCAATGCAATTTAGAGTTTAGATTAATTGCACTTTAATATTTATTGAGGTATCCTCTTTAAAATCAATCAGGCCTTGATAAGGACACAGCTTCATTTGTATTTGTCAGCTATAATGTGATCAAATATTCACCTATTAGGATACACTGGAACTTTTATTCAGAAATAATTGTGGTAAGAATCTGATTGATGGTTTTTCACAAATGGAGTTAATCGAATACTTCATCACCATGACTAATTCTGTGAAATTAATGTGCAAATCTTGGAAATCCAGTGCCATAAATCAGTCCTCCTTAATTACATGCATCATTTTTCACCTAATGCAACCAGTGATATTAAGGAGTTAGCCAGCACGCCATTAAATATACCGGCATTAGGGCTGGAAAATCTATCAGGATTTAAAGATCTGTTGATATTTTCAAAATCAGATACAAGGAAGAGAATTTTTGTCCAAACTGATTTAGTTAATGATGATTCGATTTAAAAAGAGAATAGATACTAGGTCTAATTCTTAGTGAGACTAATGCATATGTTGACTGCAAGGTCGTCTGGAGATCTCTGCCCTCTGAGCTTTACCTTGGATTTAATGTAGATGTCTTGAGGTGTAATTATTACAGAGCTTTGTTGCTGAACTTTTGCATAGGGGCACTGTGAAGAAACCTAAATTAACCAAACGAAGCAGCTCAACATTATTATGTGTGGAAATCAGCATTAGTCACTGTTAGAAATCACTCAGTAGCATCACTATTGGATGACATGCTCAATGTCCCTCAGAAAAATGAATCTTAGGTGATGTGCTTTTTGGGATAGTTTGGTATTTTTGATTAAGGGTTATAAGGTGTATATGCAATCAACATACTTCAACCATGGTAGTGGTGATCAGCTCTGCCCCTGTAGGATTTTGCTCCAGGCGCAAGACACAAAGACTATGCTGTTTGCTGCAGTATTACAAAAAAACAAACTATGGCCTTACCAGCCGAACAGTAAGCATCATAAATATGTCTGATGAAGTGTATAATCACCCTAAAAAAAATCTTTTAGTTTAAGTTCACCTAAAATTCTTAAATTGCTTCTTGCCCCAACAGTTGCAATATCTGGCCTCGCTTCTGTGTTGGTCTCTACTCACAGGGACAGAGCCCGTCCTAGTCATTATGGCTACTGATAAAAACATGATATATCAAATAACACTGTTTTGATTGCAGTTGACCTTTTGTCAGCTCTATGATTGGTGAACTGACCCACCAATCAGAATCAGAGAGCCTCTTCTCAAAGCAACTGTTGCTGGGTTACCCAGTTGGACAAGTTCTGTGTAGGCAGAGTCTTTTTCAATGCATTGTGGTGAAATTGTTGTAATACATTTGTTTCTGACACACCGAAAATCACAAAGAAAACATACTTATTCGCAAAGGTAAGAGAAAAAAAATATTGGTACAGACTGTATTTGGGATTGAAGTGGAGTTTATTGGAACGAAAGTAGAGCATTTTGTTGATTGTTTATTGTTAATTGACATTTCTTAAGTCATATAGTAGTAAGAGTTTTACTTCTATAAGCAGATTAATTTAGATTTTTTGACCGGTTTTCTTAAGTCCTGCTGTAGTTCTGACTTTATTTTTTTGCCAGGGCCAAAATTTGGAAAGTATCGAATAACTTAAACATAAATAAAAGTTAGTCAAAAGATGCGTTATTTTCCATTGTTTCAAATGAGAGTGAGGACCACCAAGACCAGATTTTGCCTAACCTATTAACAGTTACTGAGGAGGGCGGGGCTTAATAGAGGATCACTTCCTGTTAAGGGCGGGGCTTGACCAGGGGTAAGGTGTTTAGGGAGTTGCACTAATAGTTGTAGGAGTATGAGAATAAAATGATACCTTTAAAAACACAAGCCCTGCTCATATTCTCTGAGTTTGATAAAACTTTAGGGGCCAGATGGGAAGCTGTGGGGGGCCTCACAGGGCTACCAGCTGACGATCACTGTCATATAGCCTCAAATCAAAACACCGAACTATCCTTTTAAGGGTGTGTCTGTAAAATGACTATGATGTAGATGATCTGCAGCAGAGCCGACCCTCCCCAATGTGGCGCTCTAGGCGAGATTTTATGTGTCGCCCACTTCCATCTGCGATTTACATACGCCTACAAAAGAAATAGAAAAGCATTGTTTTTAAAGTGTCTTTCATTTATACATAACATGTCACCCAATTTACATGCTTAACTAATTACAAATGAATACATAAATGATATACACTACACTACAATATAAACATCCAGTTATAATAAGTGAATAAATCATAACTTATTTGGTATTATCATTTGTAGTGATATTAATTGGGCATTGCTTTACATGTGAATCAATCCGAGCTTTTCCATTTTAAGTCAATAGTTCTAACTAGTTTTAATTTTTTCCCAATTTTGTGGCGCCCCCTTGAGGCCACAGTGCCCTTAGCATTTGCCTTTATTGCCTAATGGGCCAGTCGGCTCTGATCAACAGTCAGTATTGGCTGCGAAAACCCTGGTTGAGGCACCTCTTATCAAGATATATATATTCTATCAACATTCAGCTTAAAATACTGGCATCTGGATTTCGGTCCATATTTCCCAGCTCTAACTGATGTGTACTATTCTATTAGGTGACACCTCCATGAGGCAGGTGTTAAATCAAAACCAGAGCCCCCTTTTGTCCTAATCCATTGCAAGATTACACAATACTCAGAAGATCTTAGACATCTGCAACATAATGTGATGTAGACAATAGATCATTAGTCATTCTGATGATCACTTTCATGCCACAAGTAATGTATCTTCTGGACTTGATGTATCAGGGAAATAAATCATTAGCCTCACCAGGCAAATTACCCATGGATATTTACAAGGATGTGGAAGTTGCAAACAAGAGAAAGGTCAGAGTAGTCAGGCAGACGTTGTGAATGTTTTATATTGTGCCCTTTTAGGATGTGCTCGACTTGCTCAGCTGTGATCAATCTAACTGGACTTGAACACTAGAATGCTCTGAAGTCCTAACTTGTGTTGAAACAAGGACAAAACCTTACAAGTCTACCGTCATGCCTTTACGTTGCATCTCTCCTGCATCAATATTTCATCAGACTGCAGCCCCCTCTTTTTGAAATGTTAAAACGTAGAGCTGAACACGCAGATTATAACACATTAACTGCATCTTCTTTCTTTGCCAGATTATTTTTATGCCCGCTGACTCCTGAAAAATTAACCAAATCTGAGTTTTTTTTTCTGAGTGATTCCACTGTGATGCAGAGCAGCAGAGCAATCCTAATTCACTGTTGCATTAACTGAGTGCATTTAGAGGGATGAAGGACTTCTACCATGGCTGCATCTGCAAGTCGTTAAATCAAACTACCAAAGCTCATAAGCTATGTAAGAACTGAACCATACATTCCCGTCACATGTTTCAAATGCAGCATGAAATAATAAGTTTGCAGAGTCTCCCGGGGCATCATCAAACTTCAAACCCTGTTAATAAAAGTGGAGAGTCTATTTTTGGGTCTCCCTTACATCAGACCCTGCCTCTTTTTGACCTTTATTCCAGCGATCAGTGAGTAATCTCCAGACAGCACCCTGATACAGGCCTGGAAACACTGCTGCATTGTGCTCTGAAACCAATCCAGTAAGAGCAGATTGAGTAAAGACTACAGAACATTTTAACATTCTTGGCCGGGAAGAATCAATCTGCGGCAGCCCGGTGGGAAAAAAACGCTTAGCTCCACATTTTCAGGGTTCTCCTCGTATCTTTATTCCTGCCTATAAACCCGAATAAGATGACAAAGCACCTGCAGCTGCAAATATGTACTGCTACATGAGGTAGACAAGAATCTGCTTGTCAGTTAAGATTTCAGGAGGCAGGAAAAGATTGATGTTCATTGTGGTAAATTAGGAAATTAGTACAAACTGTAGAGCAAAATTCTGTTTTCGTCTTTGAGTATTCTTGTTTTTGCCTCAATGAAACGCAGCCACACACAGATCCGGTAGATGCTGCTGCGGTTATGAGGGCTTTGTTCCCTCCGAGTCGTTCCAGATCAGATTGATTACTCTTGGCATGCACAATTCATTTGACTTCATTGTCCTCCCACTCTGCTTGTGTGCATATCCTGCGTGTGTGCTCATGTGTGTAAGTTATAATAATGAGTGTGTTTTCTCTGCTAACATGGTGCTCCAGTTGTTATATCATTGAACAAGTCATGATACTTTGATTGACCTATGTCCTTATTAACCTTTAAATGTTGTAATGTAGTTTACGTGTGGACTATAGGGATGGGAAATGTACCAAGTTTTAAGATATTTTGATATATTCTCATTTGAGCTGTAGGATTAGACAGTACTTTTAATGTTAATTTATGTAAATCTGTGTATATGCTGATTTGTAAGAGAATGACAGGCCTAATGCTCTGGAAAGAGACTGTTTACAGGAAGAACCACAAACAAGAATGTGCTAACTGACCGCATAATAATCTAGTTGAAAGGTTAATCTGAACAGTGATTAGTAATCCAGTTGGTACAGTCAATTAAAATAGTGTTTACATTGTTGGTAAAAATTAAACAACATAGCACAATGATAGCTGCTTGATACCGCAACAACAAAACTAGTCTAAAATTAGAGTTGGACAAATATGGCTGCCCCTGCATGCCCATCACAATTAACAATATGCTTGCCCAAAGTTTAATATTCAATCAGAAAAAATATGATGCTGTGTTTACTAGTTCTGTCACTTTGTGGTCACACAGAGCTGAGCACTTTTTCACTTGATGAGGTACTGCTGGACTGCTGTGGGTGGAAGGTTGGAAAATGGGCCTGCAGATTTGTCTTGGATGAGGAGTAGGCCAGCTGCTTTGCACATTATTTACACAGAGCCGGGTCTTGTTTTTTATCTTGCCATCAGCAGTGTGGAGCCCAAAGTACTTCCACAAAGTTGCTTTACCTGTCCTCCATTTTCTCAAGGTGTTCTTCATGTTGTTGAGGCCGAGAGAGCAAAGGACAGTCAGACGTAGCAAAGGGGCACGCTGAGTCACTTGCAAGCACTTAGGCCACTCACATGATTCAGTGTAGTTAGCCTACATTTTGTCTCCAGTGCTGTAATGTTTCATTAGTACATGGTGTAATCCTACATCAATCAGATATAACAATGTGTCAGTGTACAATATTCTCGCAAGATATCTGGACTATCACGGTAATTTGTGATATAATCATTACTGCAGACCATGTATCGTGAATTATGTTGTATTCTTGCTTTATTATTATTTTTGCATTATTGCTTTTGATAACAAAAGCTGCAGGCAGAGTTCTACACATATTCTGAATACTTGCAGCATCTCTGTTTGCTGAGGTTATTGGAGTTTCCAGTTGAAAGTGGAGGTGGTGAGGGAACCGTTTCCAGTCAAGCTGATCAAATCTCCATTGTTTCAATGGTGGTATTAAAATATACACACTTAATGTCTTCAGTCATGTTATTAACAAAATAAACAAAGTATATTTGTAGAACAAAGTGGGGGATCTCTGGACTTGTATGTACAAAAGACATATGAAATATTTTTCCACATGCCTGGTTAACCATAACAGAACTGAGAACGTAAGCTCAGCTGTATTTTTATCCATATGTGATGAGACATTGATGCAACAGCTACTGCTACCTCTATCCGGGGATTTAAGTGGATGGGAGACTGTAAAATACTGCCCCCCGCTACAGATTTGGAGCCAAGGATGTGACATAAAAATGTACTAAAAAGTACTCAACGCATGATAAGAAACAGCCACAACGATGTACCAGAGGACTCTTCCTCATAATCTGAGTTTGGATTTTAAAACTGATAAAAAGCTCCTTGAATACATTAAAAAGATGATTCTCTCTTAAGATTAATATTTCAAAAAGGTAACCCTGTGGTCATGAAGCATTAAACTGTTTGTGGTTTTTATTGTGAACAATCTAAAAAAAAAATTACTAACTCATGCGACATTGTGCCTACAAATGACCAGATCGAATGTATTGTTAGTTATTGCAAGATAAGCCAAACTAAACCCTAAACCTCTATTAAATATGTATATTGATATTAAAACATGATATATTGCCCATCCCTTCATAGAGATTAAACAAAAATATTTCTCCTCTCTGTAACACAGAGTTATATTCATGTATTGTACCATTGTATGTCCATATTGTGTACTGTCTCTGTGCCTTTGCTTGCGTGTGCGTGTGTGTTGATTCGTTTGCCTTCACGTGTGCACGAGTGCGGCTGTGTACTCGTGTGTATCTTTGTGTGCATGTGTGTGTCTGTGCGTGAATGCGTTTACTTGTGTGTGTCTCTTGCGTTTGTGCTCATGCAGGGAAGTAACGTGATGGAGGACCAGGATCTCAGAGACATGGGGATCACTGACCCAGGACACAGAAAGAAAATCCTTCATGCGGCACGCAGCTTGCCCAAGGTACTTAACATCATAAGTTAACCCCGGCACTGAGGAGAGGCAGTGACTGACAGTGTCTCAGAGAGAGGTCAGAATATCAGGATGTTTATCCAAATTATTGCAAGAAAAATAAACTGTGGAGGGGAAAAGGTTTTGGAAATGTGATCAAATATGAATGCTGTGCTGTTTACCTGAATAACAATGCTCTGAGAAAAAAGAGACCTTAGGAAACCATTTAACGTGCTTATGCTCCTTAACTTGGGCTCTTGTATTCATATATTCATGATGACTGCTAGGATATGTTCATAAGTATGTCCACAATTGCTAAAGGTCATAAAACCCTCTAATTTTCGCAAACCAAGCACGCCTGATCCACCTCTAGTCTCAGTCTATCTGTGACGCCCTGTTAGAGCTTATGCCACTTTAAGGCCCCCTTCCCCACATGGGCATAGTCTGTTTTGATTGGTTGACCAGTCTTTGCTGCGGTAATTGGTCAGTTCAGCACTTAAAATTCTCTTCATCTGCTCCAGTTGTGAAAAACACTCCCATACTCTGTCAAAGGTCCTGTAAGTTAAAACTGTTATCCATTAGTCTTTGCAGAAATTAACTGGATAAGTGCTAGAAACTACTTTAATGATCCATAATTTCCCCTTATGTTTCAGTCAAATAATGCTGTTATTTTTATATACATATTGTAAATATTGTTAATGTTCATATTGTAAATTCCTTGTCCTTGTTTATAGTGTCACTTTTTTTTAACATGGTAAACATTCCCTTACACTGGTTATTAAATGCTCCAAAATTAGACTTACCCGCCAATTTTTGTTGCGTGATGTGAAGCTGTCATTTATAGTCTACAGGTTGGGAAGTATTAAAATAAATTTAGAGACCAGGTGATACTACTGTCTCTCTCCTGCTATCTGCTAGTATTTATGCTGACAATACATTTAAATCTGATGCTACAAAGCCTTACTAATGCCGAGGTCAGACTACATGATGCACGACGAGCAAGACAGACTACATGACTGACACTGACTGCGTATAATGAGAGACGTGATGACAGTCGAAGAAAGAGGGACGGCACCGAAGATGGCAGACAAGCAAACTGTATTTAGAATACAGTACTTTTGTTTATTTCCAAATGTTATGTTGAATGAGATGTTAGTTTGTTGATGAATGTAAGCAGTCACTCACTGAGTTCTGAGTTGAATCTGCTGTTTCTCTCCAACATTATTCTTTGACAGTCTGGTAGCTCCTCTTCAGCACTTCATAAGGGCAGGGATGCTGTTTGTAAGAGCTTTGCAAGCTTTTCCTCTGTCCTATAGCTTTCAAACTGCCCTAAATACATCATCCTCAGTTTCTTTACATCAGTAAACTGTGTTCTGTGCTCTCATTGGTCTGACGTAGAGGGACAAATCGTAGGAGGCAGGAGAAAAATTAAACCTGCTAGACTTTTTGTTGCAGAGTCGTGAGGTGTTCCAGACTGGTCTGTTGTTGTCGATCATTATTATACACTACACAAGACGGAACGACTGATTTTCGTAGACATTTCCTCAACCCCTACAACCATCAGATCGGGCCATAATTGTACATAAATCATGCAGTCTGACCCCGGTGTGGCAGGCCAGATTAACCCCCCACCAGACTGTACCCCGGGGTATATTACTGGCTAGTCCACTTTATACCCTGGGGTATATTCTCGATTAGGCCAGTGTATACCCCCCTAGTCCAGATTATACCCCCCTAAATATATTTTATTTCACTGTTGAAATATATGAGGAGTGATTACAGTTTTCATATTCTGCAAAGTTGGACCTTCAATGCAGTGGTTAACATACCCTGCAAGCTTCACATTAAAAAATATGACTGATTATGCCTTGTACTTGACCAATATCTCTGAACACTTTGATACTTGGATCAGTGTGTGATTTGTATTGAATAAAACAATATTATTCTGACACAATTTTATGTTTTGTGTAATCAGGCTAGGTACATGTAGCCCAGAATATACCCATCTGCATCAGACTCACAGATATCACTTCAAGCTTGTCATCAGTGTACGACTGTTTAATATGACAATTGCTCAATGGATGAACAACTCAACCTTGTTTATATAATCACACTGACTTATAAAAGTGTGATATACTACATGTTTTTAACAAAAATCTGTATTCCTTATATGTTTCAACAGTGAAATAAATATATTTAGGGGGGTTAATCTGGACTGGCCTAGCCCAGAATACACCCTGGGATATAAAGTGGACTGGCCCAGATTAACCCCAGGTATAGTCCGGACTGGGGGTGCACTCTGAGCTGTTAAACCGCTCTTAAATGCATTTGCTGGCCAATGAATTAAACAGCAGTGTGTGGTGGTTGAGAGACATGTCGCAGGCAGGGAAAAGCCTGTCTTCTAGCTGCAATCTAATGAAATCCTGCATCCTTCTACAAGTTTGTGCAGAGATGTCGACTTGTTCTAACTTCTTTAAAGCATGATCACAGGGGAGTTAACAGAAAATATCCTCCTATTTCTCTGCATTGCCACTTTGTAACTGTTGGCACTTTTGTTCTCTACCTCATCGCCCAACCTTAAACATAATAGATACTGTAGCTTTGAGGCACATGGCATTAAAAACTGTTGTGATGCATCTAAAATTGTGACAACCTTACAGAACTGCTCCCCCCCTGCCGGCTCTGTCATCCTAAAGTCACCCGTCTCACCTTGCAACGCATCTGTTCCTACCTGTGATGCAAGCACAGAGGTTGGGTCACTTTGTCTGCTCATTATACCTCCATGACATTCATACTGAAGGTGAGACGTCGCAGGGACATAAATATTGTGGCTTGAGCTGACAGCCTAAACAAGACCATAGGCAAATGCTGGGGATGTCTGTTTTTGCATCTCCTTTTCAAACAGCTGAGGTTTTAACTTTTCTTATTTATACTTACCATATCATTGTGACATAAAGGCTAATTTATTAAGAATATTTAACCTTTTTCTTGGATGGCTGTCATGGTTTTTCCCTCTTTGGCATATCTGTGTGCTCCACCATGGAGCACCTCTACCTTAAGTGACCCTCTGAGTGCTCCAGGCCTCCATTTCTGTCTTCAGTGCTTTAAATGTGTTTTGAGAGGACTGGAAAAAAGTCAAACTGCATTCTAATTTAAAAGCAAGGCGGTGAAGAATGGGTTAATAAGTAATGTTTGGCACTGGGGTTATAGTTGAAAAAGGTCTGGCAGACCAAGGGGACATTTATAATTCATTCAAAGACAAGACGACGGGCTTGAGCTTTCAGAAATAAATGCTAAGAAGATGAAGCTAAAACCATGATAGTGACTGCAGAATGTAAGGCTGAGGTAATGCTAACATGCTGTCCTGTCACATAGCTGTTGTGAAAATCTTCATTTAGATTCAGTTTGTCCAGTAAATAAGAATCAGGGGTTTTTATCAAACATTTAAATGTTTTTTTTTGTCCTGTATACGCCTTTTGGTGTGTTTTATATGCCTCTACCACATAATAGATTACTTGCATACACACTGCGACTTAGACCTCTCCCTCTTTCCCTGTGAACCATACCAGTAACCCCTAGAATATCCTTACTATGTTGATCTCCTACCAGTGTTTTTTCAAGCTCATTGCAGAGCATAGACAGTGGAAAGAATGCTGAGCCACTGAACACTAGTGATGAATTATATATATTTATTTTTTGCTGATATCCGATACGGCAATATTTCCAAATTCATTCATTTTAGCCTAATATGTTTTCCCATATTGATATGACACATTTTTTAAGCACACTGAGTCTCCTCTGTACCAAAACAAAGCGGTTCCTCTCACTGTTAGTCTTTTTGTGTTATTGATTGTTTTAAAATGTAGGTATTTAGTGACTCAAGGCGAAAGATCATATTAAATCTCTACATTCTGACAATATAATGGACTAATACTTAGAAATACAGGGCAAATATATCGCCTGTAAATATTGGTAAACATGTAAATACCTGCCAACACCCATAATTGCCTTTTAAGCTATAGAGTGGTGCACAACTGTGTATTTTTTGTAGGACAACTAGGAAGTTAGCATTGCCCTGGTTTCCTTGACTAAAAAGCCTATGGGAGTTTTCACTGTGTTCTGGGATCATAAGGTCAGTGGTGGACAAAAATTAATTAAACTTAAGGCTTTTTCCACCATGTCAATCTTCACCTACAAGCCTACAGTAACTTTCATGAATATCTAGGCTTCAATATAACTTGGCAAAACTAAAAAGCTATTATCATGCTGTTATGGATTTATGCAAAGGCAGTTTAACTTATAAGTCGCTACCACTCCTCCAACTTATGAAGCATGTTGGATCCTCATGTTTAGGATTTTTCTCATAATCCAATGATCTGATCAACTTGGTGTCCAAGTCTGTGGCTACACTATATGTATTATTGTTCAATAGAAATGATTAGAAATTACTGTACGAGGGTCTCCAGCCATTTTTTTAGTCATTGTTAGGGCTGCAAAGGGGCGTAAAATTTGAAGTAAATATCCAGAAACTTTCCATGTGTTCACCACAAACTTTAATTCAGGCATTTATCCAAATAATATTCTAAAATCCCATAGACTTTTGGCCTTGGGAACTGGTAGTATTTTAATGCTCACTCACTTCATGTCTTTCGACTCATTCTTGCACAACTCTGTTATCTGCCAATACCAAAATTGTGCACACCCATCCAAAACATGGGCCTGAACAAACCAATCACCACAGAGTTAACTGTTAAACCAACCAGAGCAGACTGGGCCTACATGGACAGAATGGACAGAAAACAGAGGTGGATCAGAGGAAGTCTGTATTTGAAACTCTGGTAGGTTGTGAACATGATTAAGCGGTCATTGGAATTGAATAAATAAACCAGAGTTAAAGCAAAAATATGACCACTTAAAGTAGGAGTACTGATGTCTTTGATGCATGACAGTAAAACAGAGGTGAAGTATGTAACATTAAATGCATAGAGTCATGTGGAGGCTAAATCTTGAGGTAATGTTTAGTGTAACATGATGTCTCTGGTATGTGATCATAAAATGAAATAATCTGACTCATAAAGATTTTGATCTGATGGCGAGCCCAGATTAAATGTTGCAAAAAGGTTAGCTCCATAAACGCAACCTGACAGAAATAATACACCACGCTCATTCCTATTACAACTTCTTTCCTCAGCAGAGATATTTATCGTCCTGCCTGTTAACATTTGACTCTTCCTTCATTGTAGGTTAAAGCGCTGGGCTGTGATGGTAGCACATCTCTAGCTTCCTGGCTCGACGGTCTGGGCCTGCATGAATATCTTCCTAACTTTCTCTCAAGTGGCTACCGCACGCTGGAGTGTGTGAAGAACCTGTGGGAGCTGGAGCTAGTCAATGTAAGAAGCTGTCTCTTTCACTTTATCCAGAGCTATTTGGAGTTTTGTTCTCACTCAGACGATGGGAGGAAGGGGAGACTGTTCAGTCACTAAGGCTCTAACAAAAAGCGAGGATCCTTCATGGATCTGTATTGAGATATTTAAAACCAGATGTCATAATGTTCCCCTGATCACAAGATTTATGGAGTAAGTTTAAAGCAAAGAGGCACTTTGAGATCCTGAAGTAACAGAAATGCTCAGTGATAGAAGCATTTAGAAATTACAGCAGAATACTACAGAGTAATTAGTGCATATTTAACAGATTAAATCTAAATTAAAGAGTCATATGGTGAGTGATGAAGAGGATGTTTATAATTTGTTTCAGTCTTCATGGAAATAGGGAAGGCCTTGATCTTTTTTTAAGTGAGTAGTTGTTTCTGGTGGAATAAACTTGTGAAATGATGCATCTGTTTGAAGATGTCTGCAGGTGCTGATTTGTCTGTGAGTTTGTGTGTGTGTGTTCAGACCGGAGCAGTGGTTTCCCCGCAGATTTCTGAGAGAGCAGAGCCTCTGGAAGATGATGAGAGGGAAAGAAAGACATTAAAAGCATATACAAACACTTCTGTTTTTGACTGCCCTGAGACGTTTTTTTTGTAGTGGAATAACAGTTCATTTTCTTTTCTGACAGCGAATCGCAAGAACTTTTCTGAAAAGGGAAAGCCCACTTTGATTTTTATGTCACAGCCCGTAATGAATGGTCACAAAATATGAAACACTTCATGTATTTGATCTTTTCCAGCTGATTTAAGACAATTTTCTGTTAATGATATGTATTGATTTAAATATTTTCCCTGCGTTTTAGAGAACAGGGTGGAACGGGGGCAGGAGTTTGCCTGTTTTCCCCAAATTACCCTTAGGTATGAGTGTCTCTCTATGCGGCCCTGAGGTTGGCTGGCATTCATTCAGGGTGTACCTCGCCTTTCGTCCAATGTCAGCGTGGATAGGCTCCAGCTCCCTGCGACCCTGAAAGGGATAGGCTGTATAGATAATGGATGGATGGATGGAGACCAGTCATGGCTCGGCTCTGCTTTTCCGTGGGCACAAACTGCTGCAGACTAAAAACACAGAAACACTTATTGTTTTTATACTTTGTGTTGCTTTCTTCTTGTTATTGTGACTGTTCTGCCTCTGATTGATTACGGTGATGTTTCATAATATGCATGCATCTTCTCAATGCCTTAAATCTTAGGATACTCTTTATCATGGAGCATTGAGGTTTATAACAAATCTAAAAGGTTCGGAAACATCATTGTACTCTTAATGGGTGAGTTGATTGGTCTTCTTTGACCAAAGACAAAATCATCTTATCTATCAAGCTTCATTGAATTTGCTTCCCCTAAGCATGCGTAATTATACTGACACAACATTTACTTTTGCTGTCTGCCCCCAAAGTTCATCTTGAAATTGGACAGAAGAAGTTTTGGATACACTGCTCCTACAGACTGGAATTTGCAGCAGGACAAATGTGTCTTGGGAAACTTGTGTCTTTAAATCTTCTTTTAAAGCATATTAAAGGAATTGGAGGAAGATTCTTCAAGTTGTAGATGCTTTGACTGATTGTGTTGATCCGTGCTTTTAACTGTTTTGTGTTTGAAACTCTTAAATACACTGCTGCCTGACAATTTGCCATCAATAATATGGATATACTGTCTGTAAATATTTTGCCCCTAGTGTTAAAGACCAGTCAAGGCTCCCTTACGCCTTTGCTCGGGCACAAACTGCTGCAGACTCATGGAACAGAAACATTCAATGTCCTTATGCTCCGTGTGGCTTTCTTCTTGTCACAGACCAGTATTCTCCCACGGCTGAGGGCAGTGTCATCAAATAAGTCAAGATTATTGCATCTTACTTTAATTTTTCTATTTATTTTCCTTCATAAGGAAGATGATATAGCTGAAAGATTCTGCATGTTTCAACCTGCTAACTTTTCTTTTTTAACTTAAGTTTTTATGCTCTTATCTATTTTAATTTCTTTATTTGATATGCCTATTGCTAAACTGTGTATGTGAGCATCTGAAACAGCCGAATTTCCCCTTGGGGATCAATAAAGTATTTCTGATTCTGATCCTGATGAGACGGAGGTGAGAATAATGTACCTCTAAGGACAATGACAGAGATAGGAGAAGAACTATGGATTGTTTATGAGAGTATGTATGAAAAACATGTCTTCAGCCTATTTTTGTACTAATGACGGCAGTAGATCCTCAGTGTTTGCCATCTTGTTGTCATCTGTTTCTACTTAAGTTTTGGTATGTGTATGTCCATCTGAAAATCCGCAGTTGTCTCTTTTATAGTTAAAAAAACATAATATACATACACTTATTTTTACTACCAAAATGCTCACAATCCATGCTTATGTGTATTTATCTCTGTATGCTCTAGTTTAAATGGCATTAGTTCAAATTTGGATGTTGAAGACATGCTGTTAGTGATTTAAAAGCCTTTATTCATGGTGATGATGTTGTGGACATTGCTCATTTTAGAAGCGTAAACATAATTTTGAGAGTAATCAAACATCAACGTTTTTTTGATCATGCTATCAATGTGTTTCTCTGACTGATGCTGTGCCATAAACGAACCAAGTGCTGAGTGTTTAGTCGCATCGCACAACCTCACAGGCCTGCTGTCCACACCATATCCATTAAAATGTAATTCTACACACTGTGTCCTCTTGGTAATAGTACATCAAGTACTTTTAGCGTACATGTGGATAAACAGACGTGTAGTATGTTGTTTTGACGAGTGGTTGACTTAAAGGCTCATCAGTTTCTGCCTCTGTGTTGAAAGTGAGAGTAAATCATTTCACTCACTGAAATGGAAGAATCTTTTATTGTCTCCACAAATGTCCAACAAATCAACAAGCTCGGCTGAGTCAGAAAAGTCAAAGAAAATCAAGAAAATCCCTCCAGCACCTCCTCAAATTCCTTTTCTCCTTATCCACCTCGTATCGAGACATGGAGAGGAAAATACAAACAGGGTGTTGAGGCAAAAACGTTGTGCCACATCGCGCAGTGCTGCACAGCGTCGCTCACGGCCAGTTGGGCACTTACATGTGATTCAGTGGACAACGTGTTACCTCCCACAGTGTGAGATTTATGGTGTACACTAGGCCTGCACCATATGAGAAAAACATGTAATGTGAGATAATTTAACAAAGATAAAGTGCTTAGAAGCTATTACTACATGTGCTTACTTATTCTATTCTTCCTGTTTGATGCAGTGCTTAAAGTGACAACATGTCTTTATTCTGAATCTGAAATAAATCCAAGACACTTAGTCCCAGTGAACTGGCACTAATAAATTTAAAGTAGGCTTAAGCTTCATCTGACCATGATAAAAGGTGTTAAAGCAGAGCACTTATGCCATGAAACTTGTTTGACCACATATTTAGACTGTTGCATTGTATTTACTGTGAAGGCTTACTTGACGATAACAATAAAATCATGATTAATTTCACAGCCCTAGTATACACCAGCAATGCACTAATCCAACTTTCTGAGTTCTGATAATGATCCAGTCCCTGAGCCTAAGGTAGATACCGATACCCACACCGTTCCAATCTGATACCGCTGTAAAATTAATAATCTGTTGTTAAATGTTGAAGGTAGGTGCTCAGGACAGCTCCAAGTTCTCTCATCCTTTGAAAAAATATCCATTAATAAATACACATGAATGAAAAGTGTGATTACCATCAGCCCCAGAATTTGTGTAACATTGTGCACATCTCTCACCGTGTGCTGTCAGAGTGAACCCTTTTTGAGCTGTGGGTTGGGTCCAGATCCTGTGAATAAGGTGTTTCCTATTTGGTTGAAACAACAAAGCAGCACGGCATTCCAGCCCTTTTCTGCTTTTCAATGGTCTTTAATCACGTTGTAGGGATTGGTGCAACCACCAACAGGATGCTGTTCATCAGCAGGGAGGCTTGAGCATCCTTGTACACTGTGGCTGAGCTGTTGAAGACCAAATTGTGCACCTTGTGAGCCTGCATCACATCGAGCAGGTTCATGGAGGCAGTGAGGTTGACCCTGTAGTAGCGTAGGGGTTGTTCATCGACTCCCCAACAGCATTCAGACCAGCAGAGTGCATGACTGCACTGAAAGAATGCATAAATTCATTGTAAACTGATAAAGAAGCTAGACAGCTTTGTTTTGTTTACAACCACCTACTTTTCTTGAACTGGTGGTTCCATCTCAACCCTCTAAACATTAACTCTACATAAAAATGCTTGTAGCTGCAGTAGATTCTAGCATAGCAGGTGCAAGTCTTAACTGATGTCTATTTAACAGTTCGATATAGTTTTAGTGCAGAGCATGACACTGCTGTGGTGCAAAACACTGTCCATACTGCCAAGCATTTGTTGTTAGTATCCTCTATTATATGATGGGCCCAGATATTTAAATGCATTAAACCACCAGTGCACAGATGACATAGCACAAGTACTGAAATTACGGAATAGCATTGAACGTAGCAGCACTGATTAGCTTCAGACTGGCTTATTGTTTTATCTGGCTGAGTCATTATCAGACCAACATCCTAAACCAGGATCAGATCTTTGCATCCCCGTTGCACACGTTTAAGTTCTTGTGCAGTTCATGCCAACATTTCCAAAACCAACAATCTTATGTGCAAGCCCGCTTATGATTTCTCTCCTTGTTTAATGGCTTTAGAGGGTAGAAGTTCAGGACCGACAGCAGTGAAAACTGAAGACTATAGCATTGTTCATGTCATGATAAGTGTCCAGACAACACTAACAGAGGCTCTTACATGGCCAATAACCATGTCTGAGCAGAGATTTGCCTGTTCCCAGCGATTATTTCAGCCCGGCTTATTCACACATCGCCATGTGTGTTTTGTTGCGATAAGCATGGAGACATTGGTGGCGAGATGGCAGGAATCTGCAGCAGTTGCAGCAGTGGGAGAAAAGCAGCTAAGAAACATACAGTAAATGCAGCACAAGAGGAACGTGTCCAGCAGACTGCGACTCAGTACAAAGAGATGGGTGTGAGTGCAGGGCACATTACTTTCAGTGTGCAGAACTGCCCCTGAGCATCTTGGCAGAACTTGCTCTGCCCATTTCATTTTCCTTCAGCCGCTCTAGCATCTTTCAGCACATAGTGTGAACCATCAATTTGATCTACGAGCTGGTTTACATTCCAGTGTAATCCCACGGCTCTTTATTAGTATTTAAATCTTCTTCTATATCACATACCTCATGCACACTGGCCTCGGTGGAATTCTGTGCATGGAAATGGGGAAAACGGCTTCAGAAATCCAGAGAAAAAACCAATTGCCTCTCTTCTTCTGACTCTCACTGGATAAATAATTGAAGCCCTCAGACAAAGAAGCATATGAGCCTGTTATGGAATATTTTGTACCAGCAACATAATTACAAATGTAACATTAATCACTCGACATCCACCTTCACTGGATGAGCATGAATGTTAATAGCCAATTATGCAAATATACGGTGTTAGGATAATGAGTTTTGACTACATAAAATTAACCTATACTACCTCCTCAGTGGGTTTTAGCCACACAAGCGGATGAGGGTTTGTAAAAGGTTTACAGCGACAGAGAAATTGCGGATAGAGGCGTGTCAGGGGAACTCGCATCAATTAAAAAGTCTTGATTGAAAACATATATCCAAATTGTGACAAATGAAGCGACCCTAAACAGTTTGAACACTGCATGGTAATTTGCATATTATGTCCCATAAATCGCCAAATTCTGCTCAGTTATTTAAGCGCTGTGTAAAAAAATGGGTCGTGAATTATAGAGTGTCCCGGGAAGGAGACAGTGCTGTACTTTAAGCTTACGGCAAAACAGATTGAGGCTGAATTATTGACGAGAGTCATTTCTGTTTGCTTGTGGAAGCCTGCCAGAGAGGGGTTCATGCCACCAACTCTGTGTCAGTGTATTTTGGATATATCTCTATTAGCTCAGTCCACAGCAGATAGATGCTGCTGTTTGAGATATTTATGTGGTAATGCACTCAAGAACACTGCCTTATGTGTGCCCTCTTGCTGTCTCTCCAGGTTATTAAAGTTGGTCCCCTGGGCCACAGGAAGAGGATTGTTGCTTCTTTAGCAGAGCGGCCGTATGAAGAGGCTCCTTCTAAGTCCCGTCGTCTGTCTCCAATCTTGGTAAGAAGGGCGATGCAGACACTGATGCACATTTAAAGTCTGGTAAGGCAATGAAGGCAAGTTTATTTGCAGGCAATTCAAAGTGCTTCACAAAATAAATCCGAACACAATGACAAAGGAGAAAAGAAAAACACATCAGAGTAGAACAGTTCTCAAAAGAGTCAATAAAACCACAAAAAACAAACATAAAAAAGAAATGGTGAGCTAAAAAAGCTAAAATATGAAAGATTTCTCTCTCAGAACTCAAAATGAAATTCTTCTCAGTGTTGTAAAGTAACCCAGACGTTTATCTCCAAACAGTTAAACCTGTGATACTTACAGTGCAGTGTTGTAATTAGTTATTAAACTCTTTAAGTTCCTTTTATCTTTAAATTAAGCTAAGTTATGCATTCACACTTTTTGGTTGTAATAAAAGAAAAATAAGTAGATTAAATGAACAAATTGTCACCACTTTCTCTTTGCTATTAGGAGTGACTTATTAACTTTTGAGGTTAACTTGTAAGTTAATGCAGCTGTGGTAGGATCTTTATTTTCTGGTCTTCACTCAAATTTTTTATCACAGGAGCAGTTTCCTGATATTTTGTTAGAAGCTCAGTTGTATTTACCCTTGAATGGGCAGATATTTATCAATGTGTTCAAAAAAGAAAAGTTACTTATTTTTCAGGTTTTTTAGACTGAGATCACAGAATTTCATGAGTACTTTTTAATCCATTTTATTCTTAAATTCTTTAACAATGGTAGAAATTTATACTTTTTTAACCTACTTTTAAATGTTCATGTGCTGAATTTGAAAACAATGATGAACAATTGAATTTCTGTTTTTTACCCTGTTTTGCTTAAAAATTTTAATACGTAAGACAGAGGACTTCAGTCAACAATTTGTGTTAAAAGTCCAAAAAATGGATCAAATGTGTGAACATAACACAACTCATCAACAGCAGAAAGCCAGTTATCCTCTAAATTTTCATTTTATTTCAGTGCGCAGTCCATCAAGCATGTGTGCACTGCTTAAATTATCATTAAAACACATTTAAAAGTAAGATAAAGAATAATCAGTATTTAATACCTGTACATTTTTTTATCATACCTACACAAAGTTTTTGGCAAAAAACGACATATTTGTATGTCAGTAAGTGTCTATGTTTTATGCCCCGTGCCTGGGCAACATTCAAGATACAAATATTTACTTCCTGGTTTTTAAAATTGTGTAAATCAAATTAAAAGTTTTTTAAAAAGAATTTATAAAAATTTCCCTATAAAAATATATTATGAGACAAATTTACCCCTAACTGCTGTTGACATGTAAAAAACAACAACATTTATGCTGTGGCCCGATATCTGCATTTCTGGAATGCAGTGATGTTGTTATAAGAATTTGAAGTACAATGAATATACTATAATAAAGAATCTTCATAAGATGCTCTCATATTGTTTTTAAGATTCAAATAAAAACCAAAAGGCATCTTTTTTTCAAAGTCAAAATAGGCACCAATTAATTTGGAGGTATCTGAAAACTCATCAGGTAAAATATATCCACACTGAAGGAAAAAGCATTGTATAAAACATTTTTTAAGGTTTTTGGTGTGATAAATTCAGAATATTGTAATGTAGTTATCGCAAATGTCCATGTTGTGATAACACTGAAAATTGTGGTTTATTCTGCAATTGGATGAAATATGTTGTTTTAAACTTGAAAGAATTTGACATGCATGTGCTTTTTCTGAATTTTCTGTAACTACGGCCTGGCACATCCAAAGATTTTTTTATATTCTTAATTAATTTTGAAACTGTGAAAAAGCCCACCCTTGAAGGCATATAATAGATTTAACGTTTTTGTTCTTGTAGTGTGTCCTCCTGTGGTGTCCTCTGTTTCTGATATCAGTCTATCTTTATGTTGTGCCTTTACACTTGTTGTCATGGCTACCTTTTATTCCTGCTCCAGCCAGCTTGCTCCCTGATTGGCTCTGTTCCTATCCCTGAAAACACAGAGGACGTGCTAGGCTATCCACTGTTCACTCCACACACATTAGGATGTTTTATCAGTAATACTGAGCAAGTTTGGTATTTAATATTTCAAGTCTATATTTTGATCTTCTTCTGAGGTGATTACAAGGCCAAAATGACTGTAAACACACTTCACACCACAGAATGATCAAGTT
This sequence comes from Cetoscarus ocellatus, assembly GCA_037902135.1. NCBI lineage: Eukaryota > Metazoa > Chordata > Actinopteri > Labriformes > Labridae > Cetoscarus > Cetoscarus ocellatus. The sequence continues at coordinate 1,236,464 of JBAMNC010000995.1, forward strand.
AGATATTCATTAGGACCACTAGATAATCAGACCTTTGCTGACTTTGGTTTGAAGCGGAGATCCAAACCAAACTTGGGTCAATTATCTTGTAGTTTGTTCCCCAATTAACCATTCTTGTAGTCTTGAATCTGTCATTATGTCTGTTTTTCTCTGGTGCAGAGTGCTGTAACTATAACACATGATTGTGTATTCATGAAAAATGAATGCTGAGTAGACATTTTGAATCAGGTGCCATGGACTTGATCTTAACCCATAAGCATGAAGAATATAGTGCAGTGAGAGATAGTTTTTCTGAAAGCCGTTAGAAACAAAAATGTGTTTACTGGGCTTTAGCAATGTGGATGCGTCTTTTTAATTGTCTAGGTGGAGAAACATACTGTGAATTCTAATTAAGTGAACAGATTGCATATGCTCAGTAAGCCTAATTAGAGGGGTAGGCCTGCTCACCTCTTCAGTGAGGCCCAAATTTAGCACCAGTGATCTTTATAAAAGCGACCGAAAAGTGTTTTAACTTAAAAATAGGTTCACATATGTTCTACTCCTCAGTAGTCAGAGATCAATGATTGCTCCCTGTTATCTTTCTTTTTTAACAGATCTTCAGATTGAGGGTAAACAACATTTCATGAGCAGCTTTATTTCCATGCCAGGATCATTTTGTGAGAAAAAAAATGGATCCTATTTTATTTACAGCAACTGATGTCTAATTTTGGAAGGGGATTCTTCAATATCATTATGTTCACAACAGTTAAATACTCAAGGCTGATTTAGCAGGCAGATTAAACTGGCCTGAAAAGAGCCAAGAATCTCCATGGAAGAGGCTTTTTGTTCAGGATTAGGTTTGGATGTAGATCTGGGAAAGCAGCTGCTATCAAATCATTAATCTGTGCTGTTTGTGCTGGTTCATTTGGACTCATCTTTGTGTTTCTTTGTATGTGGCAGTTCCATGACCTCCTGTCCCAGACCACCTCCCCCCTCAGTCAAATGGACCCCTACACCAGTCGCTCCATGGACATGCTCCTGCCGTTGACCGAGCCGGACCGGAGGCGGAGAGGATTCGACCAAGACTGTAGTGCTTCTCTGCGTTCGTACTGCGAGAGGCCACGCTCAGTAGTGAGTCCTTCCTCTTTTATGTTCTTCTGGGAAAACACCAAAGAACAGACTTTCAGTGAGCGACTGGCTGAATAATAGAGGAGGAGGCTGCACACAGTCGGATGTGTCAGGGTGTCTTGTCACATGCTGTTGGAGTTGTAGTCACATTTTTTTGACGCAGTGGGCTGACCCAAAGAAACACAGCAGTATCAGACTTTAGCCAAAGAAAACTGCAAAGGAATAATTATGGATACTTTAACGAGAGTCATGGTAGTGAGATGATATGGATTTCTCTGTGATTTGCATGATTACACAAAGTCTTTAATACCCATTTAAGGCATCATGGTTTTAAAGTTAACAGTTTGCTACACTGATTGAAATGGTCCTGCTTTGTATCTTTACAGTCTGTAACATTTTACTAGAATGAAAAGAGATTTTAAAGACTCAAAAAAGGAGTTATAGGCAGGAAAAAATATGAAAAGGCCTGTTACAGCTTTGAGAGATTTGTTTTGTTAGCTTTGTGATAATTAAACCTTTTTTTTTTTTATCAAAGCTATACAGAGATTTATCTGCTTTGCTCAGCAGCTTGGGGTCAGCCTGAGTGCTCTTGGTCTGTAATCAGAAGGTTGCAGGTTTAAGCCCAGATCTGGCTCTCACATGTTGTTGTGTCCTTGGGCAAGACACTCAACCCCAAGGTGCTCCCACTCTTCAGTGAATGGGTAACTGGATATAAAAGGGTTAGGATGTGTTAACTTGTTTAAAAACTCTGAGCCATCTGTTAGTGAATGGGTAGATGTGATCTTCAGCGTGAAGTGCTTTCAGGAGTCAGCGAGACTAGAAGAGCTCTATGTAAACTTAAGCCCATTTCATAGAGAAGTCCTGATCGAGTTTTTGGTCCCTGATCTGATGCTATTCTGAAAATAGAGCATCTAGTGATTCCAAGTCCCGATCTGATATTTACTTTTTATCCAGACAAAACAGCAACACAGTTCTTTTGCTTGTTTATTTCCAAACAAAGTAACAAGATGCTCTTATTTATTTCCTTATAACGAAGTCTGAATTAGCCTTGCAGTGCCACTGGATCCACCTGATTCAGTGTCTGTAATCATGCAGATCCATCTTGCCAAGCTCCAATCTAAACAACTGTAAGCAGCCCAAAGTGGCATGGCCCAATCAGTGTCCTCTAAAGCAGGAAGAGGTGGGAGCCATGAGCATGATGCCAGCAGGAAGTGACTGCCCTTAAAGAGATACGCAGAGATGAAAACAGATTCAGTAGCAGTTTTATCAGATATGGACTAAATTTCTTTATTAAATGAAAAACGAGACTGAAAGTACGTCTCGATAGAAAAGATATTTTCACTCCACTTCTAACATGTTTTGCCGAGAGTTTGTTCTTCGAAGAAGCTTAAATTTTGTACCCGCATACTACATTAACTGATGGGCCTGTAATGAAAATGATTGACAGAATGATCATCCAATCACCTGCCAGATATGCTTTTTAAAGGTTCTGCCCATTACCTAACACTTTGAATGGGCTCTTCCCCAGATGGATAAGAGATAAGTTTACTCAGCAAATAAAAACTGGACTAAAATGTTTGACAGAGACTTAATCCAATCAGACTGAATTTGGTCATGTAGAAAGTAGAGACAAGTTAGGAATATATCCAATCACAGCTGCTTTGGTTGTGTGGAAAGGTTGGATGAGTTAAGAGGGACATCCAATCACAACTGCCTTAGCTTCATGGTGGTGGGATAAGTTGGGAGCGATCCAATCAGAGCTACTCTCTTTATGAATTGATATATTCATTTAGAGCAGGTTCACTGTTTGTTGTCAGTTCTGGTATTGTAACTGAGATGCTCTGCCAGGTAGCATAATTAAGGTGACTGCATTTCACACAAAAGTTCAATTTGTTTCTGTTCATTTATACATTAAAACTTTACTAGCATCCAGTGCAGGGGTTATTAGATGTTTCATTTTATCCAAGTGTAAAACATGACTTCAGAAATTCATGAAACATAAAAAATGCCTTACCCTTCACACTTCATATTTTAGTCCACGAAATTTACAGTAGATTTTGTCGACTAAATGTTGTAAAATGTCATCAACTAAAACTAGACTGAAATTAAAACAATCTAGATGACTAAATTATGACTAAAACTAAAAGATATTTTAGGCAAAAGACTATAACCAAAACTAAACTATAAAGTGCTGTCAAAATTAACACTGGTACGGTGTGTCCCTAATGTTAGTGCATTGATTAGAGTGGGACATCATTTCTTAAATCTTAATTTTCTGATGCAGCTGCTTTAATGATTTGTGCAGATGTTTGTACTGTTGTCACTTTTCACTTATTTTTCAATCATTACAATCGATGTCTAACATGCTAGTCCAGATATATGTCTCCTGTTGTGATAATGAGCTAGCTTGGAAATATTTAAGGTTGTGTTATTTGGTTAACACTTGAAAATGTTCTATGATGGCCAAAGTAAAAAGAGCAATCAATTAAATGGTGAGGGCCTAGACTGTTTTATTATTAGCTGCAAATGAAAAAAAATCATTTGTCTGTGCTTCTTTGATTATTTGTATTCCTTTTGAAAAATTCCAACTAAGAGTAACAATGATGAAATTTTACCATTTGCTAAAGGTCAACCTAAGACACTTTCACAGTCAAGATGGCAGGCCTTGATTCTGACTCACTGGAGCTGAAGAGAAAACACTGAGGAGCGTCCACAGATCAGGGAAATGTTCCCCGACTGCACTCACAGGATCCATTAAATGCAAAATCAATACTCATCATTTCCCCCAAATGCTTAGTGGATTATTTCCAATAGTATATTCTACTCTGACAAGTGATTTATGAGAGAGCTGAGCACAGCCCACTTTGACCCTAAAGGCCCAAACCTTGGCATGAATATTTATGAGCAAACTGGCACATCATAAAGGACTTAGTATGGCAAAGTGCTGACTAAGCTGACTTCAGCTGCTTTTACACTAATGTGCACCAGTCAGAGGTTTTACCTCACCACCTCGGCTGAGGCACAAAGGCTGAACATAGAGTCAGTGTGTCTAGTGTTTTGGTCCCAGTTGTTGAAGGAGTTTTTTGTTGGTACAGTCAGAGCTGTTCTTATATGTGTAAAAAAGTTAACAAACCAAAAACTCTGTGGGTTGCCATTAAAAGTATGTCAAAGTTGTTGACTGTATTTCTGTCTCTGTGTGTCCATTGTTCAGGACAGACAAGGTGAACGACAGAAAGACTCTCGTTTAAACCTCCGGCCGCCAAGCCAATCTGCTACCTACGCCACCGTGTCCGCCTGGCACCACCAGCCTGAGAAACTCATCATGGACTCCTGCGGATACGAGGCAACAGTAGGTCACTGTGGTTTTTTAAAAGGAAAGTGGACAAGCAATTTTTAAAACCCAGCTGCTCACTGTTTGTCACAGAAATATTCTGCCAGGGGTTGTCAACCAAAACAAATCAAGAGACGATGTGTCAGACCAAAGATTGTAAAAAGATGGAGAGTGGCCTGTTGTTACCTCTGCTGGCCTTCACACTTCCTCTTGTTCCTAAACTGAAAACTCTATTCAGTAAGCACTGCACTCCATGTGGGGTGATGACTGAACAGCAAACCAGTGTTTCTGTTTTGTGGAAAATTTTACATCGAGAAGGAAAAAAAGCTCCCACAATTGGACCTCCGGATTCACACTGCAGGTAGCCCCAGGTGCATTAAAAATGCACACAAGAATAATGGAAATTAGTGCTTTTGTCTACTTAGTCTTGGATAGAACAGATATTTTCGCATGTTTTGCTGAGAGTTTGTTTTACGAAGAAGCTTAAATTTTGTACCTGCATACCTACATTATCTGATGGGTCTGTAATGAACAAGATTGACAGAACGATTGTCCAATCATTGGGCTCTTTCACAGATGGACGAGTGAAATATACTGAATGGTCCATCTGTTGGGTCAGGTTAGTGTTTTCTGTCTCCAGGATAGAATTTTACTTAAAGCATATGCAATGTATTTTACAAAAGGCCTTTTTTTATAGCAGATAGAGACTCTTCAGTGTCAGCCCCTTCACAGACTGGGGTCGATGCTCTTAGAGAAGAAACATAAATGTAAAAATACTTGCAGGGAGTCCTTCAACTTTGGTAATCCCTGCTTTTGTGTACTTTCATCTTGGTCCACAGTCTGTATTATTCCTCCTCATCCAGACCCACTGACTGGTTCTAAGTGCCAATGCAACTGTTCAAGTTTTTTCTTGTTCAAAGCTTTTTTCAGTCCAACATGATGCTTTATTTGGTGCAATTTGGAGAAAAACTCATGAAATAGAATGTGATTCTTGATAGTATAGCTACCTTTGACTGATACTTTGCCGTCATGTTGCTCCAGTCTGTCATTACAGACATGACGCTGAGTTTCTGCCCTGTTCTCCAGATATAGTTACATCTGTTTCAAGATAGCAAGATGTCAGCATCCAAAATGCCAGTCAGCACCCATGTTGCAAATCAACTGTTAAACCCTGTTGTGTTTTTATTTTTCCTGTAGTACCTAGGATCATTGATAATCAGGGATCTACGAGGGATTGAATCCACACAAGATGCCTGTGCTAAAATTAGGGTAAGTTTAACTGAAAACTGTAACCTATTCTCTTTTACTGTGAAGAACAAATGTTTTTCTGACTTTTCAAAATTGTTAAAGTCCAATAAATAAAGAATAAAAATGTCAAACATGAGCAGATAACAGGCCAGGGAAGAAAAGTACCTCTGACAATCACTCTTCTCACTCTGCACACGTCAGAGCTCATAAATTTTTCTCTTTGCGGTGCATGAACCACTGTGTTTCTTTTGACAGTAACCTCTTTCTCTTTTAACCGTGTCCATCGCAGAAATCAAAGGATTCCAGAAAGGGTCCTGTAGTCATACTGTCCATTACCTATAGAGGGGTCAAGTTCATTGATGCAGCCACGAAGGTAATGGGAAAGTATGTTTGTGTGTGTCTGCGTGTATTGATCTGTTGATCACAAACATTGCAGCTCACTCGCTTAGCCTCCATTAGCGGTTGATTTCCAGTTAGCACTCACTTCTCTCTTCTCTCCATTAGACTATAGTAGCGGAGCATGAGATTAGGAACATCTCATGTGCTGCTCAGGACCCTGATGACCTCTGCACTTTTGCTTATATTACCAAGGATCTGAAGAGTGGCCATCACTTCTGTCATGTCTTCAGCACTGTGGAAGTGGTGAGTAGCATAAGCCTTTTCCTGACAATGATTTATCATTGACTATCTCAAAAATGCACATCCCCTTGCTGTTTCTCAAAATCCCTGGCTCAGTTGGACCTGCAGGGTGATTTCACTCCATTGGCAGCGTAGCCTTTAAAGTCAAGAAGGCAAGCAAGCCTCCTCACTGGTGCAAGGTAACCACTGAAGGGGAAGGAAAAATCAAAAATAGACCTGATATATATTTTGTCTGACTGTGATTCTGTTGCAATGGCTCAATCAGGGATGGACAACTTTGGTTATCCGGAGAACAACAGAAGTTTGGTTTTCAACACCAGGGAGCTCTTAAGGAGATTAATATCTTTTGACTCAAATGCAAATAGAAAGTCTTAATTTAACCAGCTGAAGTAAGTCTTTTTACTGATGATTTAAGTATATTGTATGATTAGGGATGCCGGATACCCAATTTGCCAATATTTCCAATTTTATTGCAGATACTGATATCCAATATTTCTATTCAAGATCACAAAGCCTCCACTTAGCTGAAATCAACCTGCTCTTTTCACGGGGACAGTGTTTTTTTTTTTTTAGAAACAGATGTGAAGCAAGAAAAATAACATTTAATTATTTAATAACTGATACTTTCGGTTTATAAAATTGGGCATTCAGTGATAGTGAGGTAAACTGTTCATTTGTTGATTCTGCCAATATTACAGCCGATTTATTGGTTATTTATGTCCAGTTTTGTATGGCCAAGGTATCAGGTGTAATTATTTGCCAATATGTTCATGTGTGCTGATACCAGTAATCACCTTTTTATGCCACTTCCACTCACTCCTTCATTTCATGTTTCTACTTTTTAGAGTTTGAAAGCTTTCAGCCTAAATTGATAGTTGTGAGTACAGACAACTAGTCTTGCAACTTCATTGATTAGTTTTAAATGAGGGGTCTTTTCAATCAAACCAGCACTCAATAAGGTCAAGTCACTCAATGCTGTACTACAGTTTTCTTGAAATGCAGACTTATGACCTAAATGAGGGAGGAAAGATCTAAAAGTGTAGTACACCAAACCTTGTTTCTCTTAGTTACGTATCTCAGCATGTTTTGAGCAGCTTGCACATAATGAATTATGGCATCTTTAAAGTTGGTTGCACCATGAGCTTTGTGGTGGCTGTACTTGTGGTAATGACATTTCATTCTGGGAAAATGGGTTAAATGTCTAATGTGGGTTCATTAGCAGAAGCAGTTCACTGTCAATTCTGCAGCATGTCAAAGTGATCTCTGCTGGCCAGGTTCAAGCAACTAATGTGGGTCATGTCAGTGTGCATCATGTTTTTTTTTTTTTTTGGCTTCATCTTTGTACAGTGGGAGGAGTATGTGGTGTAATGTCCACGTTTTTACCCAGTCTGTCATTTACCACTGCTTCCTAATTTAAGGTATAAACATACAGAGTCACTGTGCTCACTGGTGGGTGGTCTTCATTCTTTACGTCGTTCTTATGATGTTTGATTGGAAACAGTTCAGTGTTTTCTTCGTGAGATGTCAGGGTAACCTGCTGTCCCATCTCCATGCAAATCCTGCAGATATTTTCTTGATTGGCTCATTGAATGACTTGATTGAAGTTCCGCTCCTGCTATGCATGACACTTTGGCATTTCCATAAACAGGCAAAGAAAATGATGCTGTTTGGGTCTGAAGTTCTGTAAAGGTCAATGACAATCATTTATCTTTGGCAGACGAACCCCCGTTGAAAGTCAGCTAACTGCGGGGAAACATTTCTAAAGTTTAACGAATCTCTGACACAATTTTCTGCCTTTCTTATTTTAATTTAACGCAACTGCTCCATGCTGCGCACAATGTGATGTCAAATTGCTTTGGCTCTTTTCTCTAAAAAGTCTGTCTGATATTCAAGCAAGAGCCAACATGTAATTAAACAAGGTAATTATCCGAACAATGTGAATAGCAGCACTTGTGTGTTCAATGAAATATCATTCTGTGTAGTGCATAAGTAATTGCTAAGAATGAGCATCTGCTAAACCAAATTAAATGACAGTTACTTTGTGCAAGTGTTGAATCAGTCAGAAGCCCTAAAGATTGTATTTACTCTTGAGCTTCTTGGTTAAACTGCTTAAATGAATTAAACTAAATGTGTAGTCAAGAGTATGAAATCTTTCTTTGTAGGTTGCTGGGGAAATGATTTGGCTTCTCTCGGCAAACAAATACTTCATACACAGCTTCTCTGAAAGTGAAAGGGATCTCAGAGCTGAAAAGTGTAGCAAATTATTTAAGATACAGCACCATATTTTTAAATAAAATGAGGATTAAGACAAAATTAAGTCAATTATTTACTCTGGTTTCAGAGTCATGAGGCACTACCTGCATCCAGAGCAGCTTGAGATACTTTAGAGTTTTGGTGTTCATTACAGAAAAAACGTGGAAGATCTTTTTTGGTTTCAACATAAAAATTTCAAAAACACATTAAGCTCTCTAAACCACCTTGGATGATGTGAATAATTTACCAAAACAAGAATATAACAGTAATTACATTTTGGTTTGGTTAAGCTATGGTTGAAAACAGACAGTTTCCTGTTTTTGTGACTCAAATACTTTCAAAAGAAAAGCATTTGCCCACAAAGGCTTTTTTTTTGAAAACCTTTTAGGACATCTTCGGCTTCTGTGGATCAACTTGGACTTAAAAGACATCAGTTCAAACTCACACCTAAGCTGCTGTTTCAGCAGTTGAAACAGATGTATATTGGCTGCAGCCCTGGGTGAAGCCTGTACACATTGTCCACATATATATATTCCAGGACTGTGCCAAAGCTGAGACACACAGCAACAGTCTGCAGAGTTAACATACTTATAAAGCTGCCTTTATTCGCAGTTATCAAACTTTCAGAGGAGGGAACACGTAAACGCACACAGTGCTGTACTCAGGCTAGACACTGTGCTGCTCTATGTGTATGTCCATGTGTATCTGCTTCACTCAGCTGTTTGTGACAGAGAAATCCCTCTGTTGTGCTGCTGTTACCTGCCCAACACTGTTGTTGGAGGGTTGAGCAGTCCTCAGGTTATGAATCGAGTAATCACACAGTATAGCACAGTATAACCTATTTTTTAGCTCATTATGATTATTACATTTTTAACTTGAAGAGTTCCTAAGCACAAATAATTGCCCCATCTCTCACTGTTAAAAATTCCTTTAAAAAATCCCTGAATCTGCATCCAGATCAACACCAAAATCTCATCATTCCTTCTTTGGGCTATGAACAACATTCAATGAGAATTTGATGAAAAGCTGTTGAGAACTTGGAGAGGTGCTAAAGAAAATGTGAAAACTTGCCCCATCTCACAATGTTAAGATATCCTTAAAAGACTTCCTGGATCCGCATCCTGATTCACCAAAATCTGATCACTACTTCCTTGTGCCATGACCAACATTCCCCGAAAATGTCATGAAAAGCTGTTGAGAACTTTTTGAGTTGTTAGCAAAAATGTGGAAAACTGTCCGACCTTGCATTAATAATAAATCCTTAAAACAATTCTTGGATCCACACCTGGATTCAGATCACCCCCAAAATGTAATCACCTCTCTCTTGTACCATGACCAACATTCCCTGAAAATGTTGATGGAATCCGTACGTAACTTTTGAAGTTAATCTGTTCACAAACTAACAAATGCTGGCGAAAACAAAACCTCCTTTGTGGAGGCAAAAAAGATGGTTATTATCCATTTCTGTCAGTACCACTTTGCCAAGAGATGACGCAAGAGCAGTTGTTTGAATTAGCTTTATTTGTATTGATTTGCATTTTCTTATTCGGTGGTATGGCTCTGATAGGGGCTCTTCCTGCCTTTCCACATGGTGAAGAGGAAGCCCTAAACAGGAACAGCACATGTTCCCGCCCTCCTTGCAGCCCACAAGGAAAGCATGAGAGAGAGAGAAGCAGCAAAATCCCCCCCAGAGCAAGCCTCAATGTCAGCTGACGTTGATTATGTCAGAGACTAGCATAAAGAAGGAGCTGGGGTAGAGGAGGGTTGCAAAGCAGCTTGCAGCAGGAGCAGTAAAGAGTAAGCAGACTAGAGCTGCTTAAGTTAGATTTTCTGAGTGCATTTAGCCACTGTCGGCAGTGGTGGGGATCAGCTGTTTGACAATGGGATGCTGGCATGTTAGCAAACTTGACTCCATCTCCTGCCAGAAATCATGCTATGCACCGCATCACGGTAGCCACAGTTGATGCATATATGGTTTTGGTGTTCAGCTAAAAGACACTGATATTTGATTTTTGGTCCATATTACCCTGCCCTTATTTCAGGATGAATCTTAAATAAAAACAATTGTGGTAAAGAATTTGTTTGTATGGCAAACATTATCATGAGTAGCCCATACCATAATCTGAAACCTCTCTTTTATTCACACAGACACAGACCTACGAGATCATCCTCACACTGGGACAGGCGTTTGAAGTAGCCTATCAGATGGCGGTCCAGTCAAGGGCGAGACAGTACATCCCGCCAACGTCTCTGACCTCAGAGGTCATCGAAACCAAAACCAGCCGTCCTGTCTCTCAGTCGTGGAATAGTATGCGGAGATCAGCAGTGAGTACTACTTTAACAGCCCTTCAAAAATACCTGTTGAGTGTGTTTTTCTCTGTGTATGAGCGTGTCTGTCGAGTCTGCTCCAATTCTCTAAAGGCCAGAGGTAAAGTGGAAAAGCAATCATGATTCAGAAAAGGTATACAGAACTCGTGACCGACTTTTCCCCTCCTGAATTCCCAAAGGACCTCCTGCAAAGGAAGGTTTGCTGCGTTTGAGGCTGAAAGTGATGAGTCATTACTTTGCCAACAATTTCATCACGCCCACCCCTCAGCTCTGAGTCACTGCGATCGGGGGAGATTTCTTTTTGTGCATACATGAAGCATGATGAATGAGGAGTTTTATTTGTTGCCTACAGACGGGTTTATGATTTCCTCTGGGACGTTTTGAAGGCCTCAGCTCTGTTGGTTGAACCCATCCTCTGCTTCCTCACTACTGATTAAGTGTGTTGCCTAAATGTCCACGTATATAGCCACGCGGTGATGCATTGACCTCTCAGGCTGCATATAATGAGCACTCAGTGATCACTGTCACCTGAGAGAGCCGCACAGCCGGGAGCACGCACGCTGTGAGACCACATGCTTCTGCAGAGACACAAATCACTTTGTTTTACTACCTGCCTGTAAGGATAATATATGGGGTAATCACAGAGCTGCATAATGAGTCTGGCTGCTTGTTTAAGTTTGAAATGAGATGGGGGGAGACTCCTATCTCCTGCAATTTATTTTAATCCTTTTATGGCTGTGAGTGCTACCAAATCTGGCTGTTCTCAGAAGAAAATGTTTTAGACATTCACGTTTTTCAACTTTAACAGTTCATTTAGCCCTTCAAGCGCCTGAGTCAGTGTTGCTGCAGCAATGGTTTTTGCAAGTTGGAGACACTGTTCACAACTTTAATGACTTTTGAAATTTCCCATAATTATTTACACAGTAGAGCTCAACAGTGAAGTTAATTCACCTATCCAAATCCTCCATTAAAATCCTGGAATCGAGCCCATCAGCTACTCCAATACCCACGACTTTAGGGCGGCTGGTTTGGTGCATAAATAGAAAAAAGAGAAAAAGATACAAGACTGAGAACATCATTTCTCCAGTACTGAAGGAACTATGCTCTCAATCTAATTCAATCACATTCAGTCATTGCAAATAGTAGTTTTTAAACTTTTACAACATACAAACCCAATTCCATAGAAGCTGGGACTTTGTGAAACACATAAACAAAAACAGAAAACAATAATTTGTAAACCTTTTTTGACCCTTATTCAGTAAAATAAACCAATAAACCAAAGACAAGATGTTAAATGTTCAAACTGATACACATTACTGTGTTGTTTCTCATTTTGAATTTGATGCCTGCAACACTTTCCAAAATTGTTGGGACAGGGTTATGTTTACCACTGTGTTACATCACCTTTCCTTTTAAGAACACTAAATAAGTGTTTGGGACCTGAGAACACTTATTGTTGAAGCTTTGTAGGTGGAATTCTTTCCCATTTTTGCTTGATGTATGACTTCAGTTGCTCTGTCTCTGTTGATGTGTTTTGAGCTTCATAATGCTCTACGCATTTTCAATGGGAGACAGGTGTGGACTGCAGGCAGGTCAGTCGAGTACCTGCACTCTTTTGCCCTGAAGCCACGCTGCTGTAACATGTACAGAATGTGGTTTCGCATTACCTTGCTGAAATAATCAGGGATGTCCCTGATAGTGGGGCAGATAACTGTAATAATCGTTCATTTGTGGAAACAAGCACCAAAATTGGCACACATACTCCTTGAGGAATGCTCTTTTGATAAAACCCGTTAGCCACCTAAAAATTCATGATGGCGGCCATTTTTCAAGATGGCCGCCATTGAATATACAGTAATATTGCATTTCACAACACAGACATCCTATTTGAACAATGTTGGTGTCAAATCATACATTTTTCACTATGTAGAATCCAAATTTGGACCCATCGACTTACTCACTGACTTCCTTGTACCATATATCAATGCTGTCTAATAAGCCCAGCATCAGTTAGCTAGCGTAGATTACATGTAGTAATAGCGCTGTGGGATCTCTCTTTGTCTAGTCTCTACCCTTTGACCTGTTTGGCTTGGGAAACCCTGTCAGGAGTACTAGACTCCCGCCGACATAGATCTAGGGGTCATGGAGACAACGCAAGCTGCCACACTACGATAAGGTGATGATCCCATTGAGGAAGGTTTTTTTTTTGTCTTTTCCCTTTTTAAATTTTTTTTGTCTTTTCCTTTACTTATTTTTTTTTTGTCTTTTCCTTTATTTATTTATTTTTTTATTTTTTTCCTTTTATAATTTTTTTTCACATGTAGGCAGGAGGCCTATACTTGTTTTTCACTCATTGTCTTGCTGCCTAGATAAGTAGGCCTATACTACAATGCTTCTAAACCTCACATCTGCAGCTGCAGCGTGCCGTGCAGGTCAGACCAAAGCAGTAGCATTTGCATTGACTGCAGCATTCTGACTTGCATCTACATTTGGTCAGCTGCTGACAACTCTTTGCAACCGGGGGGAGCTCTGTCCAAACGATCTGCCACAGATCTCCTTTCTTGGTCCAGCCCCAGTTGGCAGGAGTCTGTGTTTCTGGTTGACATTCTGTTGACTGACTCCAGATGCAGCCCGCCTGGTAGGCAGCACGCTTCACATGCTGCTTTAGCGCTGATCGAGTTGGAGGAATGGCTTCGTACGGCCTCTGCTTCCGAGCAAACATGTCCAACCTCGCATCATTGACACCTTCAGCTGTGCTGGATCTGTCGCACATCATGACCATGAACTTCTCCAAGGTCTTCAGGTCTTCATCATCCACTATCGGTGGATACTGGCTGAGTTTGCTGAAGACACCTGAAGTCTCATCACAAACATCCCAGGTTTGCCAAGCAGACCTCTTCCCTTTGCCACGGAATGTTGAAACGACATCGCAGCCAGTGAAGGAAAGCATCCCTTTGCTCTTTTCTGCAAGAGTGCAATACAAGTCATGTACAGGAACCCACTTCAGGTTCTGTCTATGTCCAAAGGCAACCCACAACTGCTGCAGACCACTATCAATCTGGCTGGGGTGGCACCATGCAGTCATGAAGAAGCTGACACGTGAATCTTTGTGCATGCCAGGCATGCAACAGAAGCAGGCAGCAAGGTCATAATGGTCAAAGCCAACGACACAGATGTTGTCGTCATCGCAGTCAGTGTTCTGCAGACACTTCAGGAGCTTGGTCTGCAGCAGTTGTGAATGTTACTTGGATGGCAGCATATGTTGCTCCAAACCTGGATGTACCTTTGAGCATTAATGGTGCCTTCACAGATGGGTAAGTTACCCATGTCATGGGCACTAACACACCCTCATCCAATCACAGATGCTGGCTTTGCTCCGATCACAGTCTGGATGGCCCTTTTCCTCTTTAGCCTGGAGGACACTACGGCCATGATTTCCACAAATAATCTGAAATGTGGACTCATCAGACTTTTCCACTTTGTGTCAGTCCATCTCAGATGAGCTATGGTCCAGACAAGCCAGAGGCATTTCTGTGTGTTGTTGATATTTGGCTTTGACTTTTCATAGTAGAGTTTTAACTTGACTTTGTAGATGTAGCAACAAACTGTGTTAACTCACAAAGAATTTCAGAAGTGTTCCTGAGCCCACGTGGTGATATCCTTTACAGACTGATGTTGGTTTTTGATGCAGTGCTGACTGAGGGATTGAAGGTCACTGGCATTCGGTGTTGGTTTTTGGCTTACTTGCAGAGATTTTTCAATGATCTCTGAATCTTTTGATGATATTATGGGCTGTAGATGATGAAATCCCTAACTTCATTGCAATTGTACGTTGGGGAAACATTGTTCTTAAACTGTTGGACTGTTTGCTCACTCAGTTGTTCACAAAGTGGTGAATGGAGCCCCATTCTTGTGTGTGAATGACTGAGCCTTTCGTGGATGCTTCTTTTATACCCAATCATGACACTCACCTGTTTTAACCTGTTCACCTGTTCAGGAACAGGTGTTCCTGAGAACTCTTCAGCTTTCCCAGTCTTTTGTTGCCCCCGTCCCAGCTTTTTTGAAAAACATGTTGCAAGCACAAAATTCAAAATGAGTGAATATTTGCCATAAAACAATAAAGTTTATCAGTTTAAACATTAAATAGCTAAAGGTAGAAAACGATTAGTTTGGAGTGGGACAGGCGAACAGGGCAGAAAGTGTTTACTGATTCATCGCACATCACATCTGAATCAAAGCGATGTTGTTGAGGTGGACGGTGTGTGCTGTGAAGGTGTCCACTCCACAAAGCACTGTCGGAAACACTGCACTCAGGCTGTGGCTATTGACTAATTTGTTGTTTGTACACAGCGGTAATGTATTTTGTGGGTGGAGCCTATCTAGGGGCACAAAGTTTGGCAGCAATAGCTTGCAGTTAGTGCACATCCTGGAGATGCTTTCTCTTGTGATTTTAGTATTTTGTCAACCGAACTCAAGATGTCTTAAGCTGCATTTCCACCAAGAATTCTGGTCCAGTTCGGCTCGGTACGGCAAGCAATAATTGGTGTTTCAGCTGTGGGATGAGGAGAAAGGGTACCCAAACAACAGACCTGTGCCGTCACACTTTTTGGCACTCTTCTGAAGGGGCACAGTCTGTTGATTGGTCACAAAAATCGTCAGTTTCCATGGGACAGCAGCAAAAACGAAAAAACATACCTTGCTATGCTCAAGTGAGCTTTGGATTTAAAGTTTTGTCCTCTGCAGTTGCTGCGAAGAACATTTGCTTAAACCAAAGAGCACTGGGGTGCTGGAAGACCTCCGTTGTTGCTCTTTGTTTACAATCGCTCTTTACGTAGCTGGTTCGATCCTCCATCTCTGGCAGTGAAGACGCAAACAAGATCAGGGTTTACAGCTTCAAACCGTACTGAACAGTACTAACCAGTACAAACCAGACCATTCAGTGAAATCGAGGCACTGGAGAGAGAAGCAAACTTTTAGCAATGTGGGAAGAGAAAACAGGGAATAAAATAAGAGATCGTTCTTATTATTAAACTTTATTAAAGTCTTCTAAATCTTTGAAGTTTCCCTCATTCACAATGACGTGGAGTTACAGAGAAAAAGCAAACTAAAAGAGACAGAAAGAAGAATACTCAGTTAAAACATTCACACACTGCAGTAAAATGGTTTGCAATCATTATCTTGAGCTGTCCAAGAGAAACAAGAGTATTGATCTTGAGTCTAAGTTGTAAATTGTTCCACATTTTTTGGAGCGTAGTAGCCAAAAGCAGATTTTCCAAGTTCAGAGTGAACCTGTGGGACTTCAAGCATCAGATAGTATGTAAAGTGAGTCTGGTTAAGTCCAGTGCTTACAAGATATGTAGGATGTAAGAAGAGATATCAATAAAGGTGTCAATATTAATGAAAGTGAAGTGTTCCAACCCCACGTATCAAGTCCAATAAATAGAAGGACAAAGCTGCTAAAGTTAACCTTCACCGTGCAGCTTCTATTTTGGATTTGCCTCCGCACTGTGGGAAACGATGTGTATGTGAACCAAGCTTTTTTTAACCTCCAACCATACAAAGCTGTTACATAATTTTGTGCTTCTTTGGCCCAGCAGTAACACTGTGCTGCTACTGTAGTAACCTAGTTAGCAGAGCATGCAATGTTAGCAGCTCACTGTTACTGAATATAAACACAGATTATTTCTGTATTTATTTATTTATCTATCCAAGGCTAAAAAAAGACACTGCAGTCACCCAGTCTTTATCCTCACAACAGCCTCAGCACACAGCTTCAACATGTGTACAAATCCAAACCTTGACAGACCTGCCGTGCCTAGTTACGGTTGCTAGGCTGTGATTGGCCGGGCTCTCTTTGGGGGAGGGTTGTAGTGAATGTCAATTACAGGAGCTCGAGAATAAGAGTATTTTTTTTTCTAAATAATTTGCCTCCTGTAGGTGACAACAGCTCCTATGATCTGTTTAGTGTGTTGAAAATGCTCTGTCGTTCTTCTTCTCTCGTTTTTTTTAACATGTCTTTGTTCTTGTCTTCTTGGTCCTCCTGCTTCCCAGGGTGCCCCTCTGCTCGAATGCCGCTGCTGTCACTGTCACACGTGTACTACCCACCGTCCTTCCTTCCTCCCGTTGCACTCTGTTAGCCCTGGAGTCCAGGTCCTTCTCTTTTCCTTTTCCTCTATTCAGCCTATGATCACCACACATCAGCTTACACACTTCCCCCTCCTCTATTTCTGTTTTTTTGTTGGTTTTTTTTTGATCAGGGTGCCGCAATGCACTTTGTGTCCTTGTCATCTGGGTATTAATATTTCAACCATAATCATCCTTCTCATCCCTTTACGTTCCCATCTCTCATCTTCATCTCACATTTTAGAGTATTCCTATGGTAAAAAAATTCAGGGAGGAGAGTTTTCTTGATGTGATTTACTTCCTCTATATTTAAGCTTCTCTGAGGACTGTTGGCTTAATTGTGCCAGTGAGGGTTTGTAAACAAGATGGTTGAAGTTGTCTGTTGGATGGTTTTAAGCTCCCTCTCATTCTTTGTGTTACTATCTTTTTAATAAGACACGTCGAGCTGAAGATGTCATCCATACGCAGGGAATTTTAAATATTCAATTGCCTTATCTTCAGGGTTTTTCAACCATTTAAAATTCATTTTTAGCTTCAAGTAAATTCATCAGTGTGTGTGTTTTGACTGCTTACATAATGACAACAGCCCCCATGTTTGTAGGAGACTCTCTTGTAGAGCAGACTTTGCTTTTGAACAGCTAATCAGTGTGTCTTTTTAACTCCCAGAGGGTTGTGGCTTTGGTTTTCTGCTGCGAGTATTTCCTGTCAAACATCCTCCATGTTGTGGATTGAGCCCAGAGTGTCCGTGATTATAGCATGATCACCGGACGGTTCCTCTAATCCACATGCACGTGTGTGAGCTGAGGACATGTCAGTGTGACGCAATGGCCTCCACTGCCGCCCGTCTCACGCCATCCTCTCGTCCCTCCTCCCTCCCTCCTCCCCCCCCTCGGCAGATCGACCCCCTGGAGATGATGGACCCCGACATGCAGTCCCTGGGCAGCACCACCTGGCTCTTGGACCACCGGGACTCCAACAGGCGCCCCGTCAGCACCAAGTACGAGACCACCATATTCTGAGGCGGGAGCCCCACAGCCGCCCCTCTGCACCCCCCTCGTACCCCCCCCTTCCCCCCTTCCTCTGCATTCTTGATCAAATTCACACACAGACACACACACACATAAACATGCGAGCCCCGTGCCTTCTCACTGTGATGGTATAGCATCCCTCAGGGCTGCCCACTCCCGCACCCTCCTCTGCCCTGCCCAGCGACCCACACAAACCTCTCTACCCGTCATGAAAAACACTCCTGTGCCCCCCCTCCTCCTCCCCCCAGTCTCCCCTCGTGCCTCCCCATCACCCCCGGCAGCCTCCCTCGCCTGTTGCTGCTACAGCCCGTGCCGGAGCCCTGGACCGGATGATCCTGGACTGATGTCATTTTACAGTGGCCCTGCTCTCTCAACCAAACTGCCTCTTCCTCCTCCTCATCCTCCTCCTGACAACTTGCATCTGCCTCCAAATCCCAGATAGCTCCCAGAGGTTGCATCTTTATTATTCTTTAATCTTTCAGGCCTTATTTTAAAAATGCTTCTTCACAGGCAAAACAAGCATGCTCATTTTCATTTGGCTCTGTATGTACACTCCAGATTGGCTTTAAGTCACTGCAGCTTTGATTTATGATGTGGCTGATTATGCATTATTGGGTTTATTAGGTGTTTATGTTTTATATGAAAGGTTTAACAGTTTGTTAAACTGTTAAAAGAAAAGTTTAACATATTTGGGAATCTGCATGTTTACAATCTTAATGTGAAATGAATCAGAATTTCTGTATCACTAACAAATCTGTCTTGTTAAATTTAGATAAACTACATATTTATTGTTGTGACAGATTGGGCTACATGCTGATTTCATCTTTTGAGAAGCTAGTGCCAGCCTTTAGGAAATTTAGCTTAACTAGATAGTTACAGCTTTTTTAAATGGGGTTGCACAAGATACTTGTAAATAGTAAGTGTACTGACCACAGGTGATGCAGGTCTGCATGGTTCTTACATAATAAACTGTGGATTTCTGACATGGAAGCTCGGCTTTATTAAAATGCAAACTCTGGTGTTTAGAAATGAGTCCAGTGCAGAAGTACCAAAACTGCAGTTCATCCAGTGTCCTCTTGAGGCTGGCTGCGGAAACACTGGTAGTCCCATGATTGTTGTTTGTGGGGAAAAGATGATGTTTACAGCCAGAATAAACACATTTACTGCCTGGTTTTACAAACAGCTTTGGTCAGAGTATGTAATCTGTTTCAGTCCTCTTACATTTGTTTTGTAAATATTAAAATTCAATATCCCGTCTGTTTTGATTTTATGAAGAATGGGCAGTGAAGGATATGAGTTATAAGGCTACAGGCCTGCAGTGTTGTTACCGGCCAGGCGGCCACAAGTCCTGTTTCAGCTTTTCTTCTCTGTTTGTCGGTAGGTTGATCCAAAGTCAGGTTGTGATGCTCATAGAGCGTCCATGGATTGTCCTCCAGAGGCTCCTTTAATAATCAAACTACTGATGTCACTCTGGCTTTGTTCAAGTCTTTCTACATCAGAGGTGGGCAACTGGCAGCCTGGGGACCACATGTCAGTGTGGCCCTCCAGTCAATACGAATGATCAGAGTGCATACAAATGAAGAAAATGTGACAAAATTGACCATGATAATATAAAAAATAGCAATAATTCCTAAAAAATAAAACTACCATTGGCTGTTGTTGTTTCTGTTAACCTCCTGTTGTGCTCTACTAAAGTCATTTGTCAGAATAAATCAAAACTGTTAGTAAACATACTTTATCAACCTGACCTGAACAGTGCTTCAGGGTGAATTTAAGCAATACATTTTGAGAGGGAATAAGGGCTGGGACTAGATAAGTTTTTTCACTTTTTCTTGCACTCTTTTCGAACAGAATCTGGTTTTGAAAGGATTACTGGTAGTGGAAAAAAGTGCTGAAATAGCTATTTGCATTTACTTACTATTTTATTTTTTCTTGTTGTATATGTATAAATGTATCCATATATATGTTTGTTTTTCACTCAAGTTCGAAATAAATAATAATAAAAAAAACATAAAAGTGAGTTGCAATGAAAAATGCAGGGTTAATGTTCAAATTTCATTAATTTGGCCCTTTGGCACTGAGGATGAAATAAGGTGGCCCACTTAGTTACTGAAGTTGCCCATCCCTGTTCTAAAGTCTGTGTGATACATGTATCATAGCATATGGGCATGTAGGTGTGCATGAATACAGAATTATTTCATGCACCAGAATATTAGAAATGAAACTGAGGGTCTCTGTCAGTAGATGTTTCTTTGATAAATCAAGTTGGATCAGTTTTTCTCCTCCATCGTTGATGTCAATGAGGCTGATAGCCTAATCCCCACAGCTTCTTGATTTTGATTGTTAAGTGAGGTAGTCATGATATTGATGAGCGTGGTGATCTCAGAGCTCTGTGAGTGCAGCGCACTGTGACGACTGTGCTGAGAAGTCTGAGTGCTGAAAATAGAGACTCAATCTGTTTTGTGTAGAAAACAATTATTTATTGTTTCTTCTGTTTCGGGAATCAAAACTGGTTTGACATTGCCCCATGGCAAAACACACCAGAGTACCCAACCCTTGTTAAAAACTGCTTTTTTAACGTTTTCTCTGAGAATTAAACAGTGAACTTTTCCCACATTTTCAGTCTGTCTATTTCGCTACGTTTGCTGGCTGCTGATGGTTGCTTCATATAGGAGGTGCAGGCTTATGAAAGCATTTTCCCACAAAATGTTGAACTTTTCCTTTAACAGGCACTTTAGATGTTTGTTTGGATTGCAAGTGTTAAGATAAATACGAGCATGCTTACTCTTGATTTCTTCCAGCATCATTTATTTTCATTTACTGAATTATTTGACTGTTTGTTTTGCCTTAAGACAGTTATCTATATTTTTTTCTTTCTCCATCTTCAGCCTGTCCTGTCTTACCAGGCATCTACCACTGTGAGGCACTATGAGGAGGCTGCTTTGCTAGCATGGGATGCAAGACAGACGGACATTAAAATCAAAGAAAGATAAAACAGCAACATGCAGCAAAACAACCTGTTTTTTTTCTACGCATTTGTACAGTAGTCATATTACAACTGGATGGATCGATCATGAATCCATCACTGATGTCTGAACTCAAACGGACCAAGAACTGAACCCTCCGACACACACGCTGGAGGACATCTCTACCACATTAAACCGAGGACATCTAACAGCCTTACTACTTTTCGGGTTATCTATAATCAACTAAAGCCCCCGCCCTCCTGAATATCACACCCACCACAACCCAAACAACTGCACGACAAACCCTATGCTTCTAGAAGACTTAAAAAAAGACGACACTGCTGATTTTCTGGTGTTTTTATAGACTGTGGCTGGCTGCGATGGGATGTTGATCTAATGTTGGTACAGTTTTGTCCAGATGAGTTTTTGCCCTGGCCTTGTACTGCCCGCTCTGCAGTCTCTCTGCATTCATGGTAGCCATGAGAGACTGCAAAGAATCACAGCATCTTCTTCTATTTATCGATTTAAAAAAGAAAGAAAACACTGTGTTGAAATATAGCACTATCCCTTTGACTACCTTCTCTTCTTTTCTTTTTCTTACTGTGCAAATGGTGCATTTTGTGATACTTTTGATAGACCGGGTCTGACTGAGACACTTTGGGGGAGAGGGAGTAAAAATAGCTTGTTAGTAGTCACGTGATCCTGAGTGAAGTCAGATGGGGGCAGGAAGTGAAGAAAGGTGGCTCAGAGGTGATGAATGAAGGAGGTGGTCAATCAGACATTACCCGAATGCAGCATCAGAAAACTTCTAAACTCACTGTGTATGATTCCCTCTCTTTGCATTAGTTATTTTCCCACAGGCTGATCAATTTGCCTGGCAAGGAGGAAATCAGCATCGCAAATTATGAAATCCTAAAGATGATTTACTTCACAAGAGTCTTTAGGCATACAGCCATTCGCTGAGAGGATTACGTTTGCTTGTTTTTTATGTTGCTATCTCAACTCAGATGTATCAAAGTGTACAACACAAGCTGCAGAACAAACTCCGGTAATTGATATTGAATATTTCTGGAAATCTCCCCTTTTTAATCTGTATTTATTTACATTTTGCTGGACTTTAAAAGTTAAATAAAATGATGGTGGCCCTACTTTTCACAAAGTGGCAGACATGAGCATGATTCGACTCTGCTCTTCCGTACAGTAACCCTCATACTTCTTTCATGCTGGCTGCACACTGGCTGCAACGTGTCATTTTGGCATGCATGTTAAGTCGGGGTTGTCAGCGAGTAGAGAATAAAGGGCCCGTCTACTTTTAATGTGAGCTGCGTGCATATCTTGCAGAAAAGAAAATGATAAAGGGCATGTTTAAGCAGATGTGTATGTCTGCATCAGTAGGTAATGCCAGACAAGATGAACACAGTGCAGGCTAGGCCGGCACAATATAGGAAATATATATTTGCTAAAAATGTTTTATATTACAATAATGACAAATTTTGCCATAAATTAAATAAAAATAAGAGTGTATATAAGCTATAACTTATAGCAAACATGTAAAACTCAAAGTCCACAGGCCATATCTGGCTTGGAATATATAAAAATATGGACTGTGAGGTTATTTTGATAATTTCATGTCTGTTATTAATGGCCTTTGTTAAAAGGCACACCCAGCACTCCTACTACAAATCCCATGATGCACTGCAACAGCTGCCATGCAGGACCTTTGCACCACCCCCTCCCCCCATTGGTTTAATACCATGTGGCCATGGTTGCCATGGTTACAACAGATTGTTGAACCAACCTCAGTAATTGGTAATTCATAATAGAAATCGAAATAAAACTTCTTTTGCATAAAAATTGCAACAAAAAAAGTTGCATATCTCGGACATCGTTACAAGTACATAAAATGCATTTAACAGTTGGATTGTGCGTTTTTGTGTGGACAAAGGTGTTTTGAAAAACTTTGGACTGGATGGGATTTTTTTTTTTTTTTTAAACTGAGGAAAACTTCTGCTTTGTAAGAATTCCCACCTACATGTGGACATAGCCTTAATTCATGTCTGCTACTCTGTGAGCTTTTTAAACTTTTGCCCTATTTATTTCTCTTTTCAGGACTCAAAAGTATCCCCCTTTATTCTCCAAGTAGTGCAGGTTAGCACAGACATCAACTAGAAAGCACTCGGAGAGCGCAAACCTCGACCAAGGTAGCTCAGATATTGCTGTTATGTCTATAAGCAATAGTTCCATGACAAAGTTACCATCATAATATGATTCACTGACCCTGAAAACACACACCTAGCACTCAGAATCATGTTGATATCAATATTAGTTAGACAGTTATTGAGCAAAAACAACTGTTTGCTAATGGCAGTTATCTGGATCACCACCAAAATCTAATCATTACCAACATCTCCTGAAAATTTCAGCAAAATCTGTCCAGTAGTTTTTGTGTAATCTTGCTAGCAAACAAACATACACCGGCAACAACATAACCTCCTTTGTGGAGGTGATAAACTCAAAACTGAAACTATCTGACTGCTCGTCTTTGCAGAAATCACTTCCTGCCCCTTATCTGAAGTTCTTCACGGTGATACGTCATCTGCAAACAACCTAAAAAAAAGACAATTAAACCCAAAGACAAAAACAAAATAGGCTTATTTAGTGTACCAACACTCGGTGCACAATTCACAAGTTAGTAATCAAAACAAAAACATCCTCTTGCACGATAACGTTTGACTGTATTAATGATTCTCCAGCACAATCTGGTGCATGTTCCCCAACATAGCATCTTATTATCATGATTAATGGGTAGGTATCCACGCTGTTTCACACCAATTTAAGAATTAGGTTCAGCACATGCAAAGTGTGTCACCTGTAAACAAACAAGCAGTGAAAAGATTTTAATTCCATCACGTTCAAAAGAAGCCAAATCCGAGTGTTGCTCTGCTGTCACATTAATACGGATGGATTTGTTACGCCAAGAACGTGACACCTTATTTTCTCTCCTCGTTTTTTAAAAAGATTTTCCTCACTGCACTGTGACTCAAAAATGCTCGATGTGGAGTCGACACGAATCTGTGGGTTCTCCCCCCCGTGTGCACTACCTGCTGTGCGTGCTGTATGCCTTGTTCCTTGTCTGTCCTCATGGGAGTTTGGACTGTTAACATCACTGTCCGCTCGCTGTCCTTGTTTCTTCATGTGTGCTGCAGGAGAAGGGGAGGCATTGAGCTCTTGTGTGGCTGCTGACTGACTGTTAAAAAGATGTAGCTGGTCTGTGTGTGGTACCGTGGCTGTGTCTCCGCCACCTTGTTCTGACTGTTAACCGTTAGCTTCCACTGATGATGCATGATGGCAGTGTTTTGTGTTTCGTCCTCTTTGATGCACTTGGCCTGAGCAGTCTTTGTATGTACTGTAGCAGTGTCCCGTCTCTCTTCACTCATCTGCTTTTTATGTTCCTTCACTTAAAAGAATACAGCGATTTATCCTCATCCTTCCATGTCTCCATTTGCCTTCATTCCTCCAACATTTTGTCACGTATGTTTCTTCCATTTTGTGTGTCACCAAGACAACCTGCTCTAGTATGGATGCATAATGTAAAAGCATTACACTTTTATGAGCAGCAGCTATTTAAAGCAAAGTTTTGGTGGCATGATATGGCTGTGCAGTGTGCATGTAACCAGTCTTTTTTTAACATTTTGGTGTTTCCCTTGTGTAGCTCACCCCGGCGTTCAAGTTTCCGGATACCAAGCTGTGAGTTGAAGGGGAGCAGCCGATGTGAGTGTGTTTTGCGTGCGTTCAGTTTAGTGGAAAACAGATAAAAGGGAGAGAGGAGGACGAGAGGTAAGCCTTATGCAACGTGCAGGGCCAAAAAACAGAGCTACTCTGACATTTTTAGATCCCCCTCCCCTCCTCCCTGCTCCTCCACTGCCCCCACCACCCTTGATACAACTCCCCAACACACGGACGAACGGTAAACCTGTGGTCCCACAACACTGGCTAACGGGATCTGTGTATCACTCCTGTCTTTGAGAGAGAGGTCAGTCGGAAGGCTAAGTCTATTTCCTGGCCTTTAAGTGACTTTCTGATCTTGTCATGTAGGTACTGTAATGTTTAGAGCACTGTAGACCATTTATGATATAGACCATTACTGAGCATTTCTATTGATTCAGGTCTATTGGAGATAGAAACTGGGATTTATTAAGGGAAATGAAATGTAGAGAAAAAAAGAAACTGTACCAGCATACAATGCTTTGCCCATGTTTGTGGACAGAGTGTGGTTTGTCAAAGAAAATGTGATACTGTTTCAAATTTCAAAGCAATATTATATTATGAAATTAAATAATACAATGACAAAAGAACCCCTCTCATGTCTGCTGTCAATATATTTCTGTTTTTCATTCAATAAACAAACACAAAGAGCAACTTTTACACCAGCTGTTTAGAATATAAAGTGACAATTTAACACCAGGGTAATTACTGTACAATTAAACTATCAGTGTTTCCCCTGCTATGGAGATTAGTGGGTGGTGTAAGTTCTAATCTCAACAAACGCCCCAGTTTGTGATTATCGTGTTATATTAAATTCAAGTCACAGAGCTAAGCAGCCCATTTTCTTAAGTGCCTGCTGATCACAATCCCATAAAACTCCTCTGTCATTGAGATGCTAAATACTGAGTTTGTTGCCTGATTAAGAAAAGATTTACAGCCCGTTTCTTAAGATGTGACTCCTAAAATACCCGACATGAAGCAGAAATCACATAATCCTCGCTTGAAGTGAAAACATTTTAGTAAGTTTTATTTGCTCATAATAATATCAAGATCCATTATTATTTATTGTTTGCAGAATAACCTGGTGTTTGTCTGCAGGAGACTTAATAAATTATTTTTCATTTAATCAGACGATTCATTGAAGATTCAGGAAATAACTTGTTACTGAAAGAACCGATCAGTTTGAACAGATTGGAAGGCATTAATCTCCGAGACGTTCCTCGCTCTGTGACTCAGGCAAATTTCCTCATCCTTTCTCTGTGAGATGTGGCAAAGTCAAAGTCCAAGGACAATAGTGATGGTTTACAAGTTTTAGGCATTATTTTGAGCCAGCCATCGGGGTGTGACACTACAATTCATAATCATGAGACAGGACGAGACACAATGCTGGGTTTGTGAGGAATAGACAAGATGAGATTTTATGTTTTTAATAAATACATTTTGATAATTTAAATATAGGAGGTAAATATGTAACTGTAACAGGTGCTGTTGATTCTACCGAAAGCCACAAAATGCAAAATAATGCAGGCTGATTATAGGAGATGTATTGAGCTTCTGAAAAAATATTGATTTATTTTCAAAGAAAATTTAAATTTAGACAGTATTGATATCGTTGTTTTTTGCTGCAAATGCCAAAACAGGTGGAAGAAAATCTTGCACTTGACAAATCCTCTCCAAGTTTCAGTAAGCGCCACAAATTGCATTTTGATGACAGCTGCAGCCCCAAACCTCAAGTTCCCTGCATCAAAACAGTTCTTCTTTAAGCTTCATTACCTGTTTTTGAATAATTTATCTTTAAAAAAATACTGATATATATATCAAATATTGCTATTGGGCTAAAAAATATCAACATATACATTTTAGTCCATATCTGCCATCCCTATGCGAGAATAATTTGCATGTAGTCATTATTTTTTAAGCGTATAGCCAGAGGTCATGACCCTGCAGTTGATTTCTCTTAAGTTTTGCTTCTGGCAGGCCTGCATCTGATGTTGTTGGCACGCATGCTACCGAAAAAACTTTTAACATGCCAACTGTCTGCGTGTTTGTTTTACAGTGTCCTGTTTTATATGACAAAGAAGGAAAAACAAGGACAGCTAATTTAAAAATAACTACAAGTGTCCCAAGAACACAAGCTTCCACCAAGGCATGTCTAACATCATCGGGCACGTCATTGTCAAAAATGTGGAAACTGCCCTATCATGCACTGTCAACAAATTCCTCAATCTACATCCGTATTTGGATCACCACCAAAATCCAGTAACTTCCTCCATGTGTCATGACCAACATTCCCTGAAAATGTCACCAAAATCCAATCTTAACTTTTCAGGTTAACAAACTAACAAAACAGCCTCCTGGGTGGATGTAAGGAAAGGAGCAGAATGCTCCAGAGCTGCAGTATGACCATGGTGTAAATACTCAAGCTTCTGTCACCGTAAACAAAGTAGAGTTGATCAGTTGATCCTGAAGTGGCTGTGGTGCGGTTTCAGCTCCTGAATTAAACGGAGTAAAACGCCAAGTTCTCTATTCTTTTCCAGTACCACATGTGCCCTTTTAGTTTGTCTTTTTCTGCTTAATTAATAAAAATGAAAACTGGATCATGGTCATGTCACGTCAAAGCCGTTTTGACATCTGCTGCACAATTTTCATTGGAGATCCACACGATTTATTCTTAAAATATCTTTGCTCTTAATGTAAATCGACAGGCATGCTGATTATTGCCTTTAAAATATTTGCAATTTTGTGCTGTGTAATCATCACATCATCAGGTTTGCAAAGGCCTGTAACTGTGAGTTTTAGCTGAACTTCAAATCAAAATACAACCCTGAGTATTCACCCCGGTTTCTAATGTATAATCAGTACTTTAATGCCAGTCCATATACTTATAAGGGCAGTAATATAAACCTAAACGCTCTTTTCATTTAGTTAGTGCTTTTTAAAATTGCAAAATGTAAGTAGATAAACTGCATCATTTTAATAACCATATTTGTTCTCAATCAGGAATATCAACTTATACATGTACTGACATCAAAACACAGTTTTATCTTCAATACAATATATATATATATACATATATGTATATATATAAATATATATGTGTGTGTGTGTATGTGTGTGTATATATATATATATATATATATATATATATATATATATACATAAAACATAAAAATACTTTTAACACTTTCATCTAATCTTGACATTGTATGTTCTATTATTTTTGACAATATTTGATTTTAACACTTTACCGATGGTCAGATGGTGACTGTGTCACATTTAAGAGCTTCATGCTAAACTAATATCTAATTACAACATTAGTTTAACACACAAGCCGCAAACTCGGGCTGAAAAATAAAGCCAAAAACTACAGTCCCTCAAGTGTCTGCTTGAGGCTGGTTGCAGAAAACAGTCATTTGAATGTATGCAGGGTACAGTTGTTTTTTACAGCCTAAATAAACATATTTACAGCCTGATTTAACAAACAGCTACAGTCTAAATATGTAACAGCTTTAAAGGCTCTCACTAAATGATATCTTAATAAAGATATCTGTCATTACTGACATGGTTACAAGCCTGTGAGGTGTTGCTATTGGTCACTCCACGTTAAGTCCCACCCCAACTTGGCCTCTCTATCTGTGAGTAGGTTGATCTGAAGTTTATTTGAGAGGGCAGGCATAGTATGGCAGAATTGATGGATTGGCAAAACTTCTAAAGCTTCCTTTGATAACCAAACAACTGATGGACAATTCTTCCTATGATACAGGCTAGAAAAGTTCACATTCAAACTTCATGTCTCAATCATCAACTTGTTTCACTTGGTTTAGATGTCAGGTACATCCGACAGTCTCCTGAGTTAAAGTAACTATAAGAGTGATTTTCATTCTGTTAGCATAAAGCTAAAGAGCTTAAGCTATACATGCTGGTTTGCAAGATTTTTTTATAATCTTTTAAGTATTACTTTAACTTTCAAATGGTGACTAATTTGTCTAAATCAAAAGTTCATCCTACAGAAGTTTTATTTTATCAATAGCTTTTACACTGTGGTCACATCCTGGCGCTGCAGGCAGACCTTTTAGTGTCATAATTGACCTAGCTTATTTCACGTGGACCCTGTAATGCTTAAAAAAGGGAAGATGATTTAGAAAGACACTAATACTATGACTTTCATTAGTCATGAACAATCTGCTATAGAGCGCACCACCACCCACTAATGTCATTAACTATGGGAAAACATGATATATGTGGTATACAATCAAAGGGAAAAAAAGATGAAGAAAAGAAAGTGCACACTGTCTTTGGTAATTCCTACACAAACTGTGAGCAAACAGTAAACATAGTTTAAAAAATAACAAGCTACATATGAAATCTGAGGCACTATTTACAACCGTATAGCATGGTCTTTGGGTTTTTGTGTTTTTCCTGAGTGTTTAATCATGAGAAGAAATTAACTATGTGGAAGTCAAATGTGTTGGAAGCAAACCAAAACCATCCAGAATCTACTTCAGATTCTTGGCCTGAATTATCATGATTTTTTTCATCAGTATTATCCAGACTGTTTGTCTCTTGTACAGTTATTCTTTTTTCTTATTAACCCGGCCTGTTTCTTTCCTCACAATATTAAGTATGCAGTCATGTAAATCATCTGCCTCATGATCTGGTTACTTTCTTTGTTTTAAATACCTAAAAAAAATACAGGATATAAAACTTTCTTCAGACTATAAATGTGTTTCTCTCAAACATTCCCACACTCTGTATTTACACTGCTGCTAATGTTAGCCATAAATCAGCACCGAGTGGCAGCTTATGTTTAGTTCACCGGACGCCGTCTGGGTCGCCCTCTGCTTAGCGTGAGTCCTCTGCGGTCTCGGCCTCTCCTGGTGGGAACAGCAGTTTCCTGAGGATGGGTGCATAGAAGGGACCAAAGACGGTTCGGTTGAAGTGGACGATTCGCCCAAAGGCCGTCCCCAGTTCGGCCAGCTCGGCACTCACCAGCCTGAGGGGAGTGGGCAGCTCTGGACTCCTTTTAGCGGGGCCGCCCTGCAGCATGGCCTGGAGGAAGCCCTGTACCCTCTCTCCTGTTTGATCGAGAGGAGGAGGAGAGAGAGGAAGAGAGAGAGAGAGAGATGAGTGGGTGGAAGAAGAGAGCGAAGGAGAGAAGTCAGCTCTCTGCAGCAGCAAACATCCAAGGTCAGCAGCAGGCATAACCCACACCACACTTTCATCCAGATTTCTCCTGCTGACTGAAGTTTGTGCATCTTCAACACTTTTGAACATATAACCAGAACTTCATAAAACTGAGCTTTGTGCATGCCTGTAAGGGTTTCAGAATAATTAAAAGTCTGAAAACTGCAAAACATTTCTTAAAGCTTGCAGAAAGATTTCATCTGGCTGAAGAAAAAGAATAAAACACCCCCCTTTACCCCCTTATAATAGAAACAACAGCACACAAGACCATCAGGGACAAAACTGACCATTGAAATGCAATTATTTCTAATGTTTGTCAAAATTTTTGATTCCTTTAGGAATGGGGATTTGTGCAATTTCATTGATACCAATGCCATTATCAAATTCTGCTTGTCAATGCATTTTTTTTTCAACTATCTTTTTGATTCAGTTAGCTTTTCTGTCTGTAACATCAGTTACAAAGCTCTCCTGATTTATAACTCACAGCACCAATGAATGTTTTCAACATATTTCCAGTGTATCCATCATTATTTAAAATCTCACAGATGCAGATGTTACAGGTTACACTAGGGCTGAACGATTTTAGGAGAAGATCTAATTGTGATTTTTCTGGCAGATATTTCAATTTAATTCGCGATTTTCTTCAAATCAAGCTTCAGTGCAATATTGACAATGTGTACAGTAACGTTAACAAACCTGACAGAAAATTATATCATACCATCAAACATTAAAAGCTATTACTCTAAGGCAAGGATGAAAACTAAAGGTAAGAATTGCTTCCAATTGTATTTATTAATAAGAAACATGCATTTACACTCCTTAAAGTCCTTATTACAACTGAAGAAGTAAAAGAGCCATCTTTGACCGTCTTAACTGAAAAACGTAGTGCAAAAAATCCTTAATTGTGTTATGTTAAAAAAGTTAAATAAAATGCAACCCCCCCCCCCAAAAGAAAAAAAAACAAACAAACAAACAAAGAAACAAGCAAACAAAAAAAACAATGTTAAATAAGTAATAATAAGAAAAACAAAATTCAACAGTTCCAACAAAGGAAAAAAGCCAGCCATGCCAAACCAGTATGTCAACCTTTGATGGTTTTGGACATGAGCGCTGACGTGTGACAACATCGTCACAAGCAAATAGGTGACACAACAAATCCTGGGTTTGTCAGGAGCGCTGCAAAAAATTGCAGCTTTGGCGATCACGTGATCATGTTGTCTGAAATTGCCATTTTGATAAGAAAACAATAAATCCTTCAGCCCTAGGTTACACTTTTAGTTTCATTTTTTGTTAAAATGAAGCCACACTTCAGGCTGCTTCTTTCCCCTGTCTGCAATGATTACTTCCTCAACTTCTTTGTTACTGTATGTGCTGACTGCCTCTTGTGAAAGCAAGACATCATTGCTTTGACAAGACGCGGTCAACACATACATTTGAAGGCATTTTGAACTAAATGGATTTTTTATATTGATTCCTTGAGACTAGATGGAACTAATTTTCAACTGGAACTGGTTCTTAATTTCCATCCCTACTCTTAATAATGTGTTTTTAAATCAAACATTCTCTATCATTTCAGAGACATACAGTACCAAATATTCATTAAGCTATCTTTTTTAGAACAATGCTTCAGTGGGGTATGACATAACAAGAACTGCACTCCTCCAAACTGCTGTCATTGCACAGCTGCATTGGTGATGTCCGTGCATATTAGACAATGCAGGAGTTTTCATATGCTGATATGTAAATGACTATGCAGCAGCTATTTTGATGGTGTTAAATAGAAAGATAATCTTGTTAAGAAGTAGTAAGGAGGAAGAAAGTAAAGACGTAAAAGGTGGTTAATGCCATAAATGTTTACACAAAAAACAGAAAGAAATACATGTTTTATACGATTGTTATAATGGTAATATGGGGCTGTAAATAAAACAACTTGTGGTTTGGGAAGAAACGAGTAATGTGGGGGAGTTACTTTGGATTCAAGGGAAATGTGACAGACCATCTCAGACAGGCACATTATTCACAGGGTTCCTACTTTTAAAATGAAATTCAAGATGTTTTAAGAACTTTTCAAGACCTGATCTTGGAGAAACAGATACACAGTTTTGCATAGCAGAACAAATTACTATCAGCACTGAAGTGTTGCTTTTCTTTATGGTGCTACACTGTTGAGTTGTTAATGTAAGACTGAAGGAAAAGAAATGCACGTGAACATATGGACTTAGAATGCTTTAATGCTCACTGTAAGGTTAACATTGATGCTATCATGTTACTCAGTGTTTACTGAAGCAGCCAATGGGAAAGCCCAAAACACATTTGATCAATAGAAATATAGTTGATCAGAATGCCATCTGAAGCTTGAAACCTCTCACAAGTAAGTTTAAGACTTTACAGAAATGTTTAATACCTTAAATTCTGAAACTAAATGCAAGACTTTTAAGGATCCAGAGAAACCCTGCGTTCAAGTAAAATATGGGCAGAATTATCAGAAATATACTCTGGTTGCAAAATGTTTCCTGTGTCAGATGAAACCAGTGGGTCCCAGAACTCTTTATATTCATAGGGTTTAAGAAATTTTAAGGTCCTATATTATACAAAATACACTTTTGAATGATTTCATAAAAAACATGTGCCCATAGTCTGTCTATAAACCCCAAACACAAGAAAATCCCTCGTCTCTCTTTGTTGCTTGTTCAACCTTTCATATGTGAGCTAAAATAGTCTGAAAATGTTCTGCTAATGTTGTCATAGTTAGGGGACATGTGACCTCCTCCAGATGGGAGACACTCCATAAACCAGGTGTTTGTTTAGCAGAAAGGCAGCTCCAGTGGAAGGAGTTTCAGTTTAGTGAAAGCAAAAAACTGGCAGCTTTAGAAAACAAGCGGATATTACATGATAAGTTGGAAACTACAAGTGAATTAGTCATCACAGGACTTCACTTAAGGATGTGGAACATGTTCTGAGTTACAAAGACTTAATGAGGACTAATTGAGACATAATGAAGACTAAAAGTTTGTGTTTTTTCTGAGCATAGATCATTTTCATACAAGACAAGGAAGGATAGGAAAATTATTCTTCTGGTACCACTGCCTTATTGAGGGCTCTACCAGGCAAAGCTAAAACAGCTCAAGTGGATAATTAATGTACAACAGCCTAACTTATTACTAATAAGAACTGATTACAAGGGGACATTACTTGTTAGCAACCCATTGAGCAGCTAATTCTTGTTAAATATATTAAAGTTGAACTAAAGAGTTGACTAGATATCTTTTGGAGAGATGTGAATTTTTCCAAACCAATCAGATAAAGCTGTTATGTGTCAACATCAAATAATAACACCAAAGAGCTTTAAAGGATAGACTGACTTTAACATCTCAATAATCCCCTCATTGGTGTTTCATTAACTCATTTATCTCTCCCTCTTTGACCGACCTATGAGAGTGCGGACAGCGTTGTTGTGCTTCCACAGCTCCGATATTTGTCCTCTCAGCAGATCCAAGCTCTCCCGAGGAGGCGCCGCTCCCCTCTGTTCGCTCACGGCTTCGGTCACCTGCTGCAGCACGACATCCCCGATCCCCAGCAGAGCAGCCTTCAGGTCAGCCTCCCTGCAGCAGCAGAAACCAGTGTCAGACAAATCACCAGCAGGCTTCATTAGATATGTATCAGGTCATGGGGCTTTGAGAGTTTCCATTTATGACCCACTGCTAAGCAAAGGGGGTCCAGGAAGTCAATAAATAAGGGTGTTTAAGATCATCTGAGTCTCAAAACAGGTTAGATGAAATGAAATGACATTTTAATAAAGGTGATTACAGCAGAAATAGCCTGTGCTGGGTTTTGCTGCATCAACCAGAGTGCGAGCAGGCTTTGAATATCACAAGCTGCTGCTCCACATTTATCCTCTAATCATGACGGGACTTCTCTCAAACAGAAAGAATGAGGTTAGCTGCATCAGTTTTGACAAGCTAGTTGCCTGCTGTCACCTCCATTGGTTTCCTTCTCATACAATACCTGTTCCCCATTGACAGCCTGTACATGCATCACCAAACCCTCCTCTTACCTGGTGTGACTGCCCTCCAGCAGGGCAGCGATGGCGTGCCTGAGTTTACCTACAAACCCCTGCAGGGAGAACAGGGATCCTCCGCACTGAGCGCTGGTCAGGAGCAGCACCGACGCCTCCAAGACCAGCGTGTGAAGCTGCCGTCCCAGGGCATCCAGGCGGGCTCGGTCCATCAGCACGGTCTGTGAGGGGAGGACAGGTCAGGGTTAAATGTCATGTCATTAATCAAGGGGATATTTATAGCACCAGTATGAGCCTATCCAAAGACGAGAACTAGCTCTGACTGCAAGAGGTGGACAGGATCACAGGGCACAGTAACTGTAATTAAGGATTTGGGTTTAGTTTTGTTATGAGTGATGTCTGGAAGAGCTGTAGAGTGGCCAAACTACACAGATGAAACAATTACAAAAGAAGTAACAGCTACTGCACCATGAACAAACTGTTGCCTGAACAAAAAAGATTAATTACACTAGACAGTTTATTCAATACACCTGTTCAACTGCTCATTAATGCAAATAGCTAGATAGCTCATCACATGGCAGCAACTCAAGGCATTTAGGCATGTACACATGGTCAAGGCAACCAGCTGAATTGCAAACTAAACATCAGAATGGAGAAGAAAAGACTTTGATTATGATGCTATTATTAGCATTTTAGCACGACTGTTTCATGCAGCTCTCTAGCTCTTTAATGCAGCTCCTTAGTCAGCTTAAAACACCAAAAGATGTATGTTCATAAAGAAAAACTTACAAAATTTCACATGAAAGCATTAAAAATATCCATGTTTCCAAGAAAATAGAGCTATCATAGGCCGTAATTCATTCTGGTGCATTTGTTCAACTAGAAATAAAGATGTAAGTAAAATATACTTTGATAACCAGTAAATGCTCCATTACTTACATCAGAAAAGAAGCCAAAACTTAATTGAATTCTGTATATAGCTCAATAGATTACGGTTTCAGATGGACTGAGAGTACGGCTTGATCAGGGTCCTCAGTCTGTGACTCAAGGCTTTTTTTGAACATTAGGGATTGTGACCATACTTAAGCAGTCATCAAAAATGATTTTTTAACCTAAGTTTAGGCAGAATATGGACTCTTTAAAGCAGCTTCAGACAGCTGCTTGCATGTGAAATGACAATCATATTATCTTTTCCTTCTATTTTTAAACTAAACATTTTTTTTGTTCAAGCTTGTAACATATTTGCCTGCTTTAATTTGTTAAATGAGAAAAAACATGAGGACAATTTGTTTGAGACTGTTTATCACCTAAAAGGACAGATTCTTAGTTGATCCTTTGAGCTCTTGGTATCAAATCTTTCCAGAACTACAGCCTTGCCCACTCAGTGATAAATGTAGGAACAAGACTAAATACTTTACCATCTCACATTGACAGTTTTATTCTATGAAAGCGTAACATCTAATATCTTTATTTCTATGCATCTTCTCATTTTTAAATAGAGAGGCTCATAGTGTTAAGTAACAGAGTTATTTGAGTATTTGAAATGATGACATTATAAATACGATGGCTGATGTTGATGTAGGGGTCCTTGATTCAAACTGACAGTGCTGCGTGGCTGCGTCAGATAGAAAAAGGTTGGGAGCCTCTGATCCTCGATGCCACATGAGCCTTAATGTGGTGTCACATGCTTCGACATGCGGCAGGGTGAGCAGGAGTGTGTCGAGAGGCTGAAAATTCCCTCATAATCAATAAAATATTACTCAGATGAAGGAGGCAGAGTGCTGTGTGACATAATTTTTGACCTCGGGATATTTCTGGTCTTGCGGGTCCCAGTGTAGCAGACGCGTGTAGGCCCTGGTGAGGACAGCGGCGGGGCTGACAGGACCTCTGCTGTCAGGAGCCGGGGAGTCACTCTGAGTTCTGGCGGCCAACGCCTCCTCTGACGCTGCTGCCTGGAGCCAAGCGCTGGTGAGGTCCAGGGAGGCTGGAGAACAAAGAGATAGATAATGAATACATATGCATGGAGGAAGAACCTCAACAGGTACACAGGAGTTTTATTTTGATGTAGTAATGAATGGATTTAAAGGTATTTGATCTTAATACTGAGGATATGTCTTAATTAATTAAGAGCTTAAAGGACAATATTCAGACTAAAAGTAATTACTCTGTATTTGCAGTCACAGAAGCAAACAGTGTGGAGCAAGGAGGACACATTTCTGAGGGACAACCAGGAGGTTAGCATCGCACCGGGACTTTTGCACTCTCCAAGTGCTTTCTAGTTGTCTATTAAAAACAATCAGAACTGATTGCAATAGGGTCCTAGGCCATTTTTGTAGTCCTTGTTAGCAGTTCATTAGCAACCATCCATTAAAAACAAGATATCACTTTAAATTCAAAAGCAGGGAAGTATCAGATGGATTTTATGTTGCAAAATGAAACATTGAGATTACAACCTGAACTGTGAAAACATGCATTTTTATGTATTTCAAATAGAGCTACATGGTTTTATGTTACCGCATGAAGAATTCTCACAAGCCTATCGACAGATAGTACTTAGAAAAAGGAAAAGCTTCCTGTACAACATATCAGTTCTGTTTTGAATGGTGTTAAATTGCTTTGTCTCTATTTTATAAAACAAACATGTTTTTGTTAAAAAAAAAAAGTAAAAATTCAGGACAATATCAAAATAAATATTTCCATCTATATTTTTACTTGAGTGTTTACATCACCTTTGATATTTCATACAATTTTTAAGGCGGAGAAATTCTTAATTTGTGTTGTTTTAGTAGTATGTGTAGTCACCATGATAAGGCACAGCGCAATTATTGTTGCCGTGGAAACACTGGATGCTACATTACAGACTGCTTTATAAGGAAGCAGTTGCTTTTCTGATTCTGTGCCTCATACATGTGCGCACTCTTAATGATCCAGTTATTCTCTTCACACAGTTGCATGCCCTGTTGACGAGGTTCAACTCCTGATCTGTATAAAACAATGAGGGAGAAAAGCTGATTAAGAGTGAGCTGTCTGATTTACAGAGAAGACTGCTAGCATCATCTTGGGATCACTCACAGCATAAACCTGGACTTTTTACAGCCTGTCTCTCTCATTAATTGATATTCATCCAGAAAACAATATTGTGGTGTAATGTTTTGTAAATACAGCCATGGAGTGCAGTATTTATTGAATCAAAAGAGCCAGCAAACACTGATTGGATTTAGAGCACACCGACTTCAGACCTTACATACTGTGCATTTAAATTAAGGTTTACTATTTGCATTTAAATGAAAAAAATATGAATGTTGGTATAATAGTATCGCAATAATATAACTATTCAGAGGAATTCTGTTTATATATTTCCATTTTTTGCAGAGGAGATAAAGCTATTGTGGCCCTTTTTGTAACCACAGCTGACCATCGTTGTCCTTCGCTACTAGAAAATATCATAAATTTAAATGCAGGACCTCATAATGCAGCACATTGGCTTCACTCTGATGCACAAAAATGTATTTTTTTTTCTTTTCTTTTTTTTTTTTTTTTTTAGAGATTACTGACTGTGTTTTTCCCTAAATTCTTTTAGTGGATAATGTAAACTCAGTGATATTTAGTATCGGGTCTAACTTAACTGTGTCAGCACTGAGGCTCCTGTCACTGTGCCAGCTGCACTCAGGCTGAATCCAACTCACTGATTGGTCCATGCACTCTTTACCTAATTTAGGAAAAGTTGAAAAATGTCAGCGTGGTGCTTTAAAGCGTCAAGGGTCAAAATCTGTTTAATTGAAAAATGAAATGTGCTTCAACCATAAATTTTACTGCCAGAAAGTCACCTTCCTCATCCATCACTCCTCCTCCTCCTCACCTGGCTGCTGGTCCAGAATCTGCTGAAACTTGGTCCTCTCGTACTGCACAGCCTGCTGCAGGAGCTGAGGCCTCAGACTCTGGAGGGTGAAGTTCACCATGTCTGTCTTCATCAGGCCAAGGACACGGAAGATCTCCCTAAGCATGAGGATTTGAGGGATGTTTGTGAGTAGCTTTGACCTCTTTTGCTGTTCAGATTCCTGTAAGCTACTGTACCTGTTTTGGTTTTGAGCTAAAAAAATGGTCAAACAATAACCATAAACTTGAAGAGTCTATTGTGTGCCTCGTTTAGTGCCTTACTGCACTCTGGAGGCTGTAAATATCATTGAGAAGTAAATGTTCAGGTAAAATCATGAGTAGCTTCAACAGCCTACATTAAAAGTCTGATGAAGTCTCTCACCTCAGTAGCTCCACAGGTTCCTTTAAGTCCCTCAGAGCCCGGACCTCTGGGTCTCTTACAGGTGCACATAGAGACCCCATGGTGTTGATGATGTATCCGGACAGTCTATGGAGATCCAGAGCTCCATGATCCACCTGCTGACGGATCAGATCCATATCCAGGACCTCGTCCAGCTGAGCTCTCAGTCTGATGTGACCTGGTAGCAGAAGTGACTGAAGAATCTGAAATACATACGAGTTATTTTTATTTTAACTCACTGATGATGCTGTGGATTATATCCAGGTATAACATGTTCCTCTAAACATAAAAATAGATTATATTTCTCAGCTAATTCCCAAAATATAATCCATACTAGAAAGCACTCAGAGAGCACAAACTTCCACCAAAGTAGCTGATATATTGCTGTTACATCTATAAGCAATAGTTCTGTGATAAAGTTACCATCATAATGATTCCTTGATGATCACCAACCCCCTTGATGATGATGATTGAGGGGAACAGGAAAGGGAAAAACAGTAAAGCTGGAGTGACTAATCAACAGGCTGCTGAAATAATGAACCTTAAATTCTCAAGGTGGAGTTTATTTCTGTCTAAAGAAATCCTTAAGTTTATTTACAAATGTTGCTTTTGTTAATAAAAGCACAGGCACATTTAAATTTCTCTAAAAAAGTCTAATTCAGGGATCTACTCTGTTATTTTCACAAAGAGGCTCCTTCATATGCATGAAAATCTAAAACTATTAACCTGTAACAGACGAGAGGAAACCAAACAATAAACTGAGGGATTGTTTTGATACTTTGAAGTCCTCATATTTGCATTTTTGCCAACACTCATTATTGAGGATGGAGCGGACTCTTTGTTGTCAGAGTAAGGTTGCTAGGCAACATGTATTCAGTCCAGGAAGTAACTATGGCTGACTAAGAAAAAGCATGTGTCTCTATGCTGTTCTCACAGATGCTATTTTGTGTGCGAAAGTGCTCTAACATTTACTAATATAGACAAAGCGCTGCACTTTGAGTGTCTCTCTTAATGCTGCACATTTAGAACAATGAGTGGTCGTCAGCTCGATCAAAACTGTGACGCCAAAGTAGGAGGAAACTTGCACTCCCATAAAGGTGCAGACTGCATATTATTTCTTTTATTAGATCTATAGAAGTGTATCAAAATTTGTATTGCTTGTGTAACCAAGGTTAGAATGTCTCACCCAGGAATCATTTCTGTCCACCTCTCCTCATATTCCTTCTCCTTGTTCATGCCTTCATCAACCATTGGATACCCTACCTGCCAGTCAAACCTCCAGAGCACAAATCACAACCTCTCAACAGTTGACCGATCCTCCTCCCCACTGTGCAGCTCACCTGCTCTAAATCACCTCATTGATCTCAAGCACACACACAAACTGATTCTGAGAGGAGAAGCAGCAGCAGAATCCCAGCAGCAAAATCTCACTCAACCTTCCACCACAATTTCTCTCAACTTTGGAAAAAGCAAAAAGTGAACACAAAGGAAACTGGAATCTGGATCTTGGAATCTCATTACTTACCCTTGGACCTAGTAAGAGAAAAACACCATAATAATTCAAACAATTGTGTCAATACAAACCAACTTCTCCATATCTCAACCTCAAAACCAATTCAATACCCTACAGAATATGTGAATTGCCCTGGGTGACCTAATGCAGCTATACTGAGAGAGAACCTGCTGGAAACGGTCAGGCTTTTTCCTCCACCGCAGGAAAAAAGCTGGATGGCAAGATACCAAAGACTTCCAAAGGCTTCCCCTCTCACACTAGGCCTCAAGCCTCAAGCCTGAGCCCCCCTTTCCTGGCAAGTGGTAGGCCAAACCTTAGTCTTTACCTTTAGTTAAAACCCTCTTTGGTTGGACATTAACCCTTTATTTAATTAGCGTGGAAAATAAAAAAAATGAATTTAAATTATTGAAACATTTGAAAGGGAAGTTTATCAGGGTTCCCACTCATTTTTAGAAATCACTTTCCAGGATGTTTTCCAGATTCAGTCACAAATGCCAGTGTCTAGCCTCCTAAAAAACAAGATTAAAGGTTGATGACCAATATCTCTAGCTAGCTCCACTGTATCATATTGAACTTAAAAGTTATTTATTTCTTACTCTCGGGGATGAACACTGTCTGCTAGCTATCTTTTTAGTCTGGCTTTTATGTAGTGTCTTACTATTATTAATTTATGGTTTATACTTGTTTTTATCTATTTGTATTTTATTCCTTAACTTGCATTATCTTATTTACTTGTATTTTATGGCTCAGTGTGCATTAGTTAGCAAGTACATTTTACTTAATTTCCTATTTTTGATTTTTGTTCACTAACAAGGTAGAAGGAAGGTAAATAATTTTCCAGGACAATTCAAGCTTTTCCAGGACATTTTACCTTTTTCCTTATTTTCCATATGTTTTCCATGACTGGGAAATTGGTCAATCATTTTCCAGGTTTTCCAGGACGCGGGGGAACCCTGTTTATGGACCCTTGTTTTTTCATTTATATGCCTTAAATTAAAAATATTAGTTGGATGTGAATTTGTTTGACTGTGTTACAAAAGGTCATTTAAAAGGAAAAGTGTTGATATTTGGTTGCATGGATATTGAAACTTAGAAATATTTTATTTTCAGTTTATAATTTTGTTTTATTTTGTCTGGTTTTCCCCGATTTTGTATCAAGTGTTTTGTGTTGAATTTTAATACAGTTGGCATAAATTTAATTATTGGTTTCTGTCTATTAATTTTCACACAGCTCCAGAGCCAAACCACTCTAGCCTGAGTCTAACCTTGTGTCATGTTTGAGATACAACCCCATAATTATTCATAAAGTATTTCATAAGTGTTAGACTTGTCCACAGACATGGGCAATGGAAATGAGATTTCTCAGGATGGGCTTGGCTAAGCTTGCCTGTTGTGGGTATGACTTGGAAGATGTTGCACAGTTTTGTACATCAGGGATTTTATGTGGGGCCTCATGGGCCTGATTCCCTCTGTCTTAAGTTTTAAAGCTTTTGTTACAAGTATTTAAAAAAGTCCTCTCATAAGCATTCTTCAAAACCACTCCTTCAATCTTTCATCTTGGAGACAAAATCTCTTGAACGAGCATTTCTTTGTCTCTTCTTTAAGCAGTTTTTTAATGCTTGTGTCATATGTAGCTGTAAAGTCTGCTGTAGTTGCAGTGCATTGTCACCACAACAGACAAATCCCCCTCCAAAATGTTCAAAGAATCACATTTTTACTGATACAAGGGGACACATTTTTTTTTATCAGGAGTTTGAAGTCCTTCACACAACAGATTGAACCGTTCCTCTCCTTGTGACAGTCTATTTGTGAACTACACAGACTTGAAATGAAAAAACATTTGATTTTTAAATAAATAATACAGTCTCGTTTTTAAATGTAGACATTAAGTGATGATAAGGTGAAATGTTATGATCCATTCTACATTCTGTTGATATATGGGATATATTTGGCTAATATGTTTGGCAGATATATCAGCTGTAGATATCTCCAGACATTTCTGCCAATACCAATAATCTGATTTTTACACCATAACCTGTTAATATTAAAATGAAGAGTATGTTCATGATGTCACATTTAGAGCAAGTGAGTGAACTTCCAGACACTGAGTGGCAAAAGAACAGCCTGACGACCGCAGTTAAAGGGGAAGTAAGCAGTCAAATACTTAAATTCAACAGGGAAGTATTTCATTTTTATTATCATTCTTTAATAATGTTCATCGCAGGCAGTGATGATCCTCAACTGATGTTATAAAAACATTTGGAGCCGTAACATCAGCTTTATAATGAAGATGAAGCCGTGATGTTTGGCATCAGGCAGCATATCACTGAGCTTACTCATATTCAGGTAATGATTATGAGCTCCACTTCTTCCTTTTTCTCTGTCCTCAAGGATCTCAAAGAATAAAATCATTCATCAAATCATTCATAAATTAAACATCAATATTGTAAATGAGGAAGCACTGAGGACAACAGATTATGTCTTCATGCTCTTAGTCTTCATTAAACCCAGAGAAGTCCAATTAGAAGTCCATGGATTTTACTACAAATTGATGAAATAACTAAATTAATATGATCAATATGGCCAATTATTGATGTTATTTTTGCATATTTTTCATGAAATTAAGGTTTCCAACCAATTCGGGCATCACATTGAAAACAAATGTGAGGAAATGACAGTCAAATGGATGCTAAAGCCGTGTGCTCAGAGAGAGCCTGGGTATCTTTATTTCAATTTTGATATTCAGAAAAAAACACAGGGCTTCATTAAATGGCACAGGGTACTAAATGCTGTATTATAAACTTAACTTCATGGCTCTAAATGTTTATGAAGTCTTTCTTCAAACATAAATGTAGAATCTACATTTTCCATGATGAATATAATCAAAAATAATTAAGTCTTCTGAAAATAGCTAAAAAAAGTAAATTTTCTCGTGAATTTAAGCGCTTCACTGTTTGTTACCATCAGTATCAATTACTAGACTTGTTCTCTGCCACTTTGTTGAACAAACTTTGACGTCAATGCATACCATCAATTAAAGCAATAATAAACTACATCCCCAGAATAATAGAAGTTTAACGGGACAGACTAATAAGACATGTCTCATTTTAAGGAACTATCTTAAATGAAATGTCTGTCACAAGTGAAAGCAAAACCTTTTGAGACATAATTTGATAAAAATTTAATAATCGGTTCAGGGCTTTTTTAAGACTTTTCAAAGATTTGCAGGGACCTGTTCACTTGAAGGCTGTCAGAGAAAAGCAAAGCTAAAAATGAACTTTTTTGTTCACACTTAGTTTTTAGCAAATTTAAGAGTTTTGTCAACCTTACAAAGCAACTGAATTCCCCAGATTCCATGGGTGTCAACAGGCAGATTCATGTTTCAAAGCTTTAAGCTGGAATAATTGTTCTTGGTCTGAAAATGACCAGACTTTTCAGGGACTTTTCAAGGACAAAAGGGCAGTAGTTACCAGTGTTGGTTTGTTGTGCTGAAAGCTAGAAGTGATGCAAACCTCGTGAATGTGACAGAAAAAACACTCATTCAATAAACTTCCAGTTTTTCTTGAAAGGCTCTGCCCTTTCCAGTTGCTCTCACCCAGATGTCTTTGAAATAAATCCCACAGATGTGTGAAGCAGTCCAGGTGTGTCAGATTAAGACTTATGAATATATGTGAAAAAGTGCCAGGGGTCCCAGTCTCTCCCCTCATGTCTAATACTTTTGTTTAAAAAATTTTCACACTCACAGTCTTGACTTCCTGCAGCAGAATGACAGCGTGGCTGTAGTTTGGAGGATCACTGTTCAGCTGCTCCTGAAGGCTGTCCCAAAATGCTCGGTGAACAATCTCTGTCACTCTGCCCTCAAGGCTAAACAAGGAAGAACAGTTTAAAAACGAGACTTAACTCTGGATTTATTTTTAGAAATCAGATCACCGCAGGTCATTCAGCCTGTGATGGAGTGTGTTTTCTTGCCAGTCTGTGGGAGGGCTCCGGGGTTTGAAGCAGAAGTCTCTGTTCACCACGATCTCATGTGCGAGGCTCAGGTTGGAGACACAGTTTTGCAGCTCCATCAGACCGGATAATGAGGTGGTGGGTGGGCTCCCTGACACCACAGACAGGACACACACACCCACAGATAATTAAAACTGCCACCGTGGTAATAATTCAATTACTAATGGTCCCCGAACGTGCCTGAAAACAATAACCACTGTCATAAAGCGACTTACCCGTCGGAGAGTCAAGTTTTTCCAGACAGGGAAGGTCAGCGGGGGGACCGTCAGCCACCTCGTCTCTTTGATTCGGCATTTCGGCAACAGTCTGGACAATTAAACGACTCGGTAAACAATCAACTCAACAGAGCTTGAAGAAAGCAGTAATGTGTTTTTGTAATTACATCGGGAACAATAAAAAAATAAAAAGTGTAATCATCCTAAGAGTAATCAATAACACATCAGACAGAAAATAATCATCTGCTACTTCTTTGATGAAGTGACTAAAAAACATCATTTTAGACTCTTTCAACTTCTTAGATGGATTAATCCAGATATTGTCGTTGTCCTTGAGACAGCAAATTGTACATCATTTAGTTTTGGTCCATCAGACT
Source organism: Cetoscarus ocellatus (assembly GCA_037902135.1). Taxonomy (NCBI): domain Eukaryota; kingdom Metazoa; phylum Chordata; class Actinopteri; order Labriformes; family Labridae; genus Cetoscarus; species Cetoscarus ocellatus. Next base: position 1,280,840 of record JBAMNC010000995.1, read on the forward strand.
AATTGGATGGCAGAGTAAGAAAACAGTCATTAAGCCAACATGCAGCCTAACATTGATAATAATGAAAAATAGTTACAAGCTTAAACATCCAGTGATTTGCCAAAAGCTAATATAAAAGCAATTAAAAGCAAATTACAAAGGGGTTAGAGTTTAAATAAATAGCTTGAACATGCACAAAGTTCATTGGGGAACATTACTCCAAAAATTAGGATGCAACATATCAGAATTCTGCCAATATTCAATATTTCCAAATGAGTTTTAGAGAATACACATTTATACAGTTTTTTTCATTATAAAGAAGTATTTCCTGTGCCAAAACTGACCTGTTACTGTCATTGAGACAGTCTAGTTGCATAGAAGCAGACAAAACATGACAAATGTTGATGTATTTTATCAACGTATTCTTTTTAAATGCAGTCACAGGGAATTTACAGCTTTTTAAAGGTCGAATTCTGGCACATTTTGAGCATTTTAAGGTACATGCTAGCCGCACTGTTTTAAATGGTGAAAATAACACTCAGACTCTGGTTCCTCCCACAGATACAAAAAACACTTATAAGATTAACTGGTGACTCTGGATTGCTCTAGGTGTGAATGTATGTGTGAATAGTTGTCTGTCTCTGTATGTCAGCCCTGTGATCGGCTGGGTGACCAGTCCAAGTTGTACCCTCCTCTCGCCCAGTTTCAGCTGGGATTAGCTCAAGCTAAAAAGCGATGATCAGTGTTAGTCATGAATAAATGGGTAATATTGTTTACTCTTGCAACATCCCATGGGATTATACTCTTGTTACCTGGAATGGCCCATCTTATGGGGATGGCAACATTGGCCCTTTCAGTGAGAAGAGAAGGAGGAGAGCTGGCATTTTATGGCTCTGACATTTAGTGAATAGTACTGAAATCAAACACTAAACTCTTAATCTACCACTTTGGTTATGGATTTTGTATCAGTGGTTCTCAAATAGTCTGGCAGGGCACAGAGTTGTGCCTTAGGGAATTCTTATAATCATACATTTTACTTTAACTATGCAATAACAACCAATGAATCAGTTATTAATTTACTCCATTGAAACCTCACTCATTTGTTCTTAATCTAAGTGCATTATAAAATATGGAATTTATTCTAATGGTAACAGCAAAACAAATCTTTATGTGCCTTCTTAAGAACTTACAGCAGCATTCCAACAACCTGCAAAAATGAGCTCTGCAATTCACAAAATAAAGACTGGACTCAAGTTATGTCAATGGAGAGTATACTTTTAAATTCATATCAGTTCTCCTATTTAAAGAACTATTATATATGCCATGAGACAATCCTGACAAAGTACACAAAAGCAGCGTACAATGTTGTTTAAGCAAGTGTGTTGGGTGACAATTCTGTTTACTGTAATAGAATAACTAATAAATAACTAATTAAGATAAATAAGTTATGACAGTGGAAACAACTAATGAAAGCAACCTAGAACAATAATTATTATATTTAAATTATCAAAGATCAAATGAAAAAAAAAATAACACAATGCTGAATTCATCTGAAGTAATAATTCTTCTACTTAGACTGTTTTGCAGCATTCTTTTGGCTATGTGTATGGTCAGGGTTGATGTTATTTTTACCTTGTTTCCTATACTGTGGGGAAAAATGCGGAATACTGTAATGTTGTGGATGATTGAAAACAATTTATACAACCATTCAACAATTTACATTAATTTAAATTATACGTTTAATTATGAATATATATCTTTATTATTATGTAAATGAACAGTAAATTAAGTCAATCAAGGAGAGTCTTTTAAAAAGAAATCTAAATTAAAAATATGTCTTTACCTTAAATGATGTCACACAACAATAATACACAGGGAAACAACAACAAAAACACAGGTACTATTTAATATTATAGCATTAAAACGGTGTTTTAGTGTGTTTCTTACCTGTTGGCGTTTCAGTGACTTGTAGAAAGTTTGATGAATAAAAAATTAATTTTTAATTTAAATTAAACTTTTGAGGTACAGCTAACCGTTAATGTATCAGCCGTTTAAAAGCCACGTACAGAAAAGTCACCAACGTTCAAGTTTGAACCTGGACTAAACCATTCTCAGCGAACTATGGGGGAGTTTAAAAAGTTACAGACTTTGTTATCGCTGGAACGTAAAATCAAACCCCACTACAAGCGAGTGTAGTTAAATAAATTTAACTTGAGCTGATGTAGAAATGCTTAATTGGCACGTCTTTAGAGCAATAATAGAGAACGCAGGGCAGCTTCATTTGGTTTGGTCCGTTCTCAAATCAAAACAGGGGGGCGTGTCGGTGCATGGTTGAGCTCCGCTCCGCCCCTCTGACAGACCCAGCAGCAGGAACACTGCAGCGTAGGAGAGCAAAGTCACCTGCCCTTTGTCTGATCACAACAATATGGAAACAACATCCCTGTTCACACGAGCGGTCTATTGTTTTAGAAATATACCTGGAAATATCCTGTTTTTTTTAAATATATATATAAATCCGGCACTTCGAGTAAAAGCACTGATAATATGGAAAATAAACATAAACTGTAAAAAAATAAATACCACCTTAAAATATCTTTTTATACTCAACCTTTGTTAACAGGTGCTTCTGTACTATACAAAATATTTACTCTTACGACAAATAAACTGAGATTAAAAACAGAGAAAAATATTAAAAGCCCTAAGCTATAATGGAGTGCCTGGAAGTATGGTAACACAATGTATATATATATGTATATATATGTGTGTATGTGTATATATGTATATATGTGTATACATGTGACATATACATACACACACACGCACACATCTATATATGTATATATATATATATATATATATATATATATATATATATATATATATATACATACATATACACACACACACACACATATATATATATAAAAACATTTTTACAATACCAACCAATTTAAGGTTTATGCCACAGCTGCCCTAAATTAACAGCAGCATAAATCATTTCATTAATGTTAATGCAATGGTTTATACACCATATAGATGTTCATTAACTGAAATGATATTTTCAATGCTAACTTATAATTACTTTTATAGTTGAATTTTTCAATTTACTGTCTTAAAAAATATTAAGTAATATTAAGTCATTTCTTGATTAAGGTGTCAAATTACATGTTTTACTTGCATTTCCAAACAGGCTGAATGTTGTGCTTGATTAATTTCTGACTTCTCAGAGAAGTTCAGTGAGCTGCTCAAATCTGGGTAAAAAAAATTGAATTTAGTTTAAAATTCCTAATTACTGTTCAAAATGGTAAACGGTACATCTAGAGCTCACTCAAAATAAAAGTCTGCAATAAAGCGCTTCATGATGCTGGATGGTTGTCTCATTTTTATGAAAGATTGTCTAATAAATTTGTTTTTAGGTAGTGTTTTTGTTACCATGTTTGTCTGTCTATGAGCAAGATAACTCAAAATGCTCTCCTCTGATTTGGATTAGATTTCCAGGGAATGTTGATCATGGCACAAGGGCTACTCCCCAGGCCAGTCAGTGCTTTCCTGTGTGCATTTTGTATGTTCTTCATGTGCATGCATGGGTTCTCTCCAGGAACTCAGGCTTCCTCCCACACACCAAAAACATGCTCATTAGGTCAATTGGTGACTCCAAATTGCCCTTAGGTGTGAGTGTGAATGGTTGTCTGTCTCTCTGTGTCACCCTTTGATTGGCTGGAGACCAGTTCAGGGTGTACCCCGCCTCTCCCCCATCCATTATCTTCGGAAAAGATAATGGATGGATGGATGGATGGATGGATAGATGGATAACATAGCAAGATAGGATAGTTTTTCAGATTATTGTTAATAACTCAAGAAGTTCTGAACTGGTTTGGATTAGATTTTCTGGGAATTTTGGTCAGTGAACAGTAACTGCTGGCTGTGGTCCTTGTTAGGGTCATCAAAGTTGGTCCCCCCTGATATAAACACATTATCGAACCCTGACTTCCTTCACTGTTGTTTTCATTTGACTACTTTTAGTAATCTGATTATAAACCAGCCAATAATTTGTTCATTCACCACAGATAAAATATTTGAATATTTCTGTCATATTGACTTGGACTATATTAATTTATTAACCATTATAGGCAATACTCTGCGCAATATAATTCAACATGCATTTGATATATATCCCTGAATATGTATAATGCATATTGTTAATATCTTCCAATTTATTTCATTATTTCTATATACTATTTTTTTTCACTCTGATCACTCTGCCTCATGAGATGGTGTTTAAGCAGGTTAAAAAAACAAACAACACAGACTAAGAGAAGTACACAATAAATATCGGATGCACTGTTATTGTCCAGTGATTATGTGTTTCAGGGAAAACAGCATTTCATTAGATTAGTATCTTAAATTTCCACTCAGACACATAAAGATGAGCCAGAGTCACGACTGTATTGCAAATTGTTTATAATTGCAAAAAGTTGTTACAAACTGTTCGATAAATACAAGCATTTAACAAAGCCTTATCTAAAAAAGTTGACCTTCCATCACATCCACAAACAAACACACAGATATGATCATATTCTCGTAAGAAAAGGAACATAAAAAACAAACCCAGACCTTATTTATACATTTGCATATTTCAGAATATTAATTCACCTTAAAATTCTGTCTTAAACAAGAAGACAGTTTCACACTCTGTTTCAGTCGTTTTCCTCACTATTTACAGACATTTTTTGCACTGCTGCTTCTTTCGTGTTCTTAAATTAAAGCAAACGATACAGGGACGTAAGTGCCAAGAATCAGCCTGACTGTCAGCAGCAGACCTGAATTGTACCTCGGATAAGTCTAGTGTCCTCCTATCAAACTCTGACGATAAATCAAAGTCCTTATTTAGTAAACCATCTTCAAAAAGCACAGAGAGAATCACAGTGAGATGTTAAAATCGGCAGGAGAGTTCCTCATGAAAGGGAAATCAATGTCAGAGAAGAAGCTGCTTGAATGTTTTTTTTCTTTCTCTGCATTGGAGCTTTGTATTCCAGAGCTGAGAGAAAAAGGCAAAGGAGCATCAGCTGAATGAAAATGAGCAACTTAATGAAGCAATCTTTTGTTCCCAGACACACAAATGAACACATCTGTCTCAGTCACACACCAACAGAACTGTACAAAAACATCTGTAATAGTTTTATATTAATAATAATCAATTAAAACTGCTGCTATTGTTTGTTTTAATGCCTTAATTTAGTGCAGGCTGCTGCAGTATGACCCCACCCACGCACGACTGAACAGGAGGCTTCTTTAAATCTCTTACCTTCAGAAGAGTTTATTACAAATTAAATTAAAGGCCCACTTAAACCTGCTGCCATCCTAACATCTGTGTCTAAAGGTGTTATCGAGAAAAGATATTTTTATCAATTAGCACACTTATGATCACAATTCCTGCTTGAATTGTGATCAGTTCCAATGATGCCAAATGAGGACAAACCACAGCAGGTCTGAAGTAACGCTACAGTGCAGACAAAGGCTTCTGTGCACAGGGTAGGAATGATTTGTTGCTTTTGAAAGGCAGCTTTAAGCCCTTTTCACAGTTCACTTCCACAAAAGCACAGTAACAAAGCTCTGACGCCATCGTGCCAAAAGACTAGGGATGCACGGTGGTGGATTTTAGCTGATTTCTGACATGCTGATATTTCTGAACTCATTATCGCTGACACTGAGACCAATCTCATTTTATCAGAAGAATGCCAAAAATGGACCTGTTCCTTACACTGTGACAGTTTATTACCTCCACCAAGGAGGTTATGTTTTTGCTGGCGTAAGTTTGTTTGCAAGTTTACTCAAAACCTACTGGACAGATTTTGCAGAAATTTTCAGGAGATGTTGGTAATGGCCCAAATTAAAAATGATTAGATTTTGGTGGTGATTCAGATAACTGCCATTATAGAACTATTGCTTTTGCTAAATAACTGTCTAACCAATAATGATATCAACATGTTTCTGAGTGCTAAATGTGGGTTTTCAGGGTCAAGTAATCATAGTTTGTATTAGAATTAGATGTGAAACATAAAAACATTTTATTCTCTGCCAATGATAATTTTGTATTTTAAATATAAAAATTCATTGATTTTAATGTGAAGCATTATGGTTCATTCTTATATTCTGATGATATCTGAGCCAATCTAAGAGACATGTACATACATATAGGGCCAGTGTTTATAGGAAGCATATTTTGTGCTGGCAGCTCAAGTTTTCAATTAAAGCACAAAGAAAAAAAGCCCCTAGCATCTGTTACTTGTGCAGCATTCATCACTGTCACTTCTCCCTTCCTAACCAATCAAAATCAAGAAGGGGCGGGACTTCTGCCATTCCCTTAGTAAACAACAATGTAGGAGAATGAGATGCCTTGTATCTACAAGGGAACTATTTTAGCTTCTACTCAGTGGTAGGACATGATCCCTTGACTCTGTGTTAATAATTTATGGTTGATATTTTGATGGATTGAGGAAATTTAAACAGCATTATGAGTGTTACTGAAACACAGGGACATCAACTCCTGTTACAACATTAAGTGCTGGCAAGAAGTGCTCTATAACTGAGGCTGAGAGCACTTCCAATAATAATCATAAAAAAACGCTCCCTGTGGACACAAACCCATATCTGCTGTAAATGTTAGCAGAAAAGAACCACACTTCACTTGGTTATCATGGGTTTACGAGAGAAACGTGAACAACAGGTTATATTTCCTGCCTGATGTTGATCTGCTGTTGGCATCGACAGTATTTTCAATATTTCACTGTAGTTTGAAAAGACCCAGAAACTCTGAGCATTTGTTTCCCTGTTAGGTCGATCTGCTTGGCGGGGATTGAAGTGGAGCTGAAGCTGTTCCTGCTGAAAACATACTCGCGTATTTCCAGTGATCCAGCATGGAAGTGTGCTGCTACCCCACTCCACAGGCTGACTGAAGAGACCGGGGGCAGGACCACTGTGCCGAAGGATTATGTGGAAACTGGGGGTACGTCAATCATACTCATTTTGCTATGGTGTGATACTGGTGTTAATTCACAGCACAGCACAGCACTGCTAGCAGAAAGGCAAAGAGCAAGGCACAGCAGGAGCTCCACATACACACAGCACTGCTCTCACTCTTCTTTTCTTGCCTCTATTAATGCCTCTGAAGCCAGTACAGAGAGGGGATCACTTTGCTCCTCCCTAAGCCTCTTAACATTCACAGCGAGCGAAGCAAAGGCATAAATACAACGTCTTGTACTTACACACAGAATGAGCCTTTACATACCAAGAAGACAGGTGGCGCTCAAACTTCCTGGGCATTTTTATTAACTCAACGTTACGCTAAATAGGGCACTGCAACCCTAAGAGAAAAAAATGAAAGCCATAAACCACCTCCTAACTGGTTCAATGTTTTCCTTTAACCATCTTGGGCCTCAATCAAACCTGACCTGCTTGAACAAAACATGCAATTGTGCAAGAACATTGTTCAATATTCTGATAATGATATTATGGATTATTATAATTTAACAAAAGATAAATTGTTTACAAGATATTAGCGTCCTAGCCTAAGCTATTCTACCCAATACGACCCTTGCAGCTGCACAGTGATTATTCTGAATCTAAAAGAAATTCAAGAACCTTTTTCTACAATACGTACACAAATAAATGTAAAGGTAACAAACAGGTGGCTTTAGCTTCATTTGAATGCACAACAAGGTGTAAAAACAGGACTGTTGTACCACAAAACATTGTTCAACCTCTTTAAAGAAGCTGTTTTTAATTTCTTGTGAAAAATTTAGACCGTCTAAATGTGTTCCCGGTGAAGGCTCATATCACGATAATCATATAATCATGATTACTCATGCAGTCCTAGTTTGGACCAGAGATTCATAACCCTAGCTTCAACAGTTGCAGCTGTGAATGTGAATTAGGCCAGCTGATGGTGTTGCCAGCATTGGTTCAAATCCCCTGCAGCTGGTTTAAGGACTTAAAGCAGGTCTTGTGTTTGTTAATAATTAAAGTAGGATACATGGTTTAGTCCACTACAGTTTTGCTAATAAACTGTCATTCATGGCTGGACATATCAGCCGTTCTCTTAAACGGTCCAGTCTGTAGTTAATGTTTGTTCTGATCATTAGCAGCAATTTAAATCCCTTAAATGACAGAACCGTGTTGAGAACAACCAGAAGAATAGACAAAAGATAAGATATCTTCAGCCCCAAACTCAGAATAAATTGGCAGAAGCCCCTGGGTACACCCACAGACTGCTCCAAAGCCTGGATCCTGTTGTTTTTACCTTCTGACAGCAGCAGAAGTGCAGCTGTAGCAGGTAAATCACCACCAGTGTCCTTATTCAAGCCTACGAAGATGTACATGGAAATGGAAAGTGAACCAGTCCAGGCTGTGGCCAGAGTGAGGTCATACTGCAGTCAGTCTGTGTCAGTGCTACGATGACGCTTCATCTGCTCTCTCTTTAACTTTTATACTCTGCTGTCCTCTCGTACCATCACACACACATACACAAACATTCACACACAGATTTCCTGCTAGGAGTCTTTCAACATGTTGATTCGTGCAAAGATCTTGAGCGCGGGTCCCAGTTTAATGTTCATGGTGCTCATGAGGTGATCCTCCTTTAACAGCAGCAGAGCCTGACCATCGATCTCCTGAGAGCGAAACTCATCTGCGATCTCCTGACAACCTGTTAGGAAAATAAGATCAAGATGAGGTCAGGCAAACTCAAACATGATTTACATGGAAATGTTCTGAAACCATACTGTCCTTTCAGATTATGAAGTTTCATAAAAAGGACTGATCCACATGCACAACACTCCATAAGTGTTCAAACCAGTGTTAATTTTGTCAATTAATTATTTTCATCATAGTTCTCGTCAACAGCCTTTTTCCCCCTGACGAAAACTAGACTATAACTAAAAAAAAACAAGTGTACATTGACAAAAACTAAAACTAAAGTAACTGACATTTTCGTCAACAAATAAAAACTAGAGTGTAAAACATGACTTCAGAAATTCAAGGATACAAAAAATGCCTTACACTTTACAATTCATATTTCAGTCGACTAAATTTATAGTAGATTTCATCGACTAAAACTAGACTAAAATCAAAACAATTTAGATGACTAAATTATGACTAAAACTGAAAGATATTTTAGACAAAAGACTAAAACTAAATTAAAAAGTGCTGTCAAAAGTAACACTGGTTCAAACTGATCAGTTTAATTGTTTTTTGTAAATTGATGCCTGCAACATGTTCTAGAAAAACTGTGACAGAGGCAACAAAAGACTGGGAAAGTTAAGGGAAGTTTAAAAAACACGTTAGGAACATTTCACAAGTGAACAGGTGAACTGGAAACAGGTGAGTGTCATGATTGGGCTCACCACTTTGTGAACAACTGGGTGAGCAAAACAGTTTAAGAATGTTTCCAATCATACAATTTAAAGGAATTTAGGGATTTCATCATCTACAGTCTGATATTATCAAAAGATTTAGAAAATCCAGAGAAATCCAACACTAGATGCCTGTGTCCTTTGAACCTTCATGGCAGCAGTGCAACAAAAACATTATTCTTGAAAGAATATTACCGTGGGCTCAGAACCACTTTGGAAAACCATTGTCACTTCACAGTTTGTCGCTTGATATACAAGTGCAGGTCAAAACTCTACCATCCAAAGCTAAAGCCATAAATCAACAACACCCAAAAACGCTGCTGGTTTTTCTGGAGCCGAGCTCATCTGAAATGGACTGAGGCAAAGTGGAAAAGTCTGCTGTGGTCTGACAAGTCCATATTTAATGTTGTTTTTGGAAATCAAGGACATCATGTCCTCTGGGCTAAAGAGGAAAAGGACCATCCAGATCAATCAGCGCAAAGTTCAAAAGCCAGCATCTGTGTTGGTATGGGTGTGAGTTAGTGCCCATGGCATGGGTAACTTGCACATCATTAATGCTGCAAGGTTCATACAGGTTTTGGAGCACCATATGCTGCCACACAAGAGAAGTCTTTCTCAGGAAAGTCCCTGCTTATTTCAGCAAACCAGATTCTGCACGTGTTACAACAGCGTGGCTTCTTAGTGAAAGAATGCGAATACTAGACTCAACCAAAGAGACCCAAGACTGTTGAGCAACTCAAGTCGTACACAAAGCTAGAATGGGAAAGAACTCCACCTATGAAGCTTCAGTTAGTGTCCTCAGTACCCAAGAGTTTATTGAGTGTTGTTAAAGGAAAGGCGATGTAACACAGAGGTAAACATGCCCCTGTCCCAGCTCTTCTGGAACCTGTTGCAGGCATCAAATTTAAAATGAGTGATTTTTTTTAGGAAGAAACCCTGCGTCTTTAGACTGACTCTAGTGATCAGTTTTTGTTGTAAATGTGCACTTTTTGTGTCGTAGATCCTTTCAACCAAAGAAAGGGACTCAAACCAAAGTAGGATATTGATTGAAAGTGTGAAAATTCTGACAGTGCAAAATCGTAAGTCTACGCTGAATTCATAAGTATTGGCAAAATTTGCAGAATCCTGGAGGGACTGCCTGATATATCTTGATACTAAGCAGACCAGAGACATGCTGAATATTGAAGCAGCTCTTTTCCTTCATGAAAACATCAGCTTCTATTCCTGATAAATCTCTTCTCTGAGTTTTATTTGATCTTGTATTTAATCTTATTTGATTTCATGTCTATGTGTTTTTGTTCTCTTAAAGGGATACGCCAACATATTCTTTGTTCTTGTGTCTTGCCACACTTCTGAGTCCATGACAAGCAGAAAGACATCATTCTTTCTTACATGCCATTTGCCTGCAAATTTAGGAATGGCTCGCACATGAACGGCTTACTCACTGCTGGGAATCGGTTGTCATCGTTCACTTCAAAGAAATGTTTGACAGAGTCGACTCATTTGTCACAACTCTAGCGCAAACCAGAGGTAGAAGAAGTTAATCTGATGATAGTAGAAGATAACGTAACATAACGTGGTAAAAAAAAAAAAAAAAAAGAGTCAAAATAAGCACAAAGGACTGTTTAGAGTTGCTGAGGAGTTCATCTGATGACTACAGGCAGAGGTAGGCTAACACTACCTATTACCTCCCAGTGTTTGAGCTAAGCTAACTTGCGGTGGGCGAGCTTTGCCAGTCTCTTCCTTGTTGCTGCACGCACAGACGAAAGAATGGTGTCTATCTGCTTGTCATGGACTCGGGAGTGAGGCAAGACAAGAAAAGAAAAAAAAAGTTGGCGTATCCCTTTAAATGTCTCAGTGGTTTGAATGTTTTCACCATTTATAAACTATTGTATTAAATAGGTTCACTGTGAAAAATAACTTGCTTTCTTTTGCCTTGTTTGTCTGTATGAATCTGTGTGTTAGTAATACATGTCTGTTTCCTTCACTGACCTGGCAGAGAGCGTATAAACTCATACACTTCCTCCACGTTCCACTTGGCGGGGTCGTTCGGTACGAGGCGCTGACAGGGCGAAGGTTCATCCCTCCCGCTCAGCACCTCCTGGTCTGAGGCTCTGCTGGGATGCCGGTGGACAGGGACCTGAGCGGCGGCCGGAGCAGGAGCTGGGGGTCCTGAGCTGGCAGCAGAGAGAGGGGACGGTGGCTCTTCGTAGCTGGACATGTCTGAACATGGACTGGACTCCTCCTGACTGGGCTGAGAGAGGTGAGGCGAGGACATGGAGCCGCCCTGAGTCTGCTGCGGTGATGTGGAGAGCTTCTGAAATTAAAATGACGAGGACACATTTGAGAAATGAACAGCTCATCAGTAAAATCACAGTCGGGACATTGTGTTAGGAGCGGCGCAGATTAAAGAGGTAATAATTATGATTTATATGGTACAATGGCTTCAAATGAGTCAAACACAGCTGCAGGGATTTGATAAGGCGGTTGGATCAATACCAAGGCTCTATCAGGCTCTGAACCCTCTGGATTAGAAAATCGTACCACCTGATCCCAAAATGAAACTAAAGCACCCCCCACTGGAGGCTCTCAACTCGGCCTGAAGGCAAACATAACTCAACACATTTAGAATATCAAACGTAAAACATCATCTCAGGTTCGTGCTGCACTGGTTTATAAAACAAATGATGAAAATGTGATTTTTCATTAGCTCGCCTTTGAGTGAAAGAGCTGTGATTATATTAGAACTTTTTTGGTTTTATGAGAGGAAATTACTGTCCAAGAATGAAAAATGTGGCACAGTAATAAAGGTAATACAGGGAGATGATGACCACTGACCAAAGCTTATGTCACAATTATTAATTTGTCTGTCCCTTCGATGTTACAGAAGCCGAAGTGTACCCATACTTTGGTTTTATAAGTGGCTTGAGCATCCTTCAGTCTGCTTTTCTTAATGTTACTCTGTAAACTTTCTCTTCTTTGGCTGCAAATTTCCGATCAAGTTTCACTCATTCAAGTGTGCAGCGCCCCCTTCAGGAGCCATCAAGTAGCATCTCTAGGAGACAAACCAACAGGGACATACAGCATGTTCAGAGCACCATGTTTAATTAATTAAATATCGATATTTGGCACCAGCATATCAATAATCATAACGCGGAAGGGAGAATGACGATAATCCCCATTTTTTGGTTCCACCCCTGTTCCACTTGGTATTGTTTATTCTATGTTTGGAAAGCCTGATTACAATTTACAATGAAGTACAACCTGTAAGGATTGTGTATTCATGGAGTGAGCGGTACAGCTAAACTTGTGGGTACTGCCTCCCAAAAAAAGTGCCAAAATCCCCTGCAACTGGAAGCTGGCGTTCCAGTGCTCAGAGTGGCAGCATTATCCGGTGTCAGCTCCGGTAACATCCGGTAACATTTCCAAATTTAGGACCAAGACTGGGGAAGTCAAAGACAGACTGCGAAGTAGGCGTTCCAGGGAGACAACACCACAAGAAGACTACTTCCTCACCCTTGCTTCACTGCTGTATTGTATGATTTCTTGCAGGGTAAAAGGGGAGTTTAACATATTTTTGTTTGTTGGGAAGGAGAACTTCTTTGTCTTTTTATAAATATTATAAACAACTAGAAAGCACTCGGACAGCACAAACCTCCGACAAGGTAGCTCACATATTGCTGTTACATCTATAAACAATAGTTCCCTGATAAAGTTCCCATCATAATATGATTCATGACCCTGAAAACTCACACCTAGCACTCGGAATCATGTTGATATCATTATTAGTTAGAGAGTTATTGAGAAAAATGATTGTTCGCTAATGGCGGTTATCTGGATCACCACCAAAAATCTTATCGTTTTTAAGTTGGGCCATTACCAACATCTCCTGAACATTTCAGCAGAGTCCGTCCAGTAGTTTTGTGTAATCTTGCTAACAAACAAACAAATAAACATACACCAGCACAACATTGCTGAATTTATTGCCCTGGGCAGTGATGCAATAAAAATATAACTTCACCCAGAAATGACAACTTTCAGTCTGTCAAGTGCAGACAGGAGCAGCTTAATCCTCTCCCAGGTTTTTAGAAGTACTAAATCAAAGTTTGCTGATTAGACGACAAAATAAGCCGACTATGTAGCTTCTGATGTCTCCATAAGTTGTGCAGGAGGCAGAAAATCTCTACTAATGCTCCTCCAATGCTGCCGGTCACCCATAAACCTTAACAAAGATCATCGAGTGCTTAATGACCCTTTCAAAGACAGAGGGAGATAATCGGGCATGGACACAAACGATGCCAGAGTTCATTAAAAAGCATTGGGCGTAGAAAGTGCGGCGAGCGAAATGTGCAGGGGAGGCAGATCGGATGGGAGGTGAAGAGTCGATGAGAGAGTTTTAGTGGAGGAGTGTGTTTGAGTGAGTCATTACCTGTTTCTTAGCCTCTATACTGGGCTGGCCCTGAGATCTTCTGTGCCAGCGATTGGTTGGTTTACTCCTCTCTGGACGGAAAAGACCGATCCGCTTTGTGCAGCTGACATTGTACCTGTTAGGAAGGAGGCACTGATAAGCGCTTCTCTTTTCTGCATCAGATAATTTTTAGTTCATACTGGAGGTAAAACAAAAATGTCAACTGACCTCTTTGCACAAAGAATGGAGCAGAATCTTTTGGAGCCTTTGAACGTGTAGGCGAAGTCGACCCAGCCGCAGTACTCACATGTCAGCTTTGGTTCCTGCTCTTTCTCTGTGAGAAGGAAACAAAAGACAGAGAGAGTCAGACTTCAGTGTGGACTAAATCACTTCACAAGAAACTTAAATAGCATTAAGTTATGGAAATTTCCCATAAATCGGCAGAAAATTAGGTCTATTCAGCAAAACCTTCAAATTCTGGTTGATTTCAGAGCCATAATTCAGCACAACAGCTTGACAGCCTGCCTACGCTGACCAGATGAGCTCTGACCCCATTTATAGCAAAAATAAACATCCATGGAGAGTCAGATTCAAAGTTTTAATACACAATGCTTGATGTAAACACACCACAAATATCCAGCAGCTTAGGCAGCACCCAGAGGTGGTCTGGAATACCTTCAGCTGGGATGATTCTGAAATGTAGGTGTCATAGATACTTCCAGCCCCTGGCTTATGTTTGCCAGCATGTGAAGTGTAATGAAGCTGCTGGCAGTACTAAATAAAAGGGAATAAATTAGCCACAAGCTGGAAGGCTAGGAGTGCCCTGTCTTGTCACACTTTTCATTGAAATTAATTACCCTCTCATTCTAATCTGCACTCCTGCAGGTCGACATGTTAAACAGCTCAATGATGATTCAATTAAAGCGAGTTTTTGAAAAACAAGGGAGAAAAGCTGGTAGAGGGTTACAGCTAGCCTCTTGTCTCTGTGGCTAATTTACCCAAAATTTACAAAACTGCATGTGGTTTCACAGCTGTCACTGTCAATGCAGACAAGCCTCCCTGCATCTAAACTACAAAGTGTACATTTAACAACAAAATTACCACCTGCACTTTGATACCAAGAGGGAAATTGAGTTTAATTTGTGGCATATTTGATCATATTAGAGAGAAACCTGTTTTGTGAAATTTGATGTCATTCAGTGTTTCCCCTAGCTTTTTGCTTTAGAAAGGGGGGTGCCTGGGTCAGAATGAGCGGAGTACATTTTTCGAGATCATCTACATTAATCACATTGTTTGTTTATTCATTCATCTATCTATCTATATTAATCGTTTTTATTCATTCAGTCATCCATCTATCCTTGGATAATATTTTTTTATTTATCTATCTATCTTAATCATTTTTTGTTTATTATTCATTCATCTATCTATCTATTTATCTATCCATCTTAATTATTTTTTGTCTATCTATCTATCTATCTATCTATCTATCTATCTATCTATCTATCTATCTATCTATCTATCTATCTATCTATCTGTCTCTCTATCTCTCTGTCTCTCTATCTCTCTGTATCTCTATCTCTCTATCTATCTATCTATCTATCTATCTATCTATCTATCTATCTGTCTCTCTATCTATCTATCTATCTATCTATCTAAACAGCGGTGTTACAACACGTGTACGCTTTCCGGTGAAGACAAACTTTTTACAAACAACAATGACGAGCGGACGCATGAAGAAGCAGGAGTTTATCTACTGGACAAAAAATCTGTCTGGATAACAAACCGAGCACGGTAAGCAGCGCCCATACTGCCCGGTAGACACTTGCACTTGCTGTTTCAACAGGTTTCTCCCAAATCTAAAAGAAAATAATGACACTTTTTCCTCCACTTAATTGGCCCAAATGAAGTAAGAGGTAGCTTACAGCCAGCTTCAGCTTCATCTGAAGTGTCATCAAAAGCTAAAAGCAGGGCTGTGATGCCATGTCTCCAAACATCACTTGACCACATTAAATAGTTATTTTGATTTATTACCAAAAATTCGGACAACTTTGATGTATTTATTATGAATGTTCATACTGTAATGCTTATTAAACTCCCAATAAATTACACAGCTCTTGCAGTCACCCTGCATAACTGTTGTTGCAGAGAAATCCAAAATGGGAGCAAGGTCTCTTACCCTGATTGAATGTCTCATTTTTACTGTTCACTGTTCTTCTTTTTGTATTATTTACATAAAACTAATCCAAGCACTCATTGACACTTAATCATCACACTTGCATGCTGACACCTCTATCTTCCTGTATCATATAAAACACTGATTCACCCACAACACAAAGCCATTTCACAGAAACAGCAGAAATACTTTTGGATTTCAGGGATGAAGGTGCTCTTGTTTTATTTCAGCAGAAATAAATAACATCTTTAATTCATTCTGCCAGACTGACCAATGTTTCCTCACTGCTTCTCTGTCTCCACTGAGGGTGCATTTTGTGCTGACAATCAAAGTTACCAGCCCGTACAGAGAACAAAAAATGCTTCTGGAGGAGCCTTATCATCAAACAAGTTGTCTTTGGACTTCGAGACGAGACGCTGTCATGTACTACAGGTTATGTGATTTGGTGAAGAGCTCAAGAAGCGCATGATTCTGCTGAGTGCAGCCTTTCTGTCAGAGGGCAGCCACTTGTCATCATTTATCAGAGCAGCTCAGGGCTGTTTGTCAGGTCTATATCTGTTCACAACACCAAATACATCACTGCTACACCCTAGCCTGAGGAAAGCGAAGGTGCATCTGTGTGATGAGGTACAAGCACTGTGGCTGTACATCTCCATTAACCTGTTTGAACTGTATTTGTTAAGATGTACTTGTGTAATACTTGATGTCTTACCTGGCTGGATCATGTCCTCGGGCTCGGAGTCAGAGTTTCCTGCGTTGCTGACGGGGGTTTTATCGGGGTCTGAGGAGAGCTGGTGATCCAGCTTCTTCGGGCTGTCGATGAGGATGGGCAGACGTTCCACCTGGCGACGGGACAAAGATGTTTACAATCACCAAAATGAACTCTTGCTATTAAAAGACTGTTATAAAACTGTTGGGATCAATACGAGTTTGGCTGCTTTAATCCAACTACTGCAGTATTTAATTTAAAAACTTTTTCATGTTTGTGCCTCAGTGACAAATCTAACAAAGTCCTTGTGTGAGATGTTGCAAAAGAATACACTCACAGCCCCCTGGGGAGGCCCGCCTCATATTTTGAAAAACAGTGTATAAATATATTATTACTGTCAATTTCAAGAACAAAACCCGTGGGTTTATTAAAAATACAAGCATTTTCTCTAAAAACAGGATTCCTGCTGATCCTCAGATAGTCCTAAAACTCTTACATATAATTGAGGCTATAAAAAGTCTTATGTTTGCCTGTAGGAGGTCTAAAGGTTTAGCTGCCACTTTGACTGCGAGCCTCTAAATCAAATAAAAACCACCACAGATACACTGGGTTGGCAGTGGCTTTATGCTTGTGCAATAGGAATTCAAAAGTTTTGTCTTGTTGCAAAAATGGGCTCTCTCCTATCTGGAAGTTGATATAGCTCAAAGACTCTGAATGTTGCATCCTGTGTACTTAATTGTTTTACTTAATTATTCATGCTCTTATCTAATTTAATGTCTTTATTTGATATTCCTACTGCTATACTGTGTACAAGAGTAACTGAAACAGCCTAATTTCCCCTTGTGGATCAATTAAGTATTTCTGATTCTGTTTCTGATCCCTTTCTCTCTGTTTGAAGAGCGATGAACATTAATATAATGTTAGCAAATGGTATTTGACACATTAGCTTGTGAGGTTGTTGTGAAATAAAAATCTTACTGAAGCACACTGTCTTATTCTGCAGTGCAAAAACAGTCTTACATTATCCCAGTCTAAATTTTAACAAGTCTTAAATTAGTTATCAAAGGTGTGCAGGAGCCCTTAGGACTTCATGCACTTTGCACTTACACCAACCATCCAGTAGGAGGCAGTGACTGCAAGTGAGAAATGACAGCAGCACGTCATCATGCTGCATCATAACAAAAGGTTTAAGTCACTGACCTGCTGCTTAATAGGGACATTAAGATTAAATTAAGGGGGCAGAGGCACATAAAGCAGACAGTAAGATACATTTTCACTGGTTTTAAAGGTGTTGACAGATGGAAGATGAGTGCTTTTCTGCCTTTTAAATGCTGCATTGTTCCTTTCACTATAACAAACACCTTCATCCTTGTTTACTCTTTGAGCTACACGTCCTTTCATCACTATAATTAATGACTGAATCAAACAGGAGCTGTGAGCTGTCACTGCTTGTACTACCAGAGGGTTTTGTGTGTTCCCGCTGACGGCTCCCCGCAGGTGCGTACACAGGAGGGTGTGTGTGTGTGTGTGTCAGCTCCTGGTTGTTTATCGTCTCTCTTTCTCTCTGATTGTTAGGGCACTTACACACACGGGGAACGGCTCGGCTCCCTCCTGGATGACGAAGCCTTCGATGACGTGAGTGAGGACCTGCGGTTTGACGATGGCCTGGGGCGGTTTGTTCTCTCCGTTCTGCGGCGTGCTGCCCGTCACAGTAGGCGCCTCGCTCTCGTTCCCCGAGGTCATGGCTGGAGGCGGGGTCCCAGGTGCGGCGCTCGGCCTCTTGGCTGAGCCCCCTGCTGACAAAGCAATGAATACAGCACCGCTGAGTTAATGTACTCTCAGGGAGCAGGTCAGTGCTGGACAGAGTGGGAGGGAAATAGGGGCTAAAAAGTACAAAAACATGTTCTTTTTCCAACCAGTATTTTATGATTTACCTCATCTCAAAGGGATGCACCAACCTGACATCAGTGTTATGGTGGCTTAAATAGCAGATTGGTTAAGTTCTGCTTGTGTCTACATGAGCATACCACAGATGACCAGAATACAATCAGTGAAGTACCTGTGATAATCTATTCTCAACAATTGAGTTTTTGCATTCAAGACATTGCTTTCTTTGTTTTCTTGAGCCATTACATCCTCGATTTAACGCTGTGCACATGCTGATATATAAAAAGGGAGTCTGTAACTTCTGTTGCTGGTAAAAACAGTGAGAAAAGATGGCGGTGATGGTAACAGGGAATCATGGGAGTGAAAGGGACTAAAGTCACATTTGTCTCTGCTGAATATAGGATCAATCAATCAATCTTCTCATCGATCTCCTTCTTCATTTTTTCCCTTATTGATTCCTAAGTAGTGGTGGAACCCTCTAGTTAATTGGTCGATGAGTTGATGAGTTGTTATCCAACTGAAATCTTACTGGTCAGGCACCTGCATGTGTTACTTTCATAGGAAAACAGCCTTACCAGGTCCAAAATGAATAGATCTTTTGTCTCTCAGGCCATCAGACTGTACAACTCCTCACTGGGGGGGAGGAAGAGTAACAGGAGGACAGAGGACAGGGAGGAGCAGTAGCCAGCCAGTAGCCATATTTTGTTTATATCCTTTTTTATATTTTAATATTTTATGTCTGCTTTTCTAAACTGCTATTGGAATCCTAATTTCCCTGAGGGAGTTTCCCAAAGGGATTAATAAAGTTCCATCTATTCTAATCTCATCTAATCTAATCTAATTTGTATGATTACACATTGAACATTGCGTTACCTCAAAGATTTATAACTGAGATAATTTGAATGTTAACTCAATCAACTGTTAATCATCCACTGTTAAAGCATAGTACGCACAAGGACACACATCCTTACGTAATTTTGAACCCATGACACACAAGCTTTTATAAATGACTAATACAGAGTAGCTGGAGCATTATGACCACCTGAAGCTGTGACTGGTCTTTGGCTGTACAGCATCATATTCTGACACCTTTCTATCAGAACCAATATGAGCAACGCCAGGAACTAGGAACACCCAGCAAGAGCTGCAGTTTTGGAGATCCTCTGACCCAGTCATGTAGCCATCACACTTTGGCTCCTCCTCATACTCGCTCAGATCCTTACACTTGCCCAGTTTCCTGCTTCCAGCATCAACTTCGAGGAGAAAATGTTCACTTGCTGCCTAATATATCCCACCCACTAACAGGTGCCATGATAAGAGATAGTCAGTGTTATTTACTCCACCTGTAAGTGGTTATATGTTGCGCCTGATTCAGTGTATATGAGGGGCTCCGTCTCCATCACTGCTGCTTCATCCACTGCCGGGCACACAAGCTGCTGCTCCAACCCAAACTGAACCCACTGCCCTCTCATGCAAAAACACACTGCTACACACTTGCTCTCAATCAAAAAGAGAGCCAGTGAAATGACATTTTACTGAAGAAAAGCTTCTCAATTAACAACAAGAAGACAGTCAGAACAGAGTGGCCACTTGTCTCTAATGTACCAAAACAACATGCATGCTTTTTCCTGTGCACGGTATATTGGTTCTCTTTGTAAGGACACAAAACCAAGCATTGACCAAGTCGATTGACTACAAGCTAATTTCTGAGGATTTTCTGTGTGGTAAAATGCATGTCTCTTTGTCAACAACGCCAAACACTTGGCACTCCTGATATTTAATGCTGTGCTGCATTGATTAATGTTTCAGCATGTTGCAGGCAGTTCCATCTTTACTCAAAGTCACAGTCAAATTGCATATTGCACTTGAAGCGTCTTTGAACCCAGTGTATCTCCTGTCCACCAGTATCTACTTTCTTTACACCTTCTTTGTCATTCATCTTACTGCCTCTCCATGTCATTGTTTTGTTAGGAAAAGAGGAAGGTATTAATAAGGCATTATCAAAGATATAGGTAAAATATATGAAATCCTTACACCACTGTACTGGAAGAAGTTTCAGTTTCTATCCCTAAGGCAACTATAAGTTACATAACAAATATAAAATTAAGGATTCTCTGGCTTTAAAAGTGTTGAAAAAAGATCTATTCTGTGGTAATTTTAGTACCGAATGACATTAAACATGATATTTACATAGGTATAATCTAGCATTAGAGGCATTAGTAATAAATACATTTTTTTTTTATCAATTTAGACATTTCAGCACAAAAAATGTATATGTGAAAGAAACATCGGGTACTTATGCTATAATGAATGGATAAATGCTCAGTGAAGAGACAAATAACCTAAATCATATACCAATAATGTACTGATAAATTACATCATGTATCTCATGATCCTTTATCATCACAATATTGCCACCTTTAACCGACCCAGGCTCTGGACCTCTAACCTCCTGGTGGTGACAACACTGATGCTACATAACCCAACACAAGGCTTCTCACAGGCTCTAAAACCAAACTACAGCCCCTTTCACATGCATTTACGCAAGCGCCACAACAAAGCTCTGTCTTATTACACCTTGTAACACACTTACATTAATTATCATTGGCAAGGATCTGGCAATAAGCTATAGCACTACTATTGGGCATTATAGCCCTTGTTTTGTTTTTTTCTAAATAGTCCATTTAAAAAAAAAAGTATTAATAAACCACAATATAAACTGAATACAAAAAATATAGTTTCAAATGAGTGTAATCTATATAAAGCATGATCACTGCAAAACAGATTAACTTTACTGTCTGTCCAAGTAACAGCAATAATAACAGGAATGTGACAGAGGATGGAGAGCTGGGATGCACAATATTGAATTTTTTTGCCAATATTTGATATGCAGATATTTTTAAACCCATTACCACAGATATCGATACTGATATTTTCTTTAACTGTTCCTTTTATGTTGACAGTCTATTAGTGTGAGAAACAGGTGTAAAGCAAGAAAACAACAATATATCTTTAAAACATGACACTTTTGATTCATAAAAATAGACATTCAGTGATGACGAGGTAAACTATTTTGGTACATTTTTCCAATATTTAAGCCAATGGCATATAATTGACCAATATGAATGGCCAAAATACCATATGTAAATATGGGCAAAAATTATATCTGCCATGACAATAATCAAATGTCATTCATCCCTACTTGAATGTACAAATGTACAACAGTAGTTTACCTTGACATCACTTTCAAAACACAAAAGGATCAATTTTTCAGGAATAAAATGTTATTTTTACCTGTTTCTAACACAAATAGACAGTCACCATGAAAGGAACAGGTCAATTTAGGTGAAGTTGAAGCTCTGTGCTTTTGACAAAAAAGTTTCGGCATCTGCGATAATGTGTTTGAATATATCTGTATATCGGATATTGGCAATAATCTAATATTCTGATATTATGCATCCCTAATGCATTGTCGAATGGCTCAAGCTTGTAGTTGACTGACATCCAAACAGTGAACTACAATACAAAACAAATGTCCAGAATTTCTACAAATTATTAGTTAAGAAAATATTGAACACTCTTTTTCTTATACTGCAGCACTAAAAGAAACAGAAGTATGGACAGCTGGAGCAATGATGTTGAAGAAAGTAATGAATTACTTTCATATTGTCAAACGCTTATTACTTCAACCCTTCAACTGAATCGAACTGAATGCTTTATTTCGAACATGTAAAAAAAAAGGAGAAAAAAAAAGGTTGCCGCCATAAAAAAATACATGCATTTACCAAAACCAAAACCAAAATCAAAATCAAAACCAAAACAAAGAAGGTCAGCTGTTGACAATATCTTGCTTGTGCAGCAGTATTTTTTTGTTGACTCATTATTTCCATCATAGTTTTCGTCAACAACCTTTTCTCCCCTGATGAAAACCCCAGGAATCAAACATACTTTTATGACTGTAAGAAAAGGCTTGATCAAGTGCGATTACTCAAACAGAGAGCAGTAGTCAGCAATAGTAGGTATGAGAGAAACTGACCCATTTGTTATTAACCAATGGGTTAAATAAATTTTTACCTTTAACATAAGAATATACTACAATTAAATGAAATAAATAATAATAAATTAGAAGTTCCTGAAAAGTAACCTCAACAAATCCAATAAAAACAAAAACAGTTATTTTTAAATTTCAAAACAACCACTGTGTTTAACTTAAACATAAGCATATTCTACAACTGAATTAAATAAATAAAAAATAATTTAGAATGGACTGCTTGTATCGGAGAGCTTATATTGGAGATTTTAGATGCAGGCCGATATCATCCGATATCAGTGTTTTTGCTGATATCCATATCAATATCAGATCGGGACACCCCTAAAGACAGTAACTAATAAAAACAAGTGCACATGGACAAAAACTAAAACTAAATTAACTGACATTTTCGTCAACAAATAAAAACTAGACTCAAATGTCTGACAGAGACTTAATCCAATCAGACCTAATTTCATCATGTAGAAAGTAGGGACAAGTTAGGAATATATCCAATCACAGCTACTTTGGCTGTGTGGAAAGGTTGGATGAGTTAGGAGGGACATCCAATCACAGCTGCCTAGCTTCATGGTGGCGGGATAAGTCAGAGAGCGATCCAATCAGAGCTACTCTCTTTATGAATTGATTAGAAATTCAAGGAAACATAAGAAATGCCTTACACTTTACACTTCATATTTTAGTTGACTAAATTTACAGTAGATTTTGTCGACTAAAATTTTGTGAAATTTCATCAACTGAAACTAGACTAAAATTAAAACAATTTACATGACTAAATTATTACTAGAACTAAGATATTTTAGGCAAAAGTAAACAGTGCTGTTAAAATTAACACTGTTGTACAGCAAGTTTACATGCTTGAAATTGAGTAAGAAGTATAAACTTATTTAATCCTACCCCTGGTATTACCTTGTACCACAGTAACGTTTTTTTTTTAATTTCTCTGTATTTATAATACTTTGAACTGCCAAAGAGCAAAATGAAGCTATTTACATTTAATAGTTTCATATGCTAGATTATAAGGTTAACAGGCTAGTCAATGCTGTTACATACATGCTAATAAAGTTACACATTCACACCTATGGCATGAACACCGTCAGAGCTTCACCCTAACATGTCCTCCTTCCTGTCAGTGATTCTTCAGCCTCTGTTGTGCTAACAGCAGAGGAACATTAGTGCTGACCCACTGGCACACTGAGGATCAATAACAACAGTAACACCATCATGTCTGAGCTCCTCCATCACAGCTCACAAACACTAAGAGAAAGTAAACAGCTCCTCTCTTACCGCGCTGAAGTCCACCGTGTTCACTCTGAGAGCATACTCGCTTTTGTTTGTTGTTGTAATAATCCGACAGGCAGACAGACAGACAGGCAGGCAGACAGACCTGCTGCTGTTCGTCCACACTGTGAGTCTGTTAAAGCTGCAGCTCCGTCAGGGAGAGAGAGAGCTCTTAAGAGGAGGGTCCGCCTCCCTGCTTCCTCCCACACACTCAGCCTGATCCTCCTCACCCCGCAGCTGCATGAATACAAACGTGAACCCGAGCCAGCTCTGTGAATCGAGACAGGCTTTTATTTATAGATCAACGATTTAGTCCACACAGCGGCCTGAGACCAGTGTGTACCAAAACACAGAGAGATGCTATACTGAGCAGCAGGGCCACAGCAAGAGATTCTAGGAACAGGGCCCAGTTCCCACACATGGTTCTTTCTTTGGCAATGATCTATCTATCTATCTATCTATCTGCAAACCCTGATTTTAATGAAATTGGGACATTGTGTAAACATAAATGAACAGAATATAATAATTACCCCAACCAAGGAGGTTATGTTTTTGCCAGCATGTCTGTTTGTTTGTTAGCAAGATTACACAAAAACTACTGGACGGATTTTGCTGAAATTTTCAGGAGATGTGGGTCATGGCCCAACTTAGAAATGATTAGATTTTGGTGGTGATACATATATATGTCAATTCCCAAAATTTAGGCCCATAAGTTCACATTGGGCAGAATTTAATAAAATCATATCTCTGCCAATTTTTAACAGATTTGCTTCCAATTTTAAAGGATAATATGGGGTTCATGTCTCTATTATAGAGGTAAATTTCATTTGGATCTGATGTAGATTGACATCATAAAAAACACTGAACTTCCCCTTGACGACATTCAATAATTCATATAAAATCAAAATATAAAGTGATGTTCCCAAAACTTGTTGTGTTTATACAGAATAACAACCTCCATATATGTGCTGAAATCTGTCCGGATCCTGGCTCTATTCTGGATCTGGTGATCTGGGATTGTATGTTTTACAGGGGTTGAGGAAAAGCCGCTGCCTGAACTGAGCTGCTTGGTGCTTGGCGCTCCCTGAGTGCTTTTTTTTAGTCTGTAAATCCATTTGAACCTGTATTCAACTGAAAACACCAAAAAGACAAGATACTCAAAGTTCAAACTGATAAACTTGACTGTTTTTGTAAATATTCACTCATTTTGAATTTGATGCCTGCAAAGCCTTCCAGAGCCAGGGCAGGTATGTTTAGCACTGTGTTACATCACATTTCCTTTTAACATCACTCTATAAGAATTTGGGAATAGAGGACACTAAATGTTGAAGCCTGGTTGGGAAATCCTTTACCATTCTTGCTTGATGTAAGATTTCAGTTGCTCAACAATCTGGAGACTCTGTTGTCAATTTTAGAATTTCATATACACCTCACATTTTCAGTGGAAGACAGGTCTGGTCTACAGACAGGCCTTTACTACAAAGCCATACTATTTTTACACGTGCAGAATATGGCTTGTCATTGTCTTGTTGAAATAATCAGGGACGTCCATGAAAAAGATGTTGCTTAGATGGCAGCATATGTTGCTCCAAAACCTGTATGAACCTTTCAGCATGAATAGTGCCTTCATAGATGTGCAAGTTACCCGTGCCATGGGCACTAACACACCCACATACCATCACAGATGCTGGCTTTTGAACTTTGCTCTGATAACAGTCTGGATGGTTCTTTTCCTCTTTAGCCCGGAGGACACAACCTCCATGATTTCCAAAAGCAATTTATATATGGTATGCATGGTAGAGTTTTAACTTACAATTGCAAGGCATTTGTGATGAACTGTGGAAACTGACTGTGGTTTTCTGAAGTGTTCCTGAGCCCACGTGATATCCTTTACAAAATTACATTGTTTTTTAATGCAGTGCCGCCTGTGGGATAAAAGGTCACAAGCATTCAATGTTGGTTTTCAGCCTTAACTTTATTAACAAATGAATTTATCAGTCTTTTGTTGCTCCTGTCCCAGCTTTTTGGAACATGTTGCAGGCATCAAATACAAAATGTATGAATATTTGGGAAAAAAACCCGAAGTTGATCAATTTGAACTAGGGATGGGAATTGACACCATTTTATTGATAGTGATGCTATCATCGATTCTGCCAATTAATACAGTTCTTTATCAATCCACTTATTGATTTTTGTATTTTTTTTATAAGGAATAAAGCAGTCCTGTACAGTTTTTTGGTGTCAACGAAGTCCAACAGATAACACATCTGATAATTTATACTGTTCTGTGAAGACAAATGCTTTAGCAGTCTGTTGGTGCTTCCATATTTGCTTAAAATAAGACACACACTAAGCAGTTAGCATCATACTGTGTAAAATGAAGCCACAGTTTGACTGTTTCCTGTCTACCATAATCACATCTTTGACTTCTTTGTTGCTGTTCATGTTGACTCCCTCTGATAAAAGTGAGACCACATCAATATGCAAGGCATCCATCCAAGAAATTGATGAGGGAATTGTTAAGCAAAATGACAAAAGATATTGATTTCTTTAGCTATTTGTTATTGATTCTCAACTGGAATTGTTTTTTGATTCCCATCCCTAGTTTGAAGGTTACATATCTTGTCTTTGTCGTGGATTCAATTAAATAAAGGTTGAAAAAAATTTGCAAATCATAGTATTCTCTTTGTGTATGTTTTACACAACATCCTAACTTCATTGGAATTAGGGTAGTACCAAGACATCCCACTCAGGAGATGGTTACAGTCAGTGTCACAGCAGTGTGTGTGCACCGTTACGCTGCAGTTTGCTTTCTCTGTTATTCGTGTGCAATAATGAATCTGCTGCTGATGTAATGCTGTAGTTGTGGTTAAGTGCTCCTGAGACAAGAGGCAAATGTCAGCATTTCAAAATATCAGTCGGCAAAAGGCTACGCAATGCAATTCAAATGTTCTAAATGCTTACTTTGAACATAAAATAAGCAGTTACCCTGACTCCAACGAGGTTTTCTGTGGAGTCTCTTCTTTTTAAACTCAATGTTCCTAAAGTAAAACATCTGAATCTTCATCAGGCCCTCAGGCCAGTGGATCAGTAAAATATTTTCCTTTCTCTGTGGTGAGCAGTGCATCTCCACTGCACATCGCACCCAGCTCACTGCCCTTAAACGGCAGTTTGTGGTTTACAGACTGCTTTATTTTACAAGAAACACCACATTAAAACTATTTCCACCCATGTATGGAAAATATCACCACAGACGCTGATCCATGTCAACCTTTGTACAAATATGACTAAAACAATTCTGCCTCCAACATTCAAGCACCGCACAGCTTTCAAGTAGAAAAACACTTTCAAGAAACTGCTTTTCACCACTTGTATCCAAACAACCTGATTAAAAAAAGAGTGACTAATGAGCATTAATGTGAAAACATATTAACCTGATGATAAAACACAACAAGAGCCTTAATCTAAATCCAGCAAAAAGCTCCTTAATGGACTCAAGTCAGGAGAACACTTGAGTTCACACTCATTTAAAACAGCATTTTTTCCCAAAATTCAGAAATAATGGTTATTCAGAACTTCTGTTTCCAGTTATTAAAAAAAAACATGCATTAGAGACTGTTCAGTGAAGAAGGGCTTTTATTCAAAGATGTCCAATCTTTACAAGACACATTAAAACCACACGTGTTTTCAAAAGTGTCCTGAAATAAATAATAAAACTCCCCTTTACGCTCAGCATTACGTAGCATATTGCTTCATTTTGCTAAACACAACATGCTAAAACAATGGATGTCTCTGTTCTAACATGTTTTGTAATATGTGAGAGCATTGGAAGATGACAGATGGCTTCAGCCAAGACCCCATAAACAGCAGTGATGTTTCTGCTGCCTTGTGTTTTCCCTCCTTTACATCAGAGAAAGATAAAATCACAAGAGCTTCACTTCAATTCTCTTTAGGCTGCTGGGTCAAGATGGATATTTATACCCCTTGATATTCTCACATTCAATAAAAATGTCACAGAGACATAATGGGAGTTGAAGTGATCCCCACTCTGTGTCGGCTAAGAGGTAGTGACAGAGACATTGTAGGGAGGACAAGATCAACAAAGCAACTGGGGCAGAGCAGCTTAGCACCCATGTTTGTGGATGCGGAGCTCTTGCTGACTGTTTTATGTTGCACTTGCTTAACTCTATAACACCGTGAAATCAAAGGCATCAATATAACTGTCTCTAAATTAATAATGAATGTTGTTGTAAAAGTGTACTCTGACAGGGCTTTTGATTTCACTCTTTCCTGCACAGTAAGGTGATATCTCTCACACGACATCACACTCTTATGCAGCATGCCAGTGGCGGGAAAGAGGCTTTCTTCTTCTACCTTACAGAAAAGTTGACAAGCTTGGTTTAACTTCGACAGAGTCCTATCTCAGAGAAGACAAACAGCAGATTAATGCTGCTTTATGCTCCTCTTTGTCTGCAGATTATTGTAGCACTGCAGGCCTCTCCTGATCCTACCACCAAATATTGAGTCAACTCAAGCAAAAAGCCTCTGCTTTTTGTCTAGCACTGCAGAACACTGCTGAGGGTAGCAGCTCTCAAGGATCCTGATACTATTATTTAACTTAAACAAGCTATTATTAGCTTGTTGGCTCTTATCAATGCTTCCAAAGAAGATCTTATTCTTTACTCACCAAACAGCAGCATTATTGTTTTAACACATCATATTAGTACATATGACTGTCCATATTTCTGTTGTCTTTCCTCTTGGCTGTGGTGTAAGGAGAAGGATTCTCCAATATAGCATCATTTTAACATCACTAAAATTACAGTGTAACAAGGACTTCATATATATATATCCCGGACGCTACTTTTAAAAAAGTAGTTTAGTTATCTCTGCTTTTCTGTCGTTTTCATGGGATGCAATAAGCATTATTTTTTTAGAGATGGAACATTCAGAAGCTCATGCCACAAACTGCAGCCAACATTCTTTGTCCTCAAGCCAATCATGTTGATTGCATGACTGAAAGCTATCCATTGCCTTATAATACAAGCAAGCAATTTTCTATTTACACATTGCTAAAAGAAACAATAGTTTTGACTTGAACCTTAAGTAGAGCAGGCACTGGATTGTTGTCTTCAACAAATTTTCAGCTTTAAAATGATCCAAGTAAATATTGAACAAAATCAACACCACAGCTAAAAACAGAAGTCCCAGGCACCCACTATCAGGTCATTTATTGTTTATAATCACCAAAAATTGAAGACAAACTCACGCTATATAATTGCACAAACAAAATGTTCCCACTGTATTTGTGCAGCTTAGATAGCTCTCCCCTTTTTGATTGTGGGATTTATTAGATAAAACAACTTTGTTGCTTTCTCTACCATTGATCATCAGAATAATGGAGACTGAATTATTTCAGGAAACAGAGCATCAAATGTATCAAAAAATCAAATTTTGATCTTCAACCAATTGATTCTTGGCAAGTTCTTAACAAGAGCAGCAAATGAGAACCTCAGACTGACATGCTCTCAACTAACCTCACGTGAGAGCATTGTAAAGTTATTGCTAAAACAGTCTGATGCTAAATTTAGCCCATTTGATGTTTGTCTGAAGTCAGTTGGGGCACGAGGGTTCATTCAACATAACAAAAGCCTTTTCTTTTTCATGTTCTATTTTGAGTCCATGATTGCAGTTCTGCTAAACAGCATGTTTCTGTCAAAACCATAAACTATCAGGAGGAACTGACAGTGATTGACTGATAGGCAAAACACACTGCAGTAAATATCTGTGACAGATTTGACTAACCAGACTCAGAATGTGTTTGACTTTAAAGCTATTTTTATAGTAACTGAAAAAAGTTTAAATTATTGTGGGTGTAGGTTGGTTTATCTGTCTGACTGAGGGGAGTTGTCTCTCCTGTCTCTCCTGTCTCTCCTGGCCATCTTATACCCTTTCTGAAACTACTCATTGTCTCTCTGCTATCAATAAATGCAAAAGACTAATGTTAAAAATGCATCTTACATCCTGAATGGACTTGTATGCTAACATTCTTGAGCATAAGTAGTGCTTCTCCTGTCATCTGACATTTCAAATGTTTTTTTACACACCATGTCACTTTTTTCTGGAAATACACAGTAATGGACTTAATGCCGATACGATGAAACTCACTACGGCTGATACCGATGTTTTTTGTCCGAAGAACAAAATCTCTTTTAGACTAAAATTGACCTCATCCATCATTGTGACAGTTCATTTTGTTAGGAACAGAAGTGAAACAAGAAAAACGACATTTCATTGTCTTATATTTAATTAATCCATTTTTTAATCTATTATCAGCCAAGCTGATATTGTGTCAATAACAGCATGCATCCCTAATTTACCCATTCACACTTCATTGAAGGCTTTTGTGTCTATCCATCATTATCAAGCATATCCCATTCATCCTTATTCATACTCATTTACACACCAGTGACTAGGGCTGATCGATATTAGGAAAAGATCTAATTTCGATTTTTCTGGCAGATATTGCGATTTCAATTCGATTCACGATTTTCTTCAAATCAAGCTTCAGCGCAATATTCACTATGTTTACAGTACAGACAACAGTAAGGAAATCAATGATCAAAAGCACATAACACATTATCAGGTTCCCACTCTTTTCTAGAAATGATTTTCCAGGACTTTTCCAGGATGTCTTCACCCCCCTGAAAATGTATTTATTTCTAACTCTTGGGCATGGACACTGTCTGCTAGCTATCGTTTTAATCCAGCTTTTATGTAGTGTCTCACCATTATAAATGTATGGTTTATACTTATTTTTTAAGGTATCTTTATTTACTCTGCTTTTTAAAATAATAACACATTTTATTTAAAAGCGTCTTTCACGACACTCAAGGACACTGTACTATATTAAAACAACAATAATAAAATCAACAAAAGAAACATATTTTGTCGATATACTGTTTAAGCAGTCTAAATTTTATTTTGCCATTTTTTTTGTCACCTTTGTTTTTAATTTTTATATTTTATTCCTAAACTTGCACTATTTTATCTACTCATATTTTATGGCTAAGTGTGCATTAGTTACCAAGTACATTTTTACTTTATTTCCTATGTTTGATTTTTGTTCAATAACAAGGTAGAAGGTAGATAAAATATTTTCCGGGACAGTTCAAGCTTTTCAAGGACATTTAACTTTTTTCCTCATTTTCCATATGTTTTCCAAGACTGGAAAATTAGTCAATCATTTTCCAGGACGTGTGGGAACCCTGATTATTCATCATCTAATACTGATGATAAATATTCTGGTTGCAGTACTTAAGGGATACTCCAACTTCTACTCCTAATCAGACGCTTTGTGTTGTTGACCTGCTTACCAGCACTTTCGTAAATGCAAATTGCCTGCATATTTGCGAAATAGTCGACAAAACAGATCCTGGGTCAGTCAGGAGCGCTGCAAAAAATTGCAGCTTTGGCGATCACATGACACGTTGTCTGAGATTGCGATATTGATCTGAAAACGATACATATTTCAGCCCCACCAGTGACGCAGCAATGTAAGAAAACAGTCTTGCCCAAGGACTAGGGCTGTCACATAATACTCAGTGTCTGAATACGGGAGTAAAAATTTCTACTCCAACTGGAAATAAACATTTTTACAATAAATATACAGCTCTTCAGCACATTAAGAGCAGCGAACCACCTGATCAAGCAATGGGCGCTCCCAGTGCATCACTACCGTCCTTTACTCTCTCAACCTCAACAACAGGAAGTAAACCTTGAGAAAATGGAGGAAGCACTTTGGACTCCACAACGCCAGTGGCATAATAAAAACATGACTGAGCTGTGTATCAATAATGTATAAATCGGCTGGCCTACTCCTCATCTATGAAAAACATGCAGCAAACCTTCTGTCCAAGTGTCCAATGGCGCCTTCAAATATCTGCGAATATTAGCGCGTATGCTCAGTAACGAATCATGTTTGATTTTTGAGAAAAGTGACTGCCCTACAGAGGAAACGTGATTTGAACCTATGACCTCCTGATTGAGAGGCTTTCTGCCTCCTTTATGCATGTGAGTGGATTTGAATACATAACATCCTAATCAAACATCCTAAAAGAATGAGAGCCTATCAGGAGCCAGGTTATTTACTTTATTAGCTTGTTAATTACTGCATTCATTTGAAGCAGGTTTTCACTGATGTTTGAGCCTTTTATCTTGACCATTTCCATGTTAGTGCACAACAACAGTGAGTGAATATCAGGGGGTGTCAGGTGAGCTTTCTGGCAACAGCACAGGAAAACCACAGAGACGAGAACAAAACAATTAAGAGACAAAGACAAGAGGCTCTGAATGTGCTGCTGCAGACACAACACGCTCTGAATTACAACTAAACATTAGTATTGATTTTCCTCTCCTCTGATAGAGATTGCAAGACTTTGCAATTGAGAATGAAGCAGAACAGATTTTAACATTTCATTTTATATATCCAGATAAAAGTTTTATTGCGTACGTGCACCACTGGCCAACAGAGTGAAGAGCTCATTTTTATATATCCTTATTTGACTGGTTAAGAGGTCTCTAAAAAGTAGCACAGCAGCATGGAAATTCCTGCTGAGTCATTCCTTACCTTGTGGCTGGGCAGCTGGAGTTGCTGGGGTGACCTTCGGCTGCTCCACAGGCTTTGAGGGCTGTGACGGTGAAGTTGCAGGTTGCTGCTGTTGCTGCTGCTGAGGCTGCTGTTGCTGTTGTTGCTGTTGCTGCGGGGCGGCAGGGGTTGGACACGTTTCTCTGACCACCAGCGACGTTGGCTTATCTTTACAGTCCTGAACCATCCTGGAGGCCTGGGATGGAACAAAAGTAAGAGGGAGAAAATTAAGAAACGGTGTTGAAAGCATAGATCAGAGACTGTTAATGTCACTGACTCAAAAACTAAAAACCATCAGGCTCGGAAAAGAACACACCAGGGGGAAAATATGACACCAGGGGTTGCAAACTCTGAAGATTCTTGTTTTTTTATCATGTGTCAGCAGGAATGAATTCAGTGGGTGTTGAAAGAACAGCAGGTTTTATTTTGTTGGTTTCCACCAAGAATAAGAAAAAAAAGATCAGTGTGTGAACCCCACAAAAGTCAGAATGCAACATGTAACAAGAAAGTCTTGTTCCATTGGAAAAAAAAATGAATCAAATACAGTGAGTGAGTTTAGACCAGTGATCATTTTTTAGTGTGAGAAATAGATTTACACCTCAGCTTTAATTATGCAAAAAGTTTACCTTGGAAAACAGACTAATTAGTTTTCCTAAGCATTTGAGGGTTCAGACATAGTAAAGCATTTATGACAACACCATTCATCTCTTCAATTGAGTCCTCAGTCTGTTTCTACCCTGGCTTGATTTTAGATTTTTCTTTCTGACTTGTACGATTTTGACAGACGATATTCTCTTTCTAACATGCCTTAAATTGGAAGACCATATGCATCTTTATCATACTTATAATTTAGATATGAATTATGAGTTTGGATGGTTTTATAATGTTGAATAGGTGTTCAGGTTCAGGTTAGTTTATTTGTACCTGTAGGTAAATTTGTTTTGCAGAGAGATAGAGGAATCCATCATCACACAAAAAATACAAAACAGATGGAACACAACATGATAGGGGCAAGGAACATCAGTTAAAGTATAAAAAACCCATAATTAAAAACCCTAGACGGGGCATAACAAATGATAAAAAACCATAAAACCAGAAATGCTCAGAGGGCACAAACCTCTGCCAAAGCATATCCAACATTTTTGGATGAGTTATTGCCAAAAATGTGGAGAACTGCCCTATCCCACACAGCTGACAAATCCCTGAGGACCAGCAGCATTATTTGTGAGAACAAAACCGAGCTTAAGGCTAACCAAAATAGCAAATCTGGTAAGTATGTGTTGCAAATAACATAGAGTGTTGCTAAGATGGATGGGGACTTAATTAGTTTTCTGACAAGAGAAAAGTCAAAGGATCACCACATTGAAATTTTGCCTCAGGGGAGCTCGTTCCTGTTCAGCTGTTTTCTAGGTGAATCATTCAACAGTGCTTGAGATGTTTTGATTTAATTTATAAAGTCTCCAAGGTTGGTACACCTTTTTAAAAAGGTCAAATGTATTCACTTTTCTTGCACTATTAATGTAGAGTAGTCTGGGTGTTTTTAAAAGTCACCATTTGACCCACCTCTTTAATCTGATTTGGACTGAGTTATTTGCACTAGTTATCAGTTTAATTACTGTTTTACTTAAAATTCATCTTTGGGTTGTATTTGTTTTTTTATGTTTGTTTATTTTGTCAATAATTCTATTTTTCCCTTTTCATTGGTTTTACCCAGTTTATTGTAGTTTTTCCATTTTAATAATTTCGTTTCGTTCATGAGTTAAATGTGTTTAGTTGTATCTTTTATTCATTATTACCTCTGCCAAAGAGGTTATGTTTTTGCTGGCATTTGTCTTTTTGTCTGTTTAACTCAAGAAGTTCTCAGCAGATTTTAATACATTTTTTCCCATACAAGGATTTCTAAACATTACAAGATGACCATTTTTTCACATTTTTGCTTGCATCATAAAAGTTCTAATCAGATTTTGATGACATTTTCTGGGAATGTTGATCAAGACAGAAGGGAGAACATATCAGATTCTGGTGGTAATTTGAGTCAGGATGCTGATCCAGGAATTTTTAAAAAGATTTCATTCTGGTGGTAATTTGAGTCAGGATGCAGATCCAGGAATATTTTTAAAGATTTCTCAACACTGCGCAATAGGGCAGTTTCTCATATTTTCGAGAATAACTCTGCTATTACTGTCAGAAATGCCTTGGCAGAGGTGTCTAGTCTCTGAGCACTTTATTTCCTTTCTTTCCTTTCTTTTTGTTTTAGTCTATGGCAGTCTATTTCTGTTTTCAGAAATTTCATTTTCTGTTTGTCATTCCTCTAAATGCCCTTTAAACAAAGCCGACATGAGTAAATTCATACAAATAAGGAGAAACTCTAAATTCTAACTTCACTTTCTTATCATATCAAAGAAGATTAGATTATACTGTGCACAACCAAAATTGGGTTTTGCATTGAAGTATATGGAAAATGATAACTAAGTTTTACTTTTACAGTCTGTCACCTGTAGATTTCATCCTTTCTTACCTGACTGAGTCCATATTCCAAACAAGTGCTGAATTCACAATGACAATTTTAGGCATCTTACTGGAAATATCATCCTAACATTCAAGTACTTTCAAGGATTTTAAGCACCTGTCCAAACTCTGCCTGTCATACAAATGTGTCCTTAAGAGCAGCCTGAATGGTTGCAAATTCCATGGATGGCCACACAACAGTTGCTGAGATACTTTATCAAAACAATGGATGTGACCGGCATGGCAGCATGAGAGGAAAAGTCAGGGGATCTCCAGAGGCTGTGGGATGACAGTATTTGCATTTGGCGTACAAACATTTTCTTCCAGCAGCTCATAATACTCAGGGGTGCTCCTGGTGATTATAGTACCTGTCCAAACATGCTCAAGTGTGTCGAAACTAAACTTTCTGTAAACACAGTCATTAACTCGACAAAGGCGTTTGAATAGAGGTTTTATTCCTTAAGTGCTTTTGCGCAAGTCCTGCCTGAGGTTTAAGCTTCAATCATTTAAGCTGGAAAAAGTTTGCTTTCATCAGGACCTAACAATTTTGCCTTGAAGTACGTAGAATGTAAATTTTAAAATGTTGAGTTGCATGTAAATATCATCTTGTTAACCAACTGTGACCAGGACAGGGGGTGAGGGATAAATTTGTATCTTAAAAATATCTGAATAGTTTAGTCCTTAGGACCTCTGACCACTACAAACCAAACCAGTAATATATGAAATCCAGCGAATGAATCCAAAACACATTTGGTTGTTTACTTGCCTGCTTGACTGGTACAAACTTAAGTTGCAAATATTTTGGATATTCACGCCCTTTCATACTGAAATTCCAGGATCGTGTTGTAAGAAAGCTCTGAGGGAGAGCACAGAACAGCTGAAGCAGTGCTGGGTAATTTACTGACTTTCAATTACTATTATGAATTTATCCTCCAGTGATCATAAAAACATGTTTATAGGTAGGTGCAAGTTTTTCCTTTTAGACTGCAGCATTGAGGCTGAACCAACCAAATAAACACACGTATTTTTGATGAGTGGTGAATTTCACAGTCCTATTTCGAAGTCAAGAATGAAACGTGAGTGAATTTCACTCAAGAGTCATAATTCCTGCACCTATGCTTTAAAAGATACTAAGAGTTTTAAGCTTTGTGTGCTGAGGGAGCTTCACTGTAGGCACCTCTGCCAGTCAGAATGTCATGAGTCTAAACACTGTTTGGTTGGGATGGTTTTCAAATTAAACGCCTGGTTAATTTCAGTGGTGGTTTTTCACAGTACACATGTAGGGCATTTTAGTTACTAATTTGACTTAAGAGTGTTGTTGAGTGTTCTCCCTTTGTCTCTCCTAAACTTTCTTTAAAGAAAAAAAAAATTAAACCACGTAGGCATTTGTAGAGGCTGCTTAAATTAAATCTTAAGGGTGATTACTTCTTAATTTCAGACCTTCTTCTCTACCTTTCTCTTTAGCCTCTGCCTGTGTATTTTTTGCCTTTATATCACTTAATCACACGCTATTGATTGTCTTATAAGGAGCAGAATTCCTGAAATTCCTCATAACAATCCAAAATATCTCTGTACAAGTACGACAAAAAGCCTCAAAAGTGAACAGTGACTGAAAATGCTTATTTATATATCAGATATTATCAAGCTGAATGCATGGCTCTTCAACATATTCTGCATAAAATCAGTCCTAGGACATAAATATCATAAAAAATATGTTTTTTGCTGGGGTTCAAAATGACTCTCAGAATTTGTTGCACAGCTATGACTGCTTCTTCAGACAATATGATTCATTAATCATTTCAAATTTGTTCAGTTATGTTAAACTAAAATCAACAACTAACACTGCTGACTAATCAAGATCTCAGTATCAATACAAACAACCAAGATGATAATTCTGTCCATAACTGAGCAGCCTTCAGGGCCTTTGCAGCTTTCAGTGTTTGTTTTTGCTGCTTGTGTACAGAGTTTTTCCATATTCTCTGAGTCTTTTGATGACATTATTGACTGTAGAAGATGAGATCCCAGAATTTTTCTTAAACTGTTGGACTATTTGTTCAAGTAGTTGTTTGCAAAATGATGAACCTTGCCCCATTCTTGCTTGTGAACAACTGAGCCTTTCAGGGATGCTCCTTTTATTCCTAATCATGACACTCACTTGTTTCCAGTTAACCTGTTCACCTGCGTAAAGTACCAAACAGGTGTTTTTGTGCATTTCTCAACTTTTCTCAGTCTTATGTTGCCCCTGTCCCAGCTTTTCTGGAACATGTTACAGGCATAAAATTCAAAATGAGTAAATATTTGCAAAAAAAAAAAACGGTAAAGTTTACCAGTTTAAACATTAAAGATTTTGCCTTTAGTGTGTATTCAAGTGAATATAGGTGGAAAAGGATTTGCAAATCCTTGTATTCTGTTACATTTTATACAATGTCCCAACTCAAACGGACTCAGGGTTCATGCATTGCACAAAAATCTTGGAAATTTTGGGGTACAACAGCTGGCTATGTTGTAGTTTGGACAGTGTGCTGAAGTTAGCTTACCATCTTCGATTATTGAAACAAAGACTTTCCCAAAATTATATTATCTTCATCTAGTCCTAAACAGAAGCTTTGTTTTGTTGACTTAATTTCACTGTGGTTTGTGTTAGAGATGTGACGTTCGCAAACAAATCGAGTCTTTTTGAACAGCTCTTTTAAAGTGAATTTTGAGAACTGATTTACAGTAGTGAGTGAGCTGTTTGTTTGCGAGCCACTCTTAAATTTGCAGGCAATTTGCAGCACTCACCGTTGGCTGTATTTGCAGGTTGATGGCGGTGAGCTGG
Organism: Cetoscarus ocellatus; assembly: GCA_037902135.1. Lineage (NCBI taxonomy): Eukaryota > Metazoa > Chordata > Actinopteri > Labriformes > Labridae > Cetoscarus > Cetoscarus ocellatus. The sequence goes on from JBAMNC010000995.1 coordinate 1,318,705, forward strand.
ACGGGCTGAGCTTTGGCATGGTTGATGGAGGAGTGGAGTGCGTGGGGGCTGATGGTAGAGTGGAAGATGGTGGCCTGCTGGCTGGGTGTTGAGGGCTGGTGTGGAGCGGGTTTGGGCAGCATGGGGACCGGGTGCTGTGACGGTTGAATGGAGGCGGTCTGCAGCAGCTGCCCCGTGGCCCTCTGGGAAGCCTGACCCTGATGGACCACAAACTGCTGCTGCTGCTTGTGCTGCTGGACCAGAGAGTGAGGCTGGATCTGTGTGTATGCTGGAACGAGAACAACAGACACATTTACTTTAATCTTTTATGGATTCAGCCAACTAACTGCTGTGTTCACCACCAACAGAGACTTCAGCGGTGTCCTAAATTCACCAGCCACTGAACGCCTGAAAGAAAAAGACCCAGAAATAACATGTCTGACGAAAGAATTCATTTAAATCGAAGCAAAAAAAAAGGCAGAATTGTGATGAAAGCTTTTTCTTCCTCTAAAAATACAAGAGTGTGATTTTAACAAACCAAATCAAAGACTGGGTTTAGGTAGTTTCCCAGTATGGCGCAGTTTTACTCTTACATCCCCTATAAAGAGTAAAATGAAAGAGAACTAAGATGCTCTTATTTATTTTGCCAAAACTAACAATAAAGTAAAAAAGTCTGATAAGAAAGAGACAAAAACAGACGATTCTTTTGACAAATTAACCCCAAAAATAAATAGGATTCATATACACTTTTGAACATCAAACTAAAGACTTTAAAATCTTTATAAAGACCATAACTGTGAGATATTTCCACTGTTATTTTGCTCTGTAGAACTAGCAATAAGCACATTAACTTCTATCTTTAACAAGCTACAATGCTGATTTGTTAAGTTGAGATCATTACTTTACTGAAATGTGACAAGCCATCGTGCAATTTAAAAGTGACACAGACATAAGAGTGCATGAATGAGGTATGACTGTTAAATAATGAGACTGCCTTATGAGGATAAAACCACATGGTTCAGTCACACCAAGTGTTACATATTAAAGGCTGGGTATTCAAGCACAACTGTTGTACGTTTACAATAAGTCAAGTCTTTAGTTCACTGCTAGTTACTGAAGAACGCCTTAAAAGCTTAGCAACACATTGACTTCACACTTTTGGTGAAATTGAAAAATAAAAAAACAGCAGCAGAATCTTTCGGTTTATGACCTGAGGTGTTTGTGAACCATGTTTGAATAGCACAAAAGATTTTGTGAAGGCAGAGAGGACGTCCAAGACGATGAACATCCTGGGCACCTGTGCACATTAAAAACTTCTGAAAATATTTAACAAATTGAAAAAGATGTTTGAAATGATTGTCAACTCAGTATAGGAAAGATGGCAGAAATGATTTTGAGTTCTGCAAATGACAAAAGTGTGTGCAAAACATTGTCTCAAAACAATGTGTACACACTCCTTCTAAAACAGTTGGCTCCATTCAATTGGTTCCAAAATGTCTTCACAAATTTGCTTGCATTTTCCTTTTGACCAGGAGCCAAAGCTGCTCAACTTTTAAGCTAATCACTCTCCGATGCCTCAGAAAATACATGACTACCTGACGTTCAATATGTAACACTTGGTGTGACTGAACCACATGATTTTATCATCATAAGCGCAGTCTCATTGTTTAATTGCAAAACCTCATATACATAAAGACAGAAACTTACTGCACAAACACCAAGTTGCTGACAGAGGTGCAGAAAAAGGAGAAGATTGCAAGATTAATAAGGTGTTGCCTTGGGTGAGACGAATAGTAAAATGATCTAATCAAAATGTCTTGTGTCTTTATTGTGGGGCCTAAGTTCAAAAACGTTGGCGATTTTTGGTGAAATGGACAGCCCTAACACACACTCTTGGTCTTGCCCAATGGTTGATCAATATTGGAATAAGATGTTCTTCCAACAATGTGCAATATTCTCTGGCGCAATAACTTTGTAAACGCCTAAATTCTTATAGTGTAGTTTTTAGTTTTTATATTTCTAGTCTATATTTATAATTATGCACATAATGTTATCATAGCTGTCCCCTTTGCTGCTGTAACACTGCAAATTTCCCTTGTGTGGGAGGAATAAAGGTTTATTGCATATATTCTATTCTATTGTCTATGTTGTTAAAAATAATGTGTCCTGTCCAAAGCTGTATATTTTAGAAGACTGTAAAGTCTGATCTGCCTTTTAAAAACCAGTAATCTAATGGATATAGCCTGCTAGCATGACTGAATGACAAATCATTCTCAGGAACTGGAAAAAAAAACCCTGGAGGACCTTCTTTTTCATGCTGGGTGACTGAACTGTGCATAACAGCTGCATGGGAGAGAATGTCAAATAGGATGCAGGACATAATAGAGGAATATCTCCTTAAAAGAGGCATGTTTCTGGATAATATTGATAGGCTTGGATGACATTCAAGTAGAAATATTTGTGCTTTTGTGAACAATGTGTTTAATCATAGAGCCACAATGAAGATATGCTGACCAATGAACATAAGAAAGTAAGGTTTTTAAGACTTCTTCTTTTCTGGAAGTGGTATAATGAAATGATTGGAAAAATAAAATCCACTTTCATATAAGATTATTCAGAAATACAGATGTAAATTCCTCTTGAAAGCATGTCACAAATGTCGATCTATATTTAAGCTGCATCTTGCAAAGTCAGCATACCTTTTTTAAATCATAAAATGTAGGTAACAGCTTATTTTATAGCTTCACCTGAGAGCCCCTTGCTGACAGGCTGTAATATTAAGAGTTTGTTGAATAGCTCTTGTAGTTCTGGTCCGTGCATTACTCACAAACCGTTTTAAAATGGCCTGTCACCACCTGTCAGAGCTGCTGTGGGTAAGAAGACATCCTGAGCTTATAACCTGCCCCACAGCACATCAATCTTGTATTGTGGGATCACGCGGAAGTGGCCCGAGGCCGGTCTAATATTAGAGCTGCCTACGGAGCGAACATGCAGAGCCAACTGTCCATGACTGTTTTTTTCTTGGAGTGAATGTTGAGTCAGCAGGTCTGAGCCCCTCTGCTGCCTCCTTGATCTCCAGCAGCTCTGCCAGGAAACAATAACAGCTAATTGACTCATTCTTTTACCGGAGCCCAAACAAGATATGACGTTCTCCTTAAACATTGTACAATAAGCTTCTGCCGCATGAGCCGTGTGAACATGGAGGTGTTTCTGGTGGTGTTAATAAACCCCCTCTTTAACTCCAAACATGGAAAACAGCCAAGTACATCCCCATTTGTCTCAAATCCCCTCTGGCCCCCACCTTCCTCCTACGCCCCCTCTCCTTTTCATGATGTTTTGTGTGGGATAGGCTCCATCTGGTTTCAAAGTTTCCCTGTGAGGCACAAACCACAGTCTGTGCCCTGCTGTGGAATATATATACATGCTTCTATCCAGCAGGGTTTGCATGTCATTAGCCCCTTTAATACGACTGAAGCTGTTCAGAGAGGTTTTCCTTTTCACGTGGCGAGACACAGTGGCACTCACCAAGAGAAAAATTTGGTTAGCAGTGGCAAACAGAGAGTTCATTTAATATTTACAATGTTCAGAGCAGGATGGATGTGAGGTTTGGCTGGGTGGATGTGGCCGGCAGCATGATAATAGGATAAGATGTGAGGCAGTAAAATTGTTCACGGTTGAAAAGCAATTTCAACAGACACTTCAGGGGGTAATAACATCCACCGGTTCAACTGCTACGCCTCAGGCTGGCAAAAACAATACATTATTAGATACATTAGGTGCATAGACTCCCAAACTTCAATTTTTTAGAGTGCTACTTTATGAAAGTTCCTTTCAGTGATAAATTTTTAAACTGTCAGTGACTCACCACTCTGGTGCTGCGGAGAACAGGCTACATAAAAATATGATTCTATTTGGAGAGTACCTTTATTCTTGATGACAAAACTAAATCTGAAACAAATAAAGTAGAATAGCAGGAGGTACCATGCTATAAACATCACAGTCTCTCCCAAAGGAAAAGAAGCTGAAGAGCCATAACACGCTTTTTCGAGTTTGATAGTGTGTTTAACATGTCTCCTCTATGAGCATGTCAAAAGTCCGCATCAGGATTTCTCCCCCCCAGCTACCTAATACACGTCGGTCCAGCCCCACAGCGTACTGTAGACCTACCAGTGTGACATCCTACCATAGTTTCACTATCAGCTTAAGCCCATTGGCTCAGGTTACTGAGCCATATGCAGCATAGCGACAGTAGAATGAATGCAGAGTTGTTGAAAATATGGCACCAGGCAGTGCTAAGGAGACCATTTATCAACAATCAGAGAGGACTGTGGACACGTAGGGAAGGGGGGCCTTGAAGGGTGCGAAGTACCGTAATTTCTCGATTATAACAAGCATTTTTTGCTCTTAAATAAGGTCTAATTTTAGGGTGCGTATTATACACGACTACAAGTAAAATACTTACCATATGTTGTCTCGCCAACATCGCGATTGCAACACATCTGATACAAAAAGCCAAAATATTCTCTTTCTCTTCAAAAACACATGCAAACACAGGGCGCTGCCATCTTGTGGGCAAAGGGACGCAAAATAGCTGCGCTGTGATTGGTCGAAGACATTGGCATGTTGATAGCTGCTCTCTAATTGGCTGGTACACTACGACTGAGCATGCTCGGCAGAAATAGAGTAATTGCGCATGCATGAAGCAAAAGGTGTTTGCTTCACGCATTGTGTATTTGTTGTGAAAATACAGAAATTATATTGATTAAAACTTTGAATAAAGGTAATTTTTGAGTTGTCTGAGAGAGTAAGGTTTGGGCAAAATTTGGGTGAGTGTTACATTGGAGTACAGTGTTGTTCCAGTGCGTGTTATAATCGAGAAATTAAGGTACTAACAGAGCATCTCCAACAAAAAGAGAATAAAGATGTATCAGGGGTGTTATGTTTATAACAACTAGAAGACTCTTTGAGCATCAGTGATTGTGAACATACCCTAGCTGTAAACAAAAATGAATAAATGACGTTTCCTCTCATCCTGTCATGAATATTTGCTCTTAACTGGGATTCATACAACAGCTGTTAGTGTAGTTGAATAGCTAAGAAAAGCTGATAACTCTGAAGATCCTAAATATGTCTAGTTCACTAACAATAATCTGCAATGATGTTTTTTCCAATACTGACCGTAAACAGACTTAAATCTTTTACCCTACTGGTGACTATCATGACAGAAGTAAAAATTGAGTGACCTGAACTCAGCATTAGGAAAAAAAACATAACAATTTAAAACTTTATCTGTAAAAAGAAGACAGGCTATGGATACATATTTTTGTATCAAAAGTGTATTTTAGACCTTGAAAATAATACAGCCTTTAATATTCTACTCTCCACTCTTCAATCCAATATGCTTTACTTATATAGCTGCACTTTCCTCCCAACAGTCGTAATTATCATATTTGTATATGTTCCTGATGTATTTTTTTTTATATATGCTGCATATGTTAAGAGTAATTTTCATTTTTATTTCATTTTAATTTTTATAATTCTATTCTCTATTTTATTTTTTATTTTTACTTTCTTTGTAAAAGAGAAAACAACTGCAAGAGTCAAATTCCTTGTATGTGTCACATACTTGGCAATAGAAACTGATTCTGATTCTGATTCTGATAATATATTTTCAAAACACAGAAGTTTATCAAAGTGTTGATTCTCGATCAATACTATCAAAAAGACACTGAGCCTTAAAACATTTCGATTTTTGGAAAGTACTTAAACAAAGAGCTACAGCATGTGAAAAGAGAAAGTGTGAGAGAGAGCATAAATACATTGGCAATCATATTTGCTTTAGACAGAGTGCAGTAGTTTGCAACTTTTACTGATAGTTGAAAACATTAACATTTAACAATAATGGTTGCCTAGGACTTCTTTCTTCTTGGAAAAGGATCTAAACCAGCATTGATTAGTCCCACGTTTCCAAACCTGGGGTCTGATCTCTCCAAGGGGGTGACAGAGGATCTCAGGGGAATGTGTGTAGGGCCATTTTATCTTGACCTTATCAATGAAAACAATAAAACTAATGTTGATTTTTCACAGCAGTATATCACTTTTTTTTAGAGGTTGGTCCTAAGGGGGGCTAGGGAAGGCTTCAAGGAAAAAAAGGTAGGGTACCGCTGGATTAGTCTGAACAAGAAGCATTCATGCACCAGTTTCCTTGCAGATTTCTCTTGAGCAAGCACATCATCTACATTTACATCATCTGGAAAGCAGGGTCCTCCAACTTTTTACAGAGCTATGAGTCAGTATGAAAAACAGCTGATGGCAAGCATGCAACCATGACAATCCAGAACAAACAGCATTTTAAAGATGTGGCTTTTCGACCATTGCAGCTCAAACTAGTGTGAGACACACCCTCACTGCAGCAACATCTGAACTCTACAACGTAATAAAATAAGTTCACATGACCCTTTTATTATGGAATGTTAATTAATTTAGCTCATGAAGAAAAACTATGAGAAAGTACCACATAAGAGGAAGAGTAATAGCAGTAGCTCTCATAAAACCTAGCTTCATCATAAGGTAGCAGTAAAAGATTCCCAGCCCCTGTTGGTTTGAAGGAGGGGGATTTCTGAATCAGGAGTACACCGGATACAACCGGCCCTCCTCATGAATCCTGACAACTTTCTCAAGCCCCCTAATGAGTAACAGAGAGAAGACTTGGAAGAAAAAAGAGAATGAGGGAATTCATCGAAATGCTATTCTCCCTCAAGGTCTTGGGATTAAGGACTGGAATGACTCAGGCCCTCACGCCCCCACACATGTATAAACACATGCAGTCATACAATCTTCAGCGTTTGGTGAAGGGCCTCTTCTCCTCGGAAGTTGTTAAAAGTATGTGGACCCTTTCACTATCTGCGTATTATTAAGCAAAGTCTCGAGATAGATGACAGTATACGTTCCTGATGAGTTTATAACACCAGGCTCTGGAAAATCCCTGAGTTTCCACATTCTTACTGACTGCTGCTTTGGCTAACTTTAATAAAACACATTCTGCTTTAAGCAACACAGCAACAGCAGAAGTAGAGACATCACTCTTCACTTATAACTGAGATTCATCAAGATTTGATGAAGAATGTAATAAAATCAGGAGTTATTCCATTACATAATTGTTTAATAGTTCCACAGTGTCAGACCTCAGTATATCAGCAGTTGTAAACTTGACAGTACGACTATTTCTGAGGAAGGTCAAGCAATTAAATTTTTAGATGGCAATTTATCACTGAATTTTAATAGTAAATTATGCATAATCACAGTTTATAGAGTATATTATTTAAAAAATGAAACTTATTCCTTCCAGTTTCTTGATTTAGGAATCAAATAAACAAAAAAAGGCCCCTTGTGATCTTGATTTCTTCATTTATTACGTAGGTTGAAACTACACTGCAGAGTCCATTGTGGTTTGCGACTGTTGTGGTAACCTAACATAGCAGCAAAATGAGCTAATGGGAATGCCTCCTGTCTGTGTTACAACCAGGCTTGTGTTGGGGAAACGGGGTTCAAATATCTTCAAATATGAGTTTATGGTCAGAAACGGTTCACTTTGATTTTTGGAAAGAGCGACAGACCTGGTACAAGGGCTGAAAGATTTCTCATTTTTGGATCGAAATCGCAACTTCAGACAACGCAATCATTTGATCGCCAGGTTACTGGAACAGCATTTTTCAGACACTATCCAAAACATTAATAGGCCTGTTGACTTGGATCCTTTAACCGCAGTCCTGGGAATTGTTGACCCTGGTGTAATAAAAAATTATGCAGAACACAATATGGTTTCATTTATTTGCTTGATTGCAAGAAGATTGATTCTTCTAAATTGGAAGCAGAAGACTGCACCAACATATTTGAATCTTATGAAAGATGTAATGGCACACTTGGAGCTAGAGAAAATAAAATTCTCTTTGATAAAACAGGAGAAGAAATTTTACAAGATTTGGCAACCCTTTATCAATTATTTCAATCAAATGAAGACAAGATAGTTGGGTTCTTTGGATGTGGCGTGAAACGGGCATGACCAGGAAAAAAAAAAAAAATCATAACATGAATGTCTTGTGCACCCTCTCTGTCTTTTTCTTTTTTTTTACTAATTAATTTAGTTTTTTTCTTTTCTCCTCTTTTGTTTACATAATATGTATTTAAGTATAAATATATATTATTTAAGTTTTATTTCACTGTAATTTTTCTTGTGAATTGTAGATGTCTACATTTCTCTATCCTTTGTGTTTTGTTTAAGATGTACTATTGTTTTCCCTTATATTTTGTGGGAAATCAGGTGACTGTGTGTGTACTTGTGTATATAAGTTTATTTGACCGTAGTTGTTTTTGTTGTGTTCAAAAAGATAGTAAAAACAGTTAAAAAAAAATCATGTGATCGCCAAAGCTGCAATTTTTTGCAGACTGACCCAGGATCTGTTGTGTCAACAATTTTACACATACTGTTTTACAAATTTGAAGGCAATTTGCATTTATGGAAGTGCTGGTAAGCAGGTCAACAATACAAAGCCTCTGTTTAAGAGTAGAAGTTGGAGTTTCCCTTAAATAATGAAAACAGATTATTTATCATCAATATTAGATGATGAGTAATGTGCTATGTGCTTTTGATCATTGATTTCCTTACTGTTGTCTATACTGTAAACATAGTTAATATTGCACTGAAGCTTTATTTGACGAAAATCGTGAATTGAATTGAAATCGCAATATCTGCCAGAAAAATCACAATTAGATCTTTTTCTAAAATTGTTCAGCTCTATCTAGTACTTCATTTCCTGTTTGGAAAAAAAAACTGCTTTCATTTTGAAAACTATTGATGAGGTACTTCTGGTAGATCAACAGCTTAACCACCAGGAAAAAAAACAGCTTGTAATGGGTTGAAAAGTAAAAGACAGTATTTTAAAAATATAGTTAGAAAGACTTGGCTGGGTGGATGTGGCCAAGGCATGATAAAAAGGATAAGAAGTGAGGCAGTAAAATTGTTCGTCGTTGAAAAACAATTTCAGCAGACACTTCAGGGGATAATAACATCCACCGGTTCAGCTGCTACGCCTCAGCTTGGCAAAAACAATACAGTAACAGACAATATCTTAAAAATAATGTTAAAAAAGTCAACATTAACGCCGATCAAGCATAACGTTATGACCACTTGCCTACCATTATGTTGGTCTCCATTTTACTTTTACACAACAAACCGCGACACACTGAGACCTTTCAGTCAAAAACAGCATTACCTTCTTCAGCAGTCTGAGGAACAGCAGCTCATCTGTTGCATCAAACCACAAGGACCAGCCTTTGTTCCCAGCCTGCATCAGTGAGCCTTGGCCACCCATGATCCTGTTGCCAGCTTTCCACTGTTCCCTCTTGGACCACATGAACTGCAGTTTTGGAGATGCTCCGACCCATTCGTCGAGCCATCACAATCTGGCTCTTGTCAAACTTAAACCCATAGTCTTGGCCATTCTTCCTGCTTCTATCATCAAATTTGAGGACAAATGTTCACTTGCTGCTGAATTTATCCCATCCTCAAACAGGTGCCATGATGAAGAGATGGTCAGTTATTCATTTCACCTGTCAGTGGGCTCAATGTTATGCCTGATCGGTGTGTATTGCCTGTTGCAGATCAACTTTAACTGTCTACTGAGCTGTGGTGAGCTCTTAAAAGCTAAATGAGACATTTCCAAGAGCTGTGGCCTCCTTATTTTTATCACTGTAAAAGCAGGGGGATAATTCAGTGAATAGCATCCAGCAGCTGCTGCTCTATGATATCTTTTTTTATTATTTTTTTTTATTTTAGCAGATACAGTCTCACGTATTGTCTCACACAGTTACAGCTGTACGACTGTTGACATCACACAACACTTTTTTGAGACATTCCATTCTTCAGTTATCCAAATGTTGCCCTACAAAAGTATTTTTATATATATTTTTTAAACAATGCGGCATGGGTAACTATATACAGTCGAAGATGGGAAGCTCTTCAGTCCATGGTTCACCAGAGTCCCATGCTAAGGAAAACAAACAACCACCTATACATAAATGCACACACATGAATATCTGCATATATTCCTACTCCACATACATGCGTACATAAAACAAGATCAAACAAACTTTCATAGACATGGTGACTTTTTGATGTCCATATCTACATTTCATATTGTGTCTAGTATATAAATCCCTTAATTGTGTCAACATCACTGTAAACATATTGTTGAGTTAATTAAAATCCGATCTAACTGGTTTGATGTATTCAGTCCCTTGGACCAAATCAGGTAAAATTTTTCTGCTCTATGATATCTTAACAGCAGACTTAACAATGAAAAAGCACATGATTTTGGGGATAAAAGAGTTAAATGAGATAACTCTGGACCTTAATCTTTATGATTAATGCATCAACACAGACAGCCTTACTACTTTTCATGTCACTTTAAAGTGAAGCAGCTTCATGAAACAGCCATAAAACAATAATCTACAGAAACACAATGTAGAGTCTGAGAGCTTTATTTTTTCTGTTCTGTTCTCCTTCTCAAGTGAACTTGGCTCCTAAAACCTTCATTAGCAGGCACGTAATTACACAAACACACGGACCTGTGTGCAGCTCTGCTCTTTAAACCTGTTAGCGCAGTTCTTTTGGGGATTCCCTGCTGTGGTTTTTATAGTAAGGAGCAGAGTCTCTCCTGCCAGGAGGAGGCGATGACAAATGTTTTTTGAAACCAGCCAGACGGCCAAATGTTTGTGTCAAGGCCAATTATTTCTTAAGTGACTCGAAATGTTTGTTCTGTTCACTGAGACAAAAGACATAAATGTGAAAAATATGCCAGAGACAGAAACTGAGGACCAAAAATGGAGCAATGAATCACTCGTCTGTTATTTCTGCTCCCTCTGAGTGCTGGACAAAACATTTTTAAACCTACTTGCCTTGAATTTTGAAGAAGTGTTGTAAATTAAGAAAATGTTAAATTATGTGCATTCTGAAGCAAGTAATAACAACCTTAATGGTTGGTCATGGGGATTAAAATAAAACTGAGTAAAATACACTATATCAATCACAATTTCAGTATTAATATTGTAGTCACTTACACTTTGAAATTTTCTTTCTTTAATAAATATATCAGCATTTTAACAACTAAATCTTTATTTCCTTTAATCTTTTTTAATGTTTAGCCTTTAACAGACTGCACTAAAATTACAGTCATAAAACTCAGGAGGTGAAATTTAACAGGAATTTTTATCACTGACTTTTTATGTGGGTTAAACTTGTTTAATTTTGCATCAAGCCTGTGAGCCAAGCCATTTAGGATCTACAGCAAAAGTAATCAACTGTAGTTGAGCTAAAGTTTGTCTCAACAAAAGTAGAAAACAAGCTATACAGTCATTTTCTTCCATACAAAAACACAAGAATACTTTTTTATAGCCGTCAAACATTTTACACTCTAACTGGTCTCTTAGTTTTGATGATTGATGGTGATTAATCGATTCTTTTATCACATGTTAAACTGTGAATATGTTGCAACCCAATGGACAAATTTGTAAATCTTTCAAAAGTTATATTGTGCTGGTCCTGATTGTTAGATTAATTACTTTGATTTAATTTTATTTCATTTTTCGTTCCTAAGCTCCTTCCTTGTTCTATACTGTAACTCCTCTTTTTCTTAGTTTCTTTGTATGAAACTGTTGTACTTTATATCTGATGTTTAATATTTTATTTTTGGTGGTTCAGTTGTCTCGTGGGTGTGGTTGAAATAAGCCATTTGCAGGCTTCTACTGCCCCCACACACATGCTTTTTTTAAATATGTTTTATGTGCATTGTCTTTCTCTAACTGTGTAAAATTAAAAAATAAAAGTTGTACAACTTTAAAGGTAGGAGAAATTTTCAAATTGCTTACTCTCTAAGACTGTTTATTACTGTTATAATTTAACAAATATCCAGGAGTTTGTCCAAAAGGACAAGGATGGTCACTGAGTGCCAGGTGATGGAATTGCATCTGCATTTTGAGAAGTTCCAGTTTAGTTGTTAGGTCAGGGTCAGGGTCACACAATTAAGATATTAAGATTTTCCCTTGCAAGTGTTCTTAGTGTATTGACAAACTACTTTTTGGATTTTTTTTTATTCTGAATGAAATTAAGGAAAAACTTGTAGATTGATAGTTAAAATATGAGTTTAACCAAAGATAAAACATGGAAAAAGACAAAAGGAACTTGTAATAAAAAATACATATATAGTTAATTCAATTGAAAAATAATTGAAAAAGCAAAAGAGCAGAGGACAAAAGCTCAAATGTTTGGTATCACAAGGTGCAGGTGACTTTTGACTTGTCTAAAGAGGTTTTCCAAGTAAAAGGAAATATCAAAAGTAGCAGCAGTGTCCTTATTTTATATCACAGTAATAGCATGAAGATGCTTCTGTGAGTAGTGTCCAACTGCCTCCACTTAACTGTTGTTAAGTGAACATACAGGGACAAAAAAAGCATGTGATCAAAAATGATCTTTTTTTTTAAGGGTTTGACTTTAAATTTCATTGTGATTAACGTGTCAGCATTGACAGCCCTGCTCTTTGCACAATGGGCCTCATGAACTGTGCAATAAAAACATTAAAGCTGAAGTTTCAAAGGAAAAAAAGAAACTAACATACTAAACAAAGCACCAGTAAATGTCTGGTTCTCTGATGCTGAATTATTGGCTGAATTCAAAGGACACCAAAGATTAATCTGAGAAGTTATTCATCAGAAAATGGACGACGGTGTGCCGGGACAAAAAGTTGATTTCCACCTAAAAATCAGAGACAAAGTGCACAATGACCCGCGCACAGCCGAGTTAAATCCTAGCTTTAACCCTGATCTGAATCCCATCAGGCAGCCGTGCAGCCTCTCCTCCTCCTCCTCATTCACACTGTGTTCAACTCCACAGCATCTCATGTGCACACCTGTCCCTAATGGCCTGCTGCTATGGCAACCAGTGTTAATTTTTTTTTCAAGACAGCATGCAGCCAGATTTTCAGCTTCCATCGTCCCTTTCATTTCATGTGAATCCATTAATGCAACAAAGCAAGACACAGTTGTGCACTGACACGCTCAGATAATCCCCACACACTGCCCCTTCTCTTCTTTACCAGACACGCACACATAAGCACACAAGCATACGCACACCCCAGTACAGTAGGGTACAGTGGATATACACAATGAACTGCAGAGTGTATAGTAGGGCTCAGCAATGTGGACAAAAATCATATGGAGATATTCTTCAATTAAATTGACATACATGGAGGGTTGAGTAGTTGTTTGGTTCTTTTTATGATGTTGCTAAATTTCTAAAAAAAAAAAAAAAAAAAAAAAAAAAAAACACAAAAAACTGAACCAATGTTTTGGAAGAGTCCATATTTAGCCTTAAAGGGATACAGCAACATTTTTTGTCTTTTCATGTCTTGCCTCACTCCCAAGTCCATGATAAGAAGACAGACACCATTCTTCAGACTGTGCAGTAAAAAGGAAGAGACGTTTTCTATTTTAAGACTAAGATTAGCACTGTATGTAATTTTCAAAAGAAACTAAACCACAGGGCACATATGCAAACCACCGCGGAAGTGCTTGTTTACTTCAATAACGTAACATAACGCAATAAAAAAGTGAGTCACAACAAGCACACAGGAGTTGCTGAAGAGTTTATCTGATGACTGTAGGAAGAGGTAGGCTAATGCTACCCATTGACTCCCAGTGTTTGAACTAAGCTAATTAGCAGTGGGCTAGCTTTGCTGGTCTGTATATGTTACTGCACACACAGTCAAAAGAGTGGCGTCTATCTGCTTGTCATGGACTCAGAAATGAGGCAAGACATGAAAAGAAAAATAAAGTTGCCGTTTGACCTATAACCCAGGTTCATACATTCAGCTTAAACGCTTTACGCTAGAGTACGTTCAGAACCACGAATGCACAAAAGACCTTCTAGTTTTCACATATTAATCCACCTCAGTTAATCTGAGAAGGCCCCCTTCCCCATGTGGACCCTGTCCACTGTAACTGTTTGACCCATCTACTCTGCACTAATTTGTCAGTTCAGCGTCATGTTGTCAACAACTCTGCATTCATTCCACAGTCCATGCTGTGCACTGGGCTTGCTGACTCAAGCCAATAGACTTAAGCTACTGACAAAACAACGGGATGATGTAACACTGGTAGGTCTTTTCAGGGTGGGGCGGGAGAACAAGCCATTTTGGGCCCTGTCCACACATTTTAAAAAACATTTTCTGTGAACACAGCATCTTTTCAAGACATGTCAGTCCTTATGAAAAAACTGAAAACATTATAGTATATAGGCCTGTAGGTGGTGCTGTACTTCAATGAGTTATTAGTCAAAATGTTGAATACTGCCCTGTCTTGCAAAGTAAACAAATCCTTGAAAAAATTCCACATCCTGAGTCAGATCACCACCAAAATCTTAACACTTCTGTCTTGCATCATGACCAACATTCACAGAAAATTTAATCAAAATCCACACATGACTTTCTGAGTTACCTTTCTAACAGACAAATGGACAAACAGCCTGAAAAATCATAGCCTCACTGGCAAGGTAACTATTGTTTCAACTTATTCTCAAAAAATATCAAGACGTCTTTTTTTTCCAGGATTTGTTTGAGGATTTAATGCCTTTATTTCATATAAAAAGGCTGAGAACTGAGTTAGAAACTGAGGAAATAAAGGATGTGGAATGACATGCAACACAGCCAGAGCTGAACCCTGGATATCTGCTTCAAAGAAGTAAGCTTCTGCACATGAGAGGGCATGTTACCATAAAGCTAAAGGTACCCAATGATATCAGTATATCCTATAAACAAATATACATTCCCCAGATTAAATGTAAAGTGAAGAAGTTTTGGTCTCTTTTTAAAAATAACTCTTTTAGCTCAGGGTGATGTCTTATCAGGGAAATGATATAATGTGTCTGAAGGGGTTTATCCTGCAAACAAACTGGACTTAATTTGATCTAATCAGCTTTTTCTGCTGGCATCTTCACAACCATTCACTGTGAGAAAAAAAGAAAAAGACACAGCTGCTGACTTTCAATTACACAATAAGTGGTTAAGAAGGACTCTTGCGTGGCAGTGTGCCTTTCACAGCCTCTAATTCACAAAGCAGCCCGAGTGTTCCAGACGCAGCCCTACACGCTGTCTGTAACACGGCTGGTTTCACCCCTTTACTGACTCAATGGGTTTGTGATGCAGGCCCTGACACGCCACACTCACACAAAGCTATTAGGAGGGCGACGTGTAAAAACCCTTTCTCGTCTTATCTCACAATAAACACCAGATCACATTTCTGCTGTGCATGTGACAGCTGCCTGAAGCCCTAAGTCTATTTAAGGGATTAAATTTGACATCTTTTTACAAAAAACAGAAGAAGCGAGCAGACTGTCTGGAAGTAGAATTTATCTGCCTGCTACAGTGACAATAAACTTCCTCTTACATATTTTGTGTCAGTGTTTGTACAGAAATACCACAGGGACTATAAAACAGCCAAGTGTTTACATTTTACACAGAGGCTACATGCACTCCGAATGACAAACGTAACCAGGCTGAGAGTATATGGTGATGTTCGCAGCACAGAAGAGAGAGCGAGGCAGGCACACGGCTCCAAAACAAAAGACAGGGTACTGTCAGTGGATGAGGGAGGCTACGCTTCGATACGACAGTAGCGCTGGGCGACTAATTAACTTTCAATCATGGATACGACCTCCAACAATAACAAAGACAGAGTAATCGTCATGAGATGACCACAGCCCTGCACTCGGTACTCGCTCTACAGTGTGGATGAAGCGCTCCCTCCTCCCACATTGCTGTTCCTCCACTCTGCAGAGTTGAACCTGAGTGCAGAATAAGCACGCTCATATTTGGAGAACGGTGGATAAAACAGATAGATGTTGGAGTCACGGATGAGGTTCAGAATCAGAATCAGAAGTACTTAATTAATGCCCAAGGGGAAATTCGGTTGTTTCAGTTGCTCTTATACATATTATAGCAGTAGGAATTTCAAATAAAGACCTTAAATAGATAAGAGCATACAAAAATTTAGTAAAAAATTAAGAAAGCAGGTTGCAACATATAGAATCTTTAAGCTGTATCAACTTCGTTATGAAGTAAAAATAAATAAAATACGTAAAGTGAGACTATGAACAGGGCATGTTCATTGTGAGGACAGTAAACATGTGTGTGTGCTTTCAGTGAAGCCAAGGGTTTTGGGCTGCGAGGGTGCCAAGGGTCATTGTGAGTCTATTTTCTGCCTGCCAATACGTCCAAGGCTTCAACCTAAAAGCCCAGTCTGTGGCGCTCAGCAATTGAGACCACGTGCATTTTTACACACTTTTGTTCTGAAAGTGTTTCCTGGTCAGTTATCGATGCAACTCTTGTGACTCACAAAGTTGTTTAGTACTTTCGCCATCAATTGTAAACTTTCTTCACAACAAAATGTCAGTTTTGAATTTCAATGATGATCTGTACACTGTTAAAATAATGTGAAATAATTATAATAGTGTTGATGTTAGATATTTCCCTCTTTATCCCATGTCTGTCTTTCTCTGACAGCAGGTTTTTTGTAATCATAAAGCAGTCAGGTCCTTGTTTCTAATGTCAATAAGATCATTAAATTAAAGCAGAATTCCTGAAAAACTTCATAACACCTTAAACCTCTCATGCACAGATATGACAAACACTGTTTGTCATTCATTGAACTGCTTGCAAAAAAAAATGCTTAAACATTTTTATTTCATATATTGATTATGACTTCCTTAATCACATTGCTCTTCAACTTTCAGCCCTTCTATAACAATCAATAATTAAGTAAAACTTTTCTTGTCTTACAGCTGTTGCTACATCTTGATATAATATTATTAATGGTTTGCTCATTTAAAATATTTGTACAGATGTCAGGATCAATGAGTTATTGTGCTTAATAATCTTGATATCAATATCAAGCAAAAATAAACGTGATTTTACATGTTTCCATAATCCAGCAGCCCTACACACAAGTGTTTCAAGATAGATAATTAGGAATGCACAAGAGTCGATTATTTCCACTACTGATTACACTGGTGTTTCCAAAGTCATTCAGAACAACAAGTCTCTCCTGTACTGGAGTTTACCGGTTACTCTTACCATGACAGTCTATTTGCTTTTGAAACAGACTTAAAACAAAGAAACAACTGATTCTAGAGTAAATGTAAACGTGTCCTAGTTGTTAGTTTGTTTGAGTACCTGTTACACATGATGTAGTCCAAGTTTTACCCTTGGCTTCTTTCCCACATGTCGCTTCTCACCCTCTCTCCTATTTTTGACCAACAACTGGCCTTCTCTTCGAAAAAAAAAATAAGTTGCCAAACTACATTTTCTTGGAAAAAAAGTGTATTCATTTAAAAATGTAGACATTCAGTAATAAAAATGAGATGAATCTGGATCAGACTTTCATTATGTATATAATGTATTCAGCAGAAACACTGAAACAAAGCCTCATCTGCCATTGTGGAGAGACTGAGCTCTGTGGGGCAATCAATGACAATAGCAAATTAATTTGTGTATCTTAAACTTACAAAATAAAAATAAGTTTCCTAGTAGAAAACTAGCTCTGCTGGGCGTTTCCCTGAGACAACCCTGACAGAGCATTCATAAATAATCAAAGAACACAATCCTCAAAAAAGCAAAACATTAAACAAGCTGTGGTTCAGACCTAAAATTTGAGTCCTTCCTATGCGCACAATCTAGTTTGAGGAATGAGGGGGGAAAAAGCAGAGGTAAGTCTGATGCTTTTTGCTTAAAAACTTCACAAACGTATTTAAAAATTCTGATTATTTTAAATTTATTTCTGCCAATACTGGTGATTGTATACTATCATGCTGAAAATGTGTGCATCCCTTTATAACAGTATTAACATGTTTACAGAGTCTGAGCTGTTTTGTACAAGTTAGAGTTAAAAATATAAAGCAACCCTGCTGTAATTCAGAATTTTTACAAGTTACAGGTTTGTCCCTCTAATGGCTTAACGAGAAATACAATGAGCCCACTGTGTGTTTTATTATAAACAGGATATTGACCAGATGGAAATTTTTATCTACTTGAATTTAGACAAACAACTTCAGCCATTGTTTTCCAGCAAAATTTAAATCAGTCCTCCACACAGAAGCAAAAAAAAAAACACTGAATGCTAATTTTTGCAGTGCAAGTTTGAGGAAATTCCCGTAAGAGCTGCTGGGCTATGCAGCAATTCTGAGCATGCACAGGTTGACAAGCAGAAAGGATGTGAGCAACCTTGTGTATATCAACCATATGTAAAATGTTTTCAATATTTAGTTTCTTCTTTAATGTTTTCTAATCAAAAATTTGTCAAGAAGAGACATTTTATGTTCCCTAAACAGCAAAATGATCAAGCAAAATAATAGGCACATCAGCAAAAATATCCAATTAACTTACCTAATTATCTGTTTTCAGTTATTAGTAAAACATAGTGAATTGCTTCAGTGAATAGAGCAGTTTATTAATGTGGGCGTCAGACCTGTTATCAGGACTCATCATTTTCCTTACCTGGAGCGATGAGGGGCTGAGCACTGACAGCAGTGACGTTGCGGCTCATGTTTATCGCTCTGACTTCTGTGACTGCCGCTGCACTTTCTCCCTTCTTCCCCGCCTCAGAAGAAGCTTCTGAGGAGCTGGTCTTCCCTCCTGCTGAGGCCTGTGTGCTTTGGCTGGGATTCTTCACCAGAGAGGCTGGCTGGATGGGCACAGGGGTCTGCTTAAGACTGAGAGCCTGCAGGGTCTGAGTCTGTGAGGAGACCGTGGTCGCCCCCTGCTGGCCACGGATGGCCAGGTTCTGGACCTGATTCTTGGGAGTCAGGATGATGGAAGATAATCAGTGCAACATGCAAGAATATATACGTTAGTTCTTGGATTTAACAAATGTCTTTGACAGCAAATCAGTTTAGCATTTTGAGGTTTAACTTGTGCCAATCTGTGTCATCTCCTGTCGAATATCAAGGCACTAAAACATCTTTCTCCAGGGTTCAAAATGTTACACTTTCCTCTAAATCCTCGGAAATTGTTTGTTTTGCAACCCAGGGAGGCTTTGAAACTATTTTTTTTATAGATATTCTAGGACTTCACTAGAGGGAGACAAACAAAACAAAAAGGCTGTCTCTTAACACAGTGAACACTCAATCTCTATCTCTCTACCTACAGATAACAGTAATGGCAGCTTCTCATATGCATTAGTACCAAAAATGTAGTAATGACATCGGCTTTAAATCTGTTCCCTTTGGCCACAGGAATAACCTTTACATAAATTCTGCTCATAGGATTACTGAAGAATATTTGTTACCTTTTTGAGACACAATCATGGAAAACCTCTACTGTTTTATTCCTGTATTCATGTTTCCCCATGTCCACTTTTTCAGTACATAACAAGCTCCTGTTCATGTCTTTAATTGTATTTTCACAAGCAAAACAATGAGTGAATAACCATAAAAAGCTAACAATATAGTGACAGTGTTTTTGAAAAGATCCCTCTAAAATTAAGACCACTTACAGGTACAAATAAAACTGCTGGATGGCCTCATATTCCAGTTATCCAATTTAAGACATTTTAGAGTCCTTTGGGAAACCTGTGTTGTATCTTACCATATAAAAAGAAGATAGAAAGAGGGGAAAAAGGAGGCAAGTTCTCATTTGAATAAACCAAATGTAAATGTGAGCATGTGAATTTACCTGTGCAGACGCCTGTGTGGAGTTCTCTGACTGGACAGCCGTCACTGTGGCTGTTGGAGTGAAAATGAGCTGTGGGGACAGAGGAACAGCTCGGCCCAGGCTCCGGGCCACCTGCACCAGGTTACTCTGCTGGGCCTGGAGAGATAAACACAAGGAAAAGGAGGACCTGTTCAGTCGGAGGATTCTGGGTTTAGCCTTTCTTTAAATCAGTAACAAAAGAAGAAACGTAATGGTAAAATTAAAAGGGTAAAAAAATGTCTCTTTCTCTGTCCTTTCCTGGCTCAGACTTAATTCATACACATTATTCACTCACTCACTGTATCTTGATAACGTGTGATCAGACTCATTGGTGATCCAATAAACGAATTTTCCTCCTTTTGTGTTTGACACTATTTTAAAAAGCCCATATCATGCATTTTTGAGTTTATCTGCCCTTTGGTGTGTTTTAATTGTCTCCTCCATGTGATTAAGCACTTCTGTGAACAAGAGAAGTAGTCCACAACTTTAGGATTTTTCCCTCTCCCCCTCTTTGCAGCACCAGCAGCCGCCTTCAACGCCTCGTTCCACCTGCCCTCGCAAATAGACCTACCAGTGTGATGTCCTGCTGTTGTTTCATCATCAATATAACCCCACTGGCTTGTGGTAGCAAGCCTATTGCAGAAAAGATGGTAGGATGAAATCAGAGTCTTCACATCAGCGCTAAACTGACCCATTACCAAAGAGTTGGAAAATAGCACTGTCAGAGGCACTCTGTTTATGAAAACTAGAAGGGTTTTTTTTAACAGTACTGATTGTAAACATACTCTAGCAGTCGTCAAAAAATGACTATATGAACTTGATTCAAAGCAAAATATGACCTTATTAAGATGCAACAAAAGGCTGTTTTCTTCTGCCTGTGCGTATTGATGCAGCCGATCTGCTGTTTCAGGCGGAAGAAAACAAAGCCATTCGCTACATCAGAAACTGGTGACAAACACAGAGATTTCCTGGAGTAAAGATAAAGCGCTCTGAAATTTTTTGCCTAATCGTACTTTTGACCCAACACAGTTTTGTGACTCATTTAACTGTACCCACCAGCAGCAGTGCACCTTATCGTTAGTCTGAGCTCGCTCTCCTTAAAGATACAGCACTGCTGGGAGCCCTGTCCGCCACTTTACTGACTGTTGTAAAGTACCTAATAAAATCCAACTTCAAAAATTCTGAAATATGCCTTTTAGGCTCCCAGAAAACAGCTACAGCACACAGACTTGTGATAACTCGTATCTTTTTTAAGGCTGTGCTCTTTAAAGTTTACTGTACCACATGGCTTGTTGAACTTATTTCTTCTATTTTTCCATTTAATTGAATGGGCCAGTGCACATTAATGAATACACAATTTCGTGGAACTTAATACAGATCGCCACCCTAAAGGGCTGGTTTTAAAGTCTTACTGGGCAGAGCCTATCGTAAAGGGCTTGTAATAGAAGTGCCAATTTTTTGTGTTTTTCCATCTATCATTATTTTTAGTATTTTATTTTTATGTTTAAAATGATAGCATGTGGTGCGTGTATCAAAATCAAACAGTAGTTGTGTTTTGTAATCCTGATCTCAATATAGATGGTCCAGACCAGCAGCTCCCATCTCATTGGAGAACGGACTGGAGGCAGCCCACGAGAGGAAAAAAGAGAAGTATGGAGAGCTGGTAGTTGCATGCTCTCAAGCAGTTTGGAGGGCTTTGGTCTACCCAGTGGAAGCTGGCTGCAGGGGCTGCACTGAACAATCCACCCAGCGGCTTCTAAAGATGCTTGGGATATGAGACAGTGCTTTGAAGGCCACCAAAGATCTGGCGGAAGAGGGAGAAAAGGGGAGCTTTTGGCTCTAGCTCCGAGGAAAGAACAAGTTATTGGGGAAGAATGGGTCTTAGTGGCAGCTGCAGGGAGCAGTAGGGAGACTTCCCTTCAGCTGCTCCACCACCCAGAGAAGTTCCAGGATTAAAAGAGAAAAACATCAGTGGAGGGTGGCTTCCGGTCGATGATCCTGCAACTGGTCCCATGGCACCAGCGATGGTGTGTCACTCTATCAAGACTAGAAAGCACTCTGAGAGTGCAAACCTCCGCCAAGGTAGCTCACATATTGCTGTTACATCTATTAGTAGTAGTTACATGATAAAGTTACCATCATAGTTTCATTCCTTGACCCTGAAAACCCACAACTAACACTTAGAATCATGTTAATATCATTATTAGTTAGACAGTTATTGAGCAAAAATGATCATTCGCTAATGGTTGTTATCTGGATCACCACCAAAATCTAATCATTTTTAAGTTGGACCATGACCAACATCTCCTGAGAATTTCAGCAAAAGCCATCCAGTAGTTTTTGTGTAATCTTGCTAACAAACAAACAAACATACGCTGGCAAAAACAAAACCTCCTTGTTGGAAGTAATAATCGAGCAGCCCTAGTCTGTAGGGTTTGTTTATGAAAGCTAATTCCTCTGCAGAGAGCCTCAAGATGATGCTGAATGAACTGCAGTATTTTGCACTTCCTGACTGGCCTCGTTCTTCAATCGTGGTTGTTGCTGCATGACTGATATTCATCTTCTTGCTACCCATTGTAAAAGAACCTTTGAAACAATCATACTGACTGTATAACTGCTCTGAATGTCTAACTGTCAGCGTATATCTGAAAAAGAAAGGCATGTCAAAGGAAATTAATACACGTGTAGGGCTTAATACAAATCAAATGCCCTGATATACTGCCAGAAGACAACACGAGCATTAAAACCCATGTCATTTTAAACTGATAAATGTGTTTCTGTCTGCCAGAGGAATCACACAAATCTGAAAAAGCTTTGTACTCAGTCATAACGAGGTGGCAGGAGCAGTCTGTGTGCCAGCTGTACGACTCATGCAGAATTGAATATGACAAGTTACCCACAACTGGCTGTACAAAAATATCCCTATAAAGACAGTGCGTTTCCTCGAGCTGCTCAACTTTAAAATAACTGGACCTGAAGCTGTAACAGAGAGAACACTCCTGACCTCCAGGAAAGGTTTTCTATCTTCACGCAATCTAAGCATCCTAGAAAATTCCCTCTGGGTTTGGAATGAGCCCAGAGGGGTTGACAGATAACCTCCATCAGCTCCTCCAGTGACAGGATTGAAATAAAAAAAACACCATTTCCTAGAAGGGAGAGAGCATGTGGGCATTACATGTGCACAATTAGTGTCCAGGAGGAAACACAGTGTCCTTATTTATTCAGCTGTGTGAGGCAGTCTGGTTTATTTATGCAAATATTCACACTCATGTTAATGGGCCGGTGGCCGTGCTCTGTGGGTGTGAGGTCTCACCATCTGTGCGCGCAGGTACATCTGAGCCTGGCTGGCGGTGAGCGTGGAGCTGGACGGGCTGCCCAGGAGGACGGTCTGCTGGGAGATGCTGGTCGGGGTGGAGCTGATGTTCTGAGCTCTGCTGATCAGCTGAGCCGCAGCTGGGGAGGTGGTCAGGTTGATCTATGAGAAGAACATAAACAGGGTGATTAGGCAGCTAATTATTACACCTGTACTCTGCTAACAGCTCAGTTAGGTACATGCCAAATATACACAATCTGGAAACAGATTCATTTAACTCTAAGTGCTACAATAACACACTTTAATTTGTTCAAAGGCAGGAAGCAAGGCAACACACGTTTATCTCCAGAGCACCTCCACTCCACAGAGCAATGCACAGTGCTTTACAGAGTAAGAGCAGAACATTCAGACACTGAACATAAAAGCATCAAAACAGCAGAATGACAGTAAAAATAAAATTTATATCAAAATTAACAAAAACAATAAATTGAACTGAAGAGAAGAATAATAATGAAACAATGTCAGATATCCTAACATTGGGGATCTGCTCAGTTATTTAATATGGTAAATCAGCTTTAAAGAGGTCATTCAAGGACAAAATGCTTCTTAAGGGCATTTAAGGGCATATATAATACTTCTTAAGGTCATATAAGGGCAAATATAATGCTTCTTAAGGCCATATAAGGGCATATGTAATGCTTCTTCAGGACATCAGCCCTAACATTTCCTTAAGAAGCATTATATACTGTATGTCCTTACATGACCTCTTTAATATATAATGCTTCTTAAGGACATATGAGGGCATATATAAATGCTTCTTATGGAAATATAAGGGCATATGTAATGCTTCTTTAGGACATATGCCCTTAAATGTCCTTAAGAAGCATTAGATATGCCCTTATATGACCTCTTTAATATATAATGCTTCTTAAGGACATATAAGGGCATATATAAATGCTTCTTATGGAAATATAAGGGCATATGTATGCTTCTTTAGGACATATGCCCTTGAGAGTCCTTAAGAAGCCTTAGATATGCCCTTATATGACCTCTTTAATATATAATGCTTCTTAAGGACATATAAGGGCGCATATATATATATATATATATATATAATGCTTCTTATGGACATTTAAGGGCATATGTAATGCCTCTTATGGACATATAAGGGAATATGTAATGCCTCTTACGAACATATAAGGCCATATGTTATGCCTCTTATGGATATCTTAGGGCCTGTGTCCATAAGAAGTGTTTTTTTTTTTTTTAGCTGGGAGTGTTGGGAGTGCTCTCAGCCTCAGTTTCAGAGTGTTTCTTGCTGGTGCTTAATGTTACCAGGTAACAAGAGTTGACTTCCATATTTCTTGATAATAATTATAAGACATAAATACTGTTCCTGGATTGCTGGGGTTTCTTTAATTCACCAAAATATCACCCAGATAACATAAACACAGAGCCAAGCAACCATGTCCTATCCCTGATAGAAGCTGAAGAACTGGAAACAGTTACCTTATAATATGAGGCAGCCTATTTTTAGCTTCACCCTCATTGTTATAAAGGAAACAGAAGAAGTCCCGGCCCATCTTGAGTTTGATTGGTCAATGAGAGTGAAGCGACACTGACAAGTGAGATTCTCTCTCTGAAGTCGAACTGTTTTCAACTGAGAGCCCTCGAAGTGCTGTGACAAAAAATCAGCTGATGTAGGAGGCGTTTTTCCTCCCTGAGAGGTGAGAATGCTGGACATTTGTTTTGAATTAAACTTAAGAGCTGCCAGCAAAAAGACCCTGCATGTGGACACAGGAACTTAGAATTTTTTGAGTTTTATATGCTCTTCAGTATTCTTTACATGTCTCTTCTGTGTGATAGAGCTCAGCTATGCACAAGACAATAAAGTCTGCAGCATCCAGACCCCTGCCTCTGAGACATTCACTTCCCTCACATCTCTAAGTTTTGTGGTAAAGTGTGGGTGACTTCACGGTCTAAATGTTTCAATACTATCACCAATTATTTTAAATGCTACAGACAAACTAGATTCATAATTATCAGACACTTCTTGGATACTTATTATTTAGGCATGTGAGGCATTATCAATAAATAGATATTTAGAGGCACGGTACTGTATTGATTATTTAAAGGTCAATACTAATATTTCACCAGTTAACCAAAAGTGCTCAGAGAGAGCAACCCCCTAACAAAGGTATTTCTGTCATTGTTAACCAAGCTGTCATTGAGAATGTGGAAAAATGCCCTATCTCGCAATGTTAACAAATCTTTTGAAAATAATCATCTTTGCATGCACACAAGAATTTAGCGCTCTGAAAAATGTCTCACTATTGGTTTTGTCCAAAATAACAGAAGCAGTGCAGTAGCTTTGGTCTAAAATGTCCCCAGTCCAAACATAACCATGGTCAGTTTAAGCTTAAGAGGCACAAAGGAGAAAACCTGAAACTCAAATAATACTCACAGTAGCCTGAGTAGATCCAGTTTGCTGGGATGAAGTGCCATTCTGTGAGGAGTTTTGCCTGCCAGCTGCAATACTGGCCTATGAAAAGAGGGAAGAGAGAAATGTAACATTTCCTGGAAGAGGCCTGGCCTGTCAGCACCATCCTGACGCTGTGTGATGGATCTTTTGATGCGAAGACAGTTTTCTGACCTGCTGTACGGCGGCCAGGCTCTGGAGCTGAGCAGTGCTGAGGCTGTGCTGCTGCTGGAGGGCGGCCGTTTGTAACATCAGGTGTTGCTGCTGAGCCGCATACATCTGCTGCAGGTACTGTGCTGCTGTGTTTGGCTGTCTGTGTAACGCCTGCTGGAACACCTGCGTGTAAGCACAGAGACAGGGCTGGTTGAGTAATGAAGCACGGAAAGGGAAGAAACCAATAAACAGACGACTAAGATAACACTGTAGTGATACACAGGCAGAGACTTACACTCTAATCTCCATGAAGCATCTTTACAGCTTTAATAAACTGTGCTTTATATCTGTGTTTGTGTTTATCTCAACTGAAAAAGGTACTTAGCTAACCCATCATGAGCACAGCACTGATTATTTAGTAATGTCAGTGTTAAGTGGGGTACACACATTAAGATTATTGGGCTGTTTTTTTGGCCCAACTTTCCACCTTCCCGACCAGGGACGGCAAACACCAGATTATAGTATGTCTTGTAATGTCTTTGTCCTGATAATCCCCACACACAAGAAGATTTTTGGTCGTAAATATGACCAAGTTTAATATTTACAACTGTCAGCCCAAACCCATTTTGGAGCCAATAATCAGCTCCGAAAAGGGTCAGAAACTTGTTGAATATTGATGACCCAAAATCTTCATGTGTGTAGTGAAAGCTGACAGCTTCCAAGTCATGACTCCATGAATCGTAACGTGGAACAGAATGCAGCCAATCAAGAAGTGATCTGACTAAGGAACAAGGAAATGTTAATAAATAAAAACATGGCGTAAATAATAACAAGCACGGCTGACCTGAAACATAAAGTTTTGTGGACCTCAAAATGGTCCCAGGACCACCATCACTCCCTCTTCTCATATGTCATCTTCCATTTTGCTTGTTGTGTTTTCCGGTTGTTGCCATAGACGTATCTACGTTTACATGTCTATGGCTGTTGCTATGTTTCTTCTTCTTAGTTTTTGTTAGATAATTATTGATCACGTGAGATTTCTGTGTAACACACATATGGCTTACAGAGCTTAAAGCAAAAACATATTTTGTTCAAGGAAGATGAATTAGTTCGACAATATTTTACTTAACTGAATCTTATTTAACCTAATGTTCCTGTTGAAAGTATTAAATATTTATTTTGTAACTTATTACTTCATTAGTGCTTCGCTCTGCATTAACTCTAGGCATGATTCTGAGTGTTACCGCCTCTAAACCAATCAGAACGTTTCTTATCAGGAAGTCCCGCCCCAAACAAGTTTTTTTTTTGAAGAAGAGCGGGGACAGAGACGCGGCAGATTGTCTGAGAGCAACATGTGTGAAAGAAAATAATAGAAGTAGATAAAAACTAATGGAAACAGAGTCAACAGACAAGCAAGGATTTCCCAAGAACATACTTTGTACTGGACGCACGCTGAAAGTAAGTATAGTGTCAATTTAACGTCAGTGTGTCATCTATGTGTGATGCTAGCTAATGCTAAGCGCTAGCTACGATTAGCATTATTAGCCTGCAGCATCAGAGGCACTCAGTGTTTGCACGTGCGATGCAGAGAGAAACCACACGGATGCTAGGCGCCCTCTTTAGTAATGACTACTAAACGTACTGGCAGAGATTGGTGGGCATAATTATTTTCTCTTTTAATTCTTTTTGATGCATTTTTTACTTTATTAAGAGGTATGATTTTGGTTGAATGTTTTTTTTTTGTTTCTAACAATGAATGTACACGTGAAGCATGTAAAAAGACTTTGTTTTGTCACTTTATTTTTCCACATTTGGTATAAAAAAGGTTGTTTTCTGTGGCAGCTACAGCTGTAAAAAAATACAGTTCAAGTTTTCTTTGTAAATGTAAAAAATGGCATGAGTGCATTTTATTTCATTTCTATGTGGTATAAATCAGCTATGCAGTAATGCACAGAAGAACGTTTTTTTTTTTACCATATGCATATTATTAACTTTATAAGTTTAATAATAATTTAAAAAAGACATTATTGATGTTCAGTGAGCTCATGACTTTTCTGGCCTTGTCTGTCAACAGGTCAGGTTTTTTGTATGATTTGATCTATTCCACGTTGGATACCAGCCCGAACTTTGATGGGAAGCTTCCCAATGGATCTGGAGCCTGGACATCATCACCTACTTCCCTGGGCAGTGTGGTAGGCCAGAACCGGCATCACTGTTATTCCCTTTAATACACCTAAGCCGTCCATAGCTGTGTATTGTTGGGAGACAGAGACTCAAATCTTTTTTTTTTTTTTTTTTTTTTTTTTTTTGAAACCCCGGGTTTTTTATTTTTATTTTTTCCCCCAATGTGTATGTGCTGGACATTATTACTCCATTTTTTTATTGGAAAATTGGTGCTAATGTGCTGTGAACCATGACCAAAGACTATTATAAGTGAGGCAGATATGAATTCACATTGAATGTATCTATGATATATTGTATTTTGATGTACCAGAGAGTGCACCTTTATAGACTAAGAACTTTGAATAATCCAGACATTTTTTTGTTATGAATGTTTTATTAAATATGGTTCCCTTTGTCTCATAACTAAAGCTGGCAGCTATTGTGAAAAAATAACAACTCTGTGTCTGTGTATATTTGTGGCACTCTTGCGAGCTCCAGTAGAGAACCTAATAGTGTGTGCCTTATCCATTTGGCCCACTTGTTACATCTGACTTGGGGGACTAGATTATAGATCAGTGGTGGCACAGAATTTTTGTGTGTGGTGTGCTGTGTTGAGATTATCGGAGCATACACAGTACGATCAAAACTGTTCAATGCCTGATTTTTTTGCTTCATGTGTGGGGTCTCTAACAGATAAAAAATCTCTTCAGATTTAGAAAATGTGTGTACACCGCCTTAGAAATAAATGTCCTGAACAAGCAGGAACCCTGAGAAGAACCAGATCTACATCTGTGTTAAATGAAGCTTGAGGTGCAAACAGGCAGAATGTATAAAACTTAACACTTCATGCTGATATCAAATCCTCGTTCTTCTCTGCAGAAAAGCTCTAAAAACCCTCATTAACCTTGTCATAACAGAGCTGAACCTCTGAGCTCCTGTCTTGACTCTCCCCACCTCTCACCTCTTAAGGGCGCTCTCCGCCTGGCTGCAAAGTGACAAAATATTGACCTGTGGTCTAAAGTGTCATACAGATATCCACTCCACTTCCACTGGAATGAGGCGAAATTAGCAAAAATGCCCTTCATACTTTGGTTTGACTTTCACTGACCAGAAGTCTTTTCAGCTCAGGGGGCTTCACGGTTATAATAGCATTTGCCTTTTGACTGTCAGCGGGCTGAGAACAAGGAAGAGACAGCTGAATGTAACAAAGACCCCGCTGTCAAAGCATCAGCCCTTAAGTTCATGGACCTCATTCAAGGCGAGGGGAAGCTTCTGCAGAGATTTAACACCAGGGTCAAAAGGTCAAGAGCACTAAATGCTGAAAGCATTCCTTCTTTCACTTTGGACTCTTCTTTGGAAGTCAGCCTTAACTTGAGCTTCTCATCATGTATTTATACACAGACCCAAGACACAATGATGTGCACTTATTAGTTTGTATATATAAA
The DNA here is from genome assembly GCA_037902135.1 of Cetoscarus ocellatus. Classification (NCBI taxonomy): domain Eukaryota; kingdom Metazoa; phylum Chordata; class Actinopteri; order Labriformes; family Labridae; genus Cetoscarus; species Cetoscarus ocellatus. The sequence goes on from JBAMNC010000995.1 coordinate 1,348,030, forward strand.
GATAACTGACAGTTTAAATAATCACCATATAATCTTTTGTAAGATAAACATATAAAAGATAATCAATACTTCAATTAAAAAGGGGAATCATTGGTTCACTTCAAAAACACAGGGATGAGGCAGCAGAGTGGGTTACATCTTTACATTTATGGTAACATCTACTAAAACCTTTGCCTCATGCATGCAGCCCCAGTTCAATTCCCACATGATGCCCATTTCCTGTCTTCCCTCTCTCTTTTTTTATCAATATATTGTCTTGCAATTTGCACCTAGTGCCAGTGTGCGTTGGATAAAATAAATGACACTTATAAAGTACAATTTTAGAAATGAACATATACATCAAATCTCACAGAGGTATTTCTGTCACTAGAGAGTATAGAAAAGATAAATGACTAAAGGAAATAGTCCTCTTTGTGTATTTATGTGCACATAATTACAGTCATACATCAACACATATACATGTATGCATCCATACATGTATAGATATGTTTGCGTCCAGAGAGGGGAGTAATAACAAAAAACAAAAAAAATAATAATGTAAAGAATTAATTATACTTCAAGAAGAGAAACTATACATATGCACATCGACAAATACATAAACATACAAATACATGTGCAAAAACCTCTGTGTGCATCTATATATAAAAGAAGAGGCAGCTAAGGGAAAAAAAAGTGTTAAAAAAATAAAAATAATGAGATGTTTAGTGAAGAGAAAAGAAAACAAAACCCTCAATCCCCTTAGCTCACCTCCCAAAATTAGGAGAAAACAGGGTGGGAGTTAATAAGCAGGTGAGTAAGTTAATGGGTTGTACAGTAAGTGGTCCGTATACACTGTGTTGCCAAGACTATCCGCCTGGCCGCCCCTGACGCACACGGACCCAGGTGAGCCCCCACCCGCAGCCTACAGGAAACGACAGGGTGCCTTGTCTTCCCTCTCTCACCATCTCTCCTCCAGTGATGCACCAACTGTGAAATCAGGGCAGACGCTGATATACATTAGATCATTTTAGCCAATACTGATGCCAGTGTTTTTCTAATGACCTCTTTGGGTGTACTTCTCCCACACGCCAATATTTTTCCTGTTTGATTATTTTATTGCTTATTGTTTTTATTGTTGCTGTTTTAAACCTGTGCAGTGTCCTTGAGTGTCATGAAAGGTACTTTCAAATAAAATGTATTATTATTAGAATTAAAAAGAAAATATTTCAGAGTTTGTCAAACAGGTCAGTATCACTGCTCTAGAAAATGATCTTTAGATAACCAGCTGGGTCTCTCAGATGTCAGAATTAAATTTGTGACACAGAACAGATTAACATCTGAAGTGATATCTATTCATGCCACATCATCGGATGATGGTTGATGACTGAAAAAAAAAGTGTCAGTATTGGCCTACGCTGATGTTAAACTGATACACATGTGCACCCCTACTTTCCTGCTGTATCCACTGTCTTTTTGTTAACAAACAGGACAAAAGCCCCAAGAATATCTCCATTGAAAAAAAAAAAACCCAGAGAGCTGACAATTTAATATCCAGGGGTAGTGGATTCAAAAGGTTGTAATATCAAAACAGATAACTCTTTCCCCTGTGCCAGTGTAAAAAACATGAGGAACGTTGCTTACCAAGATGGTCACCTTATTTTTTTTTTCTCAGTTTCAGAGGGCCAAATTGTCACAAATAAAAGGGTACAATCAATAAGACAATTAAAATGCCAGAAAAAAATAAAAATAAAAATCTATCTTTTGTCCAAATGTATATTTAGATTTCCAGCTCAAACCAAACAGTTATACTTAGTTTAATGAGCTAAATAAGGGAAAAAATGAATGCAATAAACCAGTTTAGTCCAACAGTCTAATAAAAATGTCTTTTACAAAAGTGTCCTGGCCAAGGAAGCACTTACAAAAATATTAATTGATAATTATTTAAGTTCATTTTAACTTATTTTGTCCTAAGTGCATCAATATAACTCCATAAAAGACTTCACAGAAACCAGTAAAGCAACTAAAATCTACCTATTAACGTCAAGACATCTTTAAAAAATAGCTTCCATTTTGCAGCTGTAATGTATTTAGCCTGTGTACGCGGTGACATAGTGGCAAACCAGACAAAAAACTTCATAGCAGATTTATTTCATTTTAATGGCCACAGTTTTTGGAAATTCATAATTGAATGGTGGGCCGCACTGAGTGAAGTGGAGGGCTACATGTGGCCCTGGTCCCTGCCTTAGAGGTCCTTAAAATGATCCAGCAGTACAGTCTGTAAATCACTGACCTTATTTGTTAAGTCTTTCCTGGACTTCAATGCCTCTGCAGACAACAGACCTCAGGAACTATCTAGGTCCTTGTAGGGGGTCTCTGGAGCTAAAAGGTTGCCTGATACTTAGATTAAAAAGAAAAGCCTTTACTGCTTTAAGTAGTCTCTCCCTGTGTCTGCAGCTTAAGGTTGAAAGTACAAGAGTAGATTTGTTTTCTGCTTCATTACTTTGGTACTATCAAACATGAAAATTGTGATATTGTATTGTTCCAAGCAAGCAGGCCTCGCAACACTGTTGGAAGGCAGAAAATAGGGACTAAATGGAAAGCTTGTTTATATTTAGATGATCCCAAACGATGTGGACTTTTCTCATAAAATTTGGCGATATAAAATTCAACATTTTTGTGAAAATTGCCGTGCACTCACCTGTACTGTCTGTCGATCAGTTATCCCACTGTAAACAGATATCTGAGGCACTGCCTGTCTGCCTGCTGTAGTAGTGCTACTGGAACTACTGCTAGTGTTGCCACTACTACTGCTACCACTGTTGCTGCTGCCAGGAGAGATGGTGGTAGAAGTAGTAGTGGTTGTAGAAGTAGTGTTAGAGGTAGTACTACTGCTTGAGGCTGAAGTGCTGGAGGCAGGGGCAGGGGTGGAGGAGATGGAAGCAGTCGTGGCAGTGGCGGTGTTGGTGATGGTGGTCCCTGCAGGGGCCCCCGGCTCACTCTCCATGGTGCCCTCTGCTCTCCTCACCTTTGAACCCCGGCTCTTCTGAATGGCTCTCCTGTGCCTGAGGAGGGAAAAGAGGAAGAGCGCATGAGAAAAAAAAAGCCAAGCCTTCCCCAACACAAAAAAGTAAATAAGGTAAATAAATGCATGTTCAATTGAAAGCTCTGGCTCAAGGTAAACCATAACAGGGGTCAACATTATGAACTAGAAAAGCACTCAGAGAGCGCAGACCTCCACCAAGCAGCTTCAGTCCACTTTGGTGAAAATGGTCCTATCTGGCAATGTTACAGAATCCTTTAAAAAATTCCTGTATCCAGATGGTGATCCGGATCAGTCCCAAAATCTAATAATTTCTTCCTTATCCCATTCCACACATTTCCTGAAAATTTCATCCAAATCCGTCCATAACTTTTTAAGTTATCTTGAACACAAACAGACAGACTAACCAACACCGGCAAAAACATAACCTCCATGGCGGAGGTAACTAGAAAAGCACTCAGACAGCGCAGACCTCTGCCAAGCAGACTATTGTACAGTGTCTTGAGATAACACGAGTTATGAACTGGCATTAAACAAATAAAGATTGATTGAGTTCCTGCAGTGGCTTTTCCACAACCCCTGTAAAAGATACAATTCTGGATCACCAGATCCAGAATAGTGCCAGGATCTGGACCAAACTCAGCACACACATGGAGGTTATTATCCTGTATGAACACAACAAGTTTTCGGGAACATCACTTAATATTTTGATTTTATATGAATTATTGAATGTTGTCAAAAGGGGTTTCCCATTATAAAGTTCAGGTTTTTTTGTGACGTCAACCTGGATCAGATCCAGCTGAAATTTACTTTGATGACAGAGACATGGACCTCATATTATCCTGTAAAATTGGAAGCTGATCTGTTGACAATGGCAGAGATATGATTTTTTTAAAATTCTGCCCAATGTTAACCAGTGAGAATTTTTGATTTTTTTGGGAATTTTTTTGCATCCAGACAAATATCCGTATCCCCACCAAAATGAAACAGCCTCTTTCTAAGACCAAAGCATACTTCTGATAAAAACTGTGTGAAAATCCATCCAGTAGTTTTTCCATAGTCTTGCTAACAAACAAACAAACAAACAAACAAACAAACAAACACATGCTGGCAAAAACATAACCTCCTTGGCGGAGGTAATAACAGATCAAAATAAAGATCAAATCTGAAGACTACTAAGACAAAATAAGTTGCAGTTCATGAAAATATATCCAACTGTGCACATTAGCTGTCACACAAAAACTTTGTCTTCCCTTTTTACATCCTGTTTTCACAGTCCCTCCCAGAGAGGTTCTGAAGAAGCCCTGTGTTGGGGATGTTACTCTCAACCCTTCACTCAAGCTTCCTTCTGGTTCCTCAGTTGTCATGCTAACTGTAGCTTTCATGAATGACTCATCTGCCTGTGATTTTGTATGTCTTTATTCTTTTATTTTTATGACTCAGCCAGTGTTATACCTCCTAGGCTGATGATTAAAAGTAGGTCATGGCAAATCTGAAGTTCTCCAAGCTCATTCTACCCCCAGCAAAAAGTAGTGAGTGTTTGTGCTCCAGTGGATGGCTATGATAAAATGACACTATGTCTCAGGGCCCATAAGACTCAACAACAGTATAGAAAAGGTCACACTTAATTGATTTTTTGCAGAAGTGGCACAAATCAGCCAGGGTTAGAGCTCTATCCCTACACCTACTGTAAATTAAAAACTTTTGAAGCAAAACAGGAAACCAGAAAGCACTCGGAGAGAGCAAACCTCCACCAAGGTACCTCACATATTGCTGTTACATCTATAAGCAATAGTTGCATGATAAAGTTACCATCACAATACAATTCCTTGACCCTGAAAACCCACACCTAGCACTCAGAATCATGTTGATATTATCAGTTAGACAGTTATTGAGCAAAAACGATTGTTTGCTAATAGCAGTTATCTGGATCACCACCAAAATCTAATCATTTTTAAGTTGGGCCATTACCAACATCTCCTGAACATTTCAGCAAAATCTGTCCAGCAGTTTTTGCATAATCTTGCAAACAAACAAACGCTGGCAAAAACATATCATAGGTATTTAGCCCTGAAACATGGACCACATGATGGAAGGAAACCTCAATCTGCGCTGCTGGAACACTTCCAAGTTAATCCCAAAGAGTGATCTGATATTTGATGCAAATGGACTTGTTTCTGTATATTTATACCAAAGCAAAATAAAGTCCTGCTTCACACAGATCTGCGGTAGGCTATGAGTGTCTGCTGGGAAATTATTCTTTTGAAGTCTGCTTATTTTCATGCACAAAGTCCTTACAGTAACGCTCTATATTTAGGACCCTGTTGGAATAAAGTCAGTCTGCACAGCTCTAAGATTACCCACAGAAACTTAAATTACTGAAACACTGCACCAAAACCACAAGAAGGGACGCAGAACAAAGAGGGCTGGAGAGCTCCCAAAAAGTGTCATTTAGGAGCTTATACAGCTGGCTAAATTTAGAATAAGAGGCACATTCGCTGGCTAACAAGGCTGAGGGATACTGGGGGGAAAGGAATGAGGAAAATCTTTTCTTTATGCAATGTTTATTGAGTAAAGTACTTTGTAAACCTCTGTTTTTAAAAGTGCTAACAAATAAAGTTTATTATTATTATTGTAAGAAAAATACATCAAGTTACTGCAAACAAATTTGTGCCTATGAGCCCTAATTTGTGCAATAAATATTTGAATCTCACAACTGTCATTTAATTATTTTGAACTTCAGGCTTTTTATTATTCTAGGCTTGCACCAAGAGGAAATTTGTGATATCCAATACGTAGGTCTTGATATTCTGATAATATTAAAAGAAATAAACTGGTACAACAAATGAGTAATTTAGCCATAGACGTTTACGACATCTTTCTAGTGAATTCAAAATATAATAATTTGTATACCTTTAAATTTCCAAAAATCATTTTGAAGGCACAGTAACTTATAGCAAGCTTGAGGTTAATCTGGTTGCATGAAAAGATATTAAATTGTATAAAATGTACATAATAGGTTGGCAAGCGTTTTTTGTTTGCATAAATAATTTTGTATTTATTGTAGTAAAATTAGCCTATGCTATATTTGTTAAATCTTGCAACACCTGACAAATGTTCTGTCCTAAACACAGCATAGGCCTTAAAGCCACTGTTGCTACAGTTTATGACTACTGCCACGGTGCAAAATGCTTTACTTCCATGATGTAAACAAAAGACATTCATCAAACACAAGGCATCTCTAGTATTTTGTAGGGACAGAAGGAAGTATTTTTATCAGTCTGATATTCAGTATTCAAATATTCTCAAACTTATTTTAGCCAATACTAAGAATGATACTGAAACGTATATATATATATCACGTATTTATATTTACTGACAGTAGTTGTTTTTTTTCTCAATTATACCTATATCATATGGAAATGTATTTGTCTGTATCTTTTGCTCTTAAAAAAAAAAAAAATAACAAACAGACAACCTGATGACAGAAAATGGTCATTGTTTTGATGGAACTCATACTTTTATTGGACAATTACCATAATTTGACAGCACCTTTGTAAAAACTCCACAAACAAGTTAAAATCACCAGTCAGCCTGATCTGTTTTTGGTCTGTGGGAGGAAACCAGAGTATCCAGAGAAAACACAAGCATGCACAGGGATAACATGTAAACTCCACACAGAGAAATGTATCCTTGAAGATACCAACTAAAAGTGAAAAAATGAATGTAATTCTTTGAGAATAAAATCATTAAGCTAGATGCTTTAGAAAATAGCTATGAATTAATTTTCCCCTAAATGTATTCATGTATGCACATTTAGAGGTTGTGTTAATAATGGGGAAAAAGCAGCCGTCTGAAAATGAGAGAGCAGTCGGCTGTTTGGCTGGCAGCTGGTGCTTGTGGAAAGCCCTTGCTGTGTCAGGTTATACTAATGAACAGCTACAGAGCCAGAGCAAAAGCTGGTGATTTTGAGATCCATTGGTCAAAACTAGGGCACAATTTTTATTGTTTTCTAAGCGTTAGTTCAATTGTAGAATAGTTAGTTTGACACAACTAGGGCTGGGTGATATATATTGGTTAGGTTGATTTTTTTGGTTGGAGAAGATTAAAAAAAAAAAAAAAATCAGGATTTTTTTTTCCCCCTAACTAACTCTGTCACAAAGCTTTATCAAAGTTTCCTTCCAACAGAAAAAACAATCACAATTTGCAAGATGAGGCATTGGTTGTATATATAATTGCTGAAAATTTTCACTGCTTTCACAACAATAGGCTCTGCAATTTTTTGGTAGGGGCACAATTTACGTCTTAAATTTGTTGTTTAATGAGATTAAATACAAATATGAGAATTTCATGTCAGTATGAAGGTTAGCTCAGTGTCAAAGTAGACAAGCCCGCCTACTTCCAAACTACATATTTGTACCTTAGATCATTAAATAACAGCATGCACTTTAATTATAAGAAGAAAATTCAGTTTATTTTTGTGTCATTTTAATAGTATTAAGGCAAAACTTGTTTTATATACGTCTGTGTCATACGTAAGTTTTTTTTTCTTAGAGAAGGGAAGAAAATGACTAAAATTGGAAATCAAGTTTTCAGAGGAAAAAATCAATGACATTATTTTTAGGGCATATCGCCCAGCCCTAGATGCAAATAAGATTTGCATTTGAAATCACATCCCTTTGAGACCCCATAAATATCAACTCATAATTTGGAAGTACAATGATGGCTGTCCCTTCTCCATACATGTTTTAAAGTTTGACAAAAACACCACACATTTTTTGACTAATGCTGGTTTCAAATATTGCTTGAGTATTTCAAAATCATGTAATATAAGATATTGTCCATCTCACTTCTCAGAACTATTTTTTTTGTTTGTCAGTGATAAAGAAGGAACAAATGATTTAGGCTCCCTCTGTAAAAGCCTTTTTATCGTTTTGTCTCTTGGTGTTCCTGCTATCCATTAAAACAGGAGGAGGCAGAGGTCGCTCCCCAGAATGATGAAATAGAGGAAGAATCCAGGATGACAGGTGATGAGATGAAAAGAGGAAGGGAGGACAGAGGAGGATTGTTCAATTTATGGAGGGAAGATGCAAAGACAACATTATTATATAGGAATAGAGGAAACATTTTAGAGGAATAACAGCTCAACCTAATCAAGAACTTCAATGCAATTGTGTTGCGGTGGGGGTAGGATTAGTGTGCATGTGTGTGGCAGGGGCTTCAAACAGCATGGCAGCTGATGAAACAGCTGAAAAGGGAGGCAAAGCGGGGAGGATGAAATTTCTAGCCTTGAGGTTAGAGGTGTGAGCTTTAAGTTATAAGAGGTGGGGGGTTTAAGGGGCGAGAGAGGGGTGAAGGTTGAGCGAGCAGGTTGAAGCTTGTGAAATGGGTTGGAGGGAAAGAGGTGTGATGGAAGTAATTAAATCAGGAGTAACGCTGCCGCCATGCTGCAACTTCTAAGCGGTTTCCTCCTCCTCATTATTCTTTTGAGCAGATTAGCGGTTAAAGCAAAGCTATGAAGCACACTTCAGTTACAGAGCAGAAAGCAAACAGCAATCTTACTCAGCCACATGCCTTTAAATGGCACATGCAGGGCAGCTTTTTGTGGCGTTAGATACCAAAAAAATGACTCAATATTATGAGAGGGTGAGGCCTGGAAAGTAAAGTAGGAAGGTAGGTGGCTAGATAGATAGATGGATGGTTTATTGATCCCTGGGGAAATTCAGGCATCCAGTAGCAGATTGGCTTTTAAATGAATATCTGCAAAAGTCTTGAGTTTTAAAACACTCATAAATACATATATTATAAGATCAATCAAACATTTCATACATTTGAAGCTTCTGGGCAAGGCTGTTTCTGGTAATGAACTATTTAAATAAAACATTAGGACCAAAAACAAGCCAAGCCCCAAGATAAGGACCTCTCTAGAAGAAATTTTGCATAATTAAACACAAAACTTGAATAAAAATGCAGAGGTTTCCCCCTTGGTTTATCCGTCAGAGTGGCCTGACATGGAATGATGAATTTTTCTTTGCCATCTTTGTAATAAAAGCACTCAGAAAAAATGTTCACGCTCTGCTTGAATACGTGAGCGCAAATAAATTATAAAAACTCCATTAATTTAGTAAACGTGCCTTTGGATTGGAGTCACCACCCACCTCCAGGTGTATTGCAAAGAAAACAATGTTTAGAGAAAACTAAAGTTGTGTATTATTTGATGATAGAAAAAAAATCATTATTACAACTACTGATCACTTTTTACTGAAATTATTATTATTTTGTAGGTGAATTTAAAATGGTTTCATTCTTTTTGAAGCATTACCATACAGATTCAAAATGGTTTTATATTTTTCCCTGCTAGTCGTGTTTCTCATGTAAAATAAAAATGATTAATAACAATTATAAAAGTAATAATAATAACATCGTACCAAGGTTTGTCTGTCAGGGGTGATGGCCCAAGGTAACACACAGCATAAAGAGTCAAAGCCAAAAAAAATCTGATCACTAAGTCACAATATGTTCATTTTATTGACAGAGAAACTTAAAAAAAAAATGATAACACTCCTCATTTGGCTTGTGGATGGTGCAAATTAAAAGACCTCCAGTAAACATAAATACAGAAACTTTATGACTCTACTTGCTGTGCCTTTTTTGGAAAAAAGCACCGACAAAAACATGATAAAAACATAATAACAGTAATTTAATATTCTAACTACTAGTTCAGAATATGCAAACATCTCTTTTGTTTTAAGAAGAAAAACAGAAACTGTCTTCTTACTTTCTCTGCTAAGTGGTGATACTGCATAAATAAAAAAAAATTAGTGCTTATGCCTGCATCCTCTTTATTTTAATACGTAGTTAAGAATTACTGCTTGTTTAATGTTTCTTTCCAAAAAAAAAAAAAAAAAGAATTTAGGCTGTTCTTTATATGAAAGGTAAATCAAGAATATTGGTTCTTCACACGTTCTCTTAACTTATCGAACCTTTCCACCCGACCCAAGTAGCTGTGTTTGGATATATTCCTAACTTGTCCCTACTTCCTACATGACCAAATTAGGTCTGATTGGCTTAAGTCTCGGTCAAACATTTTTGTCTAGTTTTTATCTGTTGACGAAAATGTCAGTTAATTTAGTTTTAGTCCACGTGAACTTGTTTTTATTAGTTACTGTCAAGTTTAAGTCAGGGGAAAAAAGGTTGTTGATGAAAACTATGACAAAAATAACTAACCAACAAAATTAACACTGGTCACACCGATAGCTCTGGGGGGAACAAGTCATTTTAAGAAGAGAATGACGCTGTACAGACGGGGAGAGGGGGAAGTCCTCAACAACAGCTATTGACAAAACAGGTGCAACAAGGCGTCAACACAAGAGTTGGTTAGTTTTGGTATCTTGTTTTTGTGCTAAAGGTCCAATGTCCTGCAAAATCAATTTTCTTTGATTTTTAAGTTGTTAGAAGGGGCTTGTGGGGCAGAGAAACATGAGACCTTTTACTAATTTACTTTTACTACATATTACAATGCTTGCACCTTATTTTTATTTTTATTATTATCTTTTTACTTATTGTCTGTTTGTACTTTGCACCAACAGCACCAGAGCAAATTCATTGTAAAAACCTACTTGGCAATAAATCTGATTCTGATTCTGATTCTGATTCACATAAACTCTCAGTTCATGGAGAAATGCAGAATGTCTCTTCAAAAAAAATGACCCTTAAACAAACTGTTTTTGACTTCCTGGAGTTTGTTATGTAATAGCCCAACAGCCTCCACCTACATGTGTGTTTTCTGTTCGTCACAGGCAGACACCATGACAGCACAGCCTGTAGCCCCTCCCACTCCGTCTCATCAGACTTGTCGGGCAGCCATCTAGCACAGAGCTCATTAACATAACCTCCTGAAGCCTCCCCGCCCCCAAAGATCTGAGAGTTTCCAAAGGGAGGATTCAATTTTTCATTTTTTCATTCAACTTAAATCAAATCTTTGTTTAACAGACTCCCTAGACATGATGTAAACGGTCAAATTCACCAGGACAGGTGACCCTTAAGACAAAATTGTACTTGAGAATAAAAACTCAATCAACTTCCAGGACTAAAGCAAACTTTTCAGCCTACTAATGCATGTACTATAACGAAGAGAATTAGGTAGTGTGATAATACGATTTGGTTATTGCTATAAAATACTGATATGAAAATTCCATATATCTCTCTTCTACTCAATATGTTAAATATGAAATCTTTATGTCCGTGTAATTATACATATTGCTGTTGATGGAAATATTTTGTTTGCAATTTCCTAGCAAGAAATTATTGTTCATGGATCCAGTTATTTATGAGTATGTGCATATAAAGTATGTGCATAGCATCTGCTTTGGTTAGTAAATAATTGTTTGAAAAAGGGGTGGGAATAAATACTTTTTTTTTTTTTTTTTTTTTACTTCCTCCCTCATCTTTTCAAATGTGTTGGCTAGATATTGTCTTGTTTTGTTTTTTCTTTTGTCTTTGACAGTGATTTTATTTTAACTCCACATTCAAAATAAACAATAAAAGAAAGAAAGAAAGAAATGCAATTTCAAAATAAATGGCAATTAATATAATCAATGACAACAACAAGCTGGAACTGGGGAGTTGTGTTTTCTGGATAGTAACACCATGACTGGAACTACAACATATAAAAGCAAAAACTGAATGAACTGCAATGAGCTGAGTATTATGGAAATGGAGGAAATCATGGACATTTCTGATTTTATTCCTCTGTCCCGTCTGATTTTACATCATACGATAAGACTGAACCTTAAAACAGACTTCCTTTAAACTGGAAGAAAAAACGTGGTTTTCAAGAGAATACAATGGAGTCAAGCATAGATGTTAAAGTGGGTTGTTTATATCTCTACAGCTGAAGCCAAATCAGGCAGAAATGCTTTCTGGTTGTAAACAAAGCCCCATTGCTGCCAAAGCCGTCCTGTCCCGTATGCAGTCATTAGCCTACATCCCACAGTCTGCGTCCCATCACCTCCTCACATGAGCAGAGGGGAGGGAATCCCCTCTGGTAATAATGCCGTCAGTCTCCGTCTCCCTGAGAGGACTCAGCCATCCATCAGAGAAAGGCTGAGATGGAGAGCACCCCCCACTCCAATCCTTCTTAACCCCACTTCCACTTCCACAACAGCAGTCAAGCTTTAGGTCGGTTTTTGGGGGCCAACCCCCGTGCTCAGGGTAAGTGTTGAAGCCAGTGTGTCTGAGAGCACATCAAAGATTCTCACAGACATCGCAAAGAGTCGGTCAACACCATGACAACTCATCTTCAGCACTTTGCAGCATCACAAGAGAGCATATTGATCCTCTCATGCTGACATTACACGACCGCAAAAAGCGTGTGTGAGATTTGAGTGTGAAGGATTTGCATGGCCTGCGGGAGGATGAGAGCTGTTAAGAGGCTGTCAGACAGACTGGCTGTCTCCGCTCAGATCACAGAAGTACAGGAGCCTCCATCAGAGTCCAGGCTTCAGTCTGCAGGACCAGTCTGATGGCCCACATTAAAAACAAAAACATGCTCACACTTCAGCTGCAGGATCAATGGCTGTGTGATAATGGCTTTTTCAGAGACCCACAGAGAAATGCAGGTTTGTTTGTGTGTATGAGTGTGTGTGGGGGGGGGGGACTCTGCCGAGACAAAGCTCCCTAACCCTGATGCTCCTACCTCCTCCTGCCCCCCCAACGCGATGCAGGGGTATGATGCCCCATCCCCCGGGAGCGTGCGGTCCTCCTGCAGGATGCTGTTCTTCTTTGTCTGCCTGCCTTCCTGACGAGCTGCCTGGCTGAGTGAGTGACTGAGCGTGTGCGAGCGTGTTTCTGTGCCGTATCCAAAAACCCCCTCAGCCCCTCACACCTACCCCCAACTCACAGCGAGCTAGGCGTCCCAGCATCAACACCCCACTCCACCAACCAGGCCGCGGCCTGCCTCCTGATTATGTGGTATCCTAGCGACAGCCAACGGGGTGCCTATGGAATCCCCGTGCGGAGCGGCGTGCTGATTGGACAGCAGGGTCCTCCTCTAATGAAGATGATGGTAATGATTTTACTCCGCGCCTCCCTTCCCCCCCCTCTGCTGCTGCCTGAATACTGAATTTTTAAAAAATGCAGGGACCCTCGAACTCAAGCTTGTTTCTTTTTTATAATAGTCAAATCCAGGGTAATGAGGTAGTCTTTTAAAATGACAGAGCAGAAACATGAGCATGCTTTTCTGTGAAAGCCAAATGGTCCATTTAGAATTAAGAGATTTGAATTTGCTCTAACTGCAGGTCCACAAAACTGATGGGAAATGTGGAGCAAAAATCAAATCTGGATTTGTTTTTTAGGGGTGTTTTTTTCTGTCTGTTTGACACATGGGCAATAAAATTTGTATCTTGATTTGTTTTTCCCCTGAAGAGCAGCACTTCCAGAGCTGAAGTCTGCTGCTGCCCAATTTGAAGCATAAAACTCTTCTGGGGCCCAAAACCCTTTAGACAAAAAATAACTTTTTAATTATTGAGTTTTAGATCCATTCTATTATCTTGGTCTTAGCAGCAGAGTCACTTAAAGTAAACTCTTATACTATTTTAAGAAAGGGGATATGAGGGCTAAATACAGAAAGACACAAGGATAACCGGGCCACTGTGAAACCAAACCTTTAGTGTATTACTGAGTTGGCCAGTCAGATTTCAGGGGGCCCCTCTTGGCTCTGGCTATCACTGTTTCAGCCTCTTGTCAGAATGAGAGTGACACTGTGCATCAAAAAATTGGAGATGCTCATGGCTCTGCACAGTCAGACACAAATCAAGAGTAAACTGCATAAAGCAGCAAAACGTTGTAGTAATGCTGGTGCTTCTAATAGTTAAAGATGATCAGCCCTATAAGCTTTGAAACCTTGACACAGAGCAGATTCTGCAGAACATATCAGTGATTTGTCCTATTTACAACCAATATCCTATTATTTGTACTTTGTTAGTTCAGCAAAAAAGCTTTATCCTGAGTGAGTACTGGCAAGATGATATGTATCAAGATAAAGGGGTGACAACATGATACATATCACTATACGTTGTTTTTTATCTCTTTAAAGGCCCAAATATACATTAATATACATTTAATATACATTACAAATAAACATTAAAAAAATACTAAAATATTATGGTCGATATGTCACAATTTTTTGTCACTAAATTTGTCCTTTTTCCAAGCATCAAGAATCCACAATATAGTAATTAAAAACAGCCTCCTATCAGTGTTATCAATAAAAAAAAACAAGTTCCCTGCATTAAACTTTTTTGTCTGTTCCAGTGACAGAAATAATAAAAATAAAGGTGACAGAAAAGAGAGGCTGAACTAAAACACAAAAAATGTCCTGAATATTTATAAATTTATAACAAATAAAATATTGCAATGCAGCTCCATTAAAACTGATGCAGTATCCCACATTTATATCTTGTATCTTATATTTGTATCATGATTTATTGGCTTATCAATATGTTATTACACCCATATTATTTACTTACTCAGGCCATATCTAATTTCCCCTTTTTTTGGATTTGCTGTAGTGCATTAAAAAGTGCAATTTAAAATGGATAAAGAATCACAGTTGAGCCTTAGTTTTGACGATACATTGATTGCCTAAATCTTCGTCATGATTTCTTTTTTGTATTTGTGTGTTTCTTTGTTATTTGCTTGTATGAACCGTGTATACACTGCAGTTTTGGCCAGGACTCCCTGCCCAAATAGTTCTTTTTTTGGATTTTAATACTCCTTAGTTGAATAAAGGTTGTATAAAACTGATATTTACCAAAAAAACAAGAGTATATTAATACTTTTGGAGCCACCCAAGTTGATTTCCAAGACACGTTTTCACTTTTGAAAAATATATATATCACCATCTACATGCAGCAAAGAGACATTCACCTGTAAATCCCTCCTGTAAATGCACTAATTGAGGTGCAATATTTATGTTAAATCTGAAGCTTAGTATGCTGTTGTTTCAATATTTTCTGCAATTTCTTTGTCATAATTACCCTCTCCTCCAGGAATATGGAATGATAGACTCAAAACTTCAATGGCTGTTAGCCCTCAGATACACTACTAACCAGCTGTGACGACATGAATGTCATTTGAGTGTCTTTATAAAATGCACTGATGTAAACTGACAACACAACAGAAAGAAACACACACATGCAAAAAAAAAAAACACCTTCTGAATGAAGTCAGGCAGGACAATCTACCTCAGCACCTCTCAATGCAGTAGTACTCTGTAGGAAACACAAACATCACTGTCTTTCCCTAAAACTTCGATGAAAATGTATTAGTGTATCTTGAAAGCTCAATATCTTGCCCAGCCCTGGTCCACACCATCTAACAGCTCACAGGAAGCATTTTTCAACTGGTATCCCACACCAAGAGTCTGAGATCAACCTTTTGACTTCCCAGCCAAGGTGGCTAGTAGATAAAAAAAATCCCCAGCCAAGGATATTTTCCATCCATCCATCCATCATCTGAACATTGATCATCAACCCTTCACACACTTGTCCACACCTAAGGGACATTTAGGGACATCAGCCAACCCAATGAGCATGTTTTTGGACAGTGGGAGGAAAGCAGAGTCCTGAACAAAAAACGCAGGCACAGGGAGAACATGCAAACTCCACACAGAGACCCTGGCCAACAAGGGGAGTCAAACCAGCAACCTCTTGCTGTGAAGCCAATGCCCCAAGGATATTTTTATTAACCAAAGCAAAGAGTTTTTGTCACATGTATGTTTCAATGCATTAAATTGAGTAAAATGTCCACAATATTAGATTAATTTAACAGATAAGAATACAAAAAGTGGTAAAAAGTTATTTACTCAGCATTTACGACTGTTAAGATAGGAACATTTACCTGCCATTGGGCATTTAACCCTCTGCGATTTACACATGAAACAGCAATTTTCCATCATTTGACACTTGAGAGATTTGTCCAGATGTGTAATTATCAGTACATGTGTTACTGGGACAGAGTAAATTAAGATAGAAGTCAGAATAATTTGAAAATTTCATCCTCGCCTAAAACAAAAACAATTTTTTATTGTGAATATCTCTTAGAAATGATGCTGGAGTGGCTATAAAACTCTAAAAAATAATAATAAAATATTTTTGCATCATCTCTGCAAAGGATTATTGTTATAAAGTGAAGCAGAGCAAAATTAAAGAGGTTTGATAACAATATGGTCAGGTGAGGATTTTGAAACAGTGTATATTGAGCCAAAGGTAAAAAATATATGTATTTTGTCAAATAAAAGCCAACATGACTATAGTCTTAAAGACACAGTTCACTGCTTTGTGCTGTCGTGTCGAGGAGCTTTTCTCCTGAGCCCCAGCAGACCCAAATTTGGGTCCTATGGGGCTAAAGAGGTTAAACGGTGTATTATTTTTTGTTGGGAGTTCTTGTAGGTGGAGAAAATATTCTTTGTATTTGGTACAATACTTCCCTGTTTGCAGCTGGTTCTGCGTCAAAAACATGAACAAATTGTGGCTTACTGTGGGAGAGGAGAGAACTTTCTACTGGATCTAATGTACTTAGTGGCTGTATGGAGCTCATACAACCCCACTTCAAAAAACTGAACTATCCCTTTAAGAGCAGAACAGTGGCAACTGTCAATTTCTGAAGAAAAAACAAGACCAACAGTGAGGTTAAAGGGTTAAAAAAGAAAAGAAGAGGATATTGTGTGTTTCGAGATCCTCATTACCCAGTAATTGCCTGTTATTTGAGGTTCTGTTAGACTAAATCTGTAAAATAATTCATCCTAATCCTGCTAAAACAGCACCATTAAATCCCAAACTCAACAAATCACACCCTAATAAGGCTCACCAGGTCGCAGCAGGAGAGCGTCTCACCGGGTCTTTATAGCAGTTCCATAGATTAAATGCAAAACAATAGAGGAAGGAAATTGTGATCCTGTCATAAAAGTGAAATGGGATAGCTTTGCAGTTGGATTCAACCCCCCCTTTAATGACAGCTGAATTCATTTATGTGGAGAAGGGCAGATAAAAGCAGAGGATAATGGCATACTTATGGTCTGCCCCCACCACATTAACACACCACCCGACTGTCTGGCTCTATGAAATGTAGCCATTTGAATCGTTTGTTGCTGCAGTGTGGTATTGATTGGGGCCAACCATGCATGGCCCTCATTGATTATCATCTTCTCATTAGCATATAGATTAGCTGGCGGTGCAGCGAGGAACGCGGGCCTCGAGTGTCGCTCTTGGCCAACAGAGCTGTGAGCAGCAGATGGGGGGTCATAATGGGGGGGGAAAGGAGAAGGGGATGGGTTGGCTCAGTTTGGTACGAGTCGCTTGATGATGGACTTTTAAGTCTTGAAACGACGGACCTCCAAACTGCTGTGATATCCGAGAGTAAACAGAGAGGGGTCCCAGTGAAGAAAGGGGTGAGAGGCGGTCCAACGGGGGAATTAAAAACAAATAGACTCCGCCTTCTGTTCAAAGGGCGTTCAAGCTCATTATGGTGCAAAAGATCAGGGACGTCCTGACAGGTTTTTAGAAGAGGAAGTATTGTTGAAGCCATTTTTTTTAGATTCCCAAAGTACAGACGATGCCAGCTTCTCAACGAAAGCATGGATATGAAAAATATGTTAACCAGAGGTGCACGGACACTTGGGTATAACACCAATGTCAGCCCAATGTGACGTAGACAAGAGGACTGTCGTTATGTTCATTTTGTGTTATATTAAATAAATGTTAGCATTAGAATTGGGCAATATATCAATTAAACCAATTAACTCTAAATATTTTCTGTACAAGATTTGAAAATAAAAAAAAAATAGATTTTTTTTCATCTTACTCCAATCATAAGGTTTTACAATGTTTGAAAATATAAATACTGAAAATGTCCAGTTTTCATGATGGTAGGCCGCACATGTTTAGGCTATTATTTGTTTCTTAAATTAGATTAAACATTGATCAGAGAATTCCATGTTGATATCCTGTGAAAACAGCTCATCCTTCAATACTTATATAGACAGACAGTTGAAGTTGAAGTCCTCCCTATGTTTGAACTATTGAAAATGACAGCATGCATTTTAACTATAAGAAGTAAAGTCTGTGTGGTTTTGGAATGAATTTTGATAACATAAAGACAAAACTTGATTCAAGTCCTTTTCGTGTCACTTGGAGGGTTTTTTTAGAGGGAAAAATTGCTTAAAATTGAAAAAAAAAAAAAAATCAGGGATTTTATTTTAGGTCATATCACCCACTACTAGTTAGCATCATACCTGCCACTTCCAAAAAAATTACACTATAGGGCTGGACAATATGATAACGATAAAAATAAAATCCCTAATTTTTTCCACAACACTCGATTTATGATTTTAATCATTTTTTTCCTCTAAAAAAAAACTCCAAATGACACAAAAATAATGTGAATCAAGTTTTTCCTTTATGTTGTCAAAATATATTCCAAAAATAAACAGAATTTCCTTATTATGGTTAAAGTGCATATCATAAAATGCTAATCATGTAGTTCTAATGTCAGCAGCACTGTCTACATAAACACTGAAGGCTGAGGTATTTTCACAGTAAATTAACATGGAACTCTCTAAAAATGATTCAATCTCATTAAAAAAAACACAAAAAAAACAAATACAAGCTTAAACATGTGTTGCTAATGTTAAATTTAAATGGGAAAATGTATCTTTTATCTTGTTAAACTAATAAAAATTCATCTCATCTGATGAGCTTTCAAATTGGGTGGTTAGTGTTGAGTCATTTCTTTATATACACGATGATAATGTTCAGCTGGACGTAAATAAATTCGAGTTTTAATAGAGAAAAAACACAAGAAACACTTTCTCCAGTTAGCTTAATATAATTAGTCTGTATTGAAATAACCCCATGTTCATGATTAAAACAGGTGTGATTTCATTATCTGAAGAACTGAATGAATTCATTAGGGCTGTTTGTCTGTCAGTCTGGTTTCCATCATAGTTTGTTAAATGCTGCCTCTCTGTTTTCACACAGGAGAGATTTAACATCTGCCCACCAGACTCATCAAATTTTATGGACACGATTGAGCGTTCAAGGCAAGCTTTTTCACTTTGGTAAATGCCAGATCTGCCATCCTGTTATAATTTTATTGGTTAGTCCTTGGAGGAGACTGACATTACTGCAATATATGCACTGACACGACCTTAACACTCTATTTGCATGCAAAATGGCAAACCAACCATGCAGTATGTTCCAAAGTGTATGTCCAATTTTACAGAAAATGTATCTTAATGCACCCAGTGGGAATGCTGCTTTTCTGATTTTAACAGTGTAAATACATTTTTAATGTATTTAGGTTTGAACTGAAGGACTAATTAAAATCAACTAAGGTACTAAATTGTACAATACTGTGGACTCTTTTAAAACATAGCAGACAATTTTGGCCTATTTTGTTTAGTATTTTTACAATTTAATCTTTGTTTTCTTTTAAATCTTCTCTGTACTTTTCTCTTGGTTGAGGTGTGACAACACTGGGTTTCTAACTCACCTATCTGTTGTGGATATTATAATAGCTATTGAGATCAAGTTAATGCAACACAATTTTACACTAGTGTAAAAACATGAACCACATGCCTTCATTGAATATATATGCCTTAAACACTATCATTTAAAACATTAAAGAATGATCAATACATAAAAATGTAGTTGTAAAAATGTGAATATCTCAATAATGCTACTAATAGTAATGGAAAGGGAAAAAACATTTCATGTGGCAC
Organism: Cetoscarus ocellatus; assembly: GCA_037902135.1. Classification (NCBI taxonomy): domain Eukaryota; kingdom Metazoa; phylum Chordata; class Actinopteri; order Labriformes; family Labridae; genus Cetoscarus; species Cetoscarus ocellatus. The sequence continues at coordinate 1,367,829 of JBAMNC010000995.1, forward strand.
ATTTATCTTCTAATCTTAATTAATCAGTTTCCATTATTGTGGAAGGCAGCAACTGAAATTGAGATTAAAACTCAATTAATTGCCCAACTCTACCTTCAAGCACAAATAACTCCCGACTTTATCAGTGAAAATGACCCTCAGATGCTCCTATGAGAGAGCATATGTTAAACAACTACCTTTAAATCATTTCAGGCAGCAATAAACGTCACATGTGCTCTGGTTAATCTAAGATGGATGATGAGTCCTTCCCTGTGAACCCTGACTGTAAAAGTGCACCCGAGCATCCTCTCCTCTTCCTCTGTGATGCCAGGGTCATCCCCAGAGGCCGATGATGGTTGATGAGTCTTGTCCAAACAGCGCAAACAGACCAAAGCTTTTGTTAGAGTGAGTGTAGGACAGAGATACCCTCTGATCCAGAGGCCAGATTGGTCGAGTTGGTGTAATTGAGACATCTGACTCAGACGGACTCGGCCCTCCACAGCTGAGTAGACCGGCACAAAGAAGCTCTGGCTGCTTTCCAGGTTAAGTGTGCTGAGCGAGCGTGCACCACATAGATGCATGCTGCGAAGGTACAAAACACTTTCACTTGACCCTCCCCCATAGGCTGAGGACCTTGTTTGTTCAGCCATGTTAGCAGGCCTCCTCTAGCCTTGGAGTTGCAAATTGTTCCATACGTTTCTAGAAATCCCTCCAGCCATTGATAACTCCACATGAACACAGGAAAAGCAAAAGAGAGAGACCGAGAGCGGGCAGCAGTCTGACAAATAAATTAAAGATTCTCCCTCTGATCTATAAATACCACAGCTGAATAGCTCTGGCACAGCTTTCAGATTAGAAACCATCTTCAATCCAGACTTTCAATCAAATCTGTCTCCGAGGAATCACTCTCAGGCGTCAGTCACACCAAGATGAGAAAAATAAATAGGTCAGGTAGGAGCTCAGACAAGCAGCTGCACAAAAAAAATGTAGGGCCACGCTAGAAACTTGCCTTTTCTTTTTCTATCAGAGCCAGCAGTGGACCAGTCAGACGTCTGAAGTTCAATCAAGGATAACAGAGAAAATTCTGGGTCACACGCTGTATACGACTCCAAGAATACTACAGCAATTTCTGATCTTTACAAAGATGCACTTCTTGGGTTTATTTCGGTGTATGGAGGATAAAAATAACAGAACATTGTAAGAAAGCTCATTAGAAAGCTAACAAGCTGTTTGAGAACTAGAACTGATCCAACTATTGCAATATGCACATGCACAAATGAAAACTGTTGTCCCGTCACACACTTAGGCTGGAGATATGCTTGTTGTTTGTCCTTGTGTTGTGTTCGTGTCATATTTGATTATATACACACATATAATTGTCACTATGATATGTAAGGCCCTATTAAATCCGCAATCACAGAATTGCGGGCAGAATCACGAAATTGGACATTCAATGCGTAATTCAATAAAAAAGTGGAATATCATGGAAATGGCCGACATTTTAGGTAAAAGGTTTTTTTAGGAGTTAAAAAGAAACGTATCTCCCGGAAAAATGATCCGAGGGGGTCACTAAGGCTGGGGACAATGCACGCTTCACTTCCCCTCGCCCCTCTCCTCCCCTCATTCATGTTGAAGCGCCCGCATGAGACACCAACTAAGTTGGCAATGAAGCTACGAAACTCCCGGCTAACTCCAAAGTACAGAGCAGAGCAGTTTCCCAACGATTATTATGTGTCAGGCGATCAAATAGCAAGTAAGAGATGAAAAAACTCACCCACCACTAATTAGCTTAGCTCAAACACTGGGAGTCAATGGGAAGTGTTAGCCTGGGTCTACCTAATCAAACCTCTGCCTATCAGATGTTCAAAATTTTCTCAACATGCTGTTGACTGGACCCGTAAATACGTGTGAGAACCACCTAAGGAGTGACAAACACCTAAGGAAAAAGGGGGAACACAGTACTGCAGTAAAGCGGGCCACGTCCACCAAGACACTTCAAACAGTGAATTGTCTATATTTCATTACTTTTTACTGTGTCTCTGGGTTAAATTTGCCTAAAATACTAAAAACCTAAATCTCAAAAAATTAAAACAGGAAAAAAACGGAATTTGGGAAAAATTAAAACAGAATTTGGGAAAAAATTAAACAGATACTATAGGGCCCTAGATATGGTCTAATGAGTGATCGTGTTAACTGGTGGCATGCGGTCAACTGTGCTGATATACGTCATAGTCAAAGCACTGGTGAAAATAGAGGGTTTACTCTCCAGTGCTTTGTGAAGTGTTTTTTTAAACACTGTATCAATAAATACCAGAGTATATATATAATAATATATAGATAATATCACGATATTTGGCATGACGATATAATGGATTCACGGCCGCCATGCAATAATATTTTTTAATGTATTAATTTCCAACATTAAATGAGGCTTTAGGATTGGAAGAACTAAAATCAATTGCTTGAGAAATCCACACGATGGTGCTGTTGAGCCAGGTCAGACAGGTGATGTTAACTGTGCTGGAGAGAAAACAATCACAGCTGCACAGGAGAGAGAGTCAAAAGGAAGGCACCATCGACATCAAAATCCATTGAGTGGACTTATTTTGCACTTTGAAAAGGAAATAAGAGATGGACATGACACATGGGGATGCATGACATTAAAATAGTGGACATGACGTGAAAGCTGACGACAGCAAAGCTAATGAATGCTAAGCCAACGCTGCTGATAAACCAGCCAACAGCTGAATGCTTAGCTTGTCAAAAGCTTCCTCCAGTCCTGAGAAATCTTATAAAAGCTCAGTTCATTACTAACTTAATGTGCAAAGACCTAAGGGCTCAGCATGTTGTGGAAAACAAGGGCTGCTGTTACATAATGGCTGCCATCTCTTAAGAATTACTTCAACAACAACAGCATTAAAGCTCTTCAGAGCAGTGAAGCTAATAGCTGAAGAGAGGCTGAGCACAGCAGAGCAGGATGCATTGGCTGGCTACAAGTGGACATTAGTCTGTGAGTATTACTCCTGTTTTGTAAATTTGTAAAAAGGTCAGTGGTGCAGTCTGATAGTGCGCTTGGTAAGTAATTGGAATGGTTGCAGGTTCAAGCCCAGCTCCTGCTGTCACATGGTGATGCGTCCTTGGGCAAGACACTTAACCCCATGTTGCTGCCACTGCTGCGTCAGTGGTGTGTGAATGGGCATGAAAGGGTGTGAATGTGTTGGCTGATACTGATGGTCAACTAACATAGAAACTCCAATCATCAGTGACTGAATGTGAGAGTGAATGGGTGTGAATGGGTAGATGTGATTTACCATTTAGTCCATTTACTCAAATACTGCGTTAATATCGTATCATTGTGCCACTGGCGATTCCCATCAGTCATCAGCAAGATCAACAGACATGTTTGTGTCCATGCAGTGCCATCTTCACATAATTTCTGACCAGCAGAAAATCCTTTCAGCTGTCCTGATGTTTTCTATTCAGGCTAAACACTAGGGCTGAATGATTTATCGTTTTTGGATCGAAATCGCAATTTCATACAATGCAATCATGTGATCGCCGAAGCTGCAATTTTTTGCAGCACTCCCTGACTGACCCAGGATCTGTTGTGTCAACTATTTTAAGCATACTATTTTACAATTTTGCAGGCAATTTGCATTTATGGAAGTGCTGGCAGGCAGGTCAACAACTCTAAGCTTCTGTTTAGGAGTAGAAGGTGGAGTATCCTTGAAATAATGAAAACAGATTATTTATCATCAATATTAGATGATGAATTATGTGTTATGTGCTTTTGGTCATTGATTTCCTTACTGTTGTCTATTCTGTAAACATAGTGAGCATTGCACTGAAGCTTGATTTGAAGAAAATCATGAATCAAATTGAAATCGCAATATCTGCCAGAAAAATCACAATCAGATCTTTTCCTGAAATCGTTCAGCTCTACTAAACACTATGACTTACTTTAGTCTCCAACTACCTCTACCACCTAATTATCAGTAACTATGCTGCTCAATAATTACTCAACATTACTGATTTAGATCCTTTTTTACGTAAATGTCACAGTTTGCAGGTGTCCGCTGGAGCTAGATGTGATAAACCCTGCCGCTGATTTTTTTTTACCTGGGGAGAACCTGTGACATTTGTTCAGGCAAAACATTTCTAAACATCTCTGTTGCTGCAGGTTTGAGAGCAGGTGAATCTTTGAAGAGCTCCTCTGGGTCATGCCGACTGTTAACGGGTGACAAGCTTGTTATGTAACAAAAGAGAAATTCTTCTCCATTAAAGCTCACAGCTGTTTTGTCATCCTCTCAATAAGCTGTGGTAACATCCCCAAAACTTACTTTTGCTTTTTTATAGTCTAAAATATTAATCCACTATTGAAGTCTGAGCTGAAACTGAATAAAAACTTTAAATAAATAATATCACATCAATATATCTTTATTTATTAGTCTATTTGCCTGTGGGATTAAATTGATTTTTTTCAGTCTGTCAATTCGTCCTCACTATAGGATTGTGTTGCTTCTTGAGATCTTTACCTCTGCAAAGGAGGTTATGTTTTTGCTGGCGTGTGTTTGTTTGTTTGTTTGTTTGTTTGTTAGAAAGATCACACAAAAACTACAGGACGGATTTTGCTAAATTTTCAGGAGATGTTGGTAATGGCTCAACTTAGAAATGATTAGATTTTGGTGGTGATCCAGATAACCAGCATTAATGAACAATCATTATTGCTCAATAACTGTCTAATAATGATATCAACATGATTCTGAGTGCTAGGTGTGGGTTTTCAGGGTCAAGGAATTATATTATGATGGTAACTTTATCTTTATACTTTCTAGTTTTAAATATATTTGGCCTTTTTTGATCATAAAAATGCTCCTTATATGCATCTTTGGCGAACTTCTAAAATATTAAATTCATCAAGACAATACAACCTGAAAAACTGCATCTACTGCATTTATCACAGATGATCAGAACTAAAACAGGGATCTTATAGACGTTAAACATGTGGGGCTGCTATTTAAAAAAAAAAAAATACTTAAAACAAGGAAAGAAATGCACTAAAAAAAAGACACGGCATTTATCTGGAAAGCTCCCTTAAAAAATTGCAATATTTATCGAAAAATACTGCAATATTATTTTGTCCCACTATTGTTCCGCCCTGCTCTATAGACGTGTCTTCACTCTCTAGTCGAGCTTTGTGTCTTTCTGTAAAAACTGGAAACATTAAGCCTCTCTGGGAGAGACCATAATTGCTGCTAATAGACGTAGCTCATGCAATTTATGCAAATCGGGTAGAGATGAGAAAGCTTGGCAGGGATCTCTCATGCTCTCACCCTCTTGTGACATAAACAAATCAGAACACCTTGATAAATGTCTGTGATTATTTATTTGAATAAAGGCTCCGTGTTTGAGCAGGTGTTAGCTGTGATGATGGTTAAGCAAAAAAAAAAAAAAAGTCTGTTAACTTTGAAAAGCTGTGATACCAGGATTAAAAGAAGTCCCTCTACTTCATTATGACAGCTTGCTGTGATATTAATTGAATGAAACAAGCATCCCAGTGCAATTAACCCCTTTAAGACTAGAGGAAAATCTTTGAGATTCTTCACAAAGCCTGGAGTTGATTTGTATTCATAGCAAGAGCAAAGAGTCAGTTATCATCCAATCATTTTAATTAGGCAGAATTAGAGAAGAAGCTGCAGCTACAGCAGCTTTTAGAGGCCTGATCAGTAGAATGATAATATTGTCCACTGCAGTATAATAGTGGAGCTGGTTTGCTCTAGTTGGCTGTGGAATGTACATGTGTAATAATCAATCTAATTTAATCACAGACCATTAAAAGCAAACTTGGGCCATTAACTTTAAACCAAAGTTAAAAATAAAACTTTTCAGGGTGCAGTAATAAAGATTTCAGGAAAAGCCATGACAGGGGACTTAAGCATGTCACAGGTCAAACACAAAAGGGTGAAACAGGTTTTCAACAGGTCACACCACAGGACACAAAGCCACTTCTTTAATGAGCAATTACAACCCATTAAATCCATCTTTTGAAAAACACTGCAATTTGGACCTTAGATGGTACAAAACATATGAATTAACCAGGAGATTATGGATGGAAATTGATTCAATTGTATTGGTACCAATGCCTTTATCAATTCTGTCTATTAATCCAATTCCTTACCTATTCCCTCGCTGAATCAAGGTTCCTGAGGAAAAAAAATCAGCCTACACAGTTTCTCTGTGTCAACAACATCAAACACATAACACCCCTGATAATAAATGTCATGCTACATAGATGAATGCTTCTGCAAGTTGCCCTTACTTAAAACCCCACAGAGACCAGATTTTATGTAGTTTGCATCAAGCCACACTTTTGACCACTTCTGTCTGCCATGATTATTTTTTTTATTCTTTGTTTATTGTGTTTACTAACTCTGTAACAAGAACATGACCTACTTGATTTGCAAGGAATCCAGAACAAAGTGGAAGGAATTGATAAGGGAATTGTTAAGCAATAGGACAAATGATATTGGTTCCTTTGGCTATTTGTTATTGATTCCCAACTGGAATGGGTTTCTCATCCCCAGAGGAGAAACATAAAGATTCTAGTTTCAGAGTTAAAGAAGTTCAATGGAAAATCAGCCTTGTTACCCCAATATGTTCAGTAAAATCATTTTGGATGTTAAAAAACAGCCAAAATACACTTATCAAAGAAAACAACACTGGAATAAAACATAAGAATATATGCCCTCACAAAGGGATAGTTCAAACTGTTTTAAGTGGAACTATCTGAGGTACACTTTAATAAGCCAAAGTGATTCCAATTAGCTCTGGTCCTGTAAGGAGACAGCCTGTACTTTGCTGCTGTAGGGGGGCACAATTAGAGCGGCCACAATTTAGAGATTTTTAGTGGAAAAAAAAAAAAGAATTGGTTGACTGTGTCCACTGGACAAATTCACAGTACTTTTACTGTCTGCAAGCAAACCCTTGTCTTTGTGGTACTTTGATACACCATGTATGCATTTACACACTTCTTCAATCTTTTACATTCCAACTGTTAAGGTCATTTTTTTGGTTCCATGCTCTTCAACCTGGAGCAAAGTACCAAAAACAAAAGGGCTTGTAGGTGAAAAGTAAAGTGATGCAGATTAGGGGCGCACAATGTCATTAGAAGATACAGATCCCATATATTGGCAGTAATATTGGCAGAATGTGGACATGTACCACTATGGTTTACTGCATTACTAAATATCCGTTTTTATAAATCAAAAGTATAATTCAGGATAGCTTAAATATTGTTTTTTTGCTTCACATCCATTTCTAACACAAAAAAGTTGTCACCATCAAAGGAACAGCTCTGCATTCTTGACAAAAGAAGTATCTGTTCTTTTATCAGTACCAGTGATAATGAGATTGGAAATATCAGCATGTCGGATGTCGGCAAAATTCCAGTACTGTGCATCCCTGATGGAAATGTGTCCAACTAGTGTGCAGTCAATCCATTAAGGTTTTTCTATTTTTCACCCATTAATCACCAAGTCACAGCAGCTCTTGGTCCCATCTGCAGCAATGAACAGCCCAGTTTCTATTCCAGTTCTCTTACCCCTGTGTAAGAGTCGACCATGTGGCTGATGCATTTACTATTGACATCAACTTCATCCATTTAAAGATTTTTTAACTATCCCTTTACCCATAAGTATACTTATATTTTGACCTTATCTGGGTCACTGGAGGGCCAATGCAACACTTTGAAGCTCCACTGGAGCATTGGGGCCATCCTCTTTGATGACCTACACTTGTCAAAATAAGAAACCCCTCCTCGGAGCCAGAGGTCATACCCTGAGGGATCAAAGTTCCTCTGGAGAGCACCTTGCTAACTTTAGCTCATACTTTTAGCTGTTGCGGGGAAACTGAAGAGCTAAACAGACAATGCTTTGATTTAGCATTGAACTATCGCACTCTGACTTTCATTCATAGCTGTAATTTCTCCATGATAACATACTGCCTCTGAATTCCGTTACAACACTGGCTAACGCTAGCAGCACCAGTGTTGTTGTTATTCCTGAACGTTCTCTGCTGCTACGATGAAGCTAAATGAGGCTCTGTGGGCTAAACTTCAGGTCAGAACAAACGAAAATGTTAGCAAGTAAGCTACTATTAATAAATACTTCTGTTTGGGGCCCCGGGAGACGTTAGCTTGTGCGACCGTTTAACCTCACGCGTTCCAGCACACAAACAGCCCCTCGTGCCAACCGTGACACCGAGTGCCCACAGAGAAACAAAACGTCGCCTTACCTTTACCGTACACCCTGTGGCCTCGCTCCTCTGTCTGCCCGCTGTCCCTGGATGTTTTTCCTGTTATTCTACACCATGTCTCCCTCCTTGTACCCGCCAGGCTCCGTGCAGACCATCAGTAGAGCGGAGGGTGGGCCAGAGCAACTCTTTCCATTTGCATTCCACACTGGTAACATGACGCGGTTCTGACCAATAGGAGGAGAGTATGGCCGCTGGCCCCGCCCCTTCTGCTGTCAATAAATAGGGCCCCTCGATCCCTCCGCCCTTCATGTCCTCTGCTCCATGCGCCTGTCAGGAGGAGACCGTTGTCCTCATCTCCATAGTAACAAGAGGATTAAAAACTGGAACGTGTTAGCCTGTTAGCTCTGCAGCTAACATAAGGATTTTACCTTCTGACCTTCAAAATACTTACGCACAACATTTTGCTCCAAAAAAAAAAACTACAAAAAAAATCATAAATATATTCTTTCAAACTTGTTTCCATATTTTTAAAACCAACATTAGTCTTCATATATTTTTTTAACCCTCAAATTACTAGCTTTTGTAATGATGCAGCTCCATGTTAACGTCTAAAAAGACTATAATGAGTTGTCTTCAACATACTTAATTCATTCTGGATTGTTTAATTATTCAAATGCATAATTATTTTTTGCTCAATGTCAAATGCTCACATTAAGGTCCCGTTGCACAAAAATGTGCAACTGACGAAAATGTAATAAATAATAATTTTTCAACTATTTTCCATAAATTAATAGACCATAAGTCCTCATCATATATATTCAATATTTCTAATTTTTAGCATTTCTAACCCTTAGCTTGACAAGTTTTTGCCATGATTCAGCTCTTTATCATGGTCTAAAAACACTGCAATTTTGTTTCTTTTCAACATTCTTAACACAAACTGGATTATACATGGTTTGATTATTGCAGTCTGGTATATGTGAGAGATAAGCAGCAACATTTATTTTAATGCATTTTTTTAAGTCAAACACTCACAATAAGGTCCCGTTGCACAAAACTGTACTTACAAAAAAAATATAGCTGAATGAATTTATGAATTATAATTTTAAACTATTTTCCATAATCTTTAAACCAGTATCATTCCTCATCAATACATATCAAATATTACTATTTTTTTTTAACCTTTTAAACCCTTAAATTGCCAAGTTTTTGTCAAGATGCAGCTCCATCTTATGGTCTTAAATCACTTTAAATGCTTTATTTTCAACGTATTTAATACAAACTGGATTATTTATAGTTTATTACAGTCTTGCACATGTTTGATATAAGCAGCAACATTTATTTTAATGCATTATTATTTTTTCATAATGCCAAATACTCACAGTAAGGTCTGGTCACACAAAAATGTGCCTCTTCAAAAATCAAGCTGTAAGAATTTATGAATTATAATTTTAAACTGTTTTCCATAATTTTGTAAACCAGCAACAGTCCTAAGCACATGTCAAATATTATTAAACATTTTAAGCATTAAATTGCAGCTCCATCTTACCTTAAAAACAATTAATGATTTATTTTTAATCAACTTTATGCAAACTGGATCATTTATGGCTTGATTATTGCAGCCTGGCATCTGCGAGAGAGCTTGTGTGGACAGGTATTTTCTCTGTTTTGCATATATGGTAAAAGTGAGATAGGAAATCCCTAAGAGCGCAAATACGAAGCCACAGGAGGGTCTCTAACAGGAATAGGATGGAAATCAGCTGTCAGCACACACAGTGAATCATTTCTGAGTTCAACATTAAATGTCTTTATGATGCAGATCTAGGAGGACATAATGATCTGACTCTTTCCTGACATGCATTGGCTTGATTCCTGCTCTAAACAAACAAGAGAAAAAACAAAAAAGTGTGGAGCTTGCATTGTACGCAGTGTGGAGGTAAGAAATCACGATGCTACATTAAAACAAGAATCAAGTGTAAATTTGAAATACGCCAAAAAAAGGCCAGAATATTTTAACAAGTATCAATAATAATACTTATGATGGAATAATAAACTAAACTTTATAAATAAAATTCAAATAAAAATGCACCATTTCATCCTCTTCTCCACCACTGCCAGGCAGAATAGCCCCCCACTCCCTTCTGGATCAGTTTATTAAGTCAGCTGGAGCCTGCTACCCCCGCACACAGCAGCATTCAGGACTGCACTGGCCAACATCTGCAGCATCGTCCTGCAGATGTGTAAAGACCTCAACCTCCTCAGGAAGTAGAGGCTCAGACATTTCTTGGAGGTGGCCTCTGTGATTTTGGTCTGGTCCAATTTATTTATTCAACTGAACGTAGGATGAAAAGGATTCACGAATCATTGTCCTCTGTTTTTATTTAGATCTTACACAACGTCCCAACTTAATTGGGATAGGGTCTGTACTTAATTTTGTTTGACATGCATTTGGACTGTTTTCTCATCACAGGTTACAAGATAAGATTGTTATTGTCTCCAATACATGAGGAGAATTATGTTGCGTAAAAATAGGATTATTTCTAACAATAAACACAGACAGATGGAAAAATGCTTGGTAGGCAGTTTTCCCAAACAAACATTTCTCACTGTCTTGGCAGAGGATTTACAGGTGGAACAAATAGCCTGACATCTCACTCCCACAGAGTGTCAACATCATTATTGTTTCCAGAGGACTGGAATGGAGCCATCGTTAACAGGATTAGTCACACCTCTGTTTGACGAAGCAAAATGCTGGCTGTGTCAAATCACTCCTCTAATTCTTATAGATTATACAGTATAAAAACAGTTCTGATGCAGGAAAATTGAATGTTTGGATTATAAATTGATGATTATGTTTTGCATAACCCCTGGAGCGTGTCCTGTCTTGATTCTGTCTTCCATCAATGTTTAATCCCTCTGTGTGATTTTTTGAGCTTTGTGGTTGTTGTATTTGTTCAGTATGTCTCCGTATTAAAGACGATGAGCTTGTCAATCAGGTCGCACCTGTTTGAACAGCACATCATCCAGAATCTACAGCACATCTTGCATGATTAATACATTTTTGTCACCCTTAAATGACCATATTGCTATTTCAGTGATGTTATAGTCAATACTCTGCTACATGTGATATCCAGTCCTCTTCTTCCTGTCTGAGGAAAAATGATCTCTCCATTTTATAGGCCCTGGGGGAGCAGGCATGTTTTGGTGGCTCTATAACCCCCCACCATGTGAAGTCGCAAACCCAAATGAATATCAAACAAACTTCAATCAATCTTTATTTGTAAAGCACAAATTTATAACAAGTGTATCACAAGGCACTTTACAGTAGAGCAGGTTGAAGCCATACTCTTCATTTTACAGATACAGTGCTCAGCATAAATGAGCACACCCCTTCAGATTTGTCTGAAAATCTTTAGTTTCCTTTCAAAATCCAAATTTTCTATGGCATACTTTACCACAAAATACTCCCCCAAATATGGGCCGTTGATTGCAAACAAGATTTTTTAAGTTGCACACAAAAAAGTATTTTTCTCAATTTAAGATCAGGATGCAAAAATTAGTACAACCCAATCAAAGGGGTGGGAGCAAAGCTAAATTTTAGTTATCATATTACCCTTATTTCATCTTATGGTAAACTCGGCTTTGTCAAAACTTTGGAAATTGTTCTTTTGTTCATTTAGATATTGATTAATACATTACTTTTAAAAGGGGTTGTACTCATTTATGCTGGGAATTGTATATATTTACAAATATGAAATACACATATGTACATACATACATACATATACATGCATCCAAACCTAACAAAATGGAAGCCCAGACCATAAATCTGTCCTCATCATATATGTCTCTGCTAAATATAGATTTATTAAAGGTAAGACCCTTGAGATGTGACATCTCATTTTCAAGAGGGTCCTCATGCATATGGTTATAAAGGTATTATTATGAAGGTATAATCAGTAACAACCATGGATAGAGAGGTCATTATAATATTAACATTAACATCTATAATGATATAAACTGAAGAGGAATGAAGTTTAATTATATCACAGTGTCTAGTTGAACTGCCATTAAATTGAGTTAAAATGGTCTGAAAATAAGAATTGATGGGTAGAGCACTTGAAGTCGAGCAGGTCATCTATGATTGTTTGTAATATATGTGTGCTGTTTGCAGGAACTACCATGTATCTAGTTTTGTTATCTCTCCGGAATTAATATCAGGAATTGTAATGATCGTGGATAAGGGCTAAGGGAAAGGTCAAATGTTTGTTATTGTAGTTACTGAAGCTTGTAGGTCCACAGCAGCAAAGCCATTCAAACCAATTATCCTGTGAAGCCTACAAGACAAGAACCAAAGATGAGTACAGGAGCAAACGAAAAGGGCTAAAGAGATATAGAGAGAAAGGACGGAGAGAGTGTTGGAGAGGGAGGCGCTCAGTGTGCCACATACTCTGGCAGTCTAAGCCTATTGCAGCTTAACTATGAGCTGGTACAGGCCTGAGGTCATATTAGTCCAAAGACTCCTTAGGATGGCTGGACCGAGCACCCTCCTCCTTCATGCTAACTCTCACTGCCCACCAATCCACCAAGAAAACCCTCTTTATCATATTTATCTACTATTTATAGTGACCTAAACAGCACTGCCACCTTCATCAGACTCAGGCTCCGTGCATGCCGACCCCATCAGACTCACTTATGCACTATTGGTTGCCGAGACTTAGTCATATCAATGAGTCAACCCCAAAGTAAATAAGATGGATTTCTCCCTTTAAATGTTGTAGTTCTGTTAAATATGTCTCTCTGTTCTAGTTTTAAATTGTTGCCATTATCGCTATAATTCATTCCCTCTTAACTGTCCCCAGACTACACTGTCCAGGCTCTAAACCCACCCTCAGTATACACTTGGACATGCAGAGCAGGGTAATAAGACCAACAGCTGTAAAATGCTAATGTTTCAATGAGATGCTATTGTGTTTTCTGGAATATGAGCTGGGAGCACATTCAGCGGCCTGCAAACACTGAATAATTGATCAGACTATGACTTATTTGGTTGGCCTCTGAGTTAATTATTCGCTCTTTCATGCCTCCCTCGATAACCCACTCACAGCATCAGCATGAGCACAGGATCATTTCAGCTAATCCCTAAAGACGCGTTATGGACTCACAGCCGGGCAGGCACGGCATACTGTGTGATATTAATGCAGCTGAGGGGGTAACCCTGGATTCAAAACTGCTCTGCCAGGGCCCAGATATACCATCGGAGAGAATGTTTACACGGAATAATAGTGTCAGGTGTAATGTAATGTATGAATATTCTAAGTGAATATTTATACGGCTATCTGTTCAGTTCAGCTGACTTAATTGTGCAGTTCAACAAAGTCAGAGAGCAAAGTTTCCCATAGTGATGAGTCTAATTTTAGACAGAAGCTTAAACTGTAAAGTGGGGAGCCCATTTTCACTCAATTTTAAATCGAACTCAAAATGGATTTTTTAAGAAATTAACTCTGACTGGGCTTCTGGTTTGGTGAAGTGATAAGCAACCAGGCACGACCCATAAACATTCTTCTGCCGGCCCAGGTTCTTATCCAGCCGGTGGCCAGTTTGCAGAGTGTCCTCCCCCTACTCTCTCACCCTCTTTCACAAGCCTATCCACTGTCTCTCTCTCTCTCTCTCCAGTCAATAAAGGCACAAAATGCCCCCAAAAAATCATAAAAAAAAAACAACTGACAAACCCAAATTCTAATGAAGTTGGGACGCTGTGTAAAACACAAACAAAACAGACTACAATGTTCTACTGAACCTGCTACAAAGACAGGAAATATTGTTCAAACTGATAAACTTCATTGTTTTTATGCAAATATTCGCTCATTTTTATTTTAATGCCGGCAAAATGTTCCAAAAAAGCTGGGACAGGGACATGTTTACCACTGTGTTACTTCACCTTTCCCTTTCAGCAACACTTAAAAGTGTTTGGGAACTGAGGACACTAATTTTTGAGGCCTTATGACTGAAATTCTTTTCCATTCTTGCTTGATGTGCAACTTCAGCAGCTCAAGAGCCTGGGGTCTCCGTTGTCATATTTTCTGCTTCATAATGTGCTGTACATTTTCAACTGGAGTCTGGTCTGCAGGCAGGCCACTGTAATAGATGAACTCTTTACTGCAAAGCCACGCTGGTGTAACACGTGCAGAATGTAACTTGGCATTGTCTTGCTGAAATAATTACAGCTCCTGAGCCCTTGTGGTAATATCCTTAACAGAATGATGTTGATTTTAAATGCAGTGCTTCCTGAGGGTTAAAGGTCACAGGCATTCAAAGTTGTTTTTAGGCCTTGCCACTTACATGCAGAGATTTCGAGGGATAAGTAAGATTCTTTTGTTTTACATTATTTAGATAAAGACATGGGGTTTTAAATTAACAGAACCATCGTCAATAATTGGGTAATATTTGTCTAACCACCAGGTAAAATTTTAAACTGTCTTAAGTTTGACATTTGGACTCATCAAATAAAGTGGAAAATCAAAATTACAGTCATGAGTCAACTCTAAAATATTCCTGTAAAAGGACTTCCTCATACTGAAGTATTTTTATTGAAGCTTCCTTGATGATCTCACGTGTAACCGTGGTGAATGTAAATTCTGTTTATTTCTCAATGAGATCTTTGACCCTATTGTTCAGGGAAATCCTGCTGTCATTGTTCCTGGTTGTGTTGCAACAGAAAGCTTGGAAAACGTGTGATGCAACACTGACTTGTGTCCTGCAAACACTGAGATCACTCTCTCTAGACTCCTCAGTTGAACTTCATTTATTTTTATTTTTGTTGAGTAGCCTGTATACTGATGCTGAACAAAAATGATTGCTGCAAGTTAGTGACTTATCTGTAAGTTTCATATGTACAAAAAAACTTTGCAGTGGCTATCTTTAAAATGCAGTTACACTTTTCAGATGTATAAATAATCTTCCTTCTCAACCAAGTCAGCAGCAAAAAGACTGCAAAGGCAACAAAAGGCTTAGAAAACTGTCAGGAAAGTAGCAAAAAGGTATATCTGGTCAGGTCAGGTACGGAAGCATGTGTAGGACAGTGGCAAAAAAGCTGGAAAAGTGGTTATAATGCTGGATAAAAACAAAAGGCAGGACAGAAGTAACAAGGCTGGACATGGGGTACAAAGTAAGACAGTTCCAAAGAGGATAGGCAATGAGGCCGGAAAAGGGCAAAAATAAATAAATAAATAAATAAATAAGGCTGGAAAAAGGCAGGACAGAAGAACATGAGGCAGGACAGTGGGACAGGACTGGACAAGGAGACAGAGGTTTGACAGAAAGGTATGACTGTAGCAAAAAGGCATAACAGTGAAAAATGTTGGACAAAGGCAAAACAAAATCTACATTAAGACATGATAATGGGGGAAAGCCACAACAAGAACAAAAGTTGTCTAAACAGAAGGCAAGACTGTGTCAGAAAGGCAGGACAGGGGGGAAAAGGCAGGAGAGAGATTCAAAGGCTTAGCAAGAGAAGAAGCAGGGATTTAGCAAAAAGGCAGGACAGTTGGTAATAGGTTAGACAATGGCAAAAAAAAGCTTCACAGAAAGGCAGCACAGTGGCATAATGGCAGGGCAGTAGATATAAAGCAACCATTAAAAATATGAACAACAGCAAAAAGGCAGGAGAGTAGCAATGAGGTGAGTATGGCAAAGTTCAAAAGTGGTAAAAAGGCTGGACATAGGCAAAACGATGAAAAGTCAGGGCAGAATCAAAAGTGACATACAGTGGTAAAAGGCTGAAAAGGGCAAAAAAAAAAAAAAAAAACAACAGACAAAACACAGGCTTAAAAAAATGCAAAACAAAGAAAGGAACAGAAAAGGGCAAAACATTGTGAACAAAAAGGCAGGACAGTTTCCAAAAAAAAAGGTTTTACTAACAGCAGGATAGTGGTATAGGACTTAAAAAGAGCAAAGAGGGTCAGGCAAAAAGGCAGAACAGTGGCAACGAAGCTAACCATAAGCAAAAAGGGTTTTGCAAAAAGGCAGCATGGTGTAAAACACTACGCAAAGCCAAAGGAGGTCAGATCAGAGGCAATACCGTGGCAAAAGGGCAGGATCGGGGCAAAAATGTCTCAGTGAAACAGCTGAACGATGGCACAGAGGCAGAACAGTGGGGAAAAACAGTCAAGGGTGAAAAAAAGACTTGACAAGAAGGCAGAAAGAAAAGGGAAAAAAAGGCGCGACAAAAGGGCATGACAGTGAAACAAAGCAAGGACAATAGCACAATGCTGGACAGTGGTAAAAGGCATGGCAGCTCAAAAAGGGTAAAAAGGGTTTGGATTTAATTTAAAAAAATAATTGCAGGATAGTGGTGAAAGACTAAATAAGGGAAAAGAAGTTCAACAAAAAGGCACTACAGTGGCAAAAAGGCAAAACACCTCAAAAAAAGGCTGAACAGTGGCACAGAGGCAGGACAGTATCAAAAATGCATGGCAGTGATAGAAAAAACCCACACAAGGACAGAAAAGGCTTGTCAGGAAGGCAGAGCAGTGGTCAAAAGGCTAAACAAGTGCAAAAAAAACAGGCAGGAAAAAAGGGCATGATAGTGACACAAAGCAAGATCAACAGCAAAATGCTGGGTGCTGGCAGAGGTGCAGGAGAGCAGCTATGGTTTCTGTACTGTTTGATTCTAATGATCATTAAGGTGAAGGTGGTTTTAATCATTTTTTTTACACGTGGTCTTTAGGATTTAAGAAAATGTTTATAATCTCAATTCGAGCTATGTTGCCACTACCTGTATAATGAAGGAACACTGGGTGCCCAGGGCTTAAAATTTGTCACCAAGGAAGTTAAGAGGTATCTGCATTGATATCATTTGACTTAGGAGTTACCAAAATCATATAGACGTCTTTAATTCTCCAACAACACTTTTAACAATTATCCTGTAAAAGATAAAGAATGATTTTTGGTCTATATTTTACAGCTCTGTATGAGTGAAGATGAACATCACATGACGATTTAAGTGAACTTGAATAAAGTACCAAATTTTTTTTCATCTCAGAAATCCCATACAAGCCTGGCATTTGAAGTCCTCCTGGTGTTATTACACTACTCATCCACAAGGGGGTACCATAGTGTTAAAGTCAATGAAGGACTCCCTCAGCTCAGACTCCCTCTGGCTGGTTTTGTCCTACACAGACATGGACAAAGACGAAAGCAAGGGGAAGACTTTATTTTAAATGGCATTAAAAGTACAAAATTAAACCCTTCACACAAAGCTACCAAACAGCTTTGATTTAATTGTACTTTTTGAAAAAGTTATATTTTATGTATTTGGGACTTTATGTCAGTTTAAGTACAAAACCTGAGATTTCTGGGTGAACAAACAGAGAAATTAAAGAATTTAGTTTTCCAGTTGTGTCAAACAGGGAGTCTGGGGTCTATTAAAGTTGTTTTTAAATACCATTGAGGAACGGAGATTAATTGTTCCCCTGAAACAATGAAAATTCCCGAAGTCAAAGGCTGTGTGCAGTTACTTCCTCCCAGCTCGCTCCTGCTGTGTTTGCTTATGTTATTTTCTTCAAAGACGGACTGAAACACCACCTTGATGCCTTTTTGAACTGCATTTTTTTAAAGCTTGGGAATGACGATAGAGCGGCCTCCGGCATCAAAGTTTGATTATTAGTTCAAGAATTACTCCGTTTTCTTGTCATTGTTGTGTGGCTCTCGGATTTGTCTCACTGGGTGTTTGTACAGCAGGGATGACTATTGTGAGGAAGGATATTTAGTCTGATTCAGGTCCCAGCAGACAACCCCTCCCTGCTAAAGAAGACTGAAGACTTTCAAAAAACAAGTTTGGGGATTAGAGGCCTCCTCCGTGTTGACCTCTGCTCTGTGTGGTTATTGTTCTCTGAAACTATGACTACCCATAATTACTCAAATCAACAACACATTTAAGCTGTGAAAAAAAGTTCAGATCAAAATGGAATCGGGACAAAAGGATGACCAGCAGAAAACACTTAACTGAGAAATTACATTTCTTCCTTGTTGTGTTTTTCTTCTTTAAGTTACTTAAAGGGCAGGACATGGGGTTAAAGGTAAGACGGTTCCAAAAAAGGCTGGACAAGGAGGCTGGAGAAGGGCAAAAAATAAGGCTGGAAAAAGGCAGGACAGAAGTACAAGAAGCAGGACAGTGGGACAGGACAGAACAAGAAGACAGAGGTTTGACAGGAAGGCACGACTGTAGCAAAAAGACATAACAATGTGAAAAATGTTGGACAAAGGCAAAACAAAGTCTACATTTAAGACATGATACTTGTGGAAAGACACGACAAGAACAAAAGGTGTTTAAACAGAAGGCAAGACAGAGGCAAAAAGGCAGGAGAGAGATTCAAGGGCTTGGCAAGAGAAGAAGCAAGGATTTAGGAAAAAGGCAGGACAGAAGAAAAAAGTCTGGACATGGGGTAAAAGGTAGGACAGTTCCAAAAAAGAGTAGACAAGGAGGCTGGAGAAGGACAAAAAATAAGGCTGGAAAAAGGCAGGAGGGAAGAACTAGAGACAGGACAGTAGGACGGGACTGGACAAGAAGACAGAGGTTTGACAGGAAGGCACGACTGTAGCAAAAATGCATAACAGTGTGAAAAATGTTGGACTAAGGCAAAACAAAATCTACATTAAGACATGACTGGTGGAAAGACACGACAAGAACAAAAGCTGTTTAAACAGAAGGCAAGACTGTGCTGAAGAGGCAGGACAGAGATTCAAAGGCTTGGCAAGAGAAGAAGCAGGGATTTGGCAAAAAGGCAGGACAGTTGGAAATAGGCTAGACAATGGCAAAAAAAAAAAAAAATCACAGAAAGGCAGCACAGTGACATAATGGCAAGAGAGTAGAAAAAAGCAACCAATTAAAAAATGATAAAAAGTGATGCTGAGCAAAACTGCTGGACAGAAGCAATGAGACGAGTATGGCAAAGTTTCAAAGTAGAGGCTGGACATGAGCAAAATGACAAAAAGGCAGGACAGAAGCAAAAGTGAAATACAGTGGCAAAAGGCTGAAGAGGGCAAAAAAGGGCCAGGCAAAACACAGGCTTGAAAAATGCAAAACAAAGAAAAGAACAGAAAGGGTGAAAGAATTGCTGAATGAAAAGACAGGACAAAAGGCTTGACAGCAGCACAAAAAGATTTTAACACCAAAATACAGGAATTCAATCAGAAACTGAATTGTTCTTCGGGCAAAGTGAACAACAGATTTTATCATGACTGTTTTTGCTTGACAGAGACTAACAGTGCTTATCTGGAGTTTCTTTTTAGCTGGCTCGATCCCTGTGCAGATCAGGGCCTTGCTTTGTGAAGCTTGTCTGTTCTCCCTGTGCATACATGGCTTCTCTCTGGGCACTATGGCCTCCTCCCACAGCTTATTAGGTTAATTAGTGTCTCTAAATTGCCCTTAAGTGTGGGTGAGTTTGTGAATGGTTGTCTGTCTTTTTATATGGCCCTGTGATTGGCTACCCCAATTCAAAAGAAGTCCAGACATAAAAGATCCTTTTCAACCTATAATCTATTGAATACACCAAAGAGACAAGATATTTAATGTTTGAACTGATCATTTTTATTGTTTTTTTTAGCAAATATTCACTCACTATGATTTTAATGCCTGCAACATGTTCCAAAAAAGCTGGGACAGGGGCATGTTTACCAATGTGTTACGTCACTTTTACTTTTAATAGCACTCATCATCTGGCTGAAGTAAGCAGGGACGTCCCTGAAAAAGACGTTGCATTGAAGTACTGTTATTCACAAAGTGGGGAACCTTGCCTCATTCTTGCTTTTGATGACTGAGCCAGTCAGGGATACTCCTTTTGCAAGTCATCATGACTGGCCTGTTTCCTGCTGAACTGTTCACCTTTCAAATGATCCAAACGGCTGTATTTTCAGCATTCTTTAAATTTCCCAGTCTTTTGTTGCCCCTGTCCCAGCTTCTTCGGAACGACGCGTCATAAGACTTCCTGGCAATATTTTTTCCTTTTGCTTAATCATATGTCCGTTTGTTTTTTTTAAGTAAATGAATATCAAAACATGGGGATAATGAAAATACTTCCTCAGGTGCTCTAGTTCTGACTGAAGAACTTAGATCCAGAAGCAGCTTAATTCATCTCCTTGTCTACAGAGCCTGAATGACCCAACACATCAAACCCTCTCATTACTTCAATTTCCTCACAGCCAATCAAAATAATAGGATTTTTGACATGAAAATTACAGCATGCGGCCCAGAGTGCAGTGATGTGTGCTGAAGAACAAGGGTGCAGTGTCTTTCCTGGAGTTCTGCTAATGAATAGACCATACAACTACTTGTTTGCTGTGTCTCTTCTTTACCTTTTAGCTCGGCTTACTCTTTTAATTGTCAATAAATTACACTTTTTAATGAGCCTCGTATTAGTTCACTGCAAAATCATGATACAAACTGACAGTGTCAACAAGATACAAGCATGATTTTTGATTCTGTAATAAGTGTAATGAATGTTTAGCTCTAACTTTGAGTATTGTTTGTCCGCTGCAGCTTCCTGCTTCCTGCTTCCACACCTGCTGAATACCAATCATTCATCATCGTGCACTTCTTCATTCCAGTGACTCAGGCAGGTGTTTACCTCTGCTCCTCTTCTGTTTGATGGAGGATTAACATCTTAAAATAACCAGATTACAAACTCCCCTAAAGCAGCATTATTAGTAGAAACAATAGTCGTCCTGTTGACAGGTTTTGACAGACGATAAGGTGAAACAATGTGGATTTGAAGAAGGAGATATTAAAAATGAAACAGGGCATTTGGAAAAACATTACTGAGACAAACTTTTGAGCTGGATGTCCAAAATTTAATGAAATACCAAGATTACAATGTTTGAAGATGGGGTGAAACAGCTACCAGCTTGCAGTTTTATTCCAGGAAACATGGAGGGATTTTGACTGACTCTCACAGCAACCGGTTGCGCTCAGCTTGCCTTCGTGCTCATTTTTAACAGCAAACATGGAAAACACCTCAAAGGAAAGCCTTCGCTCAGCTGTTGTGGACTTCCTCCAACTGCCATCATCAACGGCAATAGGAAAAAGCAAGAGGTAAATGGTTAGAATGAGCTAAAAGAGGAGCGTGTCTGTACTTGTTCAAGCCGGCAGCAGACGAGGCTGATAGCAGGGCTGGTGACCAACAACCTTGCAGTGCAGCTGGATCTGCCTGATGTCTGTAATCAGGCAGATCCATCTTGCCAAGATCCAATTTACAACAATCATGCTCAGCCTGAAGCGACGCGGCCCAATCAGTATCTTTTGAGCAGGAGTAGGTGGGAGCTAGAACTATGACGACAGCAGGAAGAGACTGCTCGTACAGAGCAGATGCTTCCAGCTTCATTAGCAGTTTCATCAGATCTGGACCGTATTTATTTTTTAAATAATAGAGAGACTGTTTTTGCTCCTCTTCTGACATGTTTTGCCCTTAGTTTGTTCTACAAAATGGCTCTTGTTTTGTCCTTTACACTGTGGCAGTAGCAGCTGCATGCTTCTACATCTGACTGGCCTGTAATAAATGTGATTGATAGAATGATTATCCAATCACTGGTCAGATATGCTTTTGAAATGTTCTGCCCATTCCCAAACACTTTCTATGGACTGTTGCCCAGATGGACTAGTGAGATATACTAAACGGTCCATGTGGTGGGTCACATTAGGTGACCTGGGCCAGATGAACTAATACCCCTTTCCCACCCATTTAACGTGTTTAAAAAAAACCTGTTTAAACACGTTAACAATCAGCTCCTGTCGGCAGTGGGAAAAGGCTCTAATCAGCATTTAGACCCGGGTCGACTGACCCTGCAAGCGACATGGGTTTTTATCGGCTCACCTCCAATTGGCTCCAGTGGGAATGTCACACCTGGGTGAATGCACTAATTTACGGGATGATGTGGCTGAACGTGCCTATGAAATTATATTGCGCCCGTCTCCTCCATCTGTAACTTTCATGAATCTTTGCCATCTCAGCAACAAATTCCATCCTCCTTTGTATCATCAGCGCTCAAATGTCGTTCAGTCTGTGCTGAGTTTGTACATTTTTAAAGAGGGGCAAAAGTACAAAGTACGGAAAACAGTTGACCACTGTGTCCATGGCTTCCATGTTTCTTTCCTTTGTTTATCAGCTTGATGATATCATCTTGACACACCAGAGGAAATAATCCAGCCGCGCAGCGTGTCTATTGGTGATTAGACCCGGGTCTGCTGGCAGTGGGTAAAGAGTCACTTGCTGATTGTTAGCGGGTTTTTAACCTGTTGAAAAAACCTGCATTTACCCGCTAATTTTAGTGGGGAAATGGTAATAGTTTGGTGCCCCTTGGCAAGAGCTCTTAAGTGCCCTTTCAGAAATTAGCTGTCCTCCAAACCAACCAGTACTTACTGCACCACCAGACTGGACTGGTGTATCATGGCACCAGTCCAGTCTGTGCCATGATACACAAGGGTCATCAGCAAGGGTACTTTCCAGACCATATGAATCAAGTGCTTTGATTATTTAAAATGGCACTGATGTGGAATTTTCGATGAATAAAAAATAAAACTGGGGGAGAAACCCCTATAAAGACTGAACTGTACCCTAATAGGCCCAATGAAGCCCTCAGTATTTATAATTATTTTGTTAGGTCTTGATTGAATTACTGTTTGTATTTTATCATGTATCAAATAAAAGTACTGCATTCAGCAAATAAGCATGCCATTACGACATGAATGAGTATCATATAATCTGTTAAATTTTCCCCATGGGATGCTATGCTGCCTATCTGGTGGGGGACACCAACTCATAAGCCCCTCTAATGGCTCAAAAATGGTTGGAGCCTCTACTTAGGCATAATTTGGTCAATCATTGTGCAGTATTTTCTCTTCTCATTATTAAAAATATATATATAAGCTGTTAAAGAATGCAAATGCAAGTCTCTATAAGATTTTGATTTGAATGTTAATTCTCACACACTAAATTATGCCAAATATGCCTGAGCCAAAGTTTTCAGATTTAGAGATTTGGGGATTTAAAGATTTATAATTAGCATTAGTGAAAACAAGCTACTCTCACCTGGCTTCCTGGGCGTGTGGGAGGTTAAATAAGGTGACCCAACAGCAGCAGAGAAGGCGGGACATGAAAGCAGCCCTGCTCTACCAGAAACGATGTTATGGTTTCACCTACTACTGCTGAATTTCTAATGAATTAGAAACCTGATCTAGCTGGGTGGAAGTACTGTCAGCTGGTTATGGAGCTTTTTTAGGTCAAAGTAAGGTACTGATGTGTTTTACTGTTTGGTTAATATTTCATAATGCAGCCTGTTACCCTTCCAAAAACAACCAGCTGGCCCTGGTCAACAAGTCAAGAATGAATAATTGCATGTTCAATCTGTCTTTCCATGTTTGAGTTAGCAGTGTTACTTAACTCGGTGTCCCACATAAAGTAACACAATAACATTTAACAGCATGAAAACACATCAGTGGGTTGTATGAAAAGGTACAGAGGCACTTGCAGGAGAGATGATTGAGTATAATGACATCAAACCTGATTTTTTGTTTCACTTGCCACCCTGTGCCTTCCTAAGATCTTGTGCCCCTGGGCCTGTTTGCCAGACTGGTTCATCCGGCCTTGCTGGTGACTGCAGGGCACAGTGATGGAACCATGTTGTCTGAATCATATTACAGAGGTTATATAAACACCTGGACAAGCTGTGAAGAGTTCAATAAGGTGTTTTATTGGACACAAAAACAACAAAACCTGCCCAACAGACCTTGTTGTCCTCAAATATGCCTGACATTTCATTTTACAGGGCTCATGTTATATTTGATAAAACAGAGAGGATATAGCCAAAATTACATTTCTAACAGTTTAGAGCCAAACAGTGACTCGATGGGGACTTTAGGTGCAACAAATGTGTGTGACAAAGCCCAAAGCTCTAATTTATTACCTCACTATCTCTCAAGGTCTTTAAAATACATATCAAGGAGGGATGCACAATATTATTAGAGCAATATCGGTATCTGCAGATTTTTTGCTGATATTTTGATTGTAAAAATTATCCATATTTTGCCGGAATATTGACCTTAAATGTACCACAGTGGTTTACCTCTGCATCACTGAATTTCTGCTTCTATAAATCAAAAGTATTATTCATAAAAATGTTATTTTACTTGCTTCACATCTGCTTTAAACACAAGTAAAATACAATTGAAATCAACAGTTTTATGGTCATTTCCTCATCATTAAAATATAGCTAAAAGTAAACTACATGAAAAAATAATTAATTGATAGAGTACATCTATGTGGCACCTCTTTACAGCAACAGCAACTGTTTTAAAACTCTAATGCTAATGCTAACAAGTTGTCAAAACCATCAAAAACATCACAAAACATTGATCTAAAGTTAAACAATTGAGTTATTAAAGTCAGTTTAATACGAAAGATGTGTTAATGAATGAATAAATTAATTTTATTTCCAACATGCATACATAGAAATAACGATACAGACACAGTTTCACATACAAAGAGAAAAAGGAAATAAAGTATTTATACACATTCGAAAAGGAGTAGGAAATACTTTTTGAATTCCTACCCCTTATTACTGTTTCTCATGGGTGGTATAAAAATATATCCTGCTTTAACATTTATGCAAATATGTTATACATGTATACACTACAAAACATATAATCCATATGAATATGTTAAGACACATATACACTACAAAATATATAATAAAAACATATACATATAACATATAAGTATCGATATAGATATAATATACATATGCAACATAAACATCTATATAAATGTAATTTGAACCTATGCACACATACACATGCATACTCACATGCACATACATTTTATGTAAATATCCATATTAATATAATGAGGATTATATGAAGATTTTGGTGGTGATCCCAAAACATCTTGATGGGAATCCAGGTTTGATGGGCAGTTTTCCACATTTTTGACAGTAAGTCACATGTTAATGTTGGAAATGACTTGGCAGAGGTTTGTGCTCTCAGAGCACCTCTGTTTAGGCATAATTTGGTCATTTATTGTGGAGTATTTTCTCTTCTCATGATTAAAAAAAACAGTTTTATTATCAGCATTAGTGAAAACAACCTACTCTCCTGTGGCTTCCTGAGTGTGTGTGAGGTTAAATAAGGTGATCTAACAGGAGCAGAGTAGGCGGGACATGAAAGCAGCCCTGCTCTACTAGACACACACTTGTGGTTTGACCTACTACTGAGCTGAACCTCTATTGAATTAGAAACCTGATCCAGCTGGGTGGAAGTATTGTGAGCTGGTTATGGAGCTTTTTTAGGTCAATGTAAGGCACTGATGTGTTTTACTGTTTGGTTAATATTTCATTATACAGCCTGTTACCCATCCAGTGCTCTGCTGCTTGTCTGCACGGCTGCACGCACTCACTCTATTTCCAGTCTGTCAGAGCGAGAGCGTGTTGGGGTGGAAACTACAGGGGCTTGTCATCTGTGAAGAGACTGAATGTGAAAAGAAGTCTGAAGTGTGGCTGACAAGCAGCTGTGACTCAGACAGAAAGAATCAGAGAGTGCTCGAGACTCTCGGCACGTCGGCTATGAAGGTTTGAGAGGGGAAATGAAACAATAAGAAAATATGACTTATTAATAGATTACCTTCATCTGCTTTCATCAGAAATGTATGAAGGATGTAGCTGTTCAAACAGATCAGGCTGAAACTGCATGCAACTGGTTAGATCAGCTGGAGGAAGAGAATGGGTGGAGCTACACATCTAACCACAGCAACACCTTACAAAGCATGGGCCAGCTTTAACTGGTTAGTGTAATGGAAAGTACCAAAGCCAAAAGTCGTTCTCCTCCTAAGTTTATAAGAGCAGGCCACATCGAGGTATTTGTGAGCTACTTAAACCAAAGTAAACAGGCAGGCTTACAATAACAACCCATGCTCAAAGTTAAATTACACTGTTTACAGAAATTTAATACCCCTTCCTGTTAGTGCTGTTATCTTCAAGGGTCTCGAGACTTTTTTAACGTCACTGAATCGTTGAAAGGCAGTGCCAGGGTCAAGGGGGAAAAAAGAGGCCAATGAGGAAGAGCTGAAAGTTCTTGTTCCTCGAGTGTGTGCTTGAGGCTGGCAGCAGGAACCCTGGAGGTGTTATGATTGTGTGCATGGAATAGACGGTTCAACTAAAAAGACATCTTTACAGTCTGGTTCAGAAAACTACTTTAGTCCAGAACTATAACACAGCTATGTGCTCCCACTGTACTCGGGTTGATTTTTTTGTTTCACACACTTTAATTTTTTGAGGATTCCTGTTTTTGGGAAATTAGGGACTTTTCTGACATGACTACAAGTCCATGTGGATATGATATTCCTCAGATTGCTTTAAATCATGCTTCAATTTAACCTCTTTGAGCAGGTTGAGCTTAAGTTTGGTTGAGAGGGCAGGCACAGGCAGCATCTATCATCAACACTGAAAAGGCTCATTTTATAATCAAATGACTGACGCCATGTGGCTTCGCACAATTCCCTCTACAGTCTAAGAGCTAAATGTGGCTAGCTGTTAGCATCCTTCGGGGCTGTGATTGCTGCCCAGCTCCTCTCCTTATCAGTTTGTTATATATCATTATATATCATATCATTGTTCTAAACACTACCTCAGTATTTATATTTATCTATCCCGTGCAATACAGTCATATATGATATATAATCATCTGTAAATACTAACCACCATTTGCACTATAAGCATTTAGTATATACTCAGCTGTCCTGTGCAATACATTTCTATATCCTGAGCAATACATTTCTACATGCAATAGAAATATTGAGAACTAGAAATAGGACCATTTTCATTATTAATACTTATCCTCTACCTCATATTTCACATAGAGCTCCAATTGCATTGTCTGGTAGGATTTTATTTCATCTTGTATATATCTTGTACATTTAAAATCTTCTTACTCCTTTTTTTTACTGATTACGACCTCTTTTTTACTTATACTATTCTTGCACTATTTTTGTATTACCTTTCTTCTTAACTTAACCATCCATCTATTGCACTGAAAAGGAGAAGCTCTCCAATCTCGTTGTACATCTTGTATAATGACAATAAAGGCCATTCTGATTCTGATTCTGATTCTGATCATTCAAAAGTTATGATGAATAGACATGTTTGACCACAAATCAACAAGTTAGGCCTCCATTTCTGACATTCCTCCAGCATTATACTTTGCCTTTACTCTCGTTGCCATGGCCATGTTTGCTTCCTGCCTCAGCCAGCTTGTTCACTGATTGGCTGTATTTCATTCTATGTGAAAAAACATGGAAGACATGCTTGGCTGTTTTTGGTGCACACTCCACCATTAGGGCTGCCAAGATTAGTCAACTAGTCATGATTATGTCGACGATCAAAATTGTTGATGACTGATTTAATAATCAACGTTTTCATTTCTTTGTTTGTTTGTTTGTTTTTTTAAGCGTTATTTTCTGTCAAAACTACCGCTGTACCTTCCGCTGTTTTGTCTGCCTTTCTGTCCTTGACGCATATGTGCAGTAGTGGTAATTGGGGTCAGCCGTGATATCACCGGAAGAGTTATGCACAAACAGTATCAAGGCTAGCCTGCAACGAAGCTCGAAAGTTTGGGAGAATTTTACAAAAAAAAAAGACAAAAATGTGCAATGCAAAATCTGAAAGGCAGAACTTGCCTTCCAATGCAGTATGACAACAATGCACAAGCATCTGAAAAGGAAGCACGTCGTGGCTGATTCAATTTCTGACAAAGACAGACAGTTGGCTAGGAAAGCTAATGGGCTAGTTAGCTGCTAACATTAGCTTCAACAGTGAGCTTCTTACTTATAGCTGTAACGCTGACATTAACGATGACGATTTCATTAGCCTTAGAACACATATGTTATGTGTTTGCTGTAACGTTATAACAGATGCAAAGTTCATTAAAAGTTGAATGAACTACCATCTTAATTGTCTTTATTTTTAGTTAGCACATACCTTAAACGTGTTTTTTCCTTTTTTTGGTTGTTTGATTTGATACTTTGTTAGAGATGTTTTTGTGCTTTGACTTTTTTGTTAATGATTAGTTTTTGTTTTTTGATCCTGTTTAAGTTTACAATAAAGCATTTTTTTATCTGCATTTTGGGTCCGTCTTCTTGTTTTGTGTTAGTTTATTTTCCACCAATCGCAGCAGCACAAGTGGACTAGTACATGAACACAAAGTATAACAGAGAATGTATCTCTGGTTGTACTTCTTACATCGCAGCTGAAGCAGAGACAGAGGGCCTGGATGTAAAGTGCAGTCAAGCTTCACAGATGAATACGTTACGATCATTATAGTAATTGTAATTTTTTTTTGTCAATCCTTTCCTCTGTAAAGCACTTTAACTCACAAATGAATTTGTATGAAATGTGCTATTTGAATAAAGTTCGATTGATTGATTTGACCTCATATCTTGGTAAAAACATGCACCCACACCATTTAAAAAAATAATTCCACTCACCACTTGAACCACAAATTGAAAACAAATGAATAAAACATGATAAGCCTGGCAAAATAGCAAAAAACAATATCTAAATGCAAGCTTTAGAAAAGGAAAGAAGTGAAATTTCTTTGATGATATCTGACACATGCTGGCCCACTGGATGTACATTTAGTGTAATTAAACTTCACTGGTTAGTCGAGATTAGTTAGAGGCTAGTTTCAATTAATTAAATGGCTGGAACTTTGTCCACAGCATCTGTGTCAGTCATGTTCCAGTTTGTCTATAAACAAAGACCAAAAAGAGAAGAAGTACCTTCACAGAAAAAGTGCCACCGGTAGGGAAGCGTGGGCAGATTAGATGTTAACAGTAAAAACAGTGAAGAGTGAGACGTGCAGGCTGCGCCGTAGAGAGAAGAAGAGAAGGAAGGGAAATAGAGTCAGAGTCACAGTCACATGCCAGTGAGGCAGGATGAAGCGGTGTGGTCCTGAACACCCTGGCTGCTACAAGGGACCTCCCCTACTTGTAATGTTTCAATAATGAATCACCATCATGACTGCATCAGCCAGACTCAGGTTTCCGTATGAGCTCAGTTTACAATTACTTTTCCCTTTTCTGCTCATCCCATGACATAAATAAAGAAGCCACACCAGATAATTTACATCAACTGTGCAGTGAAGATGTGGCAACAAAACTAGAATGCATGGGAGGGAACATAAATAAATGAATAAAGGAATGGATGAATAAGAAAAAAAACATAAATAGAATGATACTGAAATAGATACATGATATAGATGTTTGCAATACACACCTATACATTCAAAATAGCCCTCACTATAAATGAAAGGGTCATTACACAAATTTTACTCTGTTAAGAACCCCAGAGGAGCAAAGGCACATAAAATGAAAATGAAAATCAAGACTAAAGCTGGACATATACCTACTGTTAACTATGCAGACGTGTTGGCATGATGGCCACCACACATCCCTTACGTTGATTCAGCATGTCGGTTGTGCACGTCATCCAGAATTAACACGATGCAGACGCGAACTGCAATCCACACGACACCAGTAGATTCAGTGCAGAGGCGACAGAGATGAGGGATTGATCACAGCAGCAGAAATAACAATAATAAAGATTAAAAGACAAACTGATAAATCGAAACCACAACCATCAACATCTAAACAATGTGTGAGGCTGAACTGACTGTCTGTTCATCCACCTGATGACAGAAAAATTCTCCTTTAGAAGTCGTGGAAAAAAAAGAAGTAATTCCAGTGTACGATTTCAAATGATGAGCGTGTACATTGGTGACTTGGAATGGACAACATGGTTGACTTTGTTCATCTATTAAAGTATAGGGACGTGTCCTTGGGCATGACTCTTAATCCCAAGTTGCTCCCACTGCTGTGTCAGTGGCATATAAATGTCTATGAAAAGGTGTGAATGTGTTAGTTGATACTGATGGACAACTGACATAGAAACTCTGAAACACCAATGAGTGAATGGGTGGATGCAACCTGCAGTGTAAAGCTGATTTAAAATGGTCAGGAAGGCTATAAAAGTGCTGTATAATGGACTCATTAACCATTTAACATATATTTTTAATCAATCAACTATCAGTGATATTTGATTATCCTAAACTAACAGGTGTTTACTCCATCCTAATTACAAACAACATAAACTAAATAGATTAGGTTATGTTTTTTCCGACATTAATCTGTTAGCAAGATAAATCAAAAAGTTATGAACAAGTTAAACTCAATTTAATGGCAGTTCAACTTCATGTGGATGGACACAGAACATATACGTTTACAGAGAACATTTTCAATACAAAATGTTTTCATCTCCGTGTGAACAATGCCTTAATCTAGCCAATCTTAAATTGCAGAGATTCAGTTTGTCAATATTTATTAAGTTATTAGATTAAAAAAACATGCACAGAATTTCAGATGCTATATATCATGTTGAAAGGGCTCCTCTGCACATAAATTCACAAAAAAACAAGTGTGGTCTTAACAGGGATTTTTTTTCTCATTGTTTATTAAACACTTCGACAACAATCCTCAAGTATGGCCTCCATGTTTTTAAACCCGGCACAGGTGTAACGCCCAATCAGTGTCAGTCAGAATCCTTGATAAATCCCCTCCCTACATTTCCTATTTCACAAGAAGTGTGAACTCATGCTTGCACTGCTAGCCGCTTCGCTCCATCTTTAATGTAAGGCACGTACACTAAGCTGCTGCATCATTGCGCTGCCCTGGTCCTTCATAGTGGGTTTCAAAAATCTATAGCCAGTGGCGATTCTAGAGTGTACTGAGGCCTGAGAAACACTAAACATATTCCTAAATAATCTGAATACACAGCACATTCAGGAAAAGGCTCAGGGAAGTGATATTGTACATTTCACAATACTGTTATCTAATGAAATCACTAAATCAAGTCATTTATTGTTTTTGAAGTGATGATATTGAGCCGAAAGAAATTCTAAATTCCGATCTTGTTTCAGATGTGGCTGCTGAGTGCAGTAGAGTGTTTTTACCATGCCCTGCACTGTTCAATAGCAGGCATGAAAATGGGTCGGGGTTGAAAATGGTGAAGAGGCAATAATCCCTCTAGGGGGGTCCAGGGGCATGCTCCCCCGGAAGAAAATTTTGAATATTTTATATTCAAAAGCATTGATCTGATTCTGCAGAATTACAGGACAGTATGAATATATAATAAACTACCTATTAAATTCTGGGGGTGACTCTGTCCTTTTGCTGGAAATGCATAAAAGCTTTTATCATTAGTGAATTTGGGAAATGGAAGGAAACATTGATATTTTCACTTATTAGATAAAACATACACTGAAGGGATGGCTCTTATAGCTCTATCCTGACATTTACCATCTCAACTGCACTAGTTGACTGCATTGGGAGCTTGATCCTTCACAGGCTGCTCTTATATCATGGAGAATAAGTGATGCAGGTGACCTCAGGATGAATTCATCATTTAGAAAAAGTGAAAAGAAGAGCTGGACTGCTCAGGAATGTTGTGTTTCAATTAACCAAAAAGCTGACTCGTCATTTTTCAAATCGTTGTGTACCACGTTAACCGTGCACACGAGCCAACGAGACACCGTTTGAATTACAATAAACACACAAAGTGATTCAGTCCTGTGCGCTGTGCGGCTTTACGCTCACCGGCACACAGAGGAGCCCTTCGCGCTCATGTTTCCTCGCTCTCGCGCTTGTAGAGTGAATGTTTTTATGGCTCCCTTCAGGCGCGCACATGTTCGCAGTTCACTGATAATCTCTGGTATACCTCCATGTCCCGTCCATACCCATCATTTTTTGACAAACCGTACATTCACACCAGAAGCGATCTGAGCGTCGGCGGCGTCCAGCTGCCATTCATTTTCAATAAGAGCCGGCGTCGAGGGGCGATCGAGGCAACGGCGGCGACGAGCGGCGCGATGCGAGCGTCGAGCTGAAGTCGGGAGAAGCTCAACTTTATGCAAATGAGCAGCGGCGCGACCGAGGCGTCAGCCAATTGCAGGCCGATCTAGATTCCCATGCGGAAGATTTTGAGAGGGAGGAAGAGGAAACAACGGAGGAAAATCTTATCATTGCTGTCTCCAGCTTCCCAAGTGTGATCCATGGTGAAAGATGGAAACGAAGTTCCGTGTGCATTATATGTACACTTTCTAACCCCCCAAATAACCTCCCGCTTTGTGCGAACGTTCCATAAAAAGGGGGGTAAAGTCATAACAATCAAGTAGGCTACTGTTAAGATGTCACAAGCCTGTGCTTATGTCTGTTTACTTGTGTAATTTTAGTGCAATCCTTATATATAGAGATATATAAGCGTGAAAACAAGAATGACAGTATGGTCATCCAGAGCACATCTGCACCGCGGCGCGGCGCTTTCTCGTTATGTGGAATTTGGGGGTGAGACAGCGTGAGTCTGAACAGTCTGCTCCTGTCTGATCTGCTCTCAGATAAACTAACAAACATCAGAATAGATGATTTAACAAAGTTTTTGTCTTTTTTCCCACCTGCTCTAGGCTCACTCCGTGCGTTATGGCTCTGTGACGTTTAATTTCTCTTCTACAGCGATCTGTCACTGCGGACAAGCCGGCCGTAACGCCGATCTCCGTGGTCAAATTAGCCGCACCTAAATTTCGAGTGTACAAGTATTCTCAGCATGATGGTAAATGTGGGAAAACAGCGTATTAACTTCCGGTTTTCAAAATGTAGGTATTAAAAACAGTAAGCTACATATCGAACCTACATTTTAATTGAAATATGATACATTAAAGTGTTTCATGCGCCCATGATGAATAAAAAAACACTTAATATCATTTCAGTATCTTTTTTACAGCACCAATGTAGTGCAGTAGAGCGCGGAGTGACGTAGACCGATAATCGCTCTGACGCAGTTTATCATCCGACCACAGGGTGGCGGACTAAACCGGAAACAGAAACCCTATCTCTTTGTAACCCTACTTACGTCACTTCCGCCTACTGCCTCGTCTTTGGCGGCGGCGATATTTCGAAATTCGATCCATGTTTGTCGGGATAAAACATGGCTTAACTGAGCAACGAGACCAAGCAGCGCCTCCAGCAGCGGTTCTAGTGTGGATAGTTTTTCATCCGATGGGTCTTCATCCGCACCGTGCTGTATCTCGGTCAGTATCTGAAAACAAAGAGTTAAAGACAGAAAGCGTGCTCAGCTAGCGTTAGCCTGCTAGCATGGCACCAGCGTTAGCATCAACATGATGGGTCGTTGTAGCTTTAGTTGAGTAAATACAAACTGTGAAGGTGACATCGCAAATCTTGAGTGAATATCTATTTGCTGAATGAACTTTCCGCCTGTTTCCTTAGCTTTTACGTCACGCTTGTGTTAGTCTGTCTGGGATTCAGTGACTTACCCACGCTGCTAAAGTGAAGAGTGCTGTCGTCTACTTGTTGGCTTGCCTCACGCTGTTTTTGTTGAAGTTAAACTGAATAAATGAAAACAAATGAAGTGTCTATCTAAGCCAAACCGCGACACTTCCTGATACAGCGATAGTTTTTTAACACCGTGGTTTCCCACGTATCTACAGTAAAACATTTAATGAACGATTGCTGATAGTAAAACACATACTGTTCAAAGGAGAGGAATGAACAACACAGCTTGAAAAAGTCACTTCATTTAATTTAAGTTCTTCAATTTAGACCAGTTAAACCCAATTTAGTGCCAGTCCATCCAAATGCTGCTAAATTAATCACCTTCAATCGTCTACAGTTTATAATCATTATTACCTCTGCAAAGGAGGTGATGTGTTAGCCGGCGTTTGTCTGTTTTGTTGTTTGTCTGTTTCTGTTTGCTTAGGGATGTATCAGATCAATGGTGGGTTACAGGCATGTCATTATACATGCAGAAAACAGCAAAAATATACTAAAGATTTAACAAGGCAGTGTCCCTGTAGCTGATCTATTTTGGTGTGACACAGCGCACAGGTTTTAGGATTGAAAGGGAATATGTTGTTAGTAGTTTGACTGTAGTTCAGGGTCTGTAACAGCAAATATCAAACAGCCCACTTTTTTGAACAGGTTGAGGTGTTTGGCACACATGTCAGAAGCAGCACTTGATCAGGACTTGCTGGTATTGGTAGAAGACCAGGTTTCATGATGAAGTAATATTAAGAGTTTGTTGACTGGGCAATCAATAAATTAATGTAGGTTAAAGCATAAAACAAGAGCAATGTAATGTAAAGATTTTTTTTACTGATATGTTGAATGTTTATTGTTTAACCTACTTCACTGTATTTGATATAAATAAATTTATATATTAATGATATAAATAAATGTAAATCTTGATACGTAATCTAGCAAATATTATTGATATTGAAAAAACTACAATTTTCTTCCTAATGCTCACTGTTGTTCCAAATCATCTCATATCTTTAAGGTAAAGCAGACCCTCGAAGCTGTCAAAAGTTTCCTCACCCTGACTGCTGATGTGTGGACCAGTCGTGCAACAGAGGCGTACCTTGGTGTGTTTTGCCATTTCCTGAGTGAAGATTGGAAGATGAAGAGCTTCAACCTTGCCACCATGCCTCTTGAGGAGAGACATACTGGTTTCTGTAAGTATGGTCATTTTTGTTGTTAATTGATATTTTTGATGTTGTAGAGTGTTCATGTGGCTGGATTGGTGTGTTTTTTTTTGTGAGACATGAGTAGGAAAGCATCAGATCAATGGTGGGTTACAGGCATGTCAGTATAGATGCAGAAAACGGCAAAAAATTCGCTAAAGATTTAACAAGGCAGTGTCCATGTAGCTGATCTATATTGGTGTGACACAGCAGATAGGTTTTAGGAGTGAAAAGGGACTATGTTGTTAGTTGTTTGACTGTAGTTCAGGGTCTGTAACAGCAAATATCAAACAGGCTACTTTTCTGAACAGGTTGAGGTGTTTGGCACACATGTGGTCATTTTTGCTGTTAATAGATTTTTTTATGTTGTAGAGTGTTCATGTGGTCAGATATAGCCTACACACCAAACGTTCTGAAATCCAGTATAAATACCCTTACCACAAAAGAAAAACCCTTAAAATTGGTTAACAAATTATAATTATTTTTATAAATTATATGTACAAAAATCAACATTAAACAATTTAAATAACCACAAAGTTAGCACACAATATAACTCTATACATAAGCTACATTTACACTATTCAGTAATTGTACATTACATTTGAATCACTGTGAGCTTTTATTTCAATACTAATAAGTAGTTTTAATGTAATTATACTGAAGGCGAATTTTTTCTCTTATTTTGTGGCACCCCCCTGGAGGCCTAATATATAGTTGCCTGTATTGCCTAATGGGCCAGACGGCTATGCATGCATGTGTATGCTGATAGGTCATAAAATAACCACTTAAGCCGTGTGTGTGTGTGTGGGTGTGTGGATTGAACATAACTGGACCAAAGCTGACATGGCAGCAGGTGCCATTGAGGGTGATTTTGTGATTTTATATATATTCTGCGGATAACTCTTATCTAATGATTGCAAAATCAAATAAAATCATTATTTTATCTAAAATGATTGCAATAAATGATCACAAATGTTTAAATAAGAAAGGGGGGTCTTGTTGAATGTGATAACGATGTGTGGTGGGCAGTGGAATAAATATTGGTTTCCGTTTGTGGGGACTGCTGGCTGAGAAAAGGGATGAGATTAAATAAATCCTGGAACTTAGCCTGGTCTGGAGCAGGCTAGCTCCACAGAATAAATCTCCATGGTAACATATATCAAAACATGTCCCACTTCCCCCTGTCCCATTTTTGTGCAACCACATCATGGGTTAGTTGATCCAGGATAACCAAGATATCCTGGCTTAAGCCCTGATCTTGGTTTTGTGCAACAGGCCTCAGGTTATGAGCCCTTGTGCATCCCGGCTACATTGAATTCCTGTTCAGGAATTCAAGGAAATAACTTTAACTTGCCATCTTAATCAAGCAATAAAAATGTTCTTTATTTATTTATTTTTCTTTATTTTGTTTTCTTTTGTAAAACAGTAAATTTTAAAATCCATAGATAACAATAATAAATATGTTACCTTAATTTTTACCTGTAGGTAAATTTGGTCTATTCTGTTGCACACACAATAGAAATCCAAGGACAGGACCAGACGTGAAATGATAAAGTGACAACACGATCAACACTAAAAAAGGAACTCTTGGTAGACAAGATCAGAAATGACCCATCAGTAAAATCAAGCTAATAAAAACAAGAGCAAGAGTGGAAAAGTGACATCAGTAATATAAGTAATGTACAGAGATCAATGAAAAGTCAATAAATAATTGTCAATAAATAATAGTAATGCGTTGCTTCTCAATAACTCTATTTATATATATAATATCTCAAATTTCCATCTTTGAAATATCAAACATGCACATAACCACCATATTTATATATCTCAAATTTTCCATCTGTAAAATATCAAACATGTACATAACCACTGTAGATACCACTTACATGTATTTTTAATATATTTCTTATTTTATTTTCATTTGTAAATTTCTTATACTTCTTTGTATCCTGTAGCTGCTGTAAATTTGGAATTACCCCCTGTGGGACTAATAAAGGAATATCTAATCTAATCTAATATGAAGGCTTAATGTTACAAGTTGATAATCTCCCTGCTGGCTGCTGGGACGAAGCTGTTCTTGTATATTTTGGTTCTACTAGATGGAACCTTAACAGAGGGCTGTAAAGGATGCTGACTGGCCCGTCCCACTTGGGCTGCTCACAATTGTTGTAGTTTAGAACTTGGCAAGATGGATCTGCCTGATTACAGACAGTGAATCAGGCTGATCCATCTTACCTTTGCCAGGCTCTGCAAACTGTTGTGCAATAGATAATGCTAATGTATAATAACATGTAAAAAAAAATGAAGTTCCTCATGTCCACCTGAAGCACCAAAGGTCACATATACAACCCCTTGTTCAAAATGTTCTCTATAGTACAGATGACGATGTTTACAGCATGGTTTAAAAATGGTTCAGTACATCATGTAAAAAAAACATAAGTTGTCTGTTTTGTGTGCAAGTTGCACATATTTAGGAGCAAGGGCGTAGGTTTGATTTTCACATTGGTGGGGACATAAAAGTGCTCCAAGGCAGCACCCCTGAAAGTTGATGTGTTTTACGTTTATGATTGTTATTTCTAGTCATGCAGAGCTGATCAAACAAACAAGCAAACTATCATATTCAGAAAAAAAACGATTCTATATACCATACCTCCAGCTTCTCCTCCTCCATCTCCACTATCTGTCCCCTGACAAAAATATACTGATGCATGACACATGAACAGTGGGACAATTTGGGATGCAACCATCATAAATTTTGATGGTTTGGTTATAGTCTGAGGAGAAAACAGTTTCACAGTTATTACTGATAAGTGTAATTTATGCCCCAACAATATGAATGTATAAAATCATGTTTGTAATCCAAGGTTTTATTGTATTTTTCCCCACAAACTTTTACTGTTGGTCTTAAATGGTTGCTGCCTTTCAACACACAAATAATACATGGATAATAAATAAAGTAACCAAAACGTGTATCTCTTTGGCATTAATTAGAAGCTTTTTTTTAGTTATAACGTTATATACCCTTTGAGTAACTTACAATTTCACTTATAAAGAGGTCTCTTATGTCCACTTTTCTTTTCCTCAACATGCTTGCGGTGCCTAATTAGCATACACACACAGGCACGCATGGACACATACTCAAATACAATGTAAATGAAACAACCATCGAGACGACGTCACGTGACCCAAGCACAACAAATGCCCAACATGTTAACAGCTTACACTGGCAGATGGAGCTCCTGGCCAACTAGCCACCACAACAGTGGGCAAGTCCAGGCGCGTTTTACAAGCTAGCAGCCTCATCTCGTATCTACCGGTCGCACATTAGCAAGAAAAGATAAAGCCAATCGATTAGCGATATTAGGTTAGAGGCGGGACTTTGTGTAACATAATGTGGCTGTCGGCCAGGGAAAACTCGGTGCTGCGGGCGGCCGCAATGGCTGATGGGAAAGACAATGTAAAGAGTGATCTTCCGTTAAAATGCTTGTGTTTTGTGTTAGGGACCATACGGTAGTGGCATAATATTGATAGGGGCGTGTCCCTAGTGTCCCTACCCAATTCTTCGCCCCTGTTTAGAAGCACAGCTGATGTGACAAGCCTTTCAGTGTAGCTGTTGTTGGAGCTTGAAGACCTGCCTTATATCAGTCTCTTTGTCTGTTTTCTGGAGGACAAGTTTGAAACAGCACTTTCAACATGGCGGCTACCATGGATTGACTTTTGGAAGCCCTTCCTGGTCCCATACGCTTTGTCAGGTCTCCATGCTTTATGCCAAATTAACTGGAGTTACAAACAACCACTCCAGCTCTGACAGTGCATAAATTATTGTCAAGCAAAATTTAGGATAAGGAAATCATTGGTTCAGAGGATGTAGCCGACCTGCCGTCTCATTGGCTCCAGTCCCCTCTTACCTCATGTGACCTGGGCCACTGAGCTCAGAGATGCTCCACTGGGTTTCAGCAAACACAGGAGCACCACGCTAATGCCATGTGACAATCTGTTTTTCTATTCTGCATGCTTCTGGAGGCAGGGGGAGTGACGTTTCTCTAATTGGACATAATGATGTCGAGGGAGAGAGAGAGGGAGACAGGTTCTCTGTTTAGGATTTTAATGTGTGCACGTCATATTTATAGAGGAAAATGTGGAAGTTTAACCCTTTAATGGCACCTAACTTCTGCTTTCCAGGAAACATTGACCTTGCATAAATTCAAACATTTTTATCACAATGAAATGAATTCTTTCCCTCTTCTGTTTCTCTTCTCTGGGTTGCTGGTGTTTTTTCAGGAAATCAACCACCTCAAGCCTCCTAAGAGGGATTTTAGATTATGCCACTACATTAATAATCAGCTTTAACAATTTATCAAAGACCCACTTGGCATGCACTTTGTCTGTATCTTCAAGAATGTGTGGAGCCATTTTGTTGAAACCAGGATAACCCAGCTGCTATGTGATGTCACAGACGATGGGTTAATGAAACACTTTAAGATCTACGCTGTCTTGGGTAGATGGCAGTTGGTTGTCACACCAAAGTCCAGCATTTCCATGCAGTGAAGTATGTGTTGTAGTCAGGGGTGGACAGTAAGGAAGTAGATTTACTTGAGTACTGTACTTAAGTACATTTTTTGAGTATCTGTACTTTACTTGAGTTTTTTTTTTGGAGACTTAAGACTTTTACTCCACTGAAAGACAAATATTGTATTTTAACTACATTTCTATGAAGGGTCTTGTTACTACTTACGTTTAAGTATAGCTCTGAAGTCAGCGGATGAAATTTCTTTTCTCTTCTAAAATGCGACTTGCGTGTGATTTGTTTAAGTGGTAATGTCGTACCTGTACCTCGCACATGCGCTACTCAGATCAGGCAGGTTAGCGTTGAGCTAACGTTGCTCAGATAACGGTTCGTCTTGGCAGGAATGATGGCTGCGGCAGATTCCACACCAGAGCACGCGTGGTCATATCTGAAGTTCGATTCAATCGTGTTACAGTGGGCATTTCTATAGGCTTCGTAGCATATTTTAAAAGCTCTTTATTCTACAGGTTCTATAAGCAGGTGATTGATTCAGTAGTCATTAGGCTCTGTAAATTCATTGTGGCAACAATACAACAACGTGTTGACATTGAAACAAAACATACTTTTAATACCTAAATAATTTCAAAAGCAGGTACTTTAAGTAAAAATTTGGCTGAACAACTTTCACTTGAATTGGAGTAATATTTGTCCAGGAGTATTTATACTTTCACTCAAGTAATGGAGCTTAGTACTTTGTCCACCACTGGTTACTGTAATGGATTTTTAAAATGTATGTTGCAAACCCCACTCCAGTGAAGTTAGGACGATGTATAAAACATAAATGAAAACAGAATACGGTGATCAACAAATCCTGATCAACATATATTCCATTGAATACATGACAAAGACAAGACATTTAATGTCCAAACTGATAAACTTCATGTTTTTCTTTCAAATATTCACTCACTCGGTCAATCTGATACATACAACACATTTCATAATAGCTGGGACAGCACACAAAAGTTCTAAACACAGGGGCTTTGTTGAGGAAAAGTTAGACACTGTAAAGAATCTTACTGTAGCGTGTTGTCAAGCCAGCATAGTTTTTTGAGCAGTTTTAACCGGTAAGTGGGTTAATTATGCATTTGATGGAATCATTTACTGCCCACTGTATGCCCCTGGATAGCTCCCCCTCAGGGACAAAGCTCACAAGTTCCTTTATTGGCTCTCATATTTAGAGGTGCAGTGGCTCCCTTGCAACCCCCACTTCAAAAAACCCAAACTAACCCTTAAAGGATATTTCTCAATTAGCTGAAACATTATTTCCTTTCTGCTGGTGTTTGGATGGGTAGGGACTCAAACTTTGCGACCACCAGCTCCAGACCAAACTCATTTGTTCAAGCTTAATGCTTTGAAAGATGGATCTACCTGATTATAGACATTGAATCAGATGGATCCAGCTGCACTGCAAGGTTAAAAACTCCTGGGTCAATGCCTGGACATTTAGAAACTTGAATCAGTAAGTCCATGATGTAAGTATAGGACAGTCTAACAACAGTGATAGGGTCATGAGAAAGTTTACCATTAGATATTTGCATTTGGATCAAATATTTCATTCCACCTGCTTTGTTTCTGTCTGCTTTATTTACTGTGGGATTAGACACTTTTAACCCTCCTTGGCCCCCCCCATACTCCTCACGGGCGTCTTAATCAGGTTGGTCTTAGAGGCTCCCCTGTCACCAGGGGTACAACCTTTGTGGGCCCAGCAAAGAAAGGAAAGGAGTGTGTCAGCGATTTAGCCGAGAGTTACGGCCTTCTTTGGCCTCTTGCCTGCTGCCTGGTCAACTGAGTTTGTTCAGGGGCACTGGGCAGAGTGACAGGGCCAGTTACTGTGAATTAGGACCTCGTTGGGCCTGAGTGAACTTGCAGAGATTGATGAGGCGAGATGTACAGAATGAGAATGGGCATTGATTCCCTGTGATGGGATTCTGGCTGCTTCTGAACCGGCCGTTCTGGCTGGTATGAGCACATTCTGAAGGACCGCAGAGCCAAAAAGCTGCTGTAATGCTTGAAGCAACTTTCTCTGTGAGCTCTTTCATGTGGTCTGCTGAGTAACTTGGCATCGAGCAGTGATGAGCCTTCATAATGGTGGCTGTCCTGAGTAATATCCAAATTAAACCTGACGAACTGGCTACCTTTTTAGGTAATTGATTTTATTATCATAAAATGTATGCAATAAAGAGATCACATATTTGAATCTAGATCAATCCAAATCTCTTCTAGGGCTTTTAAACATGTTTAAGTCTTGCTGCGAAGTTGGCCATACTGTCATTCAGGTCCATGGTTGGGGTCACTTTTGGAGCCAGCGACATAAGCATATGCTCAGTCAGTAGCCATTTTATTACTTGCATTTTTGGCTCTTGATGAATGAGTGCAAGGGTTGGTTTGAGCCAAGGCCAGATGAGACAATTTAAGCATGCTTGTCGCCCAGTCTGGCACTCTAAGATTTCAGAACCTGTCAGTCTTGGATTGAAACAAAATTACTAAACAAAAACCAAATGTTCTGGCACAACTTAACCGAATATCAAGGTACTTGGAGAATAAAAAAAGCATTGAAGAAATCAGAGGAGCTCCAGCAACACTTGTAATTCCATGTGCTTTTCTTATGGGGTCTTTCTTCTGCATGGTTTGACTTGATTTTAGTTTTCTGTCATGGATCATACCTAGTGCCTGGCATCATTTTTGTTTGACTTATAGTGAGGTTCCAAGAGGCGAGGCTAAGGTCGCTTTCACATCTAAAATTTGGTGGACTTTGTTTGGTTCAGGGGTGAAGTTGCAGCATTGTTTCATTTTTCACTAACTGTACTTTGTTGTTCTTTCACACTACACTTT
Source organism: Cetoscarus ocellatus (assembly GCA_037902135.1). Taxonomy (NCBI): domain Eukaryota; kingdom Metazoa; phylum Chordata; class Actinopteri; order Labriformes; family Labridae; genus Cetoscarus; species Cetoscarus ocellatus. Next base: position 1,410,086 of record JBAMNC010000995.1, read on the forward strand.
GTCAAGACAGACCAAAGCCTGTAAAGAGTTGTGTAATACAGCCACCCGCAACTAGTTGGGGCTGTAGCTGTGGCCTTTGCTCTTTCCACCTGGCCTGTTGTTGCACTATGACCTGAAATTCACAGCCGACTTTGAGTAATAACATCAGTCAATAAAAAGCAGCCTTGCAGGATTTTAAAAATAAAGATAAAGGTTGAGTTAGGCTGCTCAGGCGGAAAGAACATATTTGCCTGGGCCATTTGTAACCCTGCTCTGCGTGGACTTGTAGTTTTTAACTTGTTAAGATGGGGGTCAGCAACCCATGTCTCTTTTCCCCCTCTCTAGTGGCTCTCTGGACTTGGAGGAAAAAAGGCAAGAACTTTTTTGTCATCATTTAAAGTGTAATTTCTCTATGTAATTTCTGAATATTTAAGCATGCTCCAGCTGCAAAAGTGTGCCTTCTTTTCTTTGTATGATTTTGTTTATTATTTTAATGTCACTTCACTTAAATGTGCTTCATATCTTCTGTCTGGGGCAGCATCTGTGAGACCTTCATCTGTTTAGAAGAGGAGTGGGACGCTGCTGCATCTTTAGGTGCAGTCGTCCTGTGGAATTGCTTTCAACATTTAATACAGTTGATTTTATGTTTTAAAGTACTGTGTTACTCAAGAGATAGCAACTGCTGCTGAAACACAGTGGAGAGTCAATCTTTTGAAAACAAACGTGTGCCAGTGATCAGCAATACTTTTGACAGCACTTTTTAATTTATTTTTAGTTTTAGGCTTTTGCCTAAAATATCTTTTAGTTTTAGTCATAATTTAGTCATCTAAATTATTTAAATTTTAGTCTAGTTTTAGCTGATGAAGTTTCACAACATTTTAGTCACTGAAATGTACTGTAAATTTAGTCGACTAAAATAGGAAGTGTAAAGTGTAAGGCATTTTTTGTTTTCTTGAATTCCTGAAGTCATGTTTTATAATTGGATCTCACCACCACGAAGCTAAGGCAGCTGTGATTGGATATATTCCTAACGTGTCCCTACTTTCTACATGACAAAATCAGGTCTAGTTGGATTTAGTCTCTGTCAGACATTTTAGTCTAGTTTTTATCTGTTGACGAAAATGTCAGTTAATTTAGGTTTATTTTTTGTCATGATTCTGTTTTTCTGTGTTTAGTTAAGTTACCCGTATTGTGTTCATGTTCTGTGTCTTGTCTTGTGCTTCCTGTTTTACTTTGAAAATTCACCTGTCCTTGTCTCTATAGGTTTTGCTTCCTGTCTGGCGTTGTCACACCTGATCCTTGATTGTGCTTCCCAGCTGTTTCTCATCACCCCCCATTACCTCATGTATTTAAACCTCATGTCTTCCCCTGTCTTGTTGCCAGTTCGTTAGTGCCTCAGTGTTGCGTTCCAGCATTTTTCATAGTCTTGTCCACGTCTGATCTGATCCTGTTTTGTCTTTTTTGACCTTGCCTTTACCCTCAGCGTTTTTGGGATACCTTTGCCAGTTTGACTGCCTTTCTTTCTGTGTACCGACCCTGAACTGTAATGAAACCAGGATTTTTGGAAACTCTTTTACGCCTCGTGTCCTGCATTTGGGTCCTTATTCTGGTTTATTCATGACAATTTTAGTTGTAGTCTAGTTTTCAACAGGGGAAAAAAGGCTGTTGGCGAAAACTATGACGAAAATAATTAGTCGACAAAATTAACACTGCCTTTGATGAAACTAAAAGACGAGAAATGGAGGGAGAAAACTATGTCTGAAGAGTGTGACCTTGGTTTTAATTTAGTGTAACTTTAACAGAGTTATCAGGAGCATATTTTTTATTAAAACCACGTCCGCTCTGCTCGACGTGATCTCTAAACAATGGTCTGTCCCCTCATTCTCTCTTTCAGTAGGCCTCTCATTCATGCATGAGAATAAATATCAAGATTCATAAGTTGCCACTTCTTAACTGTGCACTACAGAAGCAGAAAGCACCATCAACGTCTACAGGTTTGTTTAGGATTCATTAACATTCCGAGATTTCCACATTTTACCTGTACCAATTTTGATTAAATTTGAAGGGAATGTTGATTACAAGTGATTTCATTTTAGTTGACATCAGAGTTTGGATGCAGATGCAGGAATTTGAAGAAATTCTAGTTTTTCAGGTCCTGTACAGCTTGTTGCAGCAGCTCTGGCACCCTGTATCTCAACAGTACCCCCACAGGGCCACCCCAGGGCTTGTAGGGTTTCTACATGTCCACATAACACATTAAGCCTTAATAATTTGATTGATTCCCTCTCACTCCAGGAGCCCTGAAGAAGAGTCGATCCAGGGTACCTTGGCCTGCAAAAACAAAAAATCCTTCTAACATAAATAACATGTGACCCCTTTTGATCCTTCAACCATGATGGCTGCTGCCTATCAACTAGTTTTCTCAAACACAAAAGCCAACAATTTCTAAAATCACACTTCAGTTCTTACTGTGTCCCTATTTAACATTTACCCGAGTCAAATTCAAAGAAATAAAACACCAGTGAAAGCAAAACCTGACAGCACACATGGAGCAAAGTTTAGAAATGATATGATTGAATGGGTCAAAACCAAACAAAGCTGTGTTGTGTGACTTTTTGGCACACTGGGTCTTTTATTGGTGACTGTGCTCTATCTCTCAGTTTCACAACCCCTCAGTCAATGGGTGAAGTGAGACGACATGATTGAGAAAGCCTCAGTGATCAGCATTGACACGCTACCTCTTTACAAGGCCACTCTGCTGGGCTGTATGTCGATGCTCCATGCAGAAACTTTAAACACACATCATGTCTCAACGAAGATGCAGCCTATAGAAGATGGCAAATTAAAAATAAATACGTGAAATGATTTAAGTCCTTATTTAAGGTTTCCACTTACCTTTGCTGATTGAATATGACTGCAATGAGTAAATATTGCACAAAAAATGGGAAAAAAACAAAAATTATTCTTAAAAATCTTGTTTACAGAGATGAAAATGATGCACAGTGATGTTGAGCTTAACTTTTGTTCTCCAAATCTATCAGCTAATCTTTAGTTATGAAAGGATATTTGTGAAAAGTTTGTTGAAAATTCCTTTACTATTTTTTGCCTGTTAGAGCGCTAAATCTGAATCAAAAGCTTTGGATCCTTTATGTGCTGAATGTCAGCTGCCAACACAATCATACGCTGGAAACAGTACTTGTCTTGATTAATTATAAATTAGCTAAACAATTTTTTTTTTTTTTTTTAGCTTTTGTTTAGATGGGCAGGGTTCCAGTAAAAATAAATATCTTATTCAAAAGCTATAGATACAACTGAGACCCAATGGCCTCGACCAAAGTTTAAAGGAAACTCATTGTGTTCCTCAAACACTGGACTCACAAGCAGGGAATTTACATGAAACATCATGACCTTGACCTTTGACCTCTAAAATCTAGTGATCTAGTAAGTATAAATGTGTCTCCCCATTGTTGAAAGGGAAAGAAAATCATTGCATGCACTTAATAGATAAATGCTACACTAAATTAACAAGCTAAACAAGAGGAAAATAGAAACGGTGTGTTGTGTTGGAGCATTGCGCTGTGTAGCTCACGTTAAGTTAGGACACTCACATATGATTCTATGTTAACAGCCTGATTTGACGTTGTGCTCAGTTGGGAACACGATGTGAACAGTTTGTCCTTGAGTAAGACTTCACATTGTGCAATTAAGAAAATAAAAGAATTCTTGAAATATCACACAAGTGAAGGAAAAATATAGGCCACAACTAAATTGACCATTTACCTTCTACCTTAAAAAAACAAATTAATTAGATAAGCCTTGAGTCAGAGCAGAAATTTATCAAAGTTGGAAGAAAAGCTCTTCAAGTTTTCTGAAGAGATTGTGTTCATAAGCACTAGATGAACACAACTGTCAATGACCTTGAACTTTAATCTCAAACCTTCAGCAGAATCAGTTTATACTTGAGACAGAATGGATATTTACATGGGGTCCTGTGACCTTTGACCTTTAGAATGTACTCAGCTCTTTTATGAATCAGAATGGACATTAATCCAAATAAAAGTGTTTTTGTAATACTCGGTTTACAAGCAGGGGATTAACATGGAGCTCCCTGACATTGACCTCAGACCTAAGACTTCCAGCATTAAAGAAGTTTTTCCCGAAGTCAAAGTAAACATTTGTGCGAAGTTTTAAGAAAACCTCAAGAAGTTCTGGTTCTTGCCTTGGATCCTTGGTGTAGATTGCCTTAGTGTAGACTGCCTGCTGTTGTGGACTTATAGACCTTCAATAACTACAGTTACAGATATTTTGCCATTCCATATTTTGCCCATCCATTATCATTACGGTACCTGATACTAACTGGAAAGAGATTAACTAAATTAAATACATGGTAGTTCCTGCAACAAATATATTAGTTTGGCCTCAACAAACAGTCATGGATGACCTGCTGCTGTTCAACTCTATCCTGCATCAAACATCAACAATAATGACATCAAGTATCATAAAGTCATACTTTCAGATCAGTTGAACCCATTTTAATGGCAGTTCAGCTAGATGCTATTATATTAGTCAACATCATTCCTCTCCAGATTATATTCATTATAGATATGAAATTTAATACTAGATTGATCTCTCTGTCCATGGTTGTATTGATTATACATCCATGGTAACTATCTTTACAACCACACAGACATGAGGACCCTCTTAAAAATGAGATGCCACATCTTAAGGGGCATACCTTTAATACATTGATATTCAACAAAGATAAATATGGTGCTATACAAATAAGACTGACTGACTTTCTATTCAGCAGAGACAAATGTGCTGAGGACAGATTTATTATCTGGCCGTCCATGGCTTTGTCGCAATCAAAAATCCTATTTTTTAGTCTCTGGATGGATGTCTGTATATATACAAATATAAATATTTATATGTGTTTCTATAAGTGTAGATATGTGTCTATCTATAAAATGAAGAGTATGGCTTCAGCCTGCTCTAGTGTAAAGTGCCTTGAGATAACACTTGTTATGAACTGTGCTGTATAAATAAAGACTGATTGATTGATGAAGTGCTCCAGAGATATTACATCTACCAGCAGGAGATGAACATGAGGCAAAGTGACAACAAGCTTAAACCTTGGGCCTACAAAAATGTAATCACTACATCCTTGAGTCAGGATGGACATTTGTGCAAAGTTTAATGAAAAAAAAAATCCTAAGCAAAAACTGATTGCTTGGCCATATGACTTTGACCTATGACCTTTGAACTCGAGGACAGATGTTTTGACAGATAAAATAATGCTCCTCATCCTAGCTATTGCCGTTACAGGAGCAGAACAATGCCTCAATATCCCCAGAGATGAAGAACTGTCAAGTTTTTAATAAAAAACATAACCAGCTCCAGTTTGTCTTAAAAATACAGAAATACATTTTTTCTTTATGTCTTCATATCTTTTCATCATCAGGCTGGTGACAGAAGAAGTGAAAGCTCACAAAGAGTCTTTACACATAGCTTCTACTTCCTGGTCTCTCCATATCACGAATGCCAGGGTTGATAACTTCCTCTATTGTATCTAACATGGATCATTAACCAGCATTAGGGTTCTCATACAGTCATTCAAACACCTCAACCAATGTTTCTGTACAAAGACCGTCTTTGTGTGGATGACATAAGAGCTTAGCAGACTTGGAGTAAACAAATACAGCAACTCTGCCCACGTGCTTCCACGTGAACACGTTCATCAGGCCACCCTGCACGTTTCACTAAGCTGAATTACAGCAGCGGATACTCGGGAACATTTCAAACAGCTAATTCCCGTCAGTTCTGCTGGTCAGGACCGGAATGTTTGATGGAAATAAAGCTCTGGAAATACCAGCTCTTCTTGTTAGATTGCAGTTTTCTGCAGTAGTTAAGTGAAACACATTATTTTTTTGACATGATTATTATGGGCCCACACGGTTCTGACCTTTGATTTTCTCAGTGACTCAATAACATGAAACATAGAGGAGAGATCTGTACGATGTGACTGACTGGCAACTGGTCCAGGGAGTCCTCTCGCCCTGGTGACAGCTGAGAAAGGCTCCAGTCCTCATAACCCCGAACAAGATAAGCTGTATCAGCAATGGATGGATGGATGGATGTGGATGGAGCAGGTTCAATCTGAATTTTTCACACTTTAAAATGTAACAGGCTTTGCAGCAGCTACCCCAATATTTGTGGCAAAGGGTTGACAAATCTGGACGACAAGTTCAGAACCCTAACTATTCTCAACTTCAATGTGCTCTGGAAGATCTTTTGTGAATGGACTAAATCCTGATCAAAAACTGATTCAGGCAAGACACAGCTGTTGGTCCAACATGTGCAGACTTTAAACACCACTGAGGCTTTTTCAGTACAGGCCAAGGCTGCAGGGCAGCATCCTGCAGCTTTAAGGTACAGCTGATACAGCATGTCATCTCACTGGCTGTTGTGTCCATGCTAAGGAATCAAGCATAAATCACAGGAATAAGGGTCTGTGTCCACAGGTAGGGTGTTTTGCACTGGCAGTACTTGTTTTCAACTCAAAACCAGCGTAATGCAGCACTCTTAATGCATAGAATCAGAATCAGAAATACTTTATTAATCCTCAAGGGGAAATTTGATTGTTTCAGTTGCTCCTATACACAGTATAGTAGTAGGAAATATCAAGTAAAGACATTAAAATAGAAAAGAGCATAAAAATGAAATGAAATGAAATGAAAATAAAAGAAAAAGAAAAATTGAATCGGCAGGTTGCAACATGAAGAGTCTTTAAGCAATATCAACATCCTTATGAAGGAAAAAATAAGTAAATTAAGTAGAAGTGAGGCTACAAATAAGGCCAAGGAACGTAGCAACCAAGATGGAAGAATGTCTGCATAGTCAGCTGATTTTTGTCGATGTACTCCCAGCGCTCTCAGAGGAAAACTTCAAAATTCAACTTCTAAGTGTGCCATGATTGTCATTGTCACTCTTCCCTCACTGACCAATCAAAACCAAGAAGGACTTCCTCCATTTGCTTTGTAAACAACGTTGTCGAGATGCCTCATATTTACAAGGAAACTATTTCCAGGTCCTCAGCTTCTATCAGTGGAACATGATTTTCTGACACTGTCTTCATGTTTTCAGGGTGATATTTTGATTGATTTAAGGAATACTATGCACACAGAATGATTTTAAATGGCCTTCATGTATATTACTGAGATGTCTACATGTCAGCTATTATAACCTGGCCACAATAATCAAGAAATGCTCTGAAACTGAAAATGGAAAAACGCTTCCTGTGGACACAGACCCTAAAAGAGAATCTACAAAAACAGTGAGACCATGTTGACTCTGATTGACCTGTGGAAGTTCTTCCCTCATGAATTGAGCAGTTTGAAAAAGTTAAATTAATTGTGCTTTTCCAACTAACCTCTGATGTTTAATACATGTAAACACATTATATTCTGTGCATGTATTTAAGTATTTAGGTCTAACCATATGCAGATGCAACCATTTCACTTTTCCCCTTCCAGCCAAGTGCCTGCCCAGTTACAGCCAATTATCAGCCAAATTCCAGCCAATGGGAGTCCCTCCACCTATCTCGGGGCCTACATCCACCATAAACACACCTTATTTAGTGTCAGTTTTTCCCCATTCAATGTATTTTTGAACCTAAAAAAAGATCAGTCTATCTCATCCAAACTACTGGCAGCCACACGGGGCAGTAAAGACATTTCCTGCTTTTTGGAGCTGTCATGTTTTCTAACATCGGTTTTGACTCGATTTACTTGTTCCCCGGGTTAAATACTGGCTAAGGATGGGTTTAAGATGTCAAATGAACACAAAGTCATTCCTGATCAAACTGTTGTGCCTGCACTTCTTTTGGGTGCAGCATTCACAGTTACATAGTTCAAAGACAAAGATTGATTGAACTAAAGGGCAGTAATAACAAAAAGATTCTCTCAAAACCACAACATTTTTTCTACCTGACAATTATAGGGTTTGATTATACTCTTGTGGCCAGATAGGAAGTCAGGGAGGGCATTTTTAAAGTAGCTTGCCTAACATTAATTAGAGAATAGGCGATGGATTTTCAAGTCATTCATTGACTCATTGACTCTGACTCTGACTCTGAGTCTGAGATGTCCCTAAGGTGAGTTAATGACCTCACTGACCTGCTCACTCTTGGTATTTACTCTTAAAGGGTCAACATAGTCCCATTGAAATACCTGACAGTCTCAGACAGAGCCATAGGAGCCGAGACTTGGCATGTGTTTTCGGGGAAAGCTGAGAGTATTTCTGCCAAGAACTGCTTAAGCCGTCTTATGTCATAACACTATTGCTTTGGCACAAGTCATAAAAGACCAATTAATGTCTCTCTCTTTTCGGAACTATGAAATACGTCATTTTACTTCTTCTAAAGTGGACCTTACGCTTAATTACCATGGGAATTTTTTAATAGAATATGAAAAAAAAAAAGCTTTTGAGAAAAAAAAACAAGGCTGTCTCAACAAACTTTGCTGTGGCTGTTAAAATAAATTCAAACATTCTCAGCTTTTTGTTTTCCTCTTCGATGAAGCTACTTGGCGGAGGTCTGCGCTCTCTGAGTGCTTTTCTAGTTTTTCAGATTACACACACATTTCCAGTCAGGCTTAAAGATGATTCATTCGGGAGGTCATATGTCAAACATAAAGGTCATTAGTCTCATGTTCATGTCAGCACTGTATATCACAACTGTTTTCAGTGTTTATCCTCACACTGTAAACAAAGTCCACTCTGACTCAACAGTAAACTAATTGTGGAGGTACGTCTGTGTAGATTCTCATTCATCCAGGTCATGGTCATTCTGAAGATTCAAAAGCAAGGCAACTGGACTGTGTAGAGTTTGTTGGGAAGACGTTTCACTTCTCATCCAAGAAGATGAATAAGCTTCTTGGATGAGAAGTGAAACGTCTTCCCAACAAACTCTACACAGTCCAGTTGCCTTGCTTTTGAATCTTCAGAATAATTGTGGAGGTCAAAGGTGAAGGTTAGAAGACTAATGTTCATCTATTTCTTGTGTGTAACATATCTCTAGAACACTAAAGAGATTTTTTTTCAAACTTTGCACAAATGTTCACGCTCACTCAAGACAAGAATTTGATATTTCAGAGGTTTTAGTTAAGAGGTCAAAGTCACATGTTCCATGTTCATCCCTTGCTAACATTTTATCTCTAGATTGCTTTTGCAGGATTTTCTTTACACTTAGCACACTGCTACTCAAGGATGAACTGATGAGATATTTGAGATCAAAGGTCAAGGTCAGGGTGCCTATCCTTTGCTTGAGATAGTGCCTTAAAACACTTTGGAGGACTTTTGCTCCTCAGCAATATGAGACATGCACAATATAACAACTTTTCAGAAGTTATGGAGAATTAGGAGATTTGACAGTTTGAGGAACTTTGAAGAAGATATAATTTACACTAAAACATTGTTTCAGAATGCCTGATATCAATATTATCTAAATTACCAAAAGGATACTTTTATTTAAACTGTAATATTAATAAATATAAATAAGGCCTTGTGATCTCAGAGGGGCTGTCTCGGGTTTATACAAATTTCTGTTAAGCTCATCCTCAAACCCCAATATTCAGATTTAGTGACAATAGCAACAGAACTAAGGGGCCATTTTTAACATCGGTTGAAAGGGAAAATATTTTAAAAACAATGTAATAATCTGGACATGAAGGTCTAACTAACATATAGATGTAGCCATTTCAACTTTTCCCTTCCAGCTAAATGCATGCCCAATAATAATGTATGTTCAAATTGTAAAATAGAATAAACCTTTATTTGTCCCACACGGGGAAATTTGCAAAATGTTGAAATGATAAAAGATCTTAATGACAAAAAAAAAGAAGATACAAAACACAAAACCACAGACCTTCTTGAACCATCACCGTATTTCTCATTCTGGTACTTACAGAGTCATACAGTCACCAGAGGGTAGTTCTTGTTTCTATATGAAACAACCAGTGTAAATGTAGAACCTGCCTGAAAGTGTTGTGGTCAGGGGCGGATCTATGGGTGTGCAACTGCCCAACCACACTGACAGGCGGCCCACCCAATCAGAGTCATGAAAAAAATAATATATGAAATAATGAAGAACGAAATAAAATAATACATAATATAATTTTAGGTGTAATTGCTTTTTTTTCTATGTACATATTTTGAAAAATTCAACGCAGCTACTTAAAGTGATTCATATTCAAAACATCCTCACTGAAGTAAAGAGATTTTTGGTTTTGCACATCAAGTGAAAAGTGTCTCAGCTTTTGAAGGGAGCTGTTTAACTATTCTTGTGTCACTGTAGATGTAAATTCATTAAAATGGCTTTAAAAGTTAATTTGATTGCAATAGATAGTTCATGGAGTGGATGAACTGTCATATTACGTTTGGTTAATATAGTTAGTAAAGGTGTGTCCAAAGAACAACATAATAGAAATGTGCTGATTCATTTTATGAATGAATGAGTTGAAGAAAAGGATCAGAAACTGAGATCATAAATCCAGATATTCTCAGGCTCACCCATTAATGAAGTATCCGCCTCTGCTTGTGGCTGCACCACTCGAGCAGGTTCAAAATGAGTTAATATTGTTTCCCTGAGCCTCTGAATTCCGCCTCTGTTATGTAACATATTTAGTGTTAATCCTGCAATTCGAATAATTCCAACATGAAAACAAACAAGCAAAGCAGACTCGACAAATGCCTACAGACCAGCCCTCCCTCTGATCGCTTCATAAGCTGGTTTCCATAACCCTGTTGGCACTTTGTCCCCGCATCAGAAATGTCTCTTTATGAGAGAGAAAAGTTTTAACCTGCATTAGATTCAGCGTGTTCAGGGTAAGGCTATTTGGAAAAGGACCATAATTATAATCGGTTGAGAGGGATTCAAAATGGCACACTACAGCTTTAGGGGGTCACAACAGAGGTTCAATTGTGTGGCACTTCTGGGAAGAGTGGAGGGATTAAATCAAAAAAGGGCTTTTTTTGGAGAGCCTTCTTTTCATAATTTGTATTGTTGAAGCTGTGAAAGCATTTAAGTTTGTCGGCTGAGGCCAGGGGCACGGGTCAGTGGGTAAAAGGTTATCAGTGACCATCAGAGCAGCGGCCTGTCTAATGTTATTAGACACACTTCGACTTACACCAGTTATTTTTACCAAGTTCACTAAGGGTTACAGCAAGTTATGAGGCGAGAGAGAGCCAGAATATAAATGGATATGAATGACGGTGAATGACTTTGTTCTGTTGCCTCCTCTTTGTTAATACCGGCTGGTTTTGTAATCTGTAAGAGAGCTCTGGATGACTTAGTGTACCTAAAGAACTGTTTGATGAATACATTTTTTACAGACGCTCAAAGCTGCCAAGGAAATTCACCTGCTGACTCAGGATATGTGCTGTTAGCCAGGTAACTACGGTCTGATCGTTCAGAAGTTCAGTCAATCAATCTTTATTTGTATAGAGCTAATTCATAACAGGTGTTATCTCAAGACACTTCACAATAGAGCAGGTTGAAGACAAACTCTTCAGTTTATGGATACACATATATGCATAGATACATATTTGGTGTATGTTTGTTTGTAACCGGATAACTCAAAAACCTAAGAATGGAGTTTGCTAACTTTTAAAGGGTAGGTAAAAATGGGCCAAGGACCAATCAGTTCGATTTTGGTGCTGATCCAAATCTGAATGTGGATCCAGGATTTTTTAAAGGGTTTGTTAACATTGTGAGAAAGAGCAGTTTTACACATTTTCACTTACAACTCAGTAAGGACATGAACTTTGTGTGAAGCAGAGCATTGACAACTTAGTCTAGAAATTCACTCCACCATCAACTGGAAGGTCAAAGGTTCATACCCAGCTCCGACCGTCACGTGTTGATGTGTCTTTGAACTAGACCCTTAACCCCAAGTAGCTCCCAAAACTGCATCAGTGGTTTGTAAATGGGTATGAAAAAGCATGCATGTATAAGCCAATACTGATGAATAACTGAGATGGGAACTTCAACCATCAGTGAGTGAATGGGTGTGAATAAGTAGATATGACCTGCAGTGTAAAAGGCTTTGACTAGTTGGTAAGACTAGAAAAGTGCTTTGCAAGTTCAAGTCAACACAGTTGACAATTTACCATTTAGTTTAATACTCAGACGCTAAACATATAAAACATAACCTTGAAATAAATACATGGCTGTAGATAATTAGTTATCATAACTTAATAACATTGTCCTGCAACTGAGGCTGTGCTGAAATGCACTCTGTTAAAGTAATGCAAGTATTATTTTTCCACCTTTTGGTTGTAGGGTATGGTTTATCATGTTTCTGAAGAGGTTTGCCCTTTAACAGAGGTAAGCATTGCATATTTCAGAGGGTAGAAGTAAGAATGTGTGCACAACACTGCAGCTTATTGTTCTCTGCTGATAGAAATGGTACAAATGAGATTAACCAAACAGGTGTCCCAATTTCAGACATTTTGGCATTGTGCTGCAGCGGCTGTGGTTTCACAGCAGACCAATGAGGGGACACTGAGCTGCTCAGAGCTCTGACGTTTCTGTGGTTAAAAGTTTCATTCAAATTACTGAGATCCTCTTTGTTTGATCCCTTTTGTCCCAGTGTACATTTCTTTGGATTTGCAGTATCCATGGTTTTGTGCGTAGTGCCTCAGGAGAACTGGTTTCCCTGTAGAAGACTATTCAGAGCGTGGACATTCCTCACTTTTTGACAGGCAGCAGTGGTAGACCTGCCATGAGATCTTGTCGCCAAATTGCTATCCAAATGCCGGGACAGATGGATGATAGGTCAGCCTATGGCCATGGCCTTCCAGGCATGCTGGTGATGAGCCAAGGGAAAACTTTCAACCCACAGTCCAAGTCCATAGTTCTTTAGCTGTGACAGAAAACGAGGTGCATAGGAAGGTCAGTGCTTCCGTACAAAGGCTCTGTCTCTGTTATGGTGTCAGTACAGGAAGCTGTGACAAAAGCATATGAATGAAACCACAGTTACCCCACAACAAATATGTTGATGCAGAATTCAGAGCTTTGTTAGCTTCATATATTAAATATATATGGAATAGAGTCTGAGAGAGCGATGATACAGTGTGGGGTACCACAAGGTTCTATTATGAGACCATTATTATTACTCATCTATATCAATGATCTTGCTGCAGTATCGAACACGGTATGTCCAGTATTATTAACAGGTGAAATGAATTTACTCTTCTCTAAAAAAACATTTGTCAGAACACATGAAGTAAACAATGGCCTTCTTGCAGATTCAAAGTGGTTTTAATAAATAAACTAAGAATAAATGTTAAAGAAAAAGCTTCATGAATTAGTAAAACTTCATATTGATTGTGAAGAATGACTAAATTAAGCCCAACAAGATTTCTAAGGCTCTTTATTGTCGATAAAGTCACATGGAAAGACCACATCAACTTTTGTCTGCAGCAAGGCTACAAGATTACAAAATAGTACTGCAATAGCACAAATCTCCGCTGTTGGGTGAGTTCCTTTGGAAAAAAAAAAAAATCCACATATACACATAAAAATTTGGATCAGTACCAAAATCTAACCACTTCTTCCATGTGCCACATTTAACATTTCCTGAAAATGTGATCAAAATGTGGTAACAACTTATTGAGTTATCAGCAAAAATGTGGTTCCTGGATCTGCATTTGGATTTGGATCACTACCAAAACTGAATCACTTCTTCCTTGTATCATGACCAAAGTTTCCTGGAAATTACAAATCAAAATCAAAATCAAAATTTTGAGTTATCCTGTTCACTAACAAAGTAACTAAAAAACAAAAAACCATACCCATATTGGCAATGTTAATATATGTATATACATTTTTTATATTTGCCAGGTATTGTGACATTGTACTACAGCCTTATAAATCCATTTCTCCCTTATTGTAATATTGTATGGGGCGGCACTTATTCAACATTTCTACATAAAATTCCCTTGTTGCAGATACATTTTTGTCAGATTGGCAACTTTTTTCAGGTCCAGTGATGCTTTCTCTCCCTCTTTTTTTTTTTTTTTTTGAAGTGTAACATATTAACTGTTTATGATATCAATTTTCTTAAAGTGTGTATTTTTTTCGACTCTCAAGTTAACTTTTATTCAATACTGTATCATACATCTTGAGGACTGCGACCTATAAAATACTGTGGCATACAGTCAAGCGCCACATCCTCTCGTGGCTTTGCCCTGACAGCCCATATCCTTGCAAACAGGAAGTGTATTGAAAACTGCAGAGTGCAGCCCTGGAAGCTTGAATCAGGGTATCATTAACCTGTGCAGCCCCAGCCCCTTTTTCTTTTTTTTCCAACTCTTTTTATTAAACTTTTTGAACATTACAGTGATTTCCAAAAGCAAAACAATTGAGTATTAAATGTTAATAAGTCCACATGCGTCCCCTGAACATCTCCCCATCCCCACCCGGCATCCATCCCTCCCGCGTCCCGCCCTGGATTTGGCCAAAGTGTCATGTTGTTCCTGACATAGGTATTGATAGCATTAATTAAGAATCATACAAAATTGAAAATTATGTAAAATATGACAATTACAGAAAATGAATATGTATACAAGCAAGCTATTAAAGTAATGTTTCCATCAAGTATCAACCTTAATAATAATAAATACTCACTCAAAAAAAAAAAAAAAAAAAAAAAGGTTCCCAGCCCCTTTTTCAAGCCTCCTGCTTGAAAATTACATGCCCATAGAGAAAAGAGTATCTCTGCAACCACAAGGTCTATTTGAATAATTTTGGTGTCATAATAAAGGGAACACTTTTGAGGTTTGTTCAGATGTGTAAATGTCAGTATATATATTACTGTAACAGAGTAAATGAAGATGGAACACAGCATAACTGAAAGATTTCATATCCGCCTAAAAAAAACAACGCAGTGAATATCCCTTAGGAATGATGCAGTAGAAGCTTCAAAACTCTAAAAACAAGCAAAAAAAAAAGTATGTTATTGTTATGTTCTTATGTATTATTATTCTTATACAATGATGCAGAGCAAAATTAGAGAGATTTTGTTACAAAATGGTCAGGCTAGAATATTTAAAAAGACCGAATTTTTAGCCAAAGTCCGAAAATTTGTATATTTTTAAATACAAGCAAAGTTTGAAAATGTAGTCTCCAAAATGCATATGCAGCACTTCCTCCAAGTATTAACCTGTTTTGGATCATTGTCCTGACATTTTTTACTCAAAAATGCCGATAAATAAGCCTTAAAACTGTAATAATTGAAGATCTAAAGGGCCTCTGCGGTAATATATACAGGGCTATATCTCGGCCGTTGATTGGACAATTTGGATGATTCACGCCTCTATTGGCTAGTCTGAGCCAATAGAATTGACTTGAAGTGCCCAAATCCCGCCCTAATGCACCAATGGCTAACCAGAACAGCCGAAATGCGCTGGGATCCAACCTTCCCCAGCTGCACTCGGCTTGTATAAAACAGCTCCCGGATCCGGAAATGCGTCGAAAATGTATTTATTTTTGACCAAAACAAACACGGAAGATATGTGCATCACCGTAGAACGACCAGAACTAGAGGCGAAAATGTGTCAAGTGGGTTGTTAGGCAGCGCTGTACAGATTTTGATATTTGATAATTAATATGCTTGGTGTTGGAGTTGTGTTTGGTGTGTGTAACAATGGCTTTTATGTTAGTGTGGCTGAGTTTTTCCTGTTTAATTTGATGTACAGTATGACCATATTCCTACATGAATAGTTCACTGCTTCATGCAGTTTTTGTTGCAGCGCATGCACCCTGGACCCAGATATGGGTCTGCTCGTGCTGTCATGAGAGATCTACAATTTCAGAGGGTAATTTTACATTTTCAAGACCACAGGAAGTCCAACGTGCAAACATCAGGTTCTTTTTCCTGCCTGACGTCAATTTGCCGTAGGCATCGATATTATATCCACTATTTCCTTTTTTTTTTTAACATTTTTTAACATTATTAAAACCGGTTCCTTGACATTAAAACTCATACAGACTTTCAAAAATTTAGACAGTGTTTACAAGTAATTGTGTGGTTTTGTTTTCAACTAGAAGACATATACAATGTCAATAAAAATAATACATCTAAAATAGAATTAGCTCATGAAACCATACAGGAAGGAGGGGGGAAGAGGAGGGGCCACGCTGACCCTAGACATCTCAACCCACTGAAATATGTATTTTCATAGAGTTAAATAGGTTATAACAGGCTTCCACTTCTGTAGGTAGATGTCCAGACGCAATATTAGCTTTGCTGTTAAATTTTCCATACAGTTTACTTCCTTGAGTCTTTGTTTCCATTGGTCCAAGGTCTGTTGGTGGGGCTTTAGCCAGTTCGTTGTTATGTTCTCATGAGCTACTAACAGTAGGGCTCTTATTACAGCTTCTCTCTCATGCCCAAACCCTTCAAGTGATGTAATTCCTAGAATCATCCATTGTGGCTCTAATGGTATACTCAGGTGCAGAATCTTGCAGATTTCCTTCTTACGTTTTCCCAAAATGTCTGTATTTTGGGGCAGTCCCAAAAAACACGGGAAAAGTCCACCACCAGTCCACATCCTCTCTAGCAGAGGGGTCTAGATTGTCTTTCATAAGTCGATTTCAGCAGTGGAGTTTTGAAATATCGTATCCTCAACTTCCAGGCAAATCCTCTCCAACTTGGGCTACTTAAACTTTTGTGCCATAACATCCAGGATTCTTCCCTTTCACATTTTCCACTATTTCCAATGTATTTTGAAGAGAACCAGAAACTCTGAGTGCTTGTTTTCCTGTGTTGGATCGATCATTTACGCACAATTGAAGCGGCTTCCAGTGAAAACAGACTTGCTGCATATTTACAACAAACAAGCGTGAAGGTGATTTCCTGCGCACTCTACACAGCAGGAACATAATAACTTTAGACCTTGGTTTAAGGTGGATAAATATTCTGGTTTTTGGAGGGGTTTTTTTTGTTTTATGTGTGCTCAAAGCAAAAAGTCTTGAGATCCATAACAACGAGCTGCTATCTAAAGATTTATAGGCTGTAATAATAGTAATAATAATACATTTTATTTGGGGGCGCCTTTCAAGTCACCCAAGGTCACCTTACAGGAGTAAAAGCATAAAAGCATCAGCCATTGCAAACATTTTAAAAACAAAACAACATAAAAGCAAGTGGGGTGAACAATGTCCAGTTAGAGGGAATATGCTAGTTTGAACAGGTGAGTTTTGAGTTGGGATCTGAATGAGGTGATGGAGTCTGACTGTCTTATGTGTGGGGGCAGGGAGCTCCAGAGTCTGGGTGCTGAGCAGCTGAAGGCTCGGGCACCCATGGTACTGAAGCGTGATGTGGGGGTGAATAACAGTCCAGCAGAGGTTGAGCGGAGGGTGCGGGAGGGAGTGTATTCATGAAGGAGATCGCAGAGGTAAGTGGGGGCTAGGTTGTGGAGAGCTTTGTAGGTGAGGAGAAGGTTTTTGTAGTGGATGCGGTATTGTACAGGGAGCCAGTGAAGTTGGATGAGAACAGGGGTGATGTGGTCAGATGATTTGGTGCGGGTGATGATCCGGGCAGCTGAGTTCTGAATGAGTTGCAGTCTGTTGATGAGTTTGGTGGGAAGTCCGGTTGTGATCTTACGAAAAGATTCTCCACAGTATCACCATCACAGAAGGGAAGTCCTTGCATTGATTTGCTATTTTTAGTGACTGACATAGTGTCACAAGTGATGTATAAGTGTTAAAAGTATCTCAATTATCTTGCAGATGTCGGCTGACGTGAATATGCTTCTTTTTCCTGCACTGTGCTGCAGCTCCAGAGTGACCGATAGTAACCACCAGCATTTGCAGCTTTTTTTGGGCCTCCAGGCCTCTGAGTCCTTCATGTGACTGAAGACTAAGAATAGCTCATTGTCTTTACCTTGTCTGAAAATATTTAGATATAATGTGTATTACCAAAGAAAGGAAGCTGAAGTGCATTTCTGTTTATGTATAGAAAACTATGTGTTAAAGGGTTTATTTTGATTATCCCTAGCAAATAAACACAATTGAGCATGTTAGGCTAAAATCTCTGGTGTTCAGTCAACAGCAGCCTCAGGAACAAGAGGCACCTCCCATGCACTGTGTTGACCCCACGATAAAAGGCACTCTTTGATGCGTTTGTGTTTTGTCGGACCACAGCCCATTCTTACGGGGCAGGAAACAAATCTGTTTTTTGATAGACCCAAGCCCAGGCTCTTGGGACTGCATTACGTCTTGATTTTTGTTTCACGGAAAGTCTCCAGCAAAGAGGCAAAGTGTGTCGTACAGGTGGATGGCGTAACACGAGTCCTGCTGTCGCACTTCCGCTCATAGACCGAAATTCTTGTCTTTGTACATAATCACCACCAGGTCTGAATGGCTCGGTCTAAAATGGTCAGAATCAAGGTAGTTATACAAACTTATCAAGTGGGATCCTGTTGTTAGATTTGTTATGAACAGCAGCAGTGGCAAGAGACCACATGATGACCAGTTGGTTAATCTAACACTTGACATTTTTCTATCAGTTCAGGCCCAAATTCCTGACCAAATACTATTTTCAAACTGGAACACAGCCACCCACTACTAGTTGCCACAATATTTAAGAATAATAGCTTTCATAATGCTCTACAACTTGGATGTAAATAAGCACAGTGAATGGATAGAACCAATACTTGGCATGCAGGACCAGCAGGGTTTTGGTTTCAATCCAAGAAATGAAGATAAAGTCGCATAGGCTGTGTTGGGTTATGGGTTTGTATGACCACTCTGTAATGTTCACTTGGAGTAACATTCAGAACAGATATATGGATGTTATAACCCGATACACCAAATGGACTGTTTAGTATATTCCACCAGGGAAAACAAATTGGATGACTATTCCATCAATCACATTTATTATGGGCCAATCAGATAATGTGGCAAGCAGGCGTTACTGCTGCTATGTAAAGGACAGAATGTGAGCCACTTTGTACATTAAACTCTCTACAATACATGTCGGAAGTGGAGCGAAAATATCCTTTATTAGATAGGTTTGTGGTGTTGTTAATTGTTTTTTTTTTCATTTAACAAAGAAATGCAGTCCAGATCTGATAAAACTGCTACTGAAGCTGTTAGCATTTATGCTAATCTCTGTATGAATAGTCACTTCCTGCTGTTATCTCCCTCCTCTTCCTGCTCTATAGGGTTGTGATTGGGCTGTGCCACTTAGGGCCCCTCACATTTGTTGTAGATTGGAGCTTGGTAAGATGAATCTGTCTGATTATAGTCATTAAGTCAGGCGGGTCCATCTGCACTTCAAGGTTATGAATGTTAATCTGCAGGAACCACTGAGGTCTGTTGGGAAGGAGGCATCCCGTACCTCCTCAGCTGGCCTCCTCTAATACAAAGAATCAGTGGCTCTTACCTGAGCTCCCTCTGTTATCTCATGACCTACTGTTTCTTTGTTGTTCTTTAATGAAAGACTTGTCAGCTAAATGCAAATAGAAAACGTGTTAAACCAGATTTGAACTGATGTTCCTCGGAATGAGCTGAAATTGTATTGAGACATGGCCAAGTCATCAAACCTCCCCACCCTTTCGGAGAAGTTATTTCCATGGAATAAGTGATGAACATCGGGTAATTGGAATGCAGTTATTTTAAAATAGGAAGAGAGAGGAGTCAGGGGAAGTGAAACTCATTTTACCAATCATTCTGTTGCAATTATCTCTCTTACTGGCAACCATGATTGGGAGTTTGGGTTATCAATCGGTCAACCAATTAATCAAGTGTCAAATTCTGTTGTCGAGTGACTCTTTCTTAGTTAATTTACCACAGCTCGGTTCAGAAGAGACCATTTTTGTTGCTGTGGTAATGAAACTGGTATTGATACAATTTAATTTGCACTCACAATTAATCACAATTATGGTATTTGGACGCATCTTTGTTGTGGTTTTATTGCGTCTCCCACAACTGCACCCTGCCAACCCATGCCACGTAAAACAAAAAAGCAGGCCCTTAGGGGACCTGCATGTTGTCAGCTAATCAATCAATCAGTCAATCAGTCTGTATTTGTCTGGCATAATTAGATTGATGGATTGCTTCAAGGAAAATAAAAAAAAAAATAATAAAAGAAACACTTGCACATTTTTCAAGCATGAGCTGTTCTGTCACCACTTTTCTCATGTTGTTATAGGTGCCGATTATATTTAAGGCACACAGAGTCCTTTTTCGGCACACACCCCGAATAAAAACCTGGGGCAGGACTCTTTTATGTAATGCCAACTTATAATTAAGTGATTGTCAGTTTTATAAGGCAAAAAATGGGTGTAGCTAACTGGTCCAAGAGGAACGCAAAATGATTTTCAAAGTTTTCATTCACATGTTGGAGATTTTTCATTGTTTGTATTGAATGTTTGACAGAATGAAATAAAGTCCTACCTAACCTAACTAAGCGACTGAGACAAAATTGCGGGCCTCCAGCGCACAGCCAAGTTGTTCTTAGAAGAGTATTAGAGGCACAAAGCCTGGTGATGACACTGGCTCATGGGA
Source organism: Cetoscarus ocellatus (assembly GCA_037902135.1). NCBI lineage: Eukaryota > Metazoa > Chordata > Actinopteri > Labriformes > Labridae > Cetoscarus > Cetoscarus ocellatus. The sequence continues at coordinate 1,430,637 of JBAMNC010000995.1, forward strand.
CTAACACAGCAGGAGAGTCTACGTGCATGAGGGAACAGGCTGCGGCCTGGGCTCTCTTTGTTATCGGGAGAATTTGAGCTGCTGGTTGACTCAAGTGAAAATTAGCACAGGGTCTACACAGAGGAGCTGTCAGGTTCATGGGAGGTCAACATCAGCCTGCAGAGTGAAGAGCATTCAAAAAAACATTAACAGGATTTAGAGATGTAAATAAATTAGTATATCCTTTCAAATTATATTTCTCTATTTTCAGCTTTATTTGAAATTCACCCTTTTCAAGTTTCCTTCCATAATTACAGCTGCTGTATCTGGTTGCAACTTATATAGCTCTGCTCCCTCATATTTGAAACAGAGAAAATACCTTACACTTTGAGTTTTATCTACAGTACAAACCAGTTCAGATGAAAAAGTGAAAACAGAATACAATAGGCAAATGCTTTCTACCTATATTCAATTGAATACACTACAAAGACAAGATGTTTAATGACCAAACTGATTTATGCATACAACATGTTCAAAACAAGCTGGGACAGGGGCAACAAAAGACTGGGAAAGTTAAGAAATGCTCAAAAAACACCTGATAGGAACATTTTACTGGTGAACAACTTAAGTGGAAACAGGTGAGTGTCATGACTGTGTATAAAGGAGTCTCCCTAAGGGTCAGTTGTTCACAAGCGAGGATGAGGCGAGGTTCACCACTTTGTGAAAAACTGTGTGAGCAAATAGACCAACAGTTTAACATTTCTCAGCATGCAATTGAAAGGAATTTAGGGATTTTATCATCTACAGCCTATAAAATCATCAAAAGATTCAGAGAATCCAGAGAAATCTCTGCATGGATGCGACACTGAAAACCAGCATTGAATGCCTGTGACTTTGGATCCCTCAGACAGTGTTGCATTAAAAATCGAACACCATTCTGTAAAGGACATTACCACGTGGGCTCAGGAAAGGAAGAGGATAAAATGTGGTCTGACACGTCCACATTTCAAATTGTTTTCAGAAAACATGTATGTAACATGTATGTATCATCTGGGCAAAAGTGGAAAAGGACCATCCAGATTGTTATCAAAGCTTAAAGGATAAGTTCTGTTTTTTGACACCTGGACCTTATTTTTAGGATTAAATACGCTCGTAGACTCACCCAGACAATTTTGGCGGAGCTCGGAGCCGTTTTCGAGCAATTTAGATCCATCCGACGGCATTTTTCTCTCATGCCGTAGTAGCAGACGGGGCCAGAAATCGTATTTTGGGGGGCATCAATACGTGTTTCCTCTGGTCTCAAGTCCCACTTTGAGCAGCAAAGCACTCCTCCTCTGTTGTGTTTGCCGTGCAATGTCCACAACAACACCACCAGTTAGCCCCCATTCGTGGACGTGCAGTGGTTGCTTGTTCTCTGGCCAGCTGTTCGGCTCTTTCCTTCTGTATCCTCCTTTCAAATAGCTCCTCGTCGGTATATTCTGGCTCAGAACGATACGGGCATCCATTATACTCAAAGTCGTCGTCAGACACTTCTACATCGGATAAATATTCCGCCATCTTGCACAAAAATAGCCATGTAGCCTAGCAACAACAGCGGCTCTACTCGTGTTCTTGTCTATGACGTCACCAAAAGTTACCCATCCTTGTAAAGCCCCGGATGACCATAACAACAGAGTTGAGCTGACATGGTGATAACACTGGCCATTCATTTATAAAATGTAGCTGAAATGAGCGAGTTTCGCAGCAGATAATGTCTAATTTAGGGGCTTCGATTTCTGGCCCCGTCAGCTACTACGGCATGAGGAAAAATTGTCTGGGTGAGTCTACGAGCGTATTTAGTGCTAAAAATAAGGTCCAGGTGTCAAAAAAACGAACTTATCCTTTAAAAGCTAGCATTTGTGATGGTATGGGGTTGTCAATTCTGCACTACTTTCTACCTATTTTTATACTTTCTGTTATTCCCCCTGACTCTTTATTTATATTCCAATTATATGCTGATTGTTTTTGCACCAGTTTACCAAGTCAGATTCCTTGTATCTGCAACTGTACTTGGCAATAAATACAAATTCTGATTCTAATACAGATTCTGTTAGTGCCCATGGCATGGGCAACTTGCACTTCTGTGAAGGCGCCATTAATGCTGAAAATGTACATACAGGTTTTGGAGCAGCATATGCTGCCATCCAAGCGATGTCTTTTTCAGGGACATCTCTGCTCATTTTCAGCAAGACAATACCAAGTCACATTCTGCACATTTTACAACAGCGTGGCTTCGTAGTAGAAGAGTGCAGATAATAGACTGGCCTGCCTGCAGTCCAGACCTGTGTCCCATTAAAAATGTGTGACAAAATGTAGACAAATATGACAACCGAGACCTCGGACTGTGGAGCAACAGATATCGTACATCAAGCAAGCAATTCTTTGAAAAAACTGAGGCAAAGATAGAGAACACAAATAGCCTGTATGCTGCTCAAAAAACTGAGGTGCATAAATGTGCAAAAAAACAATCTTAGGAAGTCATGATCTCAAAAAACAATTGGACATTATTTCTTATCATGAAAATGTATTAAAAACTTGATGAATTCCTCATTAATGTCTTCTGCTGGCTTTTGTTGTGTGGTTGAATGTCTTAAATGTTATTTTCTGACTTGCAGTTTCTCTTGTTCTTCAGTAGAAATGTTTATTTCCGCTGAAGAACAAGCTGCAGGCTGTAGTGCCACAGAAAGAGGTTCTGTCGTCTCACTCTCACTTGTGAGGGGAATAAGAGGAACTGTGAATCTTCCCCTTAAACCCTGTTTGTCCCCTTTTAGATTATTTTTGGCCCAGGGCCTCAAGCACACAAATCAAAGAGGATTCCTCTGTTTACAAGAAAACACTGTTTTTCAGTCAAGAATGCAGGATGTGTTGGAAAGTGCTGAAAGTTTCGTTCATTTAATGATTCTTATTGAACGGCTTTGTCTTTCGACAAAACTTGGACTTGGTGTGACTGGCATCCTGAGCGTTTGATTTAGTGCACAATACCATCCGTCAGAACCTTTGCCCAGGTCTTTGTTTGCACAAAAGTCTGTTATTGTTATCCCTGAGCTTTCAAAGTATTTGCATGTTAAAACCAAACAAAAACAAACTGTCCTGTGACGTATCAGTTTCCGCCTCAATGTCCTCAAACTGCTGCTGTCGTATGAATACGGTCTTTCCTCCTCCTAACATTTTAATTATTTTTTCTTTATTTGACCGTCCTTTAATAGAAAACACTTAACCACCTGTAACTGAAGGCACCAGTAACATCTGTAGTGATGTGATGTCAAGTCTTCTCTGTGATGGATTTACCGGTCTTTAAAATCCTTGTAAAACAATAAAAAATAATTTATTTTCTTTGTTTTATAAAAGAAGAATGTGCTTTAATCACCTTGCTGAATTTCAGAAAAAAGACAGAAGTGAACAAGGAACAAAATTCAGTTTTAAAATCATGAAAAATGAGGCAGGATTTAATGTATGATGCTGTGGGCATGTTTGTGAAGTTTGCTGTAACCTCATTCATATCTGCTTTTCCCTTTTGGTGTCAGAGGGGCCTGGGGCCTATCCTAGCTGACATTGGGCGGGAGACAGGGTACACTCTGAACCAGTCGCCAGCCGATTTCAGGGCCACATAGAGAGACAAACAACCATTAACATTACTCACCATTTCTACAGCAGATCAGTTCAGGATTCATTCACATGGACTGATTCAAAACGTTGTTTAGTTCCCAGAATTTAGTCCAGCTTTTTCAACTGGAGAGTTGATCCTTTTCAAAGCTGCTCTTGACTTTTCGGCATGTCCCTGCGGTCACCTCTACAGATGTTACGTTGTAATATGCAATAATACAATCTGCACTTAACCTCTGCCGTTAATCAGTGTGTAGTTTCATGGGGTAGGTCACCCTGCTAGCTTTTTTTCCCTGTAATGCTCACCGTGACTCACGGTCATTGCAATATTGGTTGAGGCATAAGTCCTAAGGGCAGCTAAGGCCATTTGTTGGTCTAAAAATACTGCAGTGTGAACATCATACGATCCCAAGGAAATATGCTTTTTTTTTTTTTTTTAACTAAATCGGAACAAAGGAAACTAGCGGTTGGTATGAAAACCACCTTAATGCCTGTTTTTTAATGTACAGCAACTTTATTCCTACATATACCATGAATAGTTGATTGGGAGCAGGCACGAGAACTTTTAGGCCTCAGCAGACCATCATAATCACCTTTTAGCTGGTGGATTTGAATTTATTTTACATGTGAGTGCTTTCAGGGATCATGCAAATGTCTGACAGTAAAGTCAGATGGTATATGTGAAGCTGCTGATGGTTGCTGGAAATGTTGCTTCTTGGGAACAAAGTGAAGCTGCCATGTGTTTTGTTATGATTTGTTCGATGTTTTGATTCGCTGTTCATGTTGGACTCACGCTTTACTTTTCCAAATGTTTCCCTGTTATTGTTTTCCCAAGGTTTCAAAGGCAGAGGATAAAGTACAAAAGGAACAAATTTTGACCAATTCTGCCCGTTACCTTCCCTTTACCCTGAACTTCCAGGTTCTGTGCAAACACATGCATTTCCCTTTGCTTGTTCACAATTATTTTCTTAATTTTTTTTACATACACTCAGACCGGACATCTCCCCTCAACCCCAAACAAAAGGCAGTGCGCAGTTTTCATTTGTTGGGTTTGTTTTTTTAAGGCCGTGCTAACAAACATCCCAGATCACAGTGACGGGGTTGGATGGAGGGCAGACGTCTCATCACCGTCATGGTGAAAGATCATTAGATCACACATGTGGATGCATTCAATAACGTATTGTTAGAGGGATTGTATCTGGAGGAAACCAGACGGATTGTGCAATCTGAGGTAGCCTGAGGGCAAGACTGTAATTATAACACAGTAGCTGATATAGAAAATTACATATCCATTAATTATTATTTTGATTTATAATGGTAGCTTACTCAACATGATTCAATTAAAATTGTGGAGAGCATCTACTCTTATGCGGTCATCATCCAGGCTGTTATATCTGCAGGCAAAATTATGGAAACCGTTTTTTTAGGATTTCCCAAAAACACTTATTCTCAAATTTCGCAATTGTGATTAAACCCTTTAGTTAAGGAACCATTCAGCTTTAAAAGTGTTAAGTCATGGTTAAGCAATTCATAACTCCCACTTTATAGATCAGGTAAGCAAATGGTGTGTGACTAGGCTGCAATAAAAATCCCTGGCTTAGCATTTTGAGTGGATTGATTAAAAGGATAATCCTTAAACTTGAGAATAATGCTGTTCAAAATTTCAAATCGTACAATAAGGATTTTATAAATGGACTGATGAAAAAATGGGAAGTAATGTTTGTTGATCCGACTGTTGAAAGAAGAGTGACCATTTAAGAAAGAAGCAGGTTTTTAGATTTTAAATATCAAAACAAAGTGGATTGCAGGACTTTGTGGCTCTAAAGTGAGCTTGTCAGCAGTGGCCGGTTGTAAAAATATAAGGATTTGATAAAAAGTTAGCAATTTATATCAGATTTCAGGCAGAAACCTCCAAAGCACCTCTCTGTGTCAGTCCTCTCATGGTAATGGAGTTGTTTTATTGTCAAGATGCTGTACATCACCAACAGGGAAAAGGCAGGCGAAGACTAATGAAGCCTGGTCTCAGCTGACTATACTAATGAGTTAGTGTTAGTGACAGAAGCTGCACAGTGTATGCCTGACTAATCTAAGATCAGGCAGCTAAACAGTTGCTGGCAAAAAGCTACACAATGATTTGGGGAAGGCTTATTAACAGCGTCATTTAGTGCTTAGTGTGAAGTTCTTGCAGTTGCACTTTTGGTCATAGCTGTGTCTTAGTGTTTGACATACAGGCAAACTGATTGCATTGTTTATAAGCTATGGTCACCATTTTGGATTATAAAATTATTCAATGGTACACTTGATCAAACTGCATCATTGTACCTGCAACATAATGAAGTATAGAATAAGAATGAAATATATATAAAATACAGTATATGGACTGTCACTTTTCCCTAAAATCATACTCGATTGGTTTTCAAACATACATGCTAATTACCGAAGATATTCTACCCCTCCCCACTCTTGACTGCAACACATTTTCCATTGGATCGTTTTACTATTTACCTCTTCCAAGGCCACACCAGTGAGCCACTTGTCCTATGAATCTTGCAGTTTTGTCTATGCATGGCCTTTTTCTGTGCCTCTGGCAAGGTGCCTACCAAGGAGGACGTGGTTGCACGGAGTTGAGCACTTGACAAGGTGATGCTGGACTGCACTGGGTGGAAGGCTGACAAATGGGCCATCTGATTTGTTGTAGATGAGGAGTGAGCCAGCTGCTTTGCACATAATCAACACACAGCTCGGTCGTTATTTATTTTGCCATCAATGAAGCCCAAAGCCGTTCCATATTCTCAAGGTGTACTTCCTGTTGTTGAGGTCAAAAGAACAACTGAAGGTCAGGTTTCACTTGAGACACCCTCTGTTGGATTGGTTGGTTCACTGCTCCAGGTGCCCTGCAGAGCTGTATATTTTATATAAGTATGTATATTTACATTATATTGAGTACAGACTTTAAGCAAAATGGTAAATTTGTAAATTCATCCATTATAATAATTCTGTCTTGGCATTAGTAAATATAATTTCTGATAAAGAGCTTCTACATACTGGTGTGTTAACATTTACAGGAACATAAAAATATATTTTGGTAATACCAGTGCTGTTAATTTAGGGCAGCTGTAGCAGAAACCTTACACTGGGTGGTTGTCTAATAAATGTGTCAGGCACTGAATACAGAAGTTGTATCAAAAGTAAAACATTATTTGGTTTTTAAGTAGCACATTGCTTTCCCCTCTACAAAAAGCACATCTCAATACCAGTTTAAAATGAAGTTTACAACTTTCAAACACAAACTCAGAATACTGAAAATACTCTGAGTTGTTAAAAGTGAAGCCTCAACTAACTAACAAAGAATTACTTTATTAGTGGATGTAAAATGAATGCTGTTTTAGAAATAGTAAAGGTCTACATTACAAGTTACTTTAAAGTAACATTTCCTTGTTATCTAGAACAGATAACTGGGTCAAAAGTAAAAGCTTATTTGGCTTTTAAGTTGCATACCGCTCGCCCTCTTCAAAAAGCTTAGCTTTATACCAGTATAAAATGAAGTTTACAATAATCACACAAACTCAGAATACAGAGAATACTTTGAGTTGTTGAAAGTGAAGCCCAAACAAAGTGAATAAGCATTTTACATTCACTTTATTGTAGAATGTAAAATGAATGCTGTTTTAAAAATGGGAACGGTCTACTTTACAAGTTAGTTAAAAGTGTAATATTTCACTGTTATCTAGAACAGACAACTGTGTCAAAAGTAGATGATTATTTGGCTTTTAAGATGCACATTGCTTTCCCCTTTTCAAAAAGTTTACCTATATACCAGTTTAAAATGATATTTACAATTGTCAAACACAAACTCAGCATACAGAGAATACTTTGAGTTGTTGAAAGTGAAGCCCAAACTAATGAAGTAGCTAAGTATTACTTTATTAGTGAATGTAAAACTAATCCTGTTTTAGAAATAGTAAAAGTCTGCTGTATGAGTTACTTTAAAAAAGTAATATTTCACCGTTATCTAGAACAAATAACTGGATGTTGCCAAAAACCTTTTATATAAAAATAACTAGAAAACTAAGAGATCGCAGACATCCATAAGACAGCTTAGTTCCGGCAGTGGTTTTTCCACAACCCCTGTAAAAGATGCAATTCTGGATCACCAGACTCAGCACATACATGGAGGTTGTTATCGTGTATGGACACAAGTTTTGGGAAAATCACTTAATATTCTGATTTGATGTGAATTATTGAATATCATCAATGGGATTTCCCATTATAAAGTTAAATGTTTTTGTGTGGCGTCAATCTGGATCAGAGTGACAGGATTGAGAGCCGGACGTGTGTGATTTAATGGTGGTTTATCAATATTTTCTGTGTAAATAATGTAAAATATTGTAAACAAAAGCATTAGTATCATTCTAGAGTGTTTTCTTTCCATTCTTTTGCCGTATTTTCTCTATTTTGCTGTATTTCTGACGTATTTTCCCCATGGTTTACATCTCTTTTTTGTCATTTATCATCTTTTTCATCATAGTTTGTTTTTTATGGATTCCATAAATAGTAATTTTAGAAATACCGGAGGAAGAAATGTCGAGATCTCTGTCCTCAGCTGGACAGGAACTGCTTTAGGGACTATCATCAGTTAAAAAACGTCTGCACATGGTCTAATATAACAGACTGTAACATGGACACTAACGCTGCAGTCTAACAAAAGTGTTTAAGTTTATGTAAAATGGGTTAAGATTATTTTTGTTCATCTCAGAAAACAATTCTACATGTCCATTTACAATTGTTTATGAAGAGAATCCTTTAGAAAATTCAAATTGGTTTTTATTCTTTTCTTGTAATTACACACTGTTTTAAGCATTTGTAACATAATATTGACAAATGCTTTCCAGAATTGTTTATTTTTATTTCTTGTGAAAAAGGGGTGAAAATGTACTCAAAGGACAATTCCTGACAGATTTATTGACAAGAAAAGACAAAAAAAGACCATATAGTATTAACTGTCATGTTTTTTACATTTGTACTCCAATGCACAAGTTAGTTATTAATGTGCAGATTTTTATTTTCAGATGTTTGGTTGCTCAAAAATGTGAGGTGACCTACCACATACATTTCACATTGGCATGAAAATAAAAAAATTAAAAATTGTCAACAGGTACTCTAATTATTTGTGTATTTCTGCTTCTTACTGAATAGATACTGAATCGAATCACAACCTTAATAATTGAAACTGAATCGAAACGTGAGGTTCTTAACAATACCCAGCCCTAATAAACATCAATATGATATAGTATATATAAAGTCATGTCAATAAAAAAAAAAAAACAGAAAGAAATGTAAAAGGACATAAGGCACATTAAACTTATCTGAGGTCTAATGGAAAGTCACCAAGTATATGTTGTGTATACTGACTTTTCTTATTGTGAATTAACTCTAAAGTATTTGTGTACAAATTAAATTCCGCCAAAAATCCTTGAAAGCTAGAGATTTCGAGATTCTCATCTGATGTATGTGAAATTTGCCAATTAACAACATAAGATTAAAAGGACAGGGGCTTATTATTATTATTTTTTTTACATAGAAATCTTGTAATAATATCTTTCAAATGAACTGTGATGGTGACATGAAACTTCCTCGGCGTGTCCCTGAAGCCTGTCCTGCATCATCAGCCTGCTTCCTCCAGTGTCTTGTCTTCGTAGTCCTCGCTTTGTAATTGGCTGCTTTTGGAGGATGGGCTTCCAGGGCGCGGAGGTACAGCCCCATCATTGCGTCAGCTAAAGTATATGAACCGTAACAGGCCGGCTTACGTCCCGAAGGAGCTTTTACGGAGAGATTTACAGGAGGTACAACCGAGCAGCCGAACTCCCACATCCTGGAAGACTTTACTCATCTATCAGGCTGTGACTGAGAGACCTACAAGACCAACACAGGACCAGACCCTCTCCTGAGGCTGCACCCGGGCTTTTTAAGGACAGATAGAAGACTCACAAAGACTTTCTCCATTTTATAAAGAAACTTCTTCACCCAGAGAGACCCTCAAAATGAGTGACTGTTAGACGAGACCCCGAGGAAGTTCTTCATCGCCGCAAACTTTGACAGAAGCAGCCCACCAAGACAAAGGAAGGAAGAAGGCAGAGTGTTTCTTTAACGACGACAACATGGACACGGGAAAGGTATTTACATATATTTGAGCCATTTTACCGCTCTGGTCAAACCAGTCCAGCAGCTTCGCTCCGTTTGCATGTTTTCCTGCTCGGTGCTGTCACTGTTTCTGCTCCGGGTTCAGCGGGTTCACGGTATATTTAACCATGAGGGGTCTCCACATGTGCTGTGACGGAGAGAGATGATGCAGCTAATATTTATGTAGCCTAACGTTTCCTTATAACACCATATACGTGACATATTAGGTTTAAATGTTCTAAAAAGCCCTTAAAGAACTATTTTGTGAAGGTTTTAACAACATAACGATATATTGTTTAGTGTATTACAGTCTGTAACATGTGTTCACTTAGCCAGTACCTTGACTAGAACTTTTTATTTTTGAAATGTCTGTAAATATCGAAGTAAAAACAGAATTATTCACTGCTTTTTGGTGAATTTCTACGTTAAAATTTACCTCCGCAGTCCACTTTACGTCGTATTGAGTCTGGGGTATAGAGTGCTTTGTCACGTCCCGCGCGCGTTGTTTGCCTGCGAAGGGGTGAACTGGGGCGCCGCGTTACCGTGGAAACGGCTACGTGACCAAAAAAAAATCCTAAATAACTTTATTTATGCTTGAAGTTTAAATAAACTAAACAGCAGCAACGCATTCAAACAGCATCAATAAAACAACAACAATACAAGAACCCATGAAAACAAGCCAGGCAACACAGAGTTTAACTAATTTATTGTTATTAAGGCCTAATTATTCGTGGGAGTTTCATGTTAATAGTTTAACACAAGTTATACAATGTTTGTAAACAGTAGGACAAAGATCAAAGTGAATCCTACCTTAAATACTATGTTTCATGTCCAAGGGTGGGGTGTAATTGACCAAAAACTCATGTGAATATTTGAAGCTTAAGTGCAGTACAAAAAGTAAGTTATATCCTGATATCTGCATTTGTAGAGAACCAATTAAGTATTTTAAAAACTTTTCACCAGCAGCAAAAAAACTCTAAAAATCAGCAAGGACATTATAAGAACCACAAACCATTAAAAGTAGGCAGACATCACAGAATCTAACGCAGTGGTAAAGCCAAAATGTCAAGGCACATTACATACACTGTATACCCCTGAAAAATAGCCTCTTGGACATGAGTAAGGGTATGTGATTATTTTGTACATTGTTATTTCATAGACTAACTCGCTAGCCAACTTGGAATAATAAAAGATTGATAAATCAAGTGTTCTCATCAAAAATCACTTCTTTTTCCTTGTTCAACTGAAGACGTCGTAATGATAAGTTATCTAAATTAACTTGATTCATGTTGACAACAGACCTCAAACATATCTTGTATTAACTGTATCTCACCTTGTTGGGTTAAAAAAATCACAATATTCATATTTTTTTTTCACAAACAGAGCATAGAGCTATCAGGTTTTTTTCGAGGTGACAACCCAAAGGTATGGCATTTTGGTCAGCGTTGATGTTAGATTGCTCTGTTGGCCTTTCATACCAACAAATTTTTTTCATGCCTGATTATTAAAAGAATTCGTTTTTAAAGCATTTTTCTGCTGGTACCAATTCTGCTGATACCCAAATATGTAAAATTGACAATCAAAATCCATGTTTTTGGGGGTGGGGGTGGGGGTGATTCTTAGATAAAATGAAGTAAAATTAATACAATGTTATTCCTCATTCAGACTAAACATTAATAACTTTAAGTTTTTAAGCCTGTTACTTGGTAGTTAAATATCTTTGGAGTAAACATATACCCATAGCATCATATTTTTTTTTCTTTTCAACTTCACCGTTGACTTCTTTTATCATAAATGTAATTTTGATCTGTTCCTTAAATATCATATTTTTATGAATTTTAATGTATAAAGCAACCAAAGCATTTAGGTTCTTGTGTGAAACTAAAGAAACCAATAAAATAATTGTCTAGTTTAATCTCTTATTTAACAGCTTTATTACACTACATTTAATATATGAAACAGTTAGGGGTGTGTATTGGCAAGAATCTGGGGAAACAACATGCATTGTGATACGGGGGGATGATTCGATATATCATGATTGCATTCCTTTTGCAGGTTGATATGTCATAACCTCTTTTGACTCAGTAGTCTGTTTTCTATGTCGTTTTTACAAATCTCATTATATTCATAAAAGCACTTTTTCATATCAGTGATATTTGCATAAGGCCTGCTCTCTGCGTCAAGGATTAACGTAAATGTCCGTCTCTGTGACAGAAATGATCATAACAAGTATAACAGAGTGTTAAAGGGCTTAATGCCTGCTGCGAACAAGTGGCCTCATACTGAAGTACAATTTCTGTGATTTTTTAATCTGCTGAAATATTGTCTTTGTTGCCTTTTTGAAATATTGATACAGTATTGTGTTGGATTATATGACAATATATTTGTGTTTCCATATATTCGTGAATTCCTAGAAACAGTACAAGTTACAGTTAAGTACCACAAAGTCCCGGTGGATACCTCGAACAACTTCAAGGGTTAAACTTAATTTTTTAAATTAAGGCTGAAAAAGTCTAATTTTTACATGAGAGGTCTTAAATTATGTATGGTATGTTGAATAAGATCCTAATTTTCAAATCTATGTTGGGCTTCTTTAAGAGCTTCTTTCAAAAACTCAGGGATAAACTGGTAGAAAATGTAACTTGCACTGTATTCACCGAAAAGCTTTCTGCAACACTGCATCACTTTCTGTGTCTTCAGTTGGCAATGCAACTTTAATATCCTGTTATTGACTTATTATTTAGGACCTCAGCTTGATCTGTTTTGATAAAATAATAATCTCTTTAACAAATCTGCATTTTTTATCACATAATAGAAAAAATGGACCACATGTTTGTTGGTTGTTGTTTCTCCTGCAGTGCAACAAACATTCTCAGTTTTGATCTTTAAGAGCTCTTAAACAGTCTTTAACTATATTTAGTTATATTTTTTTTATTATGTAGGAACCCTTTACTAAAAGGGCTGTTCTGTAATTAGTCAGTGGAATTTTTCAACCTATAAACTTGCCAGTTTGTCGTCATAGACATCATAGAACTTACATTGTGTCTTAGTATTGAACTAATTCTCCTTGTTCTGAGAGTAAACAGGACTTATCAGCCGTCTGATACTGCTGGCTCCATCCTGTGGCTCATGGTCTCAGTTACATTTATGCAGACACGCAGCACAGCGGAGTGCTTAAACCTCGTCTGCTCCCTCCGGTCTGTCACACCACCCAGTGACGTGGCCCAGTCTGACACTGGTTAGGGAATACATCCCTGCCGTTGTTGTTCTTGTTTGTCTATCCATATTTGACCATGCTAGCTGCACTGCCTTCAGCTGTGAGGGTTCACTGTAAACGTGATGGGAATGTTTCCTCTGTTCCCATTGACACAGACAGAAGATTTCCAGAGAAGTAAAACTCCGCCGAGGGAATATGCAGCCACTAAAACTGGAGCGTTAGAGCCTTGACCCTTTCCTGTCCAGTCTGGACCAGCTCTGCTCTATTTTGTTCTTCCTCACAGTGCTTGGCTGTTTTTATTTTACATCTTTAAAGTTAAAATGATTTCAGCATTGGCTTAAAATTGGCTCATAGCAGGGGTTTTCCTCTGAAGTTGTATTCCGATGAAGTAGAGAACGTGGGTGGAGTGTAACGAGTGATTCAACTTCACACAAAAAACTGTAAAAGGAGACATCAGAGGAAGTGGTTAAGGGGTGTTTGAATTCCAGTCAGTGGCACAGATTCAGTGATGTGTAAAAGCTTGTTTTTAAACCTGCTGTAAGTGTTGTTTAAGTGAAATGCATCCACATGAACTTATACAACAGGCAGACCTGTGAAGATAGTCGATTTCTGGATTTAAACAGAATAAATCTCCAACTAGGTTACTAGTTAGGGATGTCCTGACCATCCTTTTTGCAGCTGATACTGATCGCTGATCACGTGTTAGGGAGAATAGTGAGATATTGATCATGCTGTGTGTTTTTTCTTTACAACTAATGACGTGTTCGCTCAACAGAAAAGTGCAATAAGCTCTGATGGAGAAATGAATACAAGAAGGCAAACTGAATTCTCAATGTTTGTGCATTGATTACGCATCTTAATTCATGCCAATTAGCACAATTATTGACCAACTGATAAAAGATCTATTTATATTTTTGGACACTGCTATTGTCTAACAAATGAAAGGCAGTATGTTTAAGAAAATCAATGTATGACATGTAACTGGACATCCATCCATTATCTAAACTGCTTATCCCTTTATGGGTCATGGGGGGGCTTGAGCCTCGATAATGAAAAGTTTTCCATCGATTAGGGCATCTTTATTAGCCACTGATTATCCGTCTTACATTTTAAAAGGAAATATATCCCACCACTATGTTTTAGTGATATAGTGGTCACACATGAAGCTCAATAGGTTTACCATAATACAAATGTGTTTTTCTAGCTCATATCAATCAGTAGTATTATTTATTTAATACATATACAACAAAAATTAACATCTTAGAATCCCAAAACAATTTAATTTTTCTTTTCAATCAAAACATTGCAGATTAACCCCCACACACTGTCTAAATTTGACGAAAAAACCCCAACATCTTCCAGACTAGTCTAATTTCAAAGCATTAGCTGGAGGCAAACATGAATTACCACCACAAGCTTGCTGGGAGTTGAACCACAAAGTAAGATAAGAGAATAAGCCTAAAGTCAGGATTTACTGTGCAACAAACCTGGCTCTATTTAAACTGGGTTTAGTCACCATAACTTACACATAACTCTTTAACTAGTCAGGACCAGCATTTGTCCAAAGTTACAGCTTCATATTAGCCAAAACATGTCATCATTTTAATATATTATTACTTTGGAATATTGTGTTAAGGGAGTATTTATAATCAATGTAAGTGTAATTTACAGTACTGCGGTGTGAGCATGAAATTGCACATTTGCATCATTGTTGTTTCGTGAATCAGAGCAGGAGTCAAACCACTTTGGTAAAGAATTTAAAGAGCACCGATGAAGGCAACAGAATGAAGTCATCATTTTCTTTAAGGATTTATGATAAGCTGTTATCACATTCTTTACACCATCGACCGAAACACTGATTAATTCGTCATGAAAACATTTAGCAGAGTAATTCCAGTTTTCTGCTGCCAAAGCCCTTTTGCACATTTTTTTCATATAGATGTGCACAGTCCAGACACCCTTAAACCTGCTTTTCCTAAATATGTGTTGTTTTTAATCACCCTTTACATTTCTTGGTTGCTGCTGTTATCCAATTATTCTGCAGTTATGCACCCTAATCTTAAAGCTCCTCCATCAAAACACTCCACACTAATGCTGTCTAACGTCACATTGTTCGCCTTCTAAAGAGCTTTACCCTCAACAACAAGAAGCTTTGTGTTTGTCTGAAGACTCAATTCATTCCCCTTGATTTCTCCAACAAAAATAGATTACATAATTGGGGTCAAGCATACAGTTGACCTGCTGTTTTTGGTACAAAACAGCCCCTCTAACATGTTATTCCCGACAGACATGACAGCACTGGTATTTTGATTGGTCCTGTAGAGCCAAAAACCTGAACAGCACTGTATGGACCTTCAATTACAGGAGTGAAATTCCTCTTCACCCACTACCCTCCACTGATCTGCCAACTTCTGGCTTCCTCAAGACACTACACTGGATTTCCTTTCATGTGAACGACCGGCTGCCTTCATAATGTCTCATACTGTATGTGTCAGCCATGTTTTAATGAGGCTTAATGGGGATTTGCAGCAAAAGTTGGCATTAAAAGATCTGTGAGGGTTTTAATTGAGATGTGCAAGCAACCAGGAGTGCATGTTTAATTCACTTTCTGGAGGAACCTGATTACTTTGTGTAACGTGCTCAGATAAAATGGTTCACGCAGAGCTGAGCTGTGTCTCTATGGGCTTTAAATGAGCTCAGATTAATAAACCAGCAGTGACGATTAGAAGACTGTTGACACATGTCTTTGACCTTTGAACCTTTAGCCTGATCTTTGGCTTTCTAACATCAAACTCCTAAGATTGATTTTCCTACAAAAACAGCTTTCTCCTATATTTTACCCAGCTTCTTCTGCATAATTTCAACCCAGTGAAATATGTACTGTATCTCAAAATAGTGTTTATCTATAATTCATGCTGCCTTTATACAACATTTTCTGATTAACAATGTAAGAGTGTACTCTCCTCTACAACTACATGAAGAATCTTAAATATGCAGCTTTCTTCCATAACCGGATCAGTTCAGTAATGACCTACCACACCTTTGTTGATCTATAGACATACTGTATTACTTCAATTTTCATTCTGTGAATGCCGTGACACTGACATTTTTTTGTTCTTCATGAGAAATTCATGCTCTGATTGGTTGTTTTAAGCCTTATTTAGCTGCATACACAACCCCCGGCTTGTAACTCCTTTGCAAGGTTAAAATCAATACATGGCAAGTGCAAGATGCAGGTTAATATTCAATTGGCTTAATCACAGCGGTTTATGGGCCATACAGTGAGTAAATATTTCCACCTAACAGCGTTTATTTTGTCGACTTATTATTTTTGTCATAGTTTTCGTCAACAACCTTTTTTGTGCTGACACAAACTAGACTATAACAAAAACAAAACAAGTGTACATGAGCAAAAACTAAAACTAAATTAACTGACATTTTCGTCAACAAATAAAAACTAGACTAAAATGTTTGACAGAGACTAAATCCAATCAGACCTAATTTCTTCATGAAGAAAGCAGAGAAAAGTTAGGAATATATCCAATCGCAACCACTTTGGTTGTGTGGAAAGGTTGGATGAGTTAAAAGGGGCATCCAGTCACAACTGCCTTTGCTTCATGGTGGCGGGATCCAAGTGTAAAATGTGACTTCAGAAATTCAAGGAAACATAAAAAATGCCTTACACTTTACACTTCATATTTTAGTCGACTAAATTTACAGTAGATTTCGTCAACTAAAATTTTGTGAAATTTCATCAACTAAAACTAGACTAAAATTAAAACAATTTAGATGACTGAATTATGACTAAAACTTAAAGATATTTTAGGCAAAAGACTAAAACTAAAATTAAAAAAAGTTCTGTCAAAATTAACTCTGCCACCTAATCAGTCATGTATAAAAACACATGCTAAACAAACGTGCTTTTCTACTTATTTTTATTTCCTGATCTGATAAAAGTGATTCAATCTCTGGAATAAAATGCTGAATTACCTCAGGTAAATGCTCCTACTCTTAGTATTTTATATTAAAAACAAATCAATCAATCATTTATACTTAAGATTCGTAGCATGTTTCTGTCGAGAAGAGTTTTAATCTCAATTAGAATTACTGTCACCACAATTATGAAAACTGAATGATCCAGGTCAAGATATTACTGAGCCACTAACTCTTCTTCCATTATTATTGTAAAAAATATTTTGAGAGATTTTTATTTTGAAAGATATATATATTTTTTCATTCAAAATGATGTCAAAAGCATATACTTTTAAGTTTACAAGTTTTAAAATGAATGACTAATCATGTCTCAAAAATTGTGATCTCAGCAGCAATCTAATCTGGATTATGTTTTTTGCCATTATCAGGCAGCCCTACTTCTCAGACGCATTAGTTTGAGAAATATAGTTCTTAACAAGGAAGAGAAATACTTTCACTTCAGCAGCTCAAAGCTAATGCCTCCCCTCAGCCTGGTGCTACTTTATATAAGCTGCCTCGAGAACATCTTTATCTCATCTCACTATGGCTGCGCACGTTTCTGGCCCTGACAGATAAGAAGTTTAAACCATTTCACTTTGTTTACTTCTAGTCAAATTATGTACATTAAGATGCATTTACATGCAATACATCACTGCATTTTAAGAAGATAATCTATTTAACACCTATACAAAATATTTGAAAGGACAAGTCTGTCAATGTGTGGCGGTTCAGCCTCTCATTGTTCTTCCATGTGTAAATAAAGGTTAATGATAACCAGACTCTAACAGCCTTGTTGCTATGTCCATCCCTATAACCTACTTCCCTATTTAAATTGATTTCTGCCCAACCTTACAGATGGCATTATAATAACCTGCCGTTAACAGAAGTAGGAAGTAACAAGTCAGATAATTAGATTTTTGTTAAATGTGTAACATAAATCATATTTAGAGCATTGTTGGCCTTCAAAACAATCAAGCAAAAGAAATATCAAGACGTCAGCCTTCATGGCATCACTTTCCTGCAGTGTAAAAATGCCAAAACCAGAAAGTCAAATCCACTGTTAGAAGTAAAACTAAAAAACATTTAAATATGTCTTTGTTGAGAATCAGTCCCTGCAGGGTGATAAACCTCATCAAGAGTCTGAGGTGAGGTCAGGAGACATATTGGATTCCCCACTGCTGTGTAAGCTGAGCCTGTTGGTTGTGGCTCGTGGAGGGACGTGACTCTTGCAGCGTAGGCTATCACCATGAATCAGGCACACACTGGCATTAATTCCAAATACAGACTTTAGTAGCCTGTTCTGCTTTTTTTCCTTTTAAGAACTTAATGACCTGATTCAGAGAAAACTCTCTCACAGTTCTGCTGAACTGAGTCACAAACTGAGCCGCGTTAACTTTAAAAACACAACAACGTGGTATCTGCTGCCCTCAGGGACAGATCTATAAATCTGTTTAAACTTATGGTACACATGTTAAGGTAAAAAAAAAGCTTATGTCAGGTATGAAGAGGAGAAAATGAAGAATAGCCTCCAGGATATTTGTTAACACATTTCTCTCTTGGCTGCTCTGTTGACTTCACTGTTTAAACAGAGGTGGGCTGAGGGCAGAAGACTTTTGCCTAAAGCTATAATAACTTAATATATTTACTGACACAGTAAATATATTTCTTCTCTACGAATGTGTTTCGGTTTAATGTTGCTGCTTTTGTACTTTTTGGAGGCAGTATACAGCAGTCAACATGAATGAATAAAAATAAGAAATACAGTTCAATAAACTATTAACTTATAACTAACTTAATTGATATCTTTCAGATTTTTTTTTTCATTTAATCATCAGATATTTCCCTTTTGTCTTCATTTTGCTGCAGTTCAGTAACTCTGTTTTAGAGCTGACAGTCCTCAGTACAGTCGAGAACTGTTAATTTTCTGATATGAGTATTTTATCACTACAAAATGGTGCCTAACACAGGTGTGTATTGCCAAGAATGTGTAGGCACATTATGTATTGTGATACAGGAGTGATGATGTGATATAAAATATATCAGGATGATATGAACAGCACAATATATCCCATTTTTTTAACTTGAATGGAACCTATATTGCCCTTAAGGGAATTTGTCTTGCATAAAAGCATAGAAAACACAAACTGAAAATAAAATATTAAACTGACAGTTATAATAATAATAGATAAGTAAGTAATAAAAGATAATTTAGGGGTCTTGATAACATACATATTTTTTCTATCATATAAACAACTCCAAATAGTGTTTGCTTAAAAATGGTTAAAATGTGGAAACTGTCCTATCTCCCATTGTTCGTGAATCCTTGAAAACATTACTGGAGCTGCATCCACAATCAAATCACCCCAAAATTGCATCACTTCTTCCTTGTGCATTGACCAACATTCCCGGAAAATGTCCTCAAAATCTGTTGAGAACGTATTGAGCATGTCAGAAATGTGGAAAACTGCCCTATCCACAATTAATCATTTAAAATACTCCTGGATCTGCATTCAGATTCAGATCACCACCAAAATCAAAGGACTGCTTCCTTGTACCATTACCTACTGCTTTTTGTGTCTGTTCCCTGTGCCTCAAAGGAACAATCCAGAATTTGTCATAAACAACATGAAAGCATAGATCCGTCCTGCCTTGTAACAATGGTTCAGACTGGTGGTGTAATGGTGTTGGGGATATCCACCCCCCCAAGTAACCAATAGAGCATTGTTTAAACACCACAGCCTACCTAAGTCTGGTTAGTGTATGTTCTCCTTCCAAGAGCTGATGTGTGTTTGTGCACCGGTGGTGTGATAAAATGACGCCATCTCACAAGACTTGTTAGCAGTCATTATAAGCCCTGAGCTTGCGCACATTGTGGCTGGATGTTTACTTGTAAGCAGGAGTTCCTTATCCCAGTGTGTTGACTTACAGGCCCGTATAAACCTTAACCAACAGAGAAATATAACTAATGAAGGGCAGCTTTGTGCAAAACTGATTATACTGCAATTCACAAGCATATGTTGAGTGTGGATGCATGTTCCTAGTACGTACTGTATGAATGTCAGAAATCCACAATCAACCAATGGTCTGAATTGTGATGCATTTTGGATAAGACACATGTCAAAGCCCCACAACTTTCTACAAACCATCTCTGATTTAGCTTGTGCTCCATTGGTGATAGAACTGAAATAAGCACAGTAAACCAATTATACTGTAAAATACATTAGACAGGCGATCACTGTCTCAACCAGCTACAACATTTAAAGGCCACGATAACATTGATTCATTGTTCATCTACTCTTCTTAATGATGTGTCATGTACAAAGACTCGAGTAAAGTTGCTGCAACACTTTTCATTTTATAAAGAAACCCTGTATATCCCTACTGCATGGTTTTTACTTGAGTTGACAACACCTTATACTCAATATTTGAATATCCGTTTGAGCATGGGGGTGCGTAATCCGTACAGATGGCACTCTCGGCACAACCCTGCTGCCCATTGCTCTTTTGACCTCATCAGGAGGTACACCTTGACAAAAAGGACAGGCAAAGTCACTCTGAGTGGACAACAAAACATCTGAGGATTGCCTTGTGGAAGCACTTTGGGCTCCACTCCCCTGATGACAAAATAAACAAGAAAGAACTGAGAGAGCACAAACCTCCGCCAAGGAAGCTCACATATTGCTGTTACATCTATAAGCAATAGTTCCATTATAAAGTTACCATCGTATTATGATTCCTTGACCCTGAAAACCCACACCTAGCACTCAGAATCATGTTGATATCATTATTAGTTAGACAGTTATTGAGCAAAAGCGATCGTTCGCTAATGGTGGTTGTCTGGATCACCACCAAAATCTAATCTTTTTTAAGTTGGGTCATTACTAACATGTCCTGAAAAATTTCAGCAAAATCTGTCCAGCAGTAATCTTGTTAACAAACAAACAAACAAACATATTCCGGCAAAAATATAACCCCCTTGGTGGAAATTGTGTCATTAATGTTTAAAGCATCTGACCCACAACGAATATCTTCAAATATTAACATGTATGTATGAAAACTGTTCAAATGTGACTTTGGGGAAAAGTGACAGCCCTACTTTATACATTAAGTGTTAAAATAGCTGTAACACCTCTTGTAGTCATACTTACTGAGTGTCTTCCTGACTCATTTATATGTAGGTCAGTGTTTTTTAACTACTTTTGCTACAAGGCCCACCTAAAACCAGGGTAAAATCTAAACAGTTTTTATTGCATCTTATAGTAGGCCATTTTATTAGTCTGTTCTACTTTTGGATTTTTATCGATAAATGCCCAATAAAATATGAAAAACGTCTGTATAACTCATGACATTTTCATTAACGAGGCTATCCAACATATGTATTTATGGGACATGCAAAAATAATTCATTAATTGGTTATTGTTTGTATTAAATACTCACGATTGTACAGAAACATAATTTGAGAACCACAGATGTAGGTCACTAGCTTGACTTGCTTTGAAGTGCTGGCAGCAGTTTGTATTCTTGCTGATGTTCTGAGTTGTGGTTAAGCCCTCTAATTTTCTCAGAAGAAAAGGTTAACCGCAACATCCTCAAGTCTTGAAAATCTCACGTCACCGCCCCCCAGCAGCTGACTTGGCTCGCACAGCTTAAGTTACTGCTTCCTGGTTTTGCTCTCTGTGTGAATCTAAACGTTTAAAGAAGCATAACACTTTAGAGTGCTTTTGGGTTTATTAAGAAATGGCCCATCAAGTTATTTAGAGGGAAACAGCTTAACCTTATACATTTTATGGTGATTTATGTAACCTTTTATACTTTTACAGAACCTAATTTGTATAAAACTGGCCTCCAACCCACTTTTCATATCTTACAGTCATAAATCCAGTGTCTTGTCTATACAAGGAAATAAGCAGTAGAATTAAACTTGATATGTTTATGGATGTTTGCACTTCTTCATTTGCTCTTTTCATTTGTCCTAAGCTTTATTAATTCACCTTATATGTTGACCCATAAAGAGAACAAAATCATTGAGGTCCAGTAAACAGAGCTGCTGTCAACAGCTTAAATATGATCCCACAGCAATGACTAAATCATATTTTTTATTTTTTGCGTGCAAAGAAGAGCTTGGCACATTTGCATGGAGGTTATTTGGTTTAAGAGGGCGTGTAAATACAGACACACAAGCCCCGTTGTCTCAGTGCAACAGATGCTGATGTTTGTCAGAGACAGAGATAAAAATGAAAAACAATTCTGATTATCCTGCATTCTTCTTTACGTATAAGTCAGATCACATTTCCTCCCAGCGAATTATGAAGGAGCTAATTTCAGTGCGATAATACTGTTGAATCCACTCTTCAGCTTTTCATTAGCTTTGTAAACTCAGAATTATGATTGATTTGTTTACTTGTTGGAAAATACCTCCGCTCAAGGTGGCTGTCTCTGCCTTCAAAACCTGATAGGTGTTTTTCTCCAGTCACCATTTTAGTTGTCATTGCAGTGACATAAACTTATGTCATTAACGATTCTGCTTTTACATTAAATTCTTTAATGATTATTTTACAAAGTCCTTCTTATTTCTGTGTGGGCAAAATTTAGCCAAAGTTTTCAGTGGCAACAATGTCAAACACATGACATTACTGATTTTTAATGCTGTGCTGCGCGGATAAATGCTTCTGCAAGTTGCTGGTGTTTCCACTTACTCTAAGGTGTGCAGTCAGCGTCTTTTTGTCAAAAATTAAGCCAGAATTTTGACCACTTGTGCCCCGTGAGCAATGTTTTTTTTGCCTTCTTTGTTGTCATTCCTACTGACTGCATGACGTCATTTATTTGCAAGGTGTGCAAAAAAGTTGGAGGAATCGAAAAGCAAAAACACTAATGATATCGATTCATTGAGGGAGTTATCGATTCTCGACTGGAAGTGGTTTTTGATTCTCATCCCTTATTTTAAGGGTATGTTTTTGTCATTAAATCCCTGAAAGTATTAATATAACCCAAAACAATATTGGAGGTACATGTATTTTTTACAAGTATATTTTTATTAATTGATAATGTCAGAAGCAAATATGTTCATTTAAAGCATGTGAAGCGTGTTTTAATATCAGTTAGTAATTGTGTTTTTATAATCATGATTTCAACGTATAGTAAAATGATCATTATTATGATTTTTGCCATAATCAAGCAGCCCTACTGTAGGGTGTTAATCACAAAAAAATAGATATTCATACATCCATCTGCACCCTATTTTGGTGGCTTGAAGCACATTGTCTTAAAGTGCATGGTGGACAGTTGTTTGGGGTGTGATGGTCTATGTTTTGCTATTTCAAGGACACGTATACAACCTTATAAGCATGTTGTTTTTAAGGTTTTTGCTCCAAACTCAGGTGTAAAATAAAGTGTTTACAGGTGACTTACACCCCTTTTTCTTTTAAACACACCAATTACAAACTTTTCATAGAAATTAATTATACTTTGCCTTTTTTAGCCTTGATTATACCTTAGAATATTATTTTCCCCTTTGTGAACTCTTCCTGTAATATGATTTTAGGCTGTGCAGTGTGAATGACTAGCTTAGTCATCATGTGTAAGCAAACAACTACAGGCCTCCATTAAGAAATGTAAACACAGGAGACAGACTGCAGCCGAGTGAAAGGTGAAGAGAGAGAGAAGAGAGACCGGTCATCGGAGCTGCCATTAAAATAGTTTTTATAGGTGCGACTTCATTGTTTAATTGTTTCATCAGTGAGGAAGTGTGATAGAGCTGTTGTATCTTTTCCTGATATAAAAATCACATTGTTCCTCAATGTGACAGGTAGGAGAGATGACATGAGGAAGTTTGGCTCATGGATTTGGTTATTTACTGTCTTTATTTAATTTTAAAAAGAGGCTGTAATGATGGAAGTAAGATAAGCAATGAGTCACATTTTGAAGATCTATCAACATAATTTCAAGTTAATTCAAGTTCCTTCTCAAAACCTACATTTCCTTTAGTTAAAGTTCAGTTTAATAAAATCATAATTGGTGATGCACAGACCCTGTAAAAATGGCCCGATGACGACAGTGATGTAAAAAATAATCATTTAAATGATGTCAGTGCATATACTGATGTTTCGAAATACCTCTTCTGGCATAATACTCCCACAATGCCAATATTTTCTCTTGTGTTGGATCATGATACCAGGTCAGGGTTTGTCCAACAGGCCATTTTTACTGCCCAATAAAAAAATGCCTTCTCTGAATCATCTGCTGGGTGTGCCACATTTCAGCATTGAATTAATATGACATGACACAGCAGATAAACATCTGAAACGGATATCTGATCTTCACTCTCTCATTTCAGATACTCATTTGAAACCAATGCCGTTGCCCATCCAGAATCCAAATAGTTACCTAAGAACAATTGTTGTTTTACTAAGCCAAAAATAAACACGTTATAACCCTCAGCCCATCATAACACTGTTACCTTTTTTAGTTTTACTAACTAGTGTTCATCCTGCTAGTCTGAACTCAGATTTCAACATATAAATGCACTTTTCCATACTGAAATTTCGGGATGCACAATATTCTTTGAACAAAATTGATAACGGCAGATATAACAATTGTAGCAGATTGTAACTTGCAATATTTTGCAGGTAAATATTGGTCAGAAATACCCTTTATATTGACAGAATGTACAAATGTACCACAATGGTCTACCTCATCATCAATGAATGTCCACTTTTATAAAACAAAAGTGTTATTGAGGAATAAAATGTTGTTTTCTTTGTTTCACAGCTATTTTTAACACAGATAGACTGTAAATATATCAAGAACAGGCAAATATTTGTAAATTGAGGCTTTGCTCTTGACAACAACGTCGGAATCAGGATGAAGAGTTCGGAAATACCAACATATCTGATATCGGCACAAATCCCAAGTTGTGCATCCCTACTGGAATCATATTTTTTACTAACATCAACTGGACGTGTAGAAACAGCAGAAAGGTGACAGATGTTTTCAAGCAGAGGTCAAAGGTGCTGCTCGAAGTTTAGCCTCATGTAATTGATGGATGACTTTGGACCTTGATTCCATTCAGCCAAAATTTTATGGTTATTGACCAATAATGATCAGCTGCAGTTCAGTTGAGTAATCTCTAACATAATCATCTATATAATTTGGTCCATATCACCCGGCTAGCACTGTTCAAAAGTGCATAAAGTTTGAATAAGTTCATGTTTGGCTGAAGCTGATTGGCCTATACAAACAGTCTGTGTATACACTGGGGTGGAGGGAGGTCTCATGTATGTAGGCTAAAGGTAAAGATGTAACAGAGCAGTGTTTGATTTCACTCAAACTCTCACAGCATTCCCCACATTTGACAACAATTTGCAGCTGGACTCAAACAACCACATGTCGCTTGTTCCTGCGAATAATCCCCACGAGGGGAGTCTAAGTGAAACAGTCCCCTGCAGAGACTTCTCCCAGATGACTCGCACAGGATTTCATGTTTATAGCTACTTCTTCTCTCGTGATGTTTCTTGTTTCTATCCAGCAGTGGACATTTGGCTGCACAGCAAGTCCTTGGTCTCCTCCTTTAAGAGCCCATCCCACCTCATTGAGAAGTGTGTGTATACATTCTGTACCTAAACAGTCCTGTCACGGACCTGACAACCCACACAACGAGGGAACCTATTGGCTCTGAAGTGGAGGCGGGTCCGAAGCGTCTGTAGCCACGCCGAACACGCTGTAGGAACCGCCTCCACAAACAGACATTTTCTCAGACTTTTTTCTGTCCAGCTCTTCATCATGCAGGGGAGGAATTCTGGCCCATGCAAAAGAAAACAGCAGACTCGTGTTACCCAGACCAGCTCTGTCACTGCAATTTAAAAGAAGCCTGCAGCACCGTCATTATATTAAAGAGGAGCTGCCAGAAATCCCTCTTAAGAAGCCCTGTGGGGTCTGCTTTTGTTTTTAGGACGCTCCTCTCAGAGAGTTTAAGTAGCAGTTCCTCTGATTGAGCGTTGAGGTTCCAGTTTAGAGTTTTAAAGTCAGAACAGTTAAGTCAGAGCTGCGGTTGAAGTTTGATCAGGTCATGTTATTGAACAGCTGTCTTTGTTTCAACACAAACGCAACAGGAGTGAACTGATATATTGACAGAGGTGTGTCTGACTTCACTGTGGTAGGCGCTGACAAGCCCCCTTCTAGATGAGCTACTACTGCGCCTTTCTCCAGGTGACCATTACATCAAATACCATAAATCCAGAGGCACCATTTAGTAATTCCTTATAATCATGTGCTGCAATATACCAAACTTAGTCAGCTGACACTGCACATGTTGTGCCTCCATGTCTGACCAAAATATCAGTATTTCTTGCCCTATGCACTGGCCATGTTGAAGCTTTGCTCTAGTTTTTTCGTGCTTTTTGTAGTAATTCTGTTAAACCTCTGGGTCTGACCCCAAAGCAGGAACTATGGAGTATACGCAGACTTTAGGACTGGATGATATGCCCTCAAGATAAAATCCCTGATTTTTTTTTTTTCCACAACACTTGATATACGATTTTTATCATATTTTTTTTTGTCTCTCTCTCTCTCTCTCTCTCTCAAATAACAAACAAACAAACCAAAAGAATCTGGGACACAAAATTACATGAATCAAGCTTTGCCTTTATGTTATCAAAATATATTTCCAAACCAAACAGTATTTCTTTCTTAAAGTTAAAGTGCATGTCATAACATGTTGATCATGTAGTTTGTCAGGTTTGTCTACATAAACACTGAAGACTGAGGTATTTTCACAGGATTAACATAAAACTCTCTGATCAAATTTTAATCTCATTTAAAAAAACAAATACAAGCCTAAACATGTGCTTGTGCAAAACCTGATATGACCGACCATCGTAAAAACTGTTAGTTTTCAGTATTTATATTTTCAAACACTGCAACAACTTAATATTGAAGTAAATCAGGACAAAAAAATCTCATTTTTTAACTTTTAAGTAGTCTGCAGAATATAGTTCAGATTAATCTATATATTGCCCAGCCCAAACAAACTTTAAGATCAGAATGGGCCATATTAACGTGTTAACATTGTAAAAGGAAAATCAATTTTCACTTATATTGTAGCGGTGGGATCAGGGATTGGAATAAAAAACAATTCCATTTAAAAATCAATAAATAGCTAAAGAAATTGATATCATTTGTCTTGTTGCTTAATAATTTCTTCATCAATGCCCTCAATTAAATTTTGTATGCCTCCCAAATCAAGAGGGTCACACGTACATCAGAGGCAGCAGAAGCAGAAACAACAACATAGAAGTAATCATGGTGGACAAGAGACAGAAGCGGTCAAAAGTGTGGCTTTGTTTAACACAGTATGGCGTTGACCGCACCATGTTGAGGGTCTGCATCTGTGATTTTGTGATTGACAGTAAGGGAAAAGTGCTCAAATGTATTAGACCACCACCTAATGCAAGGTTTATGCCACAGCTGCCCTAAATTAACAGCATTGGTAATAACCAAAATCATTTTTTAGGTTTCTGGTTAATCCACAAGTATATAGAAGCTCCTTAACCAAAATGAAATTTTTAATGCTAAAATATAATTATTATTGTTGTCCATGAATTTTAATATTTACTGTGTTACAAATTATAGTCAAAAAGACAAAAAAAGGCATTTACTGGTATTCCCGAAGACAAAATTACCTTTAGTGGTTGAATGTTATGCTTGATTAATTTCTGACCTCTCAGAGAAGCCCAGTGAGCAGCTCAGATTTGGGTATAAAAAGGTGAATTCAGTCTGACATGCCTCAGTTGTTATATCATTAATATCCAAACCATGTATCTTATATCATATCATGAGCTGCCCTGTGGATTCAGCCCTACTATTCAGATTTATCAGTTTAAATTTGGGTCACTGTGACTCCAGTCTGACATATTTGCTGACATTTACACAGATATCAAATTATTCTTACTGTAGGTAAATGTGACAGATGGAGGAGCCACTCTCTGCTTTGTTTAAACATGAACATAACGGATATAATCAATATTTTTGATAATAACAATGCCAATGGTAATTATTCCACACAGCTCTAGGTCATTTTTGCCCCCTATAGCATCTTTGTTTTGGCTTTACAGTCTGCAATTAAATTGTTTTGGTTTGTCTTGCCACTGTCATCCCATCAACAGTGAGAGATCCCCAAAACTCACTGTGCACCATCAGACAGTGAAAGAAAGGTATTTGTTTGGCAAACATGATTGAGGATTTACAGCCACATCTTTCCCTCAGGAGTTAGTAGAGACTGTAAACAGACCTTAAGAGGAGAATCAGTTACCAGACGTACACCCAAATGGTTTTGCAACCAAAGTCAACTGAGTTTAAATGTTGCTTTGGATTTAGTGGATGTGAAATAATGAACAAAATCAACTTTACCAACCAGGAGTTCTTTAACACAGGAATTTTAAACTCAGTGATGTAGATACCTGTCATGAAGCGACTGTAATAAAAAGACGTCCTTGGCCCCCAATAATTAGTCATTTCTTGTTTTTGTTGCCAGAAATTGCCATTAAACTCCCTGTACATAAAGGCAACTTTGTTATTGTGTCAGTACCAAAAACAGTGCCAATGTGTTTATGCAGTTTAAACAGCATCAACTTAAAAAAAATCAGCTTGCAATATGATCTTTTCACACGATTACAGAAACACGACCTCGTCTGAGGGCACAACGAGTTTTTTGTCTAGTCATTAAGCTAATTGTTGCATCCACCCTTGGATGGCGTGGTCACAGTCTGCATTAATTATAAGAAACTTATCCAGACATGATTTGGATCCTTGCATAAATGCTCAGTGTCCTAACAGTACCTTAGCTAAGGATGTTTTATTTCTACTTGTTCTTCACGTGTATGATAAAAGCATAAGATTCTGTGGTGTTATCTCCCCTTGTTAAGGTCAGGTTTTGTGTTGCCAAAATAACAGAGAACCTTATCTGGTGTGAATCACTCCGTCGAAGGATTGGTGTGAATCACAGGACCAACGTCTAAACATTAATCATCCAGACATGATGGCTGATGTGAAAAATCGAAGTAAGCTGCTCCACTACCGCTTGTATCGCTCTAAATGAAATCTAAAATACACCACTGTCTCTGTAAGTCTGTGGAGTTAGTTTAAGCAGTAATAACAAATTTGCCTGTATTACAGCTAAAGGCTGTTTTTCTCCTGTCCAGGACGAGGAAACAGACGGCCACATAGCTCGGCTGTGCTTTATTAACTTTTTGGTATGAGGAAAAGCTTTCTTAATCTGTGGGGCTCAGCTGAGATCAAGGAACAAGTGACATCTGTAATAACAGAAAGAGGAACACAGACAGTGACATGGCAGACCGGAGTCTGATCTGGACCCCCTCCAAGAAACAGGTTTATGAAGGTACCTGGGTAAATCTGCTGGAACCCCTGCAGACGTGACCCCAGACTGGTAGAGGGTTGTCAAGATACCAGAGTTTGAAAACCTTGGTATGCTGTTTGTCACACCCGTCCACTCCTTCGTGACCTCTGACTCAGCCAGTGCGTGTGCTGCTTTTGTGTTTTTAATTATGACCATAATGTCAGAAACATCCAATGCAGACTCACAGCGAGCTTGTTGTTTTCAAACCGATGGTAAATGCTCCTGTTAAAGACTGAAGAAGAAGATTGTATTTTATCATACTTGTTTGAATAAATACATTGTTTATTGTATCTTAAGTGATCAAACTACACAACCCCACAATCTTAAAGTGTCACAGCGATGTTCTGTGGTTGGTGGCGCCTCCACTAACTTGCATACTGCAGAGGTGAGCTGCCTCTGTTACATATATCGGTCTTTTTTTGACCACAGAAGATTTGAATAAGTAAATAAGGGTATATATACTCGCACGTCATCAGGTGCACTCGTTCAACTGCTTGTAGATGCAAATAGCTAACCAGCCAATCACATGGCAGCAACTCAGTGCACTAAGGCATGCAGACATGGTCAAAACAACCTGCTGAAGTTCAGACTAAGCATCAGAATGAGGAAGAAAGTTGATTTAAGTCACTTTGAACGTTTCATGGTTGTTGCTGCTGTACTGGCTGGTTTGAGAGTTTCGGGAGCTGCTGGTCTTCTGGGATTTTCATGCAAAACATCTCGAGGCTTCACAGAGAATGATCCAAAAATGAGAAGACATGTAGGAAGCAAGCTAGCAAAATGCACCTAATGGCATAGCCAGTGATTATACACCTGAAGGAGACACAGGCAGGTAGTCCGTGTAGCTCCTTTGAAAGAAAAAAAAAAAAGGTTTATTCTAGATATGCACAATCAAATATCATTATCTGTAGATAATTCCCTAAAAAGTTGATTATCAGTATCAGCAGATACAAACATTTTTGTTGATGTCATAGGCTGATATTTTGTAGATATAAATTGGCCATAAATATCCCACATATTGGTTGTTATGTACACAAATGTACCAATGAATGTCCACTTTTGTAAATCAAAAGTATAATTGATTGAAGAATAAAATTATGCTTTTCTTGTTTTACATCCTTTTTAACCCAAATGTAATAATTAATGTAATCATAAAAAGAATAGATCAATTTTAGTTGTTTTAGTAACAAAACATATCTGTATTGATAATGGGGATAATTAGTTTGGAAATATCGGATATCTACAAAAATCCAAAATCATGCATCCTTAGTTTATTACTGATTTCCGGCAAACAAACAAACTGCCCACAGCCAAAGAGTGTCCCAGTAATGATATTTTGGTTGAGTCTGCTGTTGTCCATGAATTTCAACTCTCAGCTTGTGCTACAGAAGGTACCCATTGTGGAAAGAGTTGGCTTTGCTCTTGAGCTCTGTGGTGACATTGTTGGCACTGTATTTTATCAGCCTCCAGATATCTGCAAATAGAAATATTCAGTTGTGGTGACCATTTCAACACGTACAGCACAAATTATTTAAGAAAATTAGTAGAATCTTAATTATTTGAACTAAAATATTGTGATTTGGAGCATCAAATTTTCCATTTATTTGGGTTTCCCTCTGAAAAGTAAGCCAGGCTGCTGTATATTATGTCATTGTTAGAGTTATTTTCAAAACTGCTGTTTATAAGTATTACTCATGCTATACTTGGCTAGAAACCCGCGGTTCTTGTGATTCTGAGCATGTAACTCAAGATCCAACCAACACTGCAACCACCATCTTTGCATCTGTCTCACCATCTACAACACCTATTTGTTTTCTTCCGAGCAGCCTCATGATATTTATGATGTTTAAACAGTGCTCTCATTGTTGTTGTAAACACAAGGTGAGGATAAACTCAAGCAGACCACTCTGAACATTTACTTTTGTCTTGATTTTTTCCAAAGGCAAATCCAGCAAATTGAGAATACTGAGAAAGGCACAGTTGTATCAAGACAATGATGCTTTGTCTCAAAAATTGGCAACATTTTTAATGCTGTAAATTGATTCCTGTGTGACGGTTTGTGATGCTTGTTGTCCAGCTGGAAAGATGATACAGTCATACTTTTCACAATCATCCCAGCTGAGAAAATGGTGTAAAACTGGTCAGACTGGTCCCTTTACTGACAAGTCTTTGTCTTCTTTCTGTTTTCTTTTTTTGCAGCAAATAACGTTACCGTTGATGATGAGTGTTGGCACAGCCGTGATTGGCTCGCTGCAGTTTGGCTACAACACCGGTGTCATCAATGCTCCTCAGAAGGTGAGTTAAAAGTCTGCAGAAAACGTGCTTGTTATTTCCCATCAAGACAGACTATTAGCATGTCAGCAGAACAACAATAAAACTTTTGATGATAAACATAGTTTGTCACAAACAAATAAAAAATGATTTCCAATGTCAGAACCAAATCAGAAATTTTTAATGTAACATGGCTGAAATGTTGAGACGGCTATGGCCAAAAAAAATATTTGTTTGAAGTTTATGTAAAGAAAAGACAAAGAAAGGACAGATTAGAATAAAAGTGCCTTAAAAAATCATGTCTCAAACATTCAAAAGGAAAAAGATACTCCCCTCTTTTGTTATTGTTTTTATTAGGCCCAACCATTGTATTTTCAAGTCATGAATAATTGATTTTGACATTAATTTTTCATGGATAACAAGTTTTATTTATTTTTTTAAAATTCAAAACAAATTACTTTATGATTACTACCATCTTGAGCTAGGTATGTGTTACTGTTCAAAAAAGCTGCCTTTACTGGGAATGAAATGAAGTAACTCTGTTATAACTAGGGATGCACAGATGACTTGCTAAAAGGTTAAAGTTGGATAAAAAATAACCAGTACAAGACTAGTTAATTAAACAAAGTCTTAATATTTTTATATCAATACAGGCCTGAAATCCCAGTTAAAATCTCTGTCTAATGTGTACCACAGTCACCCACCACTAGTTATATGTGAAGCTCCACGTAATGGCTGCTGACACGCTATTGAAAGGCCCTAAATATGGACGTAAACAATGGTTTTGAAATGTTCTAAGGAACAGCACTGAGATGAGGTTTAAGGATGATTGATGATGAAGATGTTTGCCAATCTCCAATATGCTGATAGTTTCAAAAACATTAAACCACCGCCAAGTTTTTGTATGAAAAAATCTATTAAAAGTGAGGCTTATTTGTTGGATTATGCAGCATTCATAAAATGTGTTATCCTCTCTGTTAACCTTGTCAAAGTCGTGCTTGTTTGTTGACATTCTGTGTTGGAGAAGAGACAAAAAGTGCAGCGAGGGGTTGGGTAATGGGATAATAATAGCTGCATTGAGGCGGATCATGTCTAAGGGTATCTGTATTAGCAGACTCATGGTGATCCCTGTGTAAAAGACTGTGTCTATGCCCAAAAATGGATCTGAATAGAAGCGGGCTGGGAAAGTCCAGACAGAGGAAATGAAGCAAAGGTAGACAGTCACCTATTCCCGTGACATCGCAAACTACAGGCTAATATAAAAGATGCTTTCACAGCCCCCTGTAGACCTAATCCTCTGCAGGTTTTATTAACAGACAGATACACCTAAGATGCTCATTTCCTGGGGTTTGTCTAAATGTTTTTATTGTGTGTAAATAACCGTGTCTGCTGGGTTTGGGCCTGGTTTAATCACACCCTGTGGCTACACAGATGTCTGTGCACAGGTCACAGGTGTGTCGCACAGCTTCTCTGCATTCACCTGCAGAGAGCTGGAAAGTTTCTGTCTGAGTGAAAAACAGACACAGATGTTTGTCTTGTTCTCTCTCAGCTTAGTCTGATTTTCATGTTTGGAGCTCTCTCTCTATCATCACACTGTCAGAGCTCTCCAGCACTCTGATGTGAAGTACACTCTGTCAATGAACAGCTTTCATCAGGTGTCTATAACAGTGTGAAAAAGAGCTTTTAACTCAACTCTTCCATTAAATTAGAATACTTAGAAGACCTAAAAATACAGTAGACGGAATCTAGGTCAGATACAGTCTATTACTCATTTCCAGAGAAGTCATAGTGAAAGATGAAGTGGGCAGCAGTGAAGAGGGGGTTTTTGATCTTGAGACATGCATGAAGGAATAATGCAATCACCAAGTAGGGGTACAAGCAAACTTAGAAACTAGCTTAAACCAGTTTTGTCAATTCTGTGAATTCTGTATGAGTAAATTAAAAGTAATCTGAAGACAGGAAACTAGACAGTATTAGTTATATCATGATAATGCAATGTCTTAGAAATTATTACACATTCTTACGGGATCATTAGCAAACAGCATTTAATTTGAGAATTCTCCTGATCGCCAACCAATCACATGGCCACATTGAGAGACAGACAATCACTCACACTCACACTCATACCTAAGAGCAATTTAGAGTCACCAGTCAACCTAATGTAGGGCCATATGAAATCTGTGTTATTTTTTTTCCCAAATTCTGTTTTTTTTCTGTTTTAATTTTTTGAGAATTCAGTCTTTAGTATTTTACACAAATTTAACCCTGAGACACAGTATAAAGTAATGAAATGCAGACACTCACTCTTCAGGTGGTCCTCATGTATCTTCACTGGCCCAGTCGACAGTCTGTTGACAAAATCTGGAGATCATTTGATCACCTGACACATAATAATCGTTGGGAAACTGCTTTGCCCTGTACTTTGGAGTTAGCTGGGAGTTTCGTAGCTTCTTTGCCAACTTAGCCGGTGTCTCAGGTGGGCACTTCAACATGTTTGCATTATTAATGAGAGGAGGAGGAGACGAAAATTCCTCAAGGTTCAAGGTTTCTTTATTAGTACCAGACAGTTAATTTGTTTTACAGATTGGGGGGCTCGGCAATATATAAAAAAACAACCACCCAACATACATGTAATGTCAAACAAATCACACAATAAGGAAACAGCAAAACCATGTAAAAATATTTAAATAAAATAAATTAAAATCATGGAAAAGTGCTTAGACATCTCCCTGGGTCTGACTAAAGGGCAATGTGAACATGATCTCCTTGTGGCCTTGAGATTCAGGGTACCAACTCCTGTGGGTACAAACTGTTTCTGTACCTTTTTGTCTGACCCTTTTGTCAATGTTTTTAGTTATTTTGACTTGTGAAATTTGGTTACAGTTGTTAGATGACTTTTTTTACAGCTTTATAGGTTGTTGTATGATTTCTTGGGGACTTATTATATCTCACAGTCACTGCAAGTAAAATCTGAAAACCTGGAAAATGTAGCAAATTACCTCGTGAGAAATAAAAGAAAGACTTAATCATTTACAAATGGGTGCAAATGGTCTAAATAGTTGCTGATCAAGTTGGATCAGCTTTGCAGCTTTTCATTTGTCTTTAAATTCCTTAAGTTCTTCAAACTTCCTCGTCTTACCAGACATTTAAACCTCTATGTTTCCTCTTAACACTTGAACCGTGAGCGTAGCACAGCTTTTCCTCCAGTATGAAAAGAGCACGTGTCAGTCTTCATGAACCACAGCAGCCTTGTGAGTGACTCAGTGAGGGGCTGCAGACTTAGAGGAGGGGGGCAGTGTGAATATGTGGTCTGCTGCACACTGGGCCAGTGTCAACCTGCCCTCTTGGCTTGTTATCCCCTCACCAATACCCGGCACACACTCACACACTCTGAGATGGCCTGAGAAAGCTCACGTGCGAACAGTTTGAGAACAAGCGTGCAGAACAGTTAATCAACTCAGCCTCTTAAATCTCAATCCTTGATTCGTTAACGACCTTTTAAGAGGCTTCAATTTCACAAATGAAACTTTTATATAGCAACAGCACTGTGGATTATCAGCAGCACCTCTCCCCTCTGCGTGTGATAAAAGGCTGCGGTGATGCTGGTGACGTTGGCCTTGCTCTGAGCTCGAGCGTCTGTGATTAGATACGCTCTTTCAAGGGCCAAGCTGCACTCATTTTTCCCGTCCCTCTCCTTCTCCTCCTTGTCCTGCTGCTACTGCTGCATGTCTGCCGGCTCCACGTAAAAAACAACCTCCTTATTTGGAAGTTTAATCAAGGGGTCATCTGGGGTTTGTTTATGTTAGTTTAGATTTGGCAAAGTCTTTGGTTCTGGGGATTGGAGATTTACATTTTTTGAGCTGAGTTTCTACAGGAGTGAAAGTTTATATAGTTATTCTGTTTAATCTCAACTCAGGATTAAACTAAAATACTATGCTGATAAACATTTTATCAGTCATCACATCCTGTATTGTGGATGTTATGTGGACCAACTTAAGATTTAAGAACAGCTTGAAAACAAAAGCAGAAGCACTTTTGAGTCTATTAGTTCTGACAGTGAACTTGATTATAAGCATTTGTGTGGATAGTTAATTAAAAACTGCAGATTTGAATAATGACAGGCTGGGAATGAATAATCATGATGACCAGTTGCACCAACATTGAGAAAATGATTGAATTTGTTACAGTCTTATCACATTAGCCTGGATTTAGATGGATATTTCTAAGATGTAAATAGCGTTTTAGGCATCTGTGTGGACAAGGGAAGCTACGATTTGGGCCCAAAACATCACACTCCACACTAGGGATGGGAATTGATGTGATTTTATTGATACCAATGCCAATATCGATTCTGCTTTTCGATATGATTCTTTAACGATTCCCTTCTCAATTCTTGTCTTCTTGAGTTAAAGTTGGCCTAATTAGGTTTTCAGTAGCAACAATGTCAACTCATCACTCCTCAAATCTAATGCTGTTCTGCACAGATAAATTCTTCTGCAAGCTTCTGGTGTTTCCTCTAATGCCGAGGTCAGACTGCAAAATTTTTTAAAGTCTGTAACAACAGACAGTAGGTCAGACTAGGCGTCCACACTGTGAAAGTGAAAGTCGTGCAGTAAGCATCTTTCTGTTGAAAATAAGCAACAGTTTTGAACACTTAACCTCCATTCTGCCATGATTTTGACTTCTTTTTTATTATTTCTACTGGCTGCCTCTGATGAGAGCTTTTTTTATTTTCAAGAACGAAAAGCAAATGGGAAGGGATTGATAAGCTAAAAGACTGAGTGCCCCAGAGTTTGCTTCACTTGTCACTTCACTGTTTTCCATTGATAGATACTTTGTATAATTGTATTTTTCCACATATGTTTTCTTTCATTGCTTCTGTAATGTAGAGAATAATAGTGTAAAGAGCCTTCAGGTTCAGTGAGTGCATGTTTGTCCTTTAAAATCATGATCTTTATATCCATCAAATAATCGTAATTATGAATTTTGCCAATAATCACAAAGAAGCAAACGTAAGCTCCTCCTCTTGCTCAGAATTCCTCTTATCGGTTACTTGCACCTGAACTACTCTCCATTCAAACAAAATGATGTGAACATATCCAGAATTTTCCAAGATCTGTGGGTACCCTGAATGCCCCCTAATATCCCTTCCACCTCAAACCCCTTAACTGCAGGAAAATCCTCTGCTGTGAATGGCAGGTGTAAATAAGAAAGTCAGGAAATTTTCTCAGTAGGCTTCCCTTAAAAATGTAGAAATATCTGAAAAAACAAGGCAACAAAATCAACTTTTACCCTGCCTGTTCAGATACAACAAAGTGTAAGTTTCCATCCTGATCCTGCTGAACACAGAGCTCACCTTGACGATAACATACGCTGACAGAGCAGCAGAATGAATAGACAGCCTGTTTATTGTGTGGTCAGAGCCAGCTGGTGGTTTGGACTGTACTGACCGTGGACTGTGATGAGAAGAGGGAGAGACAACACCAAATCATTATGTAACTTCTCAAAATCAGCCACTGAATACAGCTTTCATAAAGTAACCAAAATATAAAATTGTTAAAAGCACTAAATATGAAGTTAAATCTGTAACAGCGTGAATAGTTACATACAACAGCAGATTAACATTGATGCAGCAAACGTTCAACCTCAGACTTCAACTTCTGATGCATGGAAACTTTAAGAGTACTTTTTATTATAGAGTATTTTGCAATGCAGGAAATTTGAGACTTTTAAGGAATAGAGGAAGAAGATAGTTTTAGAACCAGTCGTCCTTGACAATAAGCTCCTCTGTCTGATTTTTACCCTGAGAAAAACAACTACAGCAAAGTGAAAGAGCATTTATTGGCACAAGCTGTCTTTATACTGGAAAATATGTTTTATCATAATGGAAAAATACTCACACATCAAGCACTGCACAGACAAATTGGGTCATAAGTACCCTCAAACATCCCTTTAGTGCAGTGTCAGTGAATGTATGCAAAGAGTTCATCTAAATTTAAGTCCTGCTTTTAAAGGTTAGATGTACCAGGATGAAGGTTAGGGGTACAGTACAGTTTGTGACACACTCATGGTGAAACTTAATACCAAGCTTCATATGTCGCACTATATGTGCCCCCTCAACCAGAGGACAGTGTTATATAATGGAAAGCAGCTGTATGAAGACACTGCTGAGTGTTTTTAATGGTCACATCATCCAGAGTCACATTTCAAAATAAATAAAAGTGCTGTTATAAGATCCCAGAGGCACATGACGGAGCTGGAGTGGGTCGTGGTTAAACTGGTGGAGAGGTCGTGGAGTTATTGGATTCGCAGCAGGTTTGTTGACCTTTCTGAATCACATGAGAGGTGTCAGGATGACACACTCATAAAAACACACACTGGCTCCTCTGCTTCACCTTGTCTGACGTGTTTGTCGACAAAGTGAAGAGGAAGAGGAGGGAGAGGAATTGAAACCCGACACTTTACTGCAGACTTCCTGCTTGTTACAAATATTCAGTGATTAGACAGTGCTGCCCTCTGCTGGCTGCAAAGAAGAAGCTCAGCTGCCACAGACCCAGAGCTGTTTTCACCCTCAGCTTGAACTTTGAACTCCAATGACAAAAAATGATGCCAAGCACAAGTCTACAAGCACGGCTGAGCAATACAGACCACATATCATATCTCCATATTTTTGGCTTTTATTGTTATTCATC
This sequence comes from Cetoscarus ocellatus, assembly GCA_037902135.1. Taxonomy (NCBI): domain Eukaryota; kingdom Metazoa; phylum Chordata; class Actinopteri; order Labriformes; family Labridae; genus Cetoscarus; species Cetoscarus ocellatus. Next base: position 1,468,996 of record JBAMNC010000995.1, read on the forward strand.
ACAGTTTCTCTTTTTTCCTTTTTTTGTAAAGCAATTACAAATGTATGTCAAAAATAAAATAAGTTTCAACTGATTTGTTAGTATTTTTTTCTTTTAATCATCATTCAGTCATCAAAAATATAAATTATAGACAACCAGTATGAAATTTTTGGTTTTTAGTCTTTTAAATTGGGAGAAAACCTCTGAAACCCTTTCACAAAGTAAAAATGTTCAAAGTCATTATTTAGATGTATTTTTTACTTGATATGCTGCTTTAGATGATAAAAAGTACATAATGAAATACAGTAACAATCGAACACAGGTGAATCTTTTTTTAATTATATAGGAAGAAAAAGATGGGAATAAAATTTGTAGTCCTGGACACCCAATTTTAAGATTTTTTTTTAATAATGAAAATTGCAGGCAAATACCTGAAACTTTCCTACAGTTTCTATATAATTTAAATTGTTATTTTGTAAGTTAAATACCATGTGTTTTAAAGTAATAACCCCCTTTTTCTATTGAAAGGTGGTATCACAAAGTTTTTCAGCCTCATTTATTTACAGGTTCACATATATATATATATATATATATATATATATATATATATATATGTATATATTAGCCGTATACTTATCATAAGGAAGAAATCACTGCCTGAATTTGACAAAAACATTTATACCACTTGCTCTTCGCCACTTTTACCAAACCTTACAAATGTTGCCAAATATTTTTACAGTTTGTCTGCTGTTTTAGTTGAAAAAAATTACACAGCATTTGGTTTAAAGAACTTATTTATACATTGCAGCATTGCGGATTTTGAAGTTGTTTGTATCACTTCAGAACGTCTTGAATAGATGATATTGTGGTCTTTCAGGCAACTTTTTTGTTTTTCAAATAGAAATGAACATTGACAACACCAGTTACAGTTACGCCTCCCCACAGTTATTTGAAATAAGATGATAGAAGTAAAAGGTTTACTGAGGAGAGTTTGTCAGAAGTTGTGCTGAGGGAATGGACTCTCTGATTGGTGATTCAGGGCCAATTTTAGCCTGAGGAATAGACATACAGAGCGCACAGGCTCTAACTCTAAAGAGCTTGTCTAATTATGGCTGTACAACTTCGTATCATCTCCGTTTTAAAGATTTAAATCCAAAAGAAACTAAGAAAACATCTCTGTGATGTTCTTGGTTCCAGGCAAACCTTGTTAACAAAGCTAGACCTTGAAGGTAAACCATATCATCTGGATTTATAATGATTATTTTATGTTGTGTTTTTCAGATTATTGGGCAGTTCATCAATGAAACATGGTCCGGCCGCTACCAGGAGCAGATCACCAAGAACTCCCTCACGGCCATCTGGTCCATCTCTGTGGCCATCTTCTCTGTTGGTGGCATCTTTGGCTCTTTCTCCGTCGGACTCTTTGTCAACCGCTTTGGAAGGTAAGAGTTGAACTGAGGCTGTTTGAACTTCTTTAAGAAATCAACAAGCAGCCCAAAAATAAATGTTGTAATTTCATGCCTGTAACTTCATACATCAGTGAGAAAATAAGAGTAAAGTTAAAAATGTCATAATATCATATTCATGGGAAATTTAACCATGCTCAAGCACAACATTAGCATTAGCTAGGTTAAAGAAGATATCAAATGTAAATGCTCTTTTTTAGATGTATTTCAATCTCATTTTTCCTGAAACTTGTCAATCTTGATCTCCGTTGCCTGCAGGAGGAACTCCATGCTCATGGCCAATGTCCTGGCATTCATCGCTGCCGCTCTGATGGGCTTTTCCAAGATGGCTGCTTCCTGGGAAATGTTAATCGCTGGTCGTTTTGTGGTGGGACTCTACTCGGGCCTCTCCACTGGCTTCGTGCCGATGTATGTGGGAGAGGTTTCCCCAACATCGTTAAGAGGAGCTCTGGGCACTCTGCATCAACTGGGTATTGTCGTGGGCATCCTTATCGCACAGGTGAGCACGAGGATGGTGTCCAGTTAGCTTTTTTCACTTAATTGTCTGAGTGTTTGGATCATTATTGAGGTAACAAAATAAGCCTGTGAGTGCATCTGGATAGTTTACTCCTCCAAACAGTCACTAAAATATGTGCAGTGTGGGGACAAAATTGAAAAACTTGACGTTTAAACATTAGAAAAGGTTAAAAGGAAAATAGTAAAATTTTCATAAATACATGAAAAACAGATATGATTTTCTATGATGGGAGAAACTTTTATAAGTTATGTTCCAGCCATTTATGAAAAATATGCCAGTTATATTGATCAAATACATGCAGTTCTGACCAACAGATGAGTCTAAATGCTTAAAGGGATACAGCAACATTTTTTTTCTTTTCGTGTCTTGCCTCACTCCTGAGTCCATGAAAAGCAGATGGACACCATTCTTTTGACTGTGCGTGCAGTAACAAGGAAGAGACGGGCAAAGCTCGCCCACTGCTAATTAGCTTAGCTCAAACACTGGGAGTCAATGGGAAGCATTAGCCTGCCTCTGCCTGCTGTCATGAGATTAACCTTTCAGCAACTTTAAATGTTTCTGTGTGCTTGTTGTGATTTGTTTTCTTTTTTTACTGCGTTATGTTCTGTTATCTATTTTTAGACTAAGATTAGCACTCTATGTAATTTTTGAAAGAAATACATACGAAACTGAGCCGCACGGCGCCTGCGCAAACCACTGCTGATGTGCTTTGTTTTGTAAAAAAATAGATAACATAACAAAATACGGTAACAAAAAGAGTCACAACAAGCACACCGCACCATTTAGAGTAGCTGAAGAGTTTATCTGATGACTGTAGGCAGAGGCAGGCTAACACTACCCATTGGCCCCCAGTGTTTGAGCTAAGCTAATTAGCAGTGGGCGAGCCTTGTCTGTCTCTTCCTTGTTACTGAACACCCAGTTGAGAGAATGGTGTCTACCTGCTTGTCATGGACTCAGAAGTGAGGCAAGACACAAAAAGGAAAAAAAATGTTGGGGTATCCCTTTAAAATGTTTCATATTTGGTCAGTTCTCCCTCGTTTCAACATTTTTTTCCCCATACATCCTAATTTATACGTTTTCATCCATCTCTTCCTTTATTTTCATTGTAATATGTCTTTATTTTAATTCTCTTCTCATTTTCTAATTCCCCATCTCAGGTCTTTCTAAAGGCTACACATTCATGTTTATAGAGCTTCTTGTGTTTTTGTCTTTATTTAAGGTGTTTGGTTTGGAAGCCATCATGGGAAACGATGACCTTTGGCCTCTCCTCCTTGGCTTCACCTTCATCCCTGCATTGATCCAGTGCATCCTTCTGCCCATGTGCCCCGAGAGTCCACGCTTCCTACTCATCAACAAAAATGAGGAGAACAAGGCCAAGAATGGTGAACTATGGCTCTATTTCTGATCACAGCATCTACTGAAATTTGTGTTTTCTGGCACACGAGGAACGCCCACAGTCTATTTTTTATCTAAAAGTATAAAGTAGTGCACTTTCATAATGTCTGATTTAAAGAGTGAAATATCGCAAACTGCTGAATACAGAAAAGTCAGACTGATGATTTTGTTTTCCCTGCACATTTTAGTGCTGAAGAAGCTCAGAGGAACATCAGATGTGAGCGCTGACATGCAGGAGATGAAGGAGGAGAGCAGACAGATGATGAGGGAGAAGAAGGTGACCATCCCGGAGCTTTTCCGCTCACCGCTGTACCGCCAGCCGCTCCTTATCGCCGTCATCCTGCAGCTCTCCCAGCAGCTGTCTGGCATCAACGCTGTGAGTGTTCAGACCTTCTTATGATCTCACTGTTAACTCTGAAGACGATCTATCCCAAAGATACACCAAAAGATAAATACATACTGTATATATCTGAGGAAATCTGTTCAGAGTTTGTTGTTGTACGTTTCAGGTGTTCTACTACTCCACACTTATCTTTGAGGAAGCTGGAGTACAGCAGCCCGTCTATGCAACTATTGGAGCTGGTGTGGTGAACACAGCTTTCACTGTGGTGTCGGTGAGTTTTATTTACAGTCTAGCCTTTTTGTACACTGCTGCATGATCATAGACGTAAAAATAATTATGAAAGGACTATGACACAAAGTGCAAAGTTAAGAGTGAAAAAAGTGCAAAAACTGCTGTGAAAATCAGCTTTATTGCCTTATTAGCTATAACACAAAACATTGATTTATATTTATGTAAATTGGAAGCTAAATAATTGGTTATTAATTGATGGAGAGGGAATGGGATTAAATAAGTTCTGACTTCTTCCCACTCCTTTTCAGACATGTAACATTTATCTAAGTGATAATTTCCTTTTTTTTGTCAGTACTCTTATGTTTGAAATAAACTTACTAACTAATCAATCAATTTGGTTTGTTTGTCCAAGATCAATGAATACAGGAGTAGAAGTAAGTCAGAACTAAATAATTCAATGCTACCATGTTAAATATCATTAAGAAAATCAATAAGCGAAATGGTTGAGCTGGGAGCTTATAGTCTCAGAAGTAATTCCATTGTTAAAGTGGAAAGAGAACAAAAATCAAGTAAAATGCCCTTTTTTAAGAAACACTTTTAACTTTTTTGGATGTCTTATTCATTTCATATAGGCCATTTTTGGTTTTTATGACTGGTTTTATTATAATTCTAGGTTTCCCTATCTGAGAAATTTCCCTCTTTAAATTGACATTGATAAAACATAATGCATTTTTCTAGCATTATGTTTAACCTCTACAAAATATAGGCGGCCTAATCAGGTTCCAGAAGTTCGATGCATTTATGAATAAGATACAGTTACTCAGGAGTTAAAGGGTGAAAGCATCCAGCTTTCATGATGCTGGTTTCACCACATATTTCAAAGTCACATTTCTGTTTTTAACTAACGGGACTGACTAACTCTTCTATATTTTTCTGTCCAGTTGTTTGTCGTGGAGCGAGCTGGGCGCAGGTCCCTGCACCTCACTGGGCTGCTGGGAATGGCTGGAGCTGCCGTTTTAATGACGATCGCCGTGGCTCTGTTGGTAAGAGACTGTATTTATGTGGTGATAGTACTGAAAGGTAAATGTTGATGTTACTATGAAGTATCACCATCCCTAACTTCTCCTCCTCTTGTGCGTTTTTTTGTAGGAAAAGGTCAAATGGATGTCATATTTGAGCATTGTGGGCGTTTTTGCCTTTGTGGCGTTCTTCGAGATCGGGCCGGGCCCCATCCCCTGGTTTATCGTGGCTGAGTTGTTCTCTCAGGGTCCTCGGCCGGCAGCCATCGCTGTCGCTGGTTTCTCTAACTGGACTGCCAACTTCATTGTGGGAATAGGCTTCCAGTACATACAGGTGAGGAATTGTTTTTTTTTTTTTGCCATATATTTTTATTTATTTGTAAATTTAGTATTATTTGCAGAAGAGATTCTATAAATCCTTCCCCACCCGCCCACTCCCCTCACATAGCAACAGGAAGGGTACAATTAAACAGAAAAAAAACAAAGAATAATAAATAAATAAATACACATCAACATAAACATCTGCATGTAAATTATATGCACCCATACACACATATACACATGCAGGTAAATCAAATTTAATTTCCAGTTTTCACAATTTCAAAATTCATCATCCCAGAAAGAGTTCAATCTGCCTCACCCTTTGTGCACAAGAGCAAGAAAGATGTCCCGTACTGCATTTAAGGCTTTTGGGTTCTTCTTCAAATTATAAATTATTTTTCCCGGTAGAGTTTAAGATGAAAGCTCATATTTAAGCATGGTGGTGTAACACTTTTCCATTTGAAGGCAATACACTTAAATGCAGCTATCAAGAGTGAGGAAACAATTTAAGAGACATGTAGATCAAGGACTTTGTTATTTCTTTGAGATTTTACATGAGAGAACTTAAGATTTTCTTATTCATAGTTATACATTAGAGTCACTGTTATTGTTAAGTTCTCTCTGTAACTCTCTCCCACCAAACCACCAAAATCTTAACTCTCTGCTCCTCTTCAAATCCAGACTCAAAACCCTCCTGTTCAGGACTGCATACTCCATTTAACAACCTTCCATTTACATCCCCACATCTGTTTTTGCTGTTGTGTTTTGTTGATTTTAGTGTTGTTGTGATTTTTTTTTTTTTTTACTTTGCGCAGTGTCCTCGAGTGTCCTGAAAGGCACTTTTAAATAAAATGTATTATTTTTTATTTCTGCCATATGCACAGGAAATACAGAAAAATAAAATATAATTTCTCTTCACCCCTTAGTGTAACACACTATATACAACACAGTTACTGAAAATATGATAAGCAGAATGCGCTATGACACAAGTTTTAGAGGAGAATAGACTGTGTTTTGCGTTGATTGAGATAAATATAAAAAAGGTGTTGTTCGAACACATATACATATCTTATCATGTCTGTATTATTATGGAGCTTTGTGTCCATATTGGTCTTAGACAGACATTTATCTTAAGTCTTTAAAATTGTGGCGAGCCATTGGTACACATGGGTCATAATCATTTCAAATCATCAAGCCTAAAAAAATTACATGTTAAAGGAATTATTTAAGAATCACATCAATAAGCAGAATTGATAATGGCGTTGTTGTTAATAATACCAAATCAGTTCCCACCCGTAGTCTTACCACTTCATTAAAGTTGACTTTATTTTTGATTTTTCTTCACAGAAAAATTGAAGATATATATCATAAACAACTATTGCCTAGCGCTTTCTCTATTATATAATCATTTCTTTCTTCTTCTTTCACAGGCACTGTGCGGCGCCTATGTGTTTATAATCTTCACCGTTCTCCTGCTGATCTTCTTCATCTTCACCTACTTCAAAGTGCCGGAGACGAAGGGCCGGACGTTTGACGAGATCGCCGCGGGCTTCCGTCAGACAGCTGCAGGAGTGGAGAAGCACTCACCAGACGAGCTGAACAGCCTGGGAGCGGACTCCCAGCTCTGACTTTCAAAGAAAATCCCTAAAAAAAACTCTTTCTCCGACCGAGGAAGGAAACAGGAGTGTGTACTCACTCTCCTGTAGACACGTTCATGGCTAGATTAGTTTTCACACTTACGTCTCAACATTTCGGGCGTCTTTCCCCAAACACAGAGCAGCCCTGTGTGATTCTCCAACATGACGTCTTCTGCTGCCCCTCACACACACAAACACACTCCATGGGCACTATGTCGCCCGCAGGATGTGGGCGGGGGGAGCTGAGGGTAGATGGAGAGGGTTTTTAATATTTTAAAGAAGGAAAGTGAGTGTCTGCATCAATCAAACCTTTATAAGCCCTTTTTTCACTAATTATATTCATGAAATCTTCTTATGCTCTGTTCTCTGTAGCCTGTTACAGAACTGTCCGTTTTTATTTTCTGGTTTTGGCTTTTAGAGATCTGTTTGAATGTGTTTTTATCAATCATACTGTAAAGCTGAAACACTGTAGACTCTTAGCACTGTAGATGCTGCACACATTTAGTCACCACCAGATGGTGCACTTCCCTTAAAATGTCCCAATACTACCTTATTTATAGCCTTTAAGTCTTTGAGGACACAAACTGTGATATGTCGGTATATTGCTGTAAGGATTTTCAATTTAAATATTGATATTTTTAACATAGAGTAGTGACACTCCAGATATTTTAAAATCTGTTACTTATTTAGTCTTTCTGGACAGTATGTTACTCTTTTTATAGACATATATATGATACTTTTCTCACTGAAATTGTCAGTACTGAATGAAAAACCTGCTTCAAGTGTGTCCAGACAGCATGTAAAATGACTAATTCACCATTTATACTATTAATACCATTCCTTTGAGGCAGCACATATACACTATTTGATTTATAACAACCTTTGTGTGAAAGGACTGTCATTTGCAAAGATAAATACTCATTTTTGAAGATTTAAATACAATCAGCAGTCTCAAATCCAACCAAAAATTCCCACAAAACAAGATATGTTGACTTTGAGGAAACCAGCATATTGTGGCAAAAAATCCTAAAAAATTATATGGCTAAAAACATTGCCTCACATACCTGTTTGAATGTACAGAATACCTTGCATAATTAAAATTCTGACCATATTAGGACAAAATTAGTGTATTTAATGTGTTGCGCAAAGAAAAATGTACGATATTTACATTTTAAAAAATATTTAAGAAAATTAATTCACATGAAGGCGGCCATAGTTGCGCAGTACACTCTGGGTTGTAACATCAAATGGTTGCATTTTTCTTCTCACGCATTATAACAATTAAACTTTGACCTTTTTGTCTAAACTGCACACATGTTAAAGTAAAAATTAGGGAGACATTTCATTAGAGTAGATGTGAGAAGAACAATGCAAACACTCAGTATCACCTCCCAAAGTTCATTGCACATCAGTGGAGGCTTACTAAATTGATCGTTAAATGTTAAATATTTCTACTTTTCATTAAGTTAATACTGGTCCCTGATGTCCCAAGAAATGTTAAACAGAAGACAGACCGTCTTCACCAACTTTCAAGGTGCTTAGAGAATTAAAGAGTCTTGAAGAAATCAGAGCTCCAGTAACACTTGTAGTTCAGAAAACCACTTTGTTAGACCAGCGTGTGGCCTTCATCAGAGTCATCCTCCTGATACTCTCAAATGCTGGATTATGGGATGCCCACAAACTCCTCAGTTTCAGCCCCGCTCAGAACCGGCTGTTTTAGAGAACTGTGTCTGACCACACGCTCTCAAGAAGTGGGTGTGACTTCAGCATGTTGGCACTGTGCTCTAAAGTTTACTTTGACTGCACAAAGATGACTCAACATTTTCCTTTCATTGGAGCTGCCCGTGGGCTGAACAAAGCCCAGCTCCGAGAGTCTCCATAGTGTGGATGAGGTTGCATACCCCCCATGACATAATCGGTCGATTGTTTTTAAATGGACTGTTTGATCACACATTGACTGAAAGGTGAAGTAACCAACCAGGCAGACAGGCTACGAGCACTTTTTTTGCATTTAAAAAAAACATAAAAAGCATATTTTGTATGACATGTGACCTTAAAAACATTTAAGTGTAGAAATCTGACGTGTCTTTGTTGAACACGTCTATAAAAGATGAAGATATTTATCTGAAAAAGCCAACATGGGTTTCTGTGCAAGGTTTCTCTTTCCTTTAATATTCTTACCATGATAAAATGGTAGTTCAACCAATTATTTATCTAAAAAATGTTCAGTAAAATGGATTGACTTTCAATTTAAAAGCAGCAAAGTTAGTGTGTTTGGGATCACAGTTCTTCTTTTGCCACTTAATGGTGGCAAGCAGACAGTTTTCATATGTGCTACAGCCACTGTGGCATTATTAGTACACAACAACCAGGGACTGATAAAATAATGAAGCAATTGTTTTTATTAGAATTGTAGTTATATGAAATACTCCAATTCCTCAAGGTTATGATTGCTTGAATATTCAGAATGAATAGAATGCACAATATTGGAAGTGTGCTGGTATTTTTTATGCTGTTACTTCCAAATTCATTTTCAGTAATACCAAGTACAGATGGGTTCATTTTGCATTTTAAAGTACACCACCTCTAATGTACATGTTACTATTATGTATATTATATTTGTTCAAGAAACAATATCAATATCACAAACAAGACCTGATTCCATTAATGATGGAAGTTCTTTATTTGAATATTTGTTCAGTATTGATTACATGCAGTAATGTATCCAAAAGTGATTTATGTGAGCTACATTGCAAAATCTAACTTTAACAATTAAAACCTAACTAATGGTCATCTGCCATTTTCAGAGCTACAAACAGCACCATAACAACCCACTGACAGACAGTCTGCAACGTTATAAACTGATAAAAATGCTTCTTTTTTATGGATCTTAGGTTTTCAAGTTGAAAATATTCCTCTTGACCAAACAGCAGGCTTGCAGGGTGGTTCCCTGAGACAATCCTGACGAAGTGCTTGAAGTTACACATCCCAAAAAATTCTTCTCAAGTGCCAAAAACTGAACTAACTGGAGCTCAGACCTAGAACATCACTCCATTGAATCCATTTAGATTAGAGTAAAAAGGACGTGGCTCTACATCAAACTTCACCGACGTATCACTGACATGTGCAGACTATGTATTGGTGTAAATACTGGCAGAAGTTCAAATCTGCTGGTAAACCTGTTTTATTATAATGCTGACAAAATCTCTAACATCTCTATACATCTTTTCATGCCGTTTAAAGTGCCTGTCTGAGAAACCCCAGCCTCCTTTACCTTCAGTGTGTCGTCTTTTAGGACGAGTTTGAGGTCAGACCGGCCTGATCCGGACCGAAAACTGTTTGTCAGTGTAAGATCAAGCTCACCTGTGGAGCTTATGGTTCACTCAGAGCTGTCTGGATCCTTTCACACAATTTGAAGCGGCTGTTCTGAAAGCTGTTCCTCTGTGACAACTTGACAGCATGTTCAGAAAATTAAAGACAGAAAAAAAACGAAAAACTGGGACCAAACTGCCATTTTGGAAGGTTTTCATTACCCTGAAAGTGCTTTTTATCCAGGTCGAACTCCTTTGTGTTCCTCAGGCTCCATTATGCGTCCACAGAGCGGGACAGATATTACTTTGGTGCGAGGTCGTTTGGTGCCTTGTGCGGCTGAGTTCTGCAGTATTGCTGGCTCCCTCTTCCCCTCTTTCCGCTGCATGGAGGAAACTTTTTGTAGGCTCACTTTGTCTTGCTGTACTCATGGCTGTCTACGACTGCTGTATCACTTCTTTGTCTTTTGAGGAAAGTTATCATTTTAGCAGCACTTTATTATTCATAGATCTTTGTTACTGTCGTGTTTTTTTGCTCACAGTGTGGATTCGTTGTTACTGAGGAGAGACTGAAGTACTGCTGATGGATTACTTGATGTATTTGATGGGGAAATGTGTTGAATTCTGTCGTATCTATTACAGCCTTGTATGGAGCATATTTCAGTTGCCTGTATGTTCAAGTAAATATGGTAATGTTCAGGGTCTAACAAGGACCTCAGTTGAAATCAAACCGCAGTCAAATTCTATCATTCCATATCTGGATGTTAATTGTTGTATATAGTAGATCTTTTATAGTGTGTTTTTCTTATTCAGGGGTCACGTCACCCATCCCGGAGAGCACTGTAACATCCACTCTGTGTGCCTTTTTACGGCCTTCACGTTAACATCACCAGCAAAATCACGTAAAAGCACCAAAAGAGGAAACTTTTCACTCTCTCACTGATGTCTTTTTGCAAACATCGAAACTGTATTTTTATGTACATAAGTAAATCCACAGGTTTGCAGGGGCATTTAATATGAAATAATGTCTGTAGCCTTTAAATTCTTAAAGCACAAGTTTGTGGTTTAAACACGCAATATGATGTAAATATGCAAACACTCTGCTCTAACTCACTCCGAATTTATAAGATATTTGACTTTTTTTTCATAGGTAAGTTAATATTAGGGAGCCTTGAGCTTCCACACGTCTGTTTCTTTTTGATTTTGTATCTAAAGACATGTTGTGGCTTAATATTACTCTCAAGAATTTAATTTTTTCATGTATGGAATGTTAATGAGAAACATTCAGTAGTGTGTTCATGTTAGTGCACAGAGTGTATTTTAATATTTGTAATAATAAAGACCTGTGTGCACAGTGATGTTGTTAGGGAGGGATGAATTGTTCTGGGTGTTCAGACTTGTGTAAACGTTGAAATTGCTGAATAAAAGAAATGATGCATACAGGACAGAGTGTCTTTGGGTGCATTTGTCATGGTGGCCACTTGGGGGCAGTGCAGCAAGGGAGTGCTGGCCCCGTTCGGACTTTCTAAATCCGCAAGGGCTTGGGATTGTGTAAACTACTGGTTCTCAAATGGTAGGCAGGGCACAAGTGTGGGCCTTAGGGCAAGTCCAGGTGTGCCTTGGAAACTGTACAACCGTAACTTATTATAACTGTACCACAACTGATGAATGACTCCTTGATTTACTATCAGTATTTCAAATGCATGCATCTGCAAGTTCATTGTAAAAAAATTACAGTGAACACTTATCTTTTGGAGTTAACCCCTTAAAGCCTGTTATATATTTGATACATACCTTTATGATACCTGTATCAAATCTATACGATCAACAAATTACTAACAAAACATCTGAATACAATCAGATAAATGATAAAAAATATCCTCAAGTGGATTATCAATTTCCAAAAACACCTAATGTATTAAATGAGATACAAAACATTTATGTTAAATTTTATGGATATTTTGATTTTTTTAGGATTTCAGTAGAAAATAATATAAAGATTTCAGTTCCCAAAATAATAGAATTTTCTGGCTATAATTTGTGTTTTCAGGCATTAAAAGGTTAACAGCATTTAAAGGCAGAGGAAATTAATCTATTTTGTTGCTTCTGTTTAAGTTCTTACAGATACGACAAGTCGTGTTTAGATGTGATCTTTTAATATAAAAGATTTACAAATGCTTTAAATATATTCTTGATCAATTTTGTAAATAACTAATTCACTTGTAATGCAGTTGTTAGGCAAATTTTATCAGACAGAAGACTGAAATTTCCACACTCTATGTTTATGGACAAAGATATCTCCATAAAACCAGAGGGCAGTTTGCTGTACCCAGCAGCATCTGCAAATTCATTATAAACATTACAGTGAACACGATCTTTTGGAGTTAACAGCATTAAAAGGCAGAGGAAATTAATCTATTTTGTTGTTTCTGTTAAAGTTATTATGGATACGACAAGTCCTGTTTCGATGTCATCTTTTAATATAAAAGATTTACAAATGCTTTGAATATATTTTTGATCAATTTTGTAAATAATTAATTCACTTGTAATGCAGTTGTTAGGTACATTTATCTGGCAGAAGACTGAAATTTCTAAACTCTAAATGTTTATTGGCAGAGATATCTCCTTAAAACCACAGGGCAGTTTGCTGTACCTAGCAGGAGCTGTTGGCTTCACCTGTGGTGGTTCCTCACAGCTGAGGGTGATGATCGTCAGCCGAGCTGTGAGGTTATAAAGGAGACTTGTGCCTCCTGGTCAGTGGGAACCTTTGACACTGGAGACTCAGCACCATCAGTTGACTCTCTGGCTTATTTTGTGGGGTTTAAAAAAGAAAGAAAAATAGTCTAGTGTTGGTGAGGGAAATCAAACTTCTCTTTATTATGATTCTCACTCCACCTTTTATTTCAGGTCCATTTTATGTTATTCCATCATTTTGATAGATTTAGTGGTGTGGAAAAAAATGAACCTGTCAGCTTTTAGAAATGAATGACCCATTTTTATTTTTAATTTTGTCTAAGTGCATATCTGGGGTGCAGCCGGCCCAAGTTTGACTCCTGCCTGGGGCCTGTTTATCGTCCCCTGTTCTCTGTCCCCCTTCTAGAGTATACTCATTGTCTCTCTCCCTCTCAAATAAAGGTAGAAAAAACCTTATCTCTTTAACCCTTTCAAGCACAGTATCAACTACACTGGGCAGATGTTTAAATACATTTTATGCCAATTAGGCTGCAGCACCATGTCCTGACTGCCAGGTGGTGAACACAAAAACCATAATCTAAAGTTTTATACAAAAATGATATTGGTGTCTTTTTGTCATGTGGAGATATTGCATCATAAATCCAAAATGGCCAACGAAGGGGGAATTTTACCACGCCATTCAGGAATAAGTGTTAAATCCTTCTATTCTCAAATAATCAGTCAGGTAAAAAAAAAAAAAATCTAATTTAATGAGATGTTAGGAACACTTTTATGCAGATTTTAAAAATACTTTTCTGGATTTTTTTTTTTTTTCTGTGAACAAAAATCAATCTGTCAATTCCAGTGGACATTATGCACTGAAGAGTATATTCTGTGTGTTATGTCTGTATTCAGATTTCACCCAATTTTGTGTTTTTTATTTAAAATTTTGTTGAAAATCAAATTTTAATAGTTTAATTAACAGCAATATTAAATATACTTCAGATTCAGAAGTGTAACAAATATGTGTTTGTGAAGCTATTTTAAGTTCAGTAAATTACTATTTATACTGTTCATGCATGATGTCCACTGTAATGGACAGAAGCATGACTCAAAATATAGCATATTAAAAAAAATCTGCCCATGATTTTTAACTTGTTTAAAAGTAAAATAATAATAATAATAATAGTAGTAATAATAATAACAATAATAATAATAATTCCTTTGTGTTTTAAAAATTCATGCATGAAAGGGTTAATACTACATCACTCACATTTCTATCTTTACCTTGGACAGTAAGAAAGTGGATGTTTGATCATGGTTTCAAAGTGCTGTAATGAAGAGATTCTTTTTCTGTTCTATCTGCAAGTAGACAGTAACTACACTGCTTTCAAGGATTATGCAAGGATAGACAAACGGTGGTTCAGTTTGGAGTAAATAAATGCTGAAGCAGGGCATGAATAACAGTAATGCACTGAAAGCAGGAGCCTGCAGAGCATAGAAATGTTTTTTTATTACAATATGATGGAGACAAAATGACCTTGAGGAGTGTAAAGCCATAAGAATGAGCTGGAAAATGTTAAATTACACAATTGTAGTGTCTTAATAGCATCTCTTCTTCAATTGACAGTATTTAACCTTTTCCCCACTGCATATATACCTAAGTGTCCATTGAGCAGATTCAAACATAAGCCCACCACTTTATTGGGCTTAATGAGATGGCTCAGGGGTATCATGTATGGAATTTTAATCACGTTAAGTCTTCATACATGGTCTGAGACATGTTTAATCGCTGATGATGGCCATAAGATGTGGATAAAGTCTTAAAAGGCGGCAATTGGATTGTTAATGACTGACCAGGCAGACATAAAAATAATTAACAGGCAGAAGACAGAACAGCAGAAAAAAATGTGAGTCACTAATGAACTGGTGATGCCATTTATAGATTACAGTGAGAAATGGGCGGATGTAAATAAACCCTATCTGACACTAATCTGCAGTCAAGACAAGACAAGTAAAGGGACTAATGGACGCCTCTTTGCCTCTTTACCTTCTGAGGTAGCTTACAGTTAGCAATAAAGGAGTTCCTGCAGATACTTTTCTGTTTTGTTCTCATTATTAACACAAAAAACAGAGACATTTGGAGGCAGCCCTGGATTATCAATGAAAAGCTGAGGTCTGGTAAAGGATGGTTGTTGGTAATAACGTTAAAATATTTGCATGAAGATATTGCTGTTCACACCCCTATCCGACCTGCATCACTGTCAAGTCAAAGTGTCACCTGGAGGCATGAATTGCTACCACCGCCTAGCAGGCAGGACTGGGGCCTGGTAGATCAACAAGTGCTTTTTTTTTTGACTTTGTAACTGGAAAGTGGGATCTGACGTCATTCCCACTCCCCTCTTCCCAGTTCCAATGTAAATGAACGCAGCATAAATGACTTCAGGTTCTTCAAGTGGGCACTCGAGGAACTTTTTTTTGTGCGTCTTCATTATCAAACAGATGTTGCAGCTTGACTTGAAAACATCTAAAGAAAAAAAAACTCTGTCATCTTTTCATATTTATTATACATCAGATTGAATTGTATGGATAGTTTCCTCCATTCACTCTATTAATCGAGAATTTCTTGTTTCCCCCAAACACAAACAATACATGAATTAAACATTGCTGTGAATTATTGATTATATGTCCCTTCATTTTGTTCATTACTCTGTCAGTTTTTTCTTCCTCTTATCACATTTACAACAACAACAAAACATTGCAGTGGATAAAAAAGAAAATCAGCCAACATGAAAGGAAGAGGGGAAGTAAAATGCACCAGTGGGTGGTTATGGCTCCTTAAAATGGCTTTAAAGAGAGAAGAAACCAAACCTCGCCTTTTGGTTGATTTGACTGTCTGCTCGCTCAGATAGTCAGTCTTCAAAGAAATCTTTGATCGTGACTTCTTTAGAAACCGTATTTGATCTTGCAACAACTGAATAATCAATTTCTCTCTTATAGTTATTTGTGCATGAAAATAAAACCATCTCATATTTTCCTTTGGCCTGCTGCACCATCATTATGACAGCAGATGGTTGGTCCATGGTGCCAGGTAGGACAAATGTGATGGCTTATTTAACCACACAGAGCTGCAGGTGTTTGACCTTCCTAGCTAAGGTCAGAGGGGAAAATGAGATCATGCTGCTAACCTCTGTGAATGACCTCAATGAAAATGAAATTGGGTCATCGATGATGGAGACATGCTTCACTTCACTCCTGTTCCTGAGCTGTTTATGAGTGAGGGGAGGTGGGTGCTGCTCAGGGTGCTGCAGCACCTCCTTTTGACGAGGAAAAACATCCAGGAATATATAAAAAGTTAAGAACAGTGTTTTTTAAAGTGTGAGGCACGCAAGAGGACTTCAGGAGAGGTGCAGAATGAGAAATCAAAGCAGGGAAAACTCATGCTAATGCTAGCTATGGAACAATTATGAATTATTTGTCCAGTAAATAAATTATAAGTATATGAAGAAAAGACGAAGTCAGCCAATAATCACCGGCTTTTAGTGGCTTTTAGTGAATTGGCCTTGATTAAAACTCCATGGCAACAGTCATGCTAAATTGCTAAGAGTTGCTGTCTATATGTAACCTTGCAGTGCAGCTGGATCAGCCTGATTTACTGTCTGTATTAGGCTGATCCATCTTGCCAAGCTCCAGTCTATGATTGTAATTGGCCCAAAGTGGTACAGCCCAATCAGCATCCATTAAAGCAGGAAGAGGCGGGAGAGATGAGCAGGAGCACAGCTGACTGATTGTTCAGAGATTAGCATAGATGCTAACAGCTTCAGCAGCAGTTTTATCAGTTCTGGACCAAATTTCTTTATTAAATGAAAAAGAAATAACAACACTACCAACCTCTCTTTGGAAAGGATATTTTTGCTCCACTTCTGACATGTTTTGCTGGGAGTTTGTTCAATGTAGTGGCTCATGTTCTATCCCTCACATCATGGCAGTAGTGCCTGCCTACTACATTATTTGATTGGCTTGTAATGAATGTGACTGACAGAACAATCATCCAGTTACCTGGCAGATATGCTTTTGAAAGGTTCTGTCCATTCCCAAACACTTTCTATGGGCTGTTGTCTAGATGGACTGGTAACATATATTGAACGGTCCATCTGGTGTGTTAGGTTAGTCTATATTGGCAACACGTTTTTTTTTTTTTTTTCAAAGAATAAAAGACAAAAAATTTATGCTTGATTTAGGCAGGAAGCTTGAACTAACCGACTCACGTCACGTATTCCTCCGTTCAGCGCTGCCGCAATGCCAGATAACTTTATTTTTCCGAAAAGTTAATGCACTCAAAAAAATTCTAGGTAGCGTACTCTTAAACTGTGGTATTGTTTTTTGATAGGAGTTCTTGAAGGAGGAGAAAATACCCTCTGTACTTGGTACAGTACTTCCCTTTTTGTGGCTGGTTCTGTGTCACAAACTTTACAAATTGTGGTTTACTGAGGGAGAGGAGAGAACTTTCACTACTGCATCTAATGTACTTAGTGACCATATGGAGCTCATACAACCCCACTTAAAAAAAAAACTGAACAATCCCTTTAACATTTCTTAGCAAGTGCAAGTGCAGGCACATATCTCTCAGTGGAGCAGCCAATGGATCGCCCTCCCAGATCGGCCAAACAATTCTGAACTCTTACTGGCTCAAAAGCATGTGTCCCAGGCTAGACTTCCTGATGGCTCAATACTGAGCCAGGAAGGTGGGCAGATGTCTAAAAGTCTCTCAGATGGCTCAAATAAAATAATCTTGACAGGTTAATGTGTTTTTTGGAGCCAAAGACCCAACAGATAAACTACATACTGCAGCTTTAAGGTTGTAAATTTTATCTCCTGTTTCCCTTTATACAAATATCTCTCAAATTGAAGCTCAACAATGTGGTATTTCACCCTAATTTGATGTTCCTCTCCATTTGTAATTGGCAGCCGAACAAGTGTGAGCCTTAAATAGAAACTCATTTTCCAACATTTGTGACCTTTTATCTGTTTGCTAAAAGCACTTTTACAGCAGTGTGTAAAGTAAAACACAATTTGAAGTCCTGGTCTGTCCCTGTGAATATTAAACAATTCTCAAGGTCGCCGGGAGCAAAATACGAACTAATGAGATACAGGAGAGGCCTGGGCAATTTCCAGCATTTGAATATGTTTGATCACGGCCTGCCACATGAGCGTTTGTAGTTGGGACAGATAGCAAGACAGCTACAAGCTCCAGGGGGGAACAAAGAGAAGACGACATGTACAGCAGGACCCTGAGCGCAGGTTTTATATCAGTGTCCCCTCCTGTTATTATAAATATAAACCCCTCTACCCCTCTCACGATGGCCTGGCCAGTTCAAAGGCATGTTTGCTGTTAAATATAACTGTGACATTGGTGTGCTTCGTGTCCTGACATTATTGATTTCTGTGCGCGGATGATAATCCTCAGAAGGGGGGGAGGAGGAACATGTTGTACACAAGGTTAGTCGACCCCCATTAAAAAGCACAGTTCAACAATTTACATACATTACCTCTCTCATGCATGACTGGTATAAGTGATTGTTTTTTATTCTTTGAATCTTTTTTATCCATAAAACATGACTTAATTTGAATCTATTGATACAAGATGGCCCCTTTATGTCACTTATTTTTGTGAGCCTCAGAAAAACTGCACCCTGGTGTTCAATAAATGTTAGCTTATTTCACTGCATCTATTTCAGTTCCATAACATTACTGCCTGTTCAATAACATTCAACTCAGTTTCATCCAAGTACAATGCAGATTTATTTACATTAATGTACATTTTATTGTTAGTTGAACACAATTTCCTACAATTTATTACCACAGACGACAACAAAGACACATCAAATATGTCAAATCAGTTCAATCTGATCTACAAGGCAGTTTCATCTAAGGACACTTAACTTACTATCTAATCTCATTTAAATCATCCATATACTTTTCAGATTTTCTTTTCCATTTAAAATACTACAAAGAGCGGTTTTTGTCCATGGCTTCATTAGGTTTCAAATCTGATGTCAAATCCGTCAGTCCTGAAGGTTCCTTCACCAGGATACAGCACTGACAGCGATGAGCACGAGGACCCTCCTCAAGCAAAGATTGATGCATTAAGGTCGATTTCACACCTAGATCATTAGAGTTACTCAAATAGAAGTGGGCATTTCCTGTTTGGCAATGTCTGACAACACTCAATACGCATTCAGGAACTGAGGATACTAGCTGTTGAAGCTTTGTGTGCTGAATTCTTTTCCATTTTTGCTTGATGTACGACTTCGGTTGAGTAACAGTCCAGGTTCTCCATTGTTGCGTTCTGCGCTTCATAATGCGCTGCACATTTTCAATGGGAGACAGGACTGGACTGCAGGCAGGCCAGTCTAGTACCTCTAGTGCACTCCTTTACTACGAAACCAAGAAGTTGTGTCGGGTGCAGGATGTGTTTTGGCATTGTCTTGCTGAAATAAGTAGGGATGTCCCTGGAAAAGACGTTGCTTGGATGGCAGCATATGATTAATAGAGTCAAATTCAAGATGTCAAGTCGAGTCAAAAGTCATCATAATTGTGACTCTATTCAAAGTCTTTAGACTTCAGTTCACTTCTGTGACATTTACACCTTGTCACCATGTTCAGTAACAAAATGAGAGTTCACTGCACAAATCTGAGAAACTCTTGCGATGTCTAAGCATTTGGAAATGATTTTCCATTAAGCTTTTGAAAACTGAACCAGGGCCAATATCTTTCAAAATGAGAAATTGAGCATAAATCATTCTGTTTTCACTTGTAATAGATTTTTCTTTATTCATCAGTCAAGCATGAGCTTCTTTTGCTGCAGGTCATATTCAATTCTACTCTTAGGATACTGCTATGGATCATTTGGGTTACTATTGGTCGAGGGCCACGGTGGGCCCCAAGGACGCAGTTTGGACAACCCTGCATAATACCATATAATACAGCATCTTAATCCAATTCATTTAATTTTAATTTAATGTGCTATTGTTAAAGAGATTAAGTTTGACACTATATAACTTGAATTCATTGAATCAGGTCAGTTCAGTTCCATTAAATATAATAACATGCTTGCGTCAAAGGTGTTTTAAGGTATAAAATAGTTCTCCAACTTTTGAAACAATAGTTATTATTCATGTAACAAGTAAAAAAAAATCACTATCAGCAGCTGTTCATATTTTATTCATTCTCTCTCTGCTTCTACAGGCCTCAGACTCACAGCTGTTAGGAAAAACATTCATCTCCACGTCTGAGGGAGGTTGAACAGACGGTAAAAATGTGGTGGAGATGAAATCAATACGTGAATATTGATAAGCTGAGAGATATGTGGGGCAGTATTGGTGTTGGCAATAAGTCGATTTAGTAGGGGTAATACAGAGAAGAAATATATGTCCCACCTGTGTCTGACCTCTTTGTGCTCCCTCTGTAGTGAGACAGGAGGTTTATCTGGTGGGTGATGTTGATTTAGAGAGCACACTAGCTTGGCTGTGACCAGAAACAGGATCATTGACTAACCCGGAAGGTGAGCGAGCTCTGCTGTCTGTCTTTTTGGCTCCGGGCTGGATGGTCGACCCCCATTTTCTCCTGAGAATCCTCTCAGCAGCCAATACTAATAGACTGGTGGTTTCACAGAAGAATGAACATCAAACAGGTTGATTCTGACAAGTGAACGTGTACCAGGCGAGCCCTCCCCAGAGAAATAGATGTCAGGGTGAGGCACGCTCAAGAGGGAAAAAGATGGATGAAGCTCAGTGAAGGAGGGCGGTGTGATTAGGTTTAGATGGCTCTGTAACGGTTTCAGTGACAGCGAGCAGAATGTGAAGGAAACTGGAGGGAAGTGCAATAGCTTTGGTGTTAGCTTCCA
The DNA here is from genome assembly GCA_037902135.1 of Cetoscarus ocellatus. Lineage (NCBI taxonomy): Eukaryota > Metazoa > Chordata > Actinopteri > Labriformes > Labridae > Cetoscarus > Cetoscarus ocellatus. Next base: position 1,489,791 of record JBAMNC010000995.1, read on the forward strand.
GAGAGACATCAGACTTCAGCTCTGATTAACAATGTTATTTTTAAAGTTTATCATGTGCAAAGCTCCTTTTCACGCCTAACACTTGATCCAGACCAAAGAACTCTGGTTTGCTTTTTATGTAAATATGGTTCATTTGGGCTGCTGTGAAAGCTCACACTACCACGCACCGAGCTCTGGACTGACAAAAAAACAGGGCTCTTGGTCCAGTCCCAATTCGACCAGAGTTTGGTTTGCTGTGGGTGAAAGTAATCCAAACCAACTATCAAACAAGGCAAACCAACCACAAGGGAATTAATCGCGGCTTGGTTTGACCAAAATATCACAACATTAACCTGGTTAAAGTGGCGTTTACAGACAATATTCAGCAGAAGGCGGCTCTTAACAGGTTGATATACAACTCCGCACAGGATATGGTTACACATTGCTCTGGTCATTATGCATGTGCCACCTGCTGCAGCCTGAATGTGACTTCATCTTTATTTTATGGCACAGAATGTTTCTGAACTACTTCAAGCTGAACAATGTCATTATTTAGCCCTGGCTGTGTATTTTTTCTGGATCATAGTGCAACAATGGGCCGGATGGCAGGAACAAAGACCGCAGCTACAGCCCCAACTAGTGGTGGGAGGATGGATTACACAACATTTGACAGGCTTTGGCCTGCCTGACTAGCTGTAATCTGATATCAAACCAAACCAATGAAAAATGAAAAAATGTTGCAATTTCCTCCTGGCCCGACCCGAGGCCGCCAAACTTTAGGTGTAAAAGCCACCTAAGTCTGATTAAAATGCTATTTAAGTGAAGTTACATCTGAGGAACTCTGGCAGTCCATCGTAAAATTTATAAATAAAACTATCTGTGCCTGGCATAGTTTAATGCAAAATGTTTTCCTGATGTAAAGCCCTGCAATACTTCCCACTTTATCTACATAGCACATTTTAAAAAATACTGAAGTTCACCGAAGTGCTGCAGAGACACTATTAAACACAACTAAAATAATATAAAACAAAACAAAACATCCATCTATTCATCATCTATTATCCCACCCAGGGTCATACGGGGCTGGAGCCTATCCCTGCAGGCATTGGGTGAGAGGCAGGGTAAAAACCAAAAAGAGCTGACTGAGGGAAGGGAGAAGAATAAGTATTTTTTTATCTACTCATTTTTTCATTTCATTTAACCTTTAATTTAGCCAAGTTAGCCCATTAAGATCTGGATGTGTGGTATATTATAGTTCACCTCATCAAACGTAAAGCTATGAGCATCTCTCTGTCGTCATAATGCCTCATCTGGAAGCTCCCTTGTTCTTTCGCTCCTGAATATCTGTTGAAGTTTGTATGAGTCAACAGAGACCATTTACCTCCAATTGATTTGATAGTTTGCATGTAACAAGTGAAACACTATCTTTGCAAGCCTTGCCATTTTTCTGTGGGATTTCCAATTCTGTTTTGTTAGCAACATGCTACGAGAGGATAAGCATCACCATATGCCAATATATTTCAAATTTTGAATCCTACTTATAATAGAGGAAATGAAGCAAAGACCCTGGACTGTTACATTTTAATTTAAATATTGATCAGTGTTCAACCCAAAAACAACAGCAAAATGTAAATGTTTTAACAAAGCTAAACATGATAGCAGTAATAAATCTGCATCATTATGGGAACATTAAGTGCTAAATCAAGGACACAGGGACAGATGTACTGGCAGATTTACTCTTTCCCACTGTCAGCAGTGGTGGAGCTGGGCCCTCCCGTTGTTATTGTTGCTCCTGCGGTGTGTTCATTACCTCCATGCTCCTGGTAATTATGCCAACTCTGAGTCTTCTCACATCCGCCCTCCTCCTCCTCTCCACGGGGGCCGTCTCCATCTGGCTCCCTGCCACCACCACTGTGACCCGGGGACGACTCCAGGATTATTTTAGGAGCGTGGGCTGTGCCAACTCAGGGTGGTAAAGATGAAAAATGTACAAGCAGGATGTTTTGATTCTGTAAATAACAGAGGTGATATCAAGGTGAAGCACAGATGTCTGAATGAAACGATGGCAGCACGTGGAGATTCACTGACAATTACTGCAGCTCACATTTGAGGAGAACCAGGTCAACATGAGGACATCCTTGATGTTAGAAAGTCAAAGCTGTGCCCTCTCACTGCACTGCATGGTGTTCATCTTAAAATTCTTGTAATTCAGCTTGCATGTACAATTTTGAGTTAAAGGGTGATTTTATGCAGAAACACAGGAGTGAGTGTAATCCTTCATAATCCTAAAGATTATTCTGATACAGCAAGTACTTAATTACTCATCAGGATTTGAAATCAGGTTGTGATAAAGAATAATCCTTTTTGAATAGGTAATATTGTAGGGAGCCTTTTTAGAAACATTGAACTTAGCACAAATTAGGGCTGTTGCAACATACCAGTGTAGACAATAGCCATCTTTTTTAACAAATGCAATAATCATACGAGCCATTAATAGGAATCTGGTAGTGCTGTTTCACTAATAGGTAATTAGTTTAACCTTCAAGCTAGGAAGGCAGGCAGATAGCAACGCAACAGAGGAATTTCTCTGACACAAAAAGCAAACAGAAGCAGACACAAACACACTCACACTTAAGCCACATTTCCACCAAGTGGCCTTCATTAATGCAGAACATCACAGCAGCATGACACAGTGGTGTGAAGTATATCAGGACTGTAAACAAAGAGAAACAATGGAGGATTTCCAGCACTCTAGTTCTCCATGGAGCATCATTACAAGCATAAATTCCTTATCACAACAGCAGTGAACAAATCACTTTAAATTCACAGCTTATTTTAACAATGCAAGGTATTTATTTTTGTTTTAACATGGAAATCGAAGATATTTCTGACCAATCAATACACTGCAGCACTTTTGATTCGAACCTTTAGGATCAGTTTGGTACACTCTGCATGTCACAATCCTGTTTTTCTGTTTTAGCTAAGTTACCCGTAGTGTGTTCATGTTTTGTGTCTTGTCTTGTGCTTCCTGTTTTATTTTGAAAATTCACCTGTCTTTCCTTTTCTCCATAGGTTTTACTATTCACAACTGAATCCTGATTATTCCTCCCCAGCTGTGTCTAATCACCCCCAATCACCTCATGTATCTAACCTGGTGTCTTCCCCTGTCTTGTTGCCAGTTCGTTTGCACCTCAGTGTCGTGTTCCAGCGTTCGTTCTAGCCTTGTACCACATCTGATGCTTTGTTTTTTGACCTTGCCTTTTTGCCTCAGCGTTTTTGGATACCTCTGCCTTGTCTGACTGATCTTCTGTGTACCGAACCTGACCTGTACAATAAACCAAGCATTACGTCTCGTGTCCTGCATCTGAGTCTTTTAACCTGGTCTAGTTTATGTCACTGCATCCCTTCAGAGGGGTGCCAAAGATTGGGATGGCACAGGTCATCTCTTCATTTGACAGTAGAAACATCCGTGATGCGTACCTTACCAAGACGAACTGAACTGGACTGCTTGGTGGAAACGTAACTATACACACAAACACTGGACAGCACAGACTTCACCCATGTTCACTGCTGTGTGCGCACATGTTCCCTCCTCCTTATTATCCTTATACTATAATGTAAAACATATATAAACACAGCAGGGCCCATGCTCACAGGTGCTGACAATCAGGTGCCAATCATGCCCCTGACAGTCAGCACCTGAGGGTATCAGAAGCTCAAAATAAGAGTCAATAGCAACAGCAGAATAAGCTGTTTGGCATTGGCAGTGAAGGTCTGACAAATTTTTCATCAACGCAGCTGTGTACTCAGCTCTGCTGTTGATCCCATAAATGCATTTTCCTTTCAAATGTGGCACCATTTATAAGGAAAGTAATCAGGGCTTCCAACTTTATCAGATTTATTAGCAAAAACAGTTGCTACAATGAAGAAATAATCTACCAAACACTAATTCCCTCTTTTTTTTGTGATTCTGTAACATTATCAGTCATTTTACAGACATTTTAATAATCAAATTTCTGGGTTTTTTTTTTATATCTACATGCAATATCTGTAATGGAGGAATAAAACAAAAATGACAAGAATTTTCTAGAATACAGTGTCAATTGTGTTGTTTTTCTTGAGAACCCAACTTTTTTGAAATCTTATTTTCTAAGACTTTCAAAAGCTTTTAAGTCACACAAATAGGACTATGAACATTGGCTGCACAGCATGACATTTTCTTTCTCATTCCAGTGGCAAACTCATTGTTTTGTTTTCTAGCTCTCCAAAAAAAATCTCATAGTCCTTCGAAAACAAGAAAGGCCATCTGACAGCTTAAAAAACAACCGTAAAATGACTGGTCACGTGAAAATAGAGGAAATAAAATGGATTGATTTATGCCCACATGCAGCCTTCATACTCATAATTGTTGGCCTACCTCTCAAATGAATAAGAGAATCAAACAAAAACAGATGAATTTATAAATAACTGAATGTAGAAGGGAGCATGACTTTACTCAAACGGACAGCTCTGGGTGCAAATGTCAGCCATACTTAATGTCCTGCTGTTTCATAATTGGAAAATATGCAAGTTCATTTTTGAGTCATCATTTTTAGCCTGCTGTGCACAGTCAGAGCGCACGCACACACTCAGAGCTGAACTTTGTCAGCATCGATAACGGCAAACATGAGGCTCTGTTTGTTTTTAGCTGCAGTCTAAGAAGGATGGAGGCCACGTCTGAGGGCACGTCTTTTTTCTTTGGCTGATTTTGTAATTTTAAAAGCTGTGAATATTTATCAGCTGCAAAAATCCCCCCACTGATAGCTATTCCAATCACTGTGTGTGTTTAAGACTTTGTTATGCAAATGTATTAGAGATTTCTGAGCCCTCGGGGTCAAATAGCACATGCTCCAGTGGCCTCGGTCGAGATGTAGCTGTGTTTCAGATTTCGTCCTCCTCTCTCTCTCTCTCTCTCTCTCTCTCTCTCTCTCTCTCTCTCTCTCTCTCTCGACAAGAATCTACAGATGCCAGACTGCTCAGGCTGCTGTAACTTCGAGCCAAGAAACAAAAATGACTGAGGATGAAAAGTACAGAGATAAAAAAGGAAATATGTATGAGATTTAGAACAAACCCCAGAGGATATGTTCAGGAAGTTTCCCCAGAGAGACTGAGGATAATTAATCAAACGGTAAACTTCATCACAGAAAGGAGGAGACAAACACAGCATGACTATCAAAAAAGGTAACTTTTCTCTTGAGCTATCTTGTATCTTTTTTCAGAAAAGTTCCTGAATCATGATAATGCCTTTATTTTAATGCTAGATCCTATTCATTAAAGAGGGGCTTGGGTCAGTTAGTGCAGGTAGTGCAAGAATGTTAACCGTCAAATTGTAGACTTACATCACTTAGTGATCCACAAGGCTTTAGCTATGTGGTCGTTCAGACTGTCAGAGTAAAAGCATGTTGTCCTTAAAGTAGGTTAAGGACAAAGAAAACTAGAAGTACTTGAGAGCACAAACCTCTGCCATGTCATTTCCAACACTGTCAGGTGAGTTATGTCAAAAATGTGGAAAACTGCCCTGTTCACAAATCCTTGAAAAACTTCCTGGATCCACATCCAGATTCAGAACACCACCAACATCTTATCACTACTTCTTTGTGCAAAGACTAACATTTCTGGAAGTTTTCATCAAAATACATTTGGAACTTTTGGAGTTTTCCTCGTAACAATCTCACAAACCAGAGAGCATTCTGAGATCTCCACAACGGCAGCTCACATGTTGCTGTAACACCTTTATCAACAGTTTCACAGTCACCATCATAACATGATAACTTGACCCTGAAAAACGACCTCCAACACCTGGAATCATAATGATATAATTATTAGTTTGACAGTTACTGAGCGAAAACTAATGGCAGTTATCTGATGGACGTGTTTTGTTTTGTTGACCTACTTACAAGCACTTCCATGCAGTGTTAATTTTGTCGATTAATTACTTTCATCATAGTTTTCATCAACACCCTTTTTGAAAAAAAAACCAAGTGTACATTGACAAAAACTAAAACTAAATTAACCGACATTTTCATCAACAGATAAAAACTAGACTAAAATGTTTGACAGAGACTAAATCCAGTCAGACCTAATTTTCTCATGTAGAGCTTAGGGACAAGTTAGGAATATATCCAATCACAGCTACTTTGGTTGTGTGGAAAGGCCGGATGAATTAAGAGAGACATCAATCACAACTGCTTTCGCTTCATGATGGTGGGATCCAAGTGTAAAACATGACTTCAGAAATTCAGGGAAACATAAAAAATGCCTTACACTTTACACTTCATATTTTAGTCGAGTAAATTTACAGTAGATTTTGTCGACTAAAATGTTGTTATATTTCATCAACTAAAACTAGACTAAAATTAAAACAATTTAGATGACTAAATTATGACTAAAACTCAAAGATATTTTAGACAAAAGACTAAAACTAAAACTACATTAAAAAGTGCTATCAAAATTAACACTGCTTCCTCGGTGGTTTTTGCAGGTGCCCTGCGGTTTAGTTTCATATATATTTCTTTTGAAAATGAGCTCTGCCCGTCTCTTCCTTGTTACTGCATGCACAGTCGAAAGAATGGCATCTACCTGGTTGTCATGGACTCAGGAGTAAGGCAAGACACGAAAAGAAAATAAAAAAAGCTGGCGTATCCCTTTAAGTTGGGCCATTACTGACATTTTCTTAGATTTTCAGCAAAATCTGTACAGCCATTTTTTTTTAATCTTGCTAGTAAACAGACAAATGGAGACAAAAACATAACCTCTTCGGTGGAGGTAACAATACTGGCATAATATGGAGTCCAAAAATCCTGAGGCTGGACTTCACAATAACTCTGGGGGTAAAAATATGGAACTGTAACGATAATGGGACTGATTACCACATATCAGGAACTGTAGTACAAGACAAAAGCAAGAGATTAGAGCTAAAAAAGACAGACAAAGAGACAGTGAGAAGAGGGAGAGCGAGCTTTGAAGAGAACTGTATATCCTCTATGACTGAAACACATTAATTTTTGGGCATTTTTAAGCCTTTACTGGCAGTAGAGAGAGAGAGATACAGTGGATAGGCTTTTAGAAGAGGGTGAGAGAGAGAAGGGGAAGACACTCTGCAAACTATCTAGGCTGGCAGAAGCATGCATATGGGTCGTGGCTGGTTGCTTATCAATCTGCCAAACCAGCACTAGGATATATATTTCCTGAACTCTGCTGCGAAAACATAAACCAGCCCTTAAAAGTACCTGAAAAGTCATTTTTTCACGTTAAACAAAAACATGGTTACGTTCATATCCTCAAAAGTATTCCACTTTAAATGATAGAATCTGAGATCAAATGTGCATGAATGAGTTGACTTTGTTTCTGAAAGTCTCCCGTGTTCACCCCGCAGTGCACTCCTGACCTTTTGACTGGAAGAACAGAGACATAAAGAGAGACGGAGGCAGCGCGACGTGGCCCGAGAACACGCTGCTATTCATTTGGAGTCTGGGGTAATTATTCTGACACTGCACATCAAGCGTGACAAACTGTGACAGCTTGAGACATTCAGGACGGACAGTGTGAGCATCACCATGGAGAAATGAACCTTGAGATAAAGACGGAGGCAGAGACTGAGGGTGGAGGACGTCAGAGCGGCGGGAGCACAGGGCCAAACAGCAGCGGGGCAGCGGTGGGCGAATATGGAGGAGCTGAAGTGGACATAAAAGGGAGGAGGGGGGAGGAGGCTGATGCTGCTGATGGGGGAGGGAGTGACAGGAGATGATGTGTTCAAGAAAAGGCTTTGAGGAGGAAATTATGATTCATTGAAAACACAACAGGAGGCCCAGCCCACCTCCACTCCTCTGGACGTTTATCTAATGTCAGAGATGCACAAACAAACATGAAGGAGACCGCGGGTGATGGTGTCCTGGTGTATTCTGAAAGCTTATCATTGGGTTTCCTCCTTTCACTTCTGCTTTTATCAGGATTTTGTGGCTGAGCTGTCTGTTCGTGGACTTAATTCTTGTCAGGTTTTCTACGTGGTCTGTAAAAGTATCTAAAGCGGGGTACACAAATAAAGATTATCGGGCTGTTTTTGTCCGACATTTCCCCTTTGTGACCAAGGACGGTAAACACCAGATTATCTTATGTCTTATAAGATTATCCTATAAGTTATCCCGTGGTCTGAGGTGTGCTAAGAGGGAATTTGTCTCCGAAAGAGGTCGGGCTGACAATCATAAATATTAAACTTGTTCAATATTTACAACCAAAACTCGTTGTGTTTGGGGAAAGCTGACGACTCCCGAGTCATGACTCTGTGAATTGTGACGTCGAACAGAATGTAGCCATCAAGTAGAGAGCTGACTGAGGAACAAGGAAGCAGGAGTAAATAAAAACAAGCATGGCCGACCTGAAACATAAAGTTTGGTGGACTTCAGAAATGGAGGACCAGCTCACGTGTTCACGCTCTCTCCAGGATTTTTCCACAGTCTTTCTTTTTTTTTAGCCTGGGATTTTTCCATCAAACATAGTCCCAAGACCACCATCATTCCCTCTTCTCATATGTCCTTTTCCATGTTGCGTGTTGTGTTTTCTTCTTTATTTTTTTTAGATCATGTTTGATCACGTGAGATATTTGGCTTGGAGGACTAGATTCTAGATCGGTGGTGGGACAGAATTGTTATGTGTGTGGTGTGCTGTGTTGAGTCTATCAGAGCACACCACACACAGTACGATCAAAACTGTTCAATGCCTGACTTTTTAGCTTCATGTGTGGGGTCTCTAACAGATAAAAAAATCTCTTCAGATCTAGAAAATCCTTATGTGTGGACCCCGCTGTCAATGGATAGCTTTGGTTACTGGGCCACGTAATTTTGTCTTTTTGGTCAAAGGGCTAAATTCTTACAAGTTGTAGAGCATTCTCATCTTAACAGTCACAGTTACTTATATTTTAGTAACTGCTGGCAAAATGATCCTGATATAATATGTTGCCTTCATTATACTTTTAATGCCTCTAGTTTTGTTTGATACAACAAACGTGCCCACATTGAATTTTTGACCCTTGGCACTGACCATACATCAGGAAGTCAGTGAGGGACGCATCAGTAGTGCCAACTTATGTAACGCAGAACTGGATAAAGATAGGGGTCATATATACAGTATGACAGTATCTGCTTCAAAGCTCCGCCAGATGACTCTCTCCACGGACCAAAGTCTCTGAGCATTTACTCTCACTGCTTCGTGCGATTCCAGCTACGACCATTTTGTGCAAGTCTCACATACTGCTAACTGACTGAGCCGAGAGAGCTCCCCTCCCCTCACCCAGATGAGGATAACAAACATGAGGCAGCATCTTAAAACACCTGTTGCTCCCACCCTGATGTAAAGTAAGGATGTTTGTAGTCCTTTCATGTGTTTGTGGAGATTGTGGAGACTCTCGTACCACTGACTGACCAGCCCCTCTATCCCCTCATCGAGAAGAGCTCAAGTAGAGTGTCTGATGTAGCCGCTCAACTGTCTGATCAGGATGCCTCTTTGTCAATGCTCTTTGGAGGGTCCACCAGGCATGCCAAACTGATATGAGACCCCAGGTAGACCCAGAAATAGCTGATGGATTATATGTCCCTTCTAGCTTGAGAATAAGAGGGACTTGCTTATCCTGCTGCTGCTGTGAACCAGTCCTGGATAGGTTGAGGAAACTGGATGCATGAATAGATGACCAGATGGATGGATGGATGGATGGATGCACTTCTTTTCCCAGATGGAGTCTCGCCCTGCTAGAGGTTAGAAATAATCATACTTAAAAGGCACTTTCTTTCTTTACTCACAAAATCAAGAAGCCACTAAAACTTCTTCTGTACCATCATACAGATCATGGTTTAGAATCAAATACAAATTTCTATTGGGCCTTTCTGTGCCATATAGATATCAAATCAGTGCTAATTTTAATTCACTTTCTTGCAGCATAAAGTCTGTCCTGAGCAGAGCGCAGGAAAGCAGGGAACACGACCAGACACAGTGACCAGGCAGGCAGGCTCAATAATACATGAGATTTTTAATGCAAAAAAGAAATGACTCACACATGGCCTGGATATTGAAGACAGGTCCAGGGACTAAATCAGAATAAGCAGGCTGAATCTGTCAGCTGGGGATACACAATGAACAGGAAAAATACAGATCTGGATTGGTTTTTAGTTGAGGGAACCAACAAAGGAAATGCAAAACAGGTGTTTGGGTATGACAGTCCAGGGTGCTGAAAAAGTGAAACAAATAAACAAAAAAAACATGACTAACATGGGACCAAAATCTGTGAAGTACAAGAGGAAACAGAAAAACAAGACTCAGAACAGTAACAGAGTTAGGTTTGTTAGTGAAACCTCCTAGCTACAAACGGCTATGTTGCTTATTAAAAATGTGCCATAGTCGGAAACACAAACATGACAATTTGCTTGAGATTTTGTATTTTAAAAAACTGTAACAGAGAAAGCTGAGATCCTTTGTTGAGTGTGCAGTGTGAAGTATAGACTTGCACTCAGAGCTGCAGCAGGACAGATGAGGGAAGAGGGGATGGGGTAACCCTTGTGCTGATATGAATCATATCTTTTTGGCAGTGATCATCAACTGGCAGCCCAGGGGCCACATCAGGCCCTGCAAAGCCCAAAGAATATTATCAAATTCAGAAAATATGAGGGGAAAAACTGTCATCATTCTGTAAAGACTATCACCACATGGGCTCAGGGACACTTAAAAAACATTGTCAGTTAACACAACTTGTTGCTACATCTACAAGTGCAAGTTAAAACTCTACCATGCAAAGCCAAAGCCAAACATCAGCAGCTCCCAGAAACTCCTCTGGCTTCTCTGAGCTCATCTGAGATGGACTGAGGCAAAGTGGAAAAGTCTGCTGTGATTGGAAATCATGGAAGCTGTGTCCTCTGGGCTAAAGGAGTAAAGGACCATCCAGACTGTTATCAGAGCAAAATTCAGAAGCTAGCATCTGTGATAGTATGAGGGTGTGTTAGTGCCCATGGCATGGGTACCTTGCACATCTGTGAATACACTATTAATGCTGAAAGGTACATGAAAATTTTAGAGCAACATATGCTGCCATCCAAGCAATGTTTTTTTAAGGGACATCCCTGGTTATTTATTTGCTGTGGGGTATTATGGACACAACAAACACATTGTGGCTACAACAACAGAGAACCCAGTTTGTAGAGCAATTAACATCAAGCAGGAATTTTAAAATAAATCCACCTACAAACCTTCAACAATCAGTGTCCTCAGTTCCCAAAAACATATTTAATGTTGTTCAAAGGAGAAGTAATGCAACACAGGGGTTAACACGCCCCTGTACCAGCTTTTTTGGAGCATGATACAGGCATGAAAATCAAAATGAGTGAATATTTGCAAAAAATAAATAAATAAATAAATAAAAATCAGTTTGAACATGAAATACCTTTTCTTTTGTAGAACATTTAATTGAATACAGGTCAAAAATAATTTGTAATAAATAATTGAATTCTGTTTTTATTCATGATTTGCACAACGTCCCAACTTTATTGGAATCATTTTTTTTATATATATATCAAACTGACTTGTGCCAGTAGTTGCAAACCCCTGCTCTGATTAGCATCGATGCTAACAGCTTTAGAAGCAGTTTTATCAGCTCTGGAGCACTTTTTGTTATTAAATGAAAAACAAATATCAACACGACAAACTTGTGTATAGTTAGAAGCTTCTGCCTACAACATTAATTGGCCTATAATAAATGTTGATTGACAGAATGATCGTCCAATCACCTGCTGGATTTGCCTCTGAAAGGTTCTGCCCTCTCCAAACACTTCCTATGGGCTCTTTCCCAGATGGACTAGTGAAATATTGAACAGTCCATCTGGTGCCAGGTTAACTACCTCAATGTGCAAAGGCCTTTTTTCTGCTGGCTTGTTCTTTAACTTTGACTAACTGTGACACAATCTGGGCCCACAAGCGCCAGGATACATTCTCGATATGCAGTCTTGGCCTTAACTTTTCTGCATTTTTCCCACAAATCACCTCTACACTCATTAGGAAGTCATTCTGCTGTTCCAGGCAAAGCTGGTTTGTGATAAGCAAAGGCATGAACTATAAATCCAAGCTGATCTGACTTCAGCTACAAACTATTTACTGTACATACCATATGACAGCAACAGACCTCTTTGCACCATTCACCTGACTTTACTAAATAAAGATGTGGATGAAAAATCAGCAAACTGTCCCTTTAACGTGGCTCCATCTTTGTCTCAATCAATCACAGGAGAAAAACTGAGCCTGAGAATCTGCAGGCTGTGGTGCTGGTTACTAATAAGGTACCTCTCCTCTCTGGGACTCGGTTGAATACTAATGAAGAGCAAAACTAATTCTCATTAGCCGGCCCAACACCGCGCTGCAGGAGATGTACAGTTTGAATCTCTGTGTCTGCGAGCTGAAAAGCAAATTTGACATTTGAAGGAGGATGATAGAAAGGAACAAGTACAAGTGTTCCCTGCAGCAGATCCACTTTGTGCAAAGAGGGATCAGAGGTCAGACAAATTTAGAGCCTTCTGTTTATTCACAGACTGCTCGGCCGCTGTTTAACACCTCTCAGCTAAGATGTGCAGGCCTTTAATGTGTGCGTGTTTGTTTGTGTGTTCGGTAATCTCGTGGAAGTGCAAGTGATAGACGTGTGCATTATGTGTGTGCCTGCACTGAGTGTTCCTGGAAAATTATTGATTTCAGCCTTGGTGTGTTGTGCTCTTTTATTTCTTTCCTTTAAAAGTTTAAAATGAAGCAGCAAATCAATGCTGCTTGTCCAAAATGAAAAGCGAAAAACAACCTCGGGGCTGTTTTTGCTGAAGTTTTGGTGCGATTCCAGTCTATTTGAAGTACCTGTAATGTTAAAAAGAGAATAGTGATGACTGTATTTTGTAGCCGCCTACATAAAAAGTGCTGTAAAATCCGACCATGAGCAGCTCATTTAAGGTTCAGTCAGGGGTAGAGATCTCTCATTCCCGCTGTTATGGAGGTCTCAGTCGATGCATTGCAGCGAGGGGTGGAGGCAGCGAGGGTGGAAGGGGACATTAATAATTCAGCAGCTTCTCCACAGTGGAGCCATGGATGCCCATCCTCCATCCCACCATCCCAGAGGAAGCACAGCAGGCTGGGAGGAGAGCTCGGCAGGGCTGAGAATACACCGAGGAAACTCTCCTCACCAGGAAAGGACCACATGGGAAGTCCAGGTCCTGAGGCGACTGTCGGGGAAACTCTGACCGTCTCAGTGATGCAGCGAGTGAAAGTGTGTGAACCTGACTACTGGACTTTCAACTCAGAAAATGGGAGTGGAGAAATAGATAACTCAGTATGTTCACAAGAAAACAAGCAATAAGGCACAACAACCTTGAACTTTACCCTCTAACCATTGATTAGTTCTGCTAGAATCAAAGTGGACATTTGTTCAAACATCTGAAAACAGTCTGTCATTGGAGATGGCAAGAGGTAAGCATGAGGATCACAGACTGTGAACTTTGACCTCAAGAACGTCATCAACCCGATTCATGTCCAAAATGGACACTGAAAAGTCTCACAAAAATCCCTCAAGCATTCTTATGAGACATTTATTAATGACTAAAAAATAAAAAATCAATTACTTCACACACTTAAAAAAAATCTTTGTCTCACCTTTAAGCATTTCTTGTTATTACATCTTTTTTCCTGCCTTTTCATCTGAATAAAGAAAAATATTTTCAAGATCATAAACTGATCAAAACATTTTTCTTGTCTATATGTTTGTAAGATTTTTTTTTACATTTTCCCAACATTTATGTCTACATCATTTTAAAAACATACAAGAGAAAAAAAGCAGCTCCAGAAGTGGCCATCTAAAATCATGCATCAATTGATTTTCTTTCATTTTTTTGTAAATAAACTTGACTGTGAAGCCAACAACTTTGAGCAAAGCACAGTTTGTGGGCATGGAGTTTTGTAAAGACTTACTCACAAAACCTCAAACTCTAAGTACCGATGGCCGCCTTTTTCCTCAAAAGTATATTTTAGCAGAATTTGGCTGAGCAGAACATTTTTGCTGGCTTGTTCTCTCTTTCCTCGTCTCCTCTGAAGTTCTCTCACATCCCCCTGGGGAGGCCAGACCCGCACTTTAAAACCACTGCATTAGATCAGTTTATTATTTACCACTCCCGCGGCCACACCGGTGGGCTGCATGTCCTTGCATGTGAATCTTGCAATCTTGATGGTGCTTGGCCTGTTTCCACTCTGGTGGAAGGCCTGCCAAGGAGGACATGGGTGAGTGGCCAACAAATGGCCAAAAGGGTTGTTGTAGATGAGGAGTGGTCCAGCTGCTTTGCACATTATCAGCACACAGCGCAGACTTTTTTATTATGTTGCCATTGGCAGTGCAAAGCCCAAAGTGCTTCCACACAGTGGCTTTGCCTGTCCTCTTTATTTCAGGAGGGGTACTTCCTGTTGTTAAGGTCAAGACAGCAATGGGTGATTGGATTGTGCTGAGAGTGCCCTCTGTTGGATCAGGCAGTTCACTGCTCCAGGCATGCTGCCTTGCTGTATTTTTTATAATCATATAGGATTAGTATATTTATACAGTTTGAGCACAGCTTTTTACCCCCATCCTGAACGGATATTCGCATATGGAATATAAAGCGACAGTCCTAGTTGATATTCTCCTCTGGTTTCAAAATGTTAGCTGTTTAAAGTGAAAGCTGTAAGATAAAAAAGCAAAATGATGCAAAATGAAAACTGCAACCCTGGTAGAGTTAAAGAAACTCCATTATGAGACAGAGATAGATACAAATCACATAAAAGGAGACATTGATGAAAAACCTCAGCTTTTCGTCTGTCTTGTACATTTTAGATTTGCATAAGTATTGGATGTGATAATAAAGAGCTATACAATTTCCTGACCACATTATGAACTCACAAATCAAAGTCACAAACGTGCATCTGTGTTATTTGCATATCTATTCAAGAGAAGGATAATCAAGGGAAGAAAGTTATAATTATATCAGCTGCACTGAAAAGCATGATCTGATTCTGAAATGATGTGGAGTGTCTGACACATGCAGCAGAAACACAAAAAACACTCTAAAATACATGCATGAGCAAAGATTCTTGAATGAAAGACAAGAAGATGCAATTAAACACAAAATATAAATTATCTTAAATGTCTCTGTGGGATGAGAATCTCTAAGATTAATTCATTTAAAATTTTAGCTCTTTTAAACATTTTACATCAGAGAAAGTCCAACAGCATGAGAAAATAATCTTAACAATTTTAATTACTATCTACATGCATGCTTTAAAGGGCTATCCCAGCATGCTTTGGGTAGAATAATGTGAAATGCAGTTATCAAGTACCATTATGGAAATAAGAAAACCAAAGGGCAGCCAATCAAAAACTGGCTAGATGCTGAAATCTGTGTAGTATTGTTGAATACTACACATACTGTACAATCTTTGGGACTTCACACAAAAGCAGTTTTCTTTGCTTTTGATGTTGTTAGAAGGGGCTTGAGGAGCAGAGTATCACACCGTTTACTAAACTTATCATGCTCTGTTTTTTTCTTCCTGGAGTTTATGATTTCATAGCTATACAGCCTCCACCAATATGTGTTTTCTCGCAGGCAGACGCCATGACTGTTGTCTGACTGAAAGTCTGCTCAGTGGCCTGTAACCCCACCCCCTCCCTCCCATCAGACATCATTTGGATAGCTTGATAGATTTGCTTGTTATTATAGCCTCCCAGCCCCATTGGATCTGAGTGTTTCCAAAAGGGAGGGGAAAAGAGCTGCATCTGATCCTTGACAGATGAAATTTTTCATAACTTTACTCAACTTAAATCAAATCATTGCCTAACAGACACCTGAGATACTGGGGTGCTGGTTTGGTGGAGTGAAAAGCAACCAGGCAAGGCCACTCATACTCCTGCCAACCTGGGCTTGAATCCAATTTGAGGCTCATTTGTAAAATTTCTTCCCCTACTCACTCTTTCCATCCCCCTTTCACAGGCCCATCCACTGTCTCTCCTTTCAATAAAGGCATAAAACACCCAAAAATATACTCAAAAAAAAAAAAGAAAAAAGACACCCAAGATTTCATGTCACACATCAAACACATCAGGACATGGGACCTTTAAGAAACTGTATTCACAAAATTGTGCTCATGAGCAAAAAATCACAACTTCACTTCACAAACTTGACCTTTAACCCATGCCCTTTAAAGTCTAAACACTGCGTTCTTGAGCCATGGTGAACATTCAAGTGGAGTCCATTTAGCTATTCTTAGGATATTGCATCTCAAAGCAAAGAATGACGACAGGGCTTAAATAATTTTTTTTTTTCCCTGTTATTCTGTAATCACGATACATTCTGGTACTTCAAGATCTATGATCGTTTTATAGCGCACCCCTAACTTGAAGATTAAATTTTAATTCAGCTTCCCTGTTCTTTCCCAATTGTTTGTAAACTATGAATCTGGTCTGAACAATTATAAATGTTCCTTACAGCAGGGAGGCTCGGCTTGATGAGAGCTGTAGACTGCAGAGGCCTATATATAAGCTGATGGTATCCTCTGATCCTGAAACCTCCCGCAGTGGTTTTTCATAGTCACACTCTTATTTCATCCACTTTAATGCCATGAGCGTTACACAATAAAAATCCCAAACTCTCCCTTTAACTTCCCACAAACACTGTAAAGGGCACTTCTTGGTCTAAGTGCTCTTACAAAGTGTTTCATTGACACACCAGGAACAGAACAGGCTGAAACCACAGAAATAAACCTCTATAAGCCCACAGTCAGACTGCAGATCCTCTCTGCTTTAATCAGCTGTAAAAGCAAGCTGTGTGATGCGTGTTGTCACAGCGGATCGATACGTCCTGTGGAACACGCGTGATGGATGATCCCCCGCAAATAACCCACCTTGATAGATGAACCTATTGACTCGTCACACATGTCTGTTATGTGTCGACAGCACTTCTGGGAAACAGACACAAGGACGCTGAAATAAACTGCAGATTAACAAGAGTCACAGGGAATCAGTCAGTCTTAGCAACGATCTGCAGTAGTTACACAGAACACAGATGGAGGGCTGTTAACTGAATACAGAACAAAAATTAAAATGCTCTCTGTGTAAACAACATCTACTGCAGGATTAGTTCGAGTGATGTAGTTACACACACTGAATCTTCACTTTATCTTGCTTGTGGTACAGTTGGACACGCCAGGGGAGGCATAAGTGATTTGGAGGCCCTGGGCAAAGACCAAAACAAGGCCCTTGCCCATGTGTACAATCATCCATTTGATGATAGATATTGTATGAAATTTTAAGACATATCATGCTACCTAATCAGTGTTAAAGTTTGAAATTAGCCGTAGCCAGAAGCCATATTTTTTTTTGTTTATATTTATATTTGGAAATTGTTTTTTCCTTTTCCCCCTTCTAAAACCTATGTCCTTTTTTACCCTGTGTGCTGCTATAAAATGCTGCTGGAATCTTAATTTCCCTGAAGGAGTCTTCCCAAGTTCTATCTCATCTAATAAATTAACCCAGATGTTAAATAAAAGTTAACTTAAAGGAAAATGTAGTCAAAATGGCACAACTATGAGGCATTAAACTAAAATTCAGAACTATTTAAACTGAATAACAATTTCAACAAACTATTAAATTATCACTAAATTTAGACATGGAACCATAACTACACAAGGGCTCTAACATACTAAGATTTAGCCTGTTTCTCCACAAAAGGCTCAAGTAAACACAGAAGAATGAGTTTATTTTGAACAAAGATAAGAACATGAGAAAAACAAAGCAATGACTAAAGCAAGCTGAAGGCTCTGTTGAATGCCCCCGTCTCAGAGTAGCATCTTGGGGCTTTTTTAAGGGGAGGGGGGGCAGCAGTAGCTTGCGTCACGATTGGCTGCCGGGACTCCTGCAGCTGCTCCACATCAGACTGATCTGGCTGTTCCAGCTCACCTGTGGCATCACACACAAACCTTTACAAACTAAACACATGCACACAGAGCACTTCAGAAAGCCAAATTTAGCACAGAAAGGAGAGGCTGTGGCAGCAGCCATAACAAATGAAAAACAAGCTTTAATCATTTAAGGGGTCATATTATGCTTTTTTGAGTTTTATCAGCCCTCTGATGTATCTGACTTCTATGCATTCGAAAAAAGCATATGGCATCAGGTCTTACCTCTGTTAAAAGCACCAGTAGCTCCATGAATCGGCTCTTGAAGTTGCCCCTGAATAGACCTACCACTGTGATGTCATAGCATTGTTTTGTCAGCAGTATAAGCCCAGTGGTTTGGGTAGTAAGCCTTGTGCAGAGCATAGACTATAGAAAGAATTTCGTTTGCTCTGAGCTGCTCTGAGTTGAGTAATCACCATGGAAAAGACCAGTCAACCAGTCAGAACAGACTTGGCCCTTGTGGGTTTAGGGGCCTTAAATGTGGCTGCTTCTATAGAGCATCTTAAACCACATTCACACCGAGTGTGACTTGGCAACCAAGACCGCATCACCCACCCAAATCGCTTTGCCTGTCCATAAATAGCTCATTTGGTCACCATCGCCCTCGTGTCACTAAGTGACGTCACACCCACTAGAGTTTTACCCTGATCACATCATATCATATAATAGGATGTATTAGCTGACATTATTCCAACTGTATCCTTTTCACTCACCTACC
The DNA here is from genome assembly GCA_037902135.1 of Cetoscarus ocellatus. Lineage (NCBI taxonomy): Eukaryota > Metazoa > Chordata > Actinopteri > Labriformes > Labridae > Cetoscarus > Cetoscarus ocellatus. Next base: position 1,508,506 of record JBAMNC010000995.1, read on the forward strand.
AACCACAAAACACTGCAGCTGATGGCCCTGCAGCAGCATCGTCTGTCAGCTGCATCTTGAGTAGGGAGTTCTCTGCGGTCCCATCTAGGCAGAACTAATGTACTCACTAACTAATGTTACGTCCACGGCTCTTAAAGGGTGAAAGCAGGTAACATAAAACCAGATGTAATGGTATAACAGAGGTGTGTAATAAAAATAAAGGATTTACTTACAAATAAAGGTTTTCTCGAGATCAGAATTAACAAACAATGCCAAAGCAAGACTATTTCAAAAGACAATCTCAAACTACTTAACAGTATATGTTGAGTCAAAAACCTGCATTCAAAAGATGCACTCAGATGCACTCCAGACCTGCAGAGGGCAACCACATGCAAAAGAGGAAGTGGAACCAAAAAGACTCAGGAAGTGCTCCTAGAGGGACCATATTCACCTGCACACCCACTGGGAAAGCATGGCAAGAAATGTTTGGATGTGGCTCAGTTGGCCCTCTCACCTTCTCCTGGAATCAAGGCATGACCACAGCTCCTGATCAATTAGAAGACGCAACTGGTAGGAAAGGACAACTTTGAATGTGGATGATGTGTTCTCCATGACTGTTTGGTTAATTTAATGAGTAAAAATGCCAATTAAGTTGAATAATTTTGATTATGCTGATTTAAGCTGATATACTTTATTGAAACTTTATGGGAACTTAATAGTTGATGCTACCTTAAGTTACTTAAATTAATTATTAACTGTTTGAAATCCTAGGTTAATTTTGAATGACTTTGTTTTGAGAATCATGTAACATTAACATTTAGTTTTGTACATTTATATTTCTTCATTTTATTTATTTAATCTTATCCTCTATTTTTTTTTCTTTAAAATTTTTTACATTTACCTTATTTTTATTTTGTCTCGTTCACTGTACTAGAGAGAAAACAACTGCCGAAGTCAAATTCCTTGTATGTGTCGCATACTTGGCAATAAACGATTCTGATTCTGATTCTGATTTAGTCTTAAGAAAACTTTGGGAGCAAGTGGTGTTTATTGAAATTTATTTGAAACTAATGCATGTCTTTTCTGTTTATCTTGAAGGTTATCAACCTGTTCAACTTATTCCATCCCATACTATTCCATCCTGTTTATGCCCATTGAAACCATCAAACTCAAAACCATCTTCAAGGAAATAAAATCAAAGAATAAGAAGAATTGAGTTGTCCTTTGCATCCTTCAACAATTGATCAAGCAGTTTTTCAAGTTTGGGCAGAGTTGTGGTCACAAAAAACACACAGAACTTGACAATATACAAAGAAAACAATGCAATTTCAAGTAAAGACCTCAAAGTCTGAGCTGAGCCAGACGAGGTCGAGCGACAGTTCACTTTAAATCCAGCTGCTCGCAAATGACGGTCAGCCAAACTTTTAAAGGGGGTGCCATTGGATTGGAGAACGCTGTAACCTCCCAATAGTCAGGTGGTCCAATCCTCCACCTGCATCTGGCAACCTGAGGGGAGTGAGAGAGAAGCACACACGCACACACAGCATCCTACACGGCTGCTGCCGTAACACTAATGTTCCCACACGGACATAGATAGTCACTCTGAGCCAGCATAAAAACAGACAGTCACGGGTGTCGTCACACACTCACATAACGCTGATTGGCTGTCGCAGCACAGCCACACGCGACGTCACCTGCAAAGTTCAAATTTTTTAACTTTGCCAAGTTTAAATATTTCAGCTTTGCCGAACGACTGACATGACCCAGTTGTGCGTCTAAAGCAAGCTGGTCATGCAACCAAGTCCCCCTGATCACATCTGTCACATCGCAGCAGTGTTGGCCCCGCCCCATCGTGGCTGTACATTGAATTTACATGGAGAGTGGTCACCCAGGTCGCCCAAGTCGCATTCGGTGTGAATGCGGCTTTAGACTGAGTGGGAATACAGTTGTTTCAGGAGTACTCAGTATGTGAAAACTTCATTATTTTTTTTTTTTTTAGCCTTAGTGATTGTGAACTTACTCCAGCAATCAATAGAATTTTAATAACAGTATGAACCTGAGTTAAGACAAAATATAACTACTTTAAGAGAACTTTTAGATGTTTACCTCACATTTGGTTCTCACTTTAATGACCTTGGAGAGACCCTTGAAGCATGTGGTCTACGGTTGCCAGATGATAAAAAGCTTTTGACACACACCTACTCATTATCCCTGCAAACAATGCACATCCGCGCCTTCCCACCATCACACACTCTTTCTGCAGCTCTCCTATCTGCACTGTTTTCAATCATTGAGGGGTCTTGAGTGCAGCTCCTGTTAGAAGCTCTTTTTCTCATAGACAGAGAACAATGATGCTCCGGCTTATTACACCAGCTCTGAGATTAAACTGGGTAATATCGATCCTGGGCTCAATGGAGCTCGCAGCACGAATCATCACACACAGATCATCCAGGCGTTCCTGCTGCAGAGTTAAAAAAGGATGAGGGTGGCACCGTGGACAAGTGCAGATAACAAGTCTTGGAAATCAAGAGAGGGCAGAAATGTTTCATAACTCCACTCCCTTTGGATGAACACATCTTCCAGCGCTGATTAAAATTTCACCTGCAAAGCCTTGAGAGTCAGAGCCTCTGCAGATCAGAGGATGTCGGACTGCACAGAGGCAGTTTTACTGCTAGACCAGGGAATGTAACTGTCTTTGTCCTCATTCACAAAGGGGCTTCAGCTTTAAGCCACTGGAGGTGAGTATCAAATATAAGGCATAGATTATTTACAATGATTTATACATGTATTCTAAATCAGTGGTCCCCAACCATTTTTGTACTATTACCTGGTATAATGTAAGACAAAATACTCCTCAAAAAAGTTTAGAAGTGTTACATTGGTTGATAATATACCCACAATTAATGACACCAATTGGTAATGCATTCATATCATTGGAAAGCCTGATTTGTCTCCTTTACGAGGTACAACTTGTAAGGATCATGCACTCGTGATATGAGCAACACAGCTAAATGTGTAACAAACTTACACAAAATCCCCTCTACCCCTGGAAGGTTATTTGGCTCTTCAGTGAAGTGAGGGAGAGGAACTGGTCTTCTTAAGCCTTGTGAGAGCCCTTTATGTAACGGTGACCCAAAATGTTATGAAATTTTTTTTTAATAAAATCCGAAATGTAATAATTGGTCAATAATATAACAAAATTGTTGAGCCCTAAATGTAATAAAACCAATGAAATAAAACCCAAAATGTAATAACTGGTCGATAATGTAACAAGATGCTGAGCCAAAAATGTAATAATTTCATTACATTTTGGCGCATAATGTAATAACTGACCCAAAATGTAACAAGTTATTACATTTTGGGCAAAAAGTTATTACGTTTTGGGCCCAGCCTCATTTCACTGAGTGGTCTGGTTTGGTTTGGTACAGTTTGCGATGGTTTTAAACCCTCATCTTGTTTGTTTTTCAGTTGCCAGGTGCAGCTTTGCTTTAGGGCAGGGATGTGAGCCGAGAGGAGAGGGACATGTCAGCTACGTAAATGCATGAAGTCACAGCAGAGCAACATAGTGAAGCGGTCTGAAGGAGCTCTTGATTGTGGACTTCCAGCACTCCAGTACTCTGTGGAGCACTGTTTTGTGTAGACATTGTTAACAGCAACAGCAGAGAAGAAATCACTCTAAATACATGGCTTATTTGAACATGGCGAGGTATGTTTTCTTTTTTCATTGCTGTCCAATGGGAATTGATGATTTAATACCAATCAACAGAATGCAGCACTTTAGGCTCTACTTTTAGTTTAGTTTAGTTTGCAAACAGTGGGACAGCATGGGTCAGTTATTAGGTTACTTTTTCTCATAATCCAACAGTGTGAAAACCTGTCATTGCGAGCCGTACTGAGCAGTACTGAACTGGACTACTTGGTGGAAACGCAGCTGTAGGTTGTTGTCCATCTAGGATGCCCACTTTGCAGTCTGTCTTTGACCTCATCAGTCTCACAGAACTTAGTCTTAAATTTGGAAATGGTACCAGGGCTCATGCCAAATAATAGGCCTGGAACACCAGCTTCCTGTTGAGATTTTGGTACTATTTTTTGGGTCTCTACCCACACGTTTAGCTGTGTTGCTCATACCATGAATGCATGACCCTCACAAGTTGTACCTTGTTGAAAAAAAGATCAATCAGACTTCCATCAACATAAAATAAAGTATCAATCTGTATTTATATAGGAGAGAAATAATCAACTGAAATAACATTTCCAACCTTTTCTTTAGGAAGTGTAGTTGCAGAATGTTCTTCAAGAGGTAGCACGGAGAAAGAACTCTGACTTGATAACATGCTTACCAAAATGGAAACATATATACAGTGCTGTAAAATGCATCCAGTATGAAACAATCCTTAGGAGAAAATAAATTGCACAGTTACTGCTACACCAAATGGACTTAATTTATCTCTTGCCTTCCACTTGAATGCACCGACACAAGTTAAGTTTCTGATCAGTCTTGCTTTAGAGGGAGGAGGGAGATTGCAGTGCTTGAAAATGCAGTAAAATGCATGCTTTTTTAATTTCATATGCTGCAGTGAGCAAAATATTTATCTTACGTCGCCCAGCCCTCATGATAATGAATTTTCTCTACTTTAAAAGCCCTTTAAAAAGGTATTTTGTTCACATTTTGATTGCTTTTCGCTAAATGGAGGAGGTTCTCATGTTAGAAAGCTTCCAAATGTCTAGAGCCGCCCCTGGCACTGCAGCTAAAGCTCTCATCCTCCTGGTATATGCAGATATGAATCTGTGTGTTTGGCTTTAAGCACATTTGTTGACCTGTACCAGCTCATGTTTTATATGCCCAGTCCTCCCACATGCTTTCTCTGCCTGCATTGTTGTTGTTTTTCACCATCTGTCCGAGAGAGCATCAGCCACATGTAGGGATCACACAGAGCTTAAATCAAAGCTACCTCAAAGAAAAATCAATTTGCACACACTCTGGTGGAGGTAAATCATCTTTACTGCAACCTACAGATTTATCTTGGACGTAGATTCACTGTGCGGCTTTGGAGAAGATATTTACTGTCATGTTCAGCAGCATGAAAAAAGATATAAATGAGGGATTTGAGAGAAGAACTGGCAATAATTAACTCTCCAAAGACGGTAACATACTAAGACCCTCTAACAAAATGATGAATACCATAGACTTTGAAGAAGATATGTTGAAGATGAAAAATAAGATTTTAAGCTAAGAGGATAATGAAGTTGGCTCTGAAAGGGATATTTAAGAATTATTTGGTTCTATAAGGTTCTTCTGAATCGCTGGTGCTTTGCCTCTTTTTGGAAGAAGCTGGTCTCAGTCCAACCACAAAAACTTTGATATAAACCAATGATGGGTCTGCAATAAATTGATAATTCAATGGCCTAAACAATCCAGAACTGTGAAAGAATTCAAAAGTGATTTTTTTTACTTAAAATTGTAATAAAAGTTCCTAAAGTATTTTTACAGCAGTACGATGTCTGTGATGTGGGATAAGTTAAGTTCAGTGTATACAAAACATCAGTAACATCTGAAATCATCAGTGCATTTATCGAGGCTTATGGGTCCTTTGGCATACAGTCATTTTGTCAAACCACTGGTGCACAAACATTCATCAGGTCTTGTAACACCAAGCACATCATTGTTGTGCATAAATAAGGTGAAAATGCCATAGCTTACCATTCCACTGTTGCCTTGAAAAAAAAAAAATCAATCTCCATAACACACTCATAACATACTGGCTTCTGCAGCAACAAAAATCCTCCTCACCTGCTTAAAACTGCTGTGAAGAGCATCCTTGAGAGAAGAGAAGTCATACTTGATAAAGTTGTAAACTATTTCAAATCTCTTTTTAACGTCAGCAGGGTGGCTGTTAGAGACAAACTTAAAAAGCCTAAATGAGTGGATGTTAACGGTTAATGCCAGTACAATATTATTGCAATACTTAAATCCAGATTTGATATTATTGTGAATCTTAATGTTTTAAGATATGCTGCATTTTTCTATACATAGCATTATTATGATTCCCCCACCCTACCCCACCAATAATAACAGTTACATTATGATGTGTTAAAAGTCAGCTCAGGAAAGTGCCATTTAAATGAAGACATTTAATGTCATTGTAATGTGTTTAAATGTTATTTCACAAAATAGAAAAACTAGTTTTATATAAAAATTTGTGGGTAAAAACAGTTTTTTCCTTTTAATATAAATGAATATTACAGCTGTTGGCTTCCAGGATTAAAACGTTATTATTTTAATTTTAAGCATTTTTGAGGTATAGAACTCAAAGCTTTGACCTTTGCACCCAAAAATCTATTCAGTTCATCCTTGAGTCATATTGTCACCAGAGCCATGTTAAATGGACATGTTTTCAAGCAGTCTTGAAATATCACGTTCATACACAAAAGATGACCATAACACTTCATGACGTTGAGCTCTGACCTAAGACCCCCCAAATCTAATCAGTTCATCCTTGAATCTGGGCGGACATGTGGTCAAAGTTTCAAGAACATCCCTTGAAGACTCTTTGAGATCTTGTTCACAAGGTCTTGACCCGCAAAGATTGACAGGTTGGGCGTTGGTGGCTCAGCCTGATGGTGCCCTCTTACTGTAATCAGAGGGTCACAGGTTTGAGCCCAGCTCTGGCTGTCACATGGTAGTGTGTCCTTGGGCAAAACATCTAAAGTTGCTCCCACTGCTGCATCAGTGGCTTGTAAATTCGAATGAAAGGGTGTGAATGTGTTAGCTGATTCTGATGGACAGCTTACATAGAAACTCTAAATCATCAGTGAGTGAATGAGATAGTAGTAATGTGCAATACCACTGATTTCCTTTCTGATCTGATACCAAATAAGATTTAGGCTGGTATCACCGATACTGATCCGATACCGAGACTTTGTTAAAAAGATAGATGTGTTAGAAAAATTCAGTAGTTTATTTAAAATTAACTACGAAGAATTATCATACAAGTTACTTACTGCTTACCTGAACATTTTAACATAAGAAGTTCGTACACTTTGTTGTTGAGTAACATGTCAATCAGGCTCCACTGAATTCAACCTGTGCTCAAAGTTATCTCTCATTTTCTCTATCTGTACCAGGGTAGTTCCTGCCTGCAGCGTCTGCAGCACAAAAGGACTCAGAAAGTGACGTCTGTCTTACCCTAGCAGCGCCCATCTCTCTCTTCTTCTCCTCGGATCACTTAGTCATCATCATCATATTCTGTTTAGTAGAGAAGAAGTAGTTCCTACCAACTGGGAAGTATTTATATGAGTTTGTGCAAGTATTGTTACTGTCAACTGTATTCCTGTTTATGGTTAACCACATATTTACCCCAAATTATTAAAATATCTATATTTTTATGAGAATCAATCCCTTGGCATAAACCTCTGGTATTGGCAGGATCGATATTTCAGTATTGATCCTCACATCCCTATGTTAGAGTAAATAGATATGAATGCGTAGATTTGACCTGTGGTGGAAAGCTGCTTTGAGCAGTCAAAGAAACTAAAAACAGCTTTATAAGCTCAAGTCAGTTTACCATTTTACCATTTAATACCTCACACCTCAGTTGCACCAGCGGAGAGCAACAAAATCAGGCTTTAGAAAATGACTCTTACCTACTTTTTGCAAAGTTTATGGACATTTCTGACGCACCAGAGGATGGCACTGAATCCCTGCTGATCTTTCATGAGCTGAGCTTCTTAAAAGCTGTAAAAAAAAAAAAAAACAGGCCTTGTGTTGTGCTGAATTCTTCCCTGCATTTGAAACATACAGTAATAGATGCACATGCTTGGAAACAATAAAACTGCCCCGTTGGCTGCTTACTGAAAAACCTGCACACATAAAACGCTGTCATCAGTGCTCCTCCAGCTGTGCTCGCCCTCACACTATTATATGTGACTGCATCATGACTCATGTGGAGAGGGGACTCAATGGTGCTGCACGCTGCTCTGAACAATAGGAAAAATGATTAACTAACTTTGATTTATAAAATGAAAAGGCTTTTTAAAAGCATGATTTCCACTGAGTGTGTGCTTTATGTTCCCTACAATAGAACATCTCTCATCAAACATGTAATTTAAGACATGATGGCTCTTAAATGTTTAGAAATGAACCAATGAGAGCACATGCAGAGAGGCCGCCATGCTGCTTTATGACTATTTAAGATCCAGTACATCACAACAACACGCCTCCTCTCAGGATGGAATGAAGGAGAGTCTATTTATGCTACAGCTGAACTGCATCCTGGACCAACAACAATATCTCTACATTTTTAGTTTATTAGTGAAACTCTACATAAACTCATTTGCCACTTTGTAAGGTACACCTTGGTAGTACCAGACTGGACTCTCTTTTGCCTTCAGATCTGCCTTAATTTTTAATGGCTGGAAACATTCCTGAAATAATGTCTCTCTAGTATTCTGATGCTCTTTGAACTCCAGCATGTTGTCTTGATCATGACTACATGCTTTAATGCATTTAATTGCTCCAATGTGATTGGCTGATGGGCTTTTTGGGTTAACAAGAAGATAAACAGGTGTACCTAATAAAGCCAATTAGCATATATTTTTTTCTTCTCTAATGACATAACAAATCATGACTGTTGGAGCAAAAGCCTCCTGTCTCCATTATTTTCATGAAACAGTGCTGTTGGTCACCTTCTGTATTGGTGAGTTTTCAACAAAATTAAAGGACAAAAATATATTTTACAAACAGGGTAATACATTATTCCTTCATTCAGTAGAGCTTTTTATTAGTTTCCTGAAATGTAGCCATTTTTGAGACAGGAGGTTTGTGCCCAATAGCAACAAACTTTGATATGGCTCTGGTTAAGTTAAAATAATATTGTAACCTGTTTGATGCCACAGTGAAAAAATTAAGTCTCAGACACTCACAACATGTAAACTGCACAAAAATCACTGACAACATTTCCATTTATACAGGTTAAAGTTTCTAGTGATTTAAACAAAAGCCTACCTTGTGTTAGAAAAGGGCAGAATCTCTAATATTTTAATGATTGTTAGTTTCATAAAGTGCAGAAATATAATAATCTGAATGACGTTATATTTTTTAATTAACACTGAGAGAGAGCACTGTGTGAACTGCAACCACTGAAAAACATTTGAAGTTAACACAATTCTACACTACATCCACAAGTGCAAGTCCAAACTCCAAAGCAAAAGCCATTTATAGCAAAAGAAGTCCAAAACCTTATAATAGCATTGTCACAAAGTAACAGTTGCATCTGGGAGATACTTTTGTCCAAAGAAGTGCACATCTGAGAGTAAATAGGACACAAGCAAGAAACTGGAGGGAACACCCAAGCTAATTTAAGTCTTATTTGACACTGGTGCTGCTGTGTAGTAACCATGCGCAGCAGCTTGACCAGCCTGATTTAGCGTCTGTAATCATGCAGATCCATCTTGTCAAGCTCCAATCTAACCAGAGTCTTTTAGAGAAGGAAGTGGCGAGAGAGACAAGCGAGACAACAGCAAAAAGTAACTTTACTTATAGAGATTAGCATAGATGCTGACAGCTGTAGCAATTCTATCAGACTTTGACTGCATTTCTTTATTAAAAGGAAGACAAATAACAGCACTACAATCTTCTCTGTAGAAAGGATAAGTAAGGAAGTGATAAATAAGTAAGGCCCGTAATAAATGTTGATTGACAGCGTGATCGTCCAATTACTTTCCAGATATGCTTCTGGAAGGTTCTGCCCTACCCAAAAACTTTCCACAGGCTCTATCCCCGATGGACTGGGGGAATATTTTGAATGGTCCACCTTGGTTAGCCATGTAGTGCTAGAGGCAGTGCCTATTTTTTTTTTCAACCAAGCAACGGGCAGAAAATATTTTAAAGTCTCCCCAATATCATCATCATCATTACTCTCTTCAAACTGATTTAGGGACAATCATAAAGCAACAAGAGTGTTTTCAGCAATAACAGGCATATGGCAGAATCTTTGTCATTGAATCTAGTCAGACCTTTTGTATTTATGAGCCCCTCTTACTAATTTCAGCTGAACTCTCGGTCGTATAACATGTAACCCAAATGTGAACAAAATGTTCTCTGCTCTAAGAGAGAGCTAGACCTGGCTTCCTGAAAATCGTCTCTTTTACCTGGAAGAGGATTACCCTCATCAGATCAGACGTGCCTCTGAGTGAAGTCACTTAGATGAATTGATTGAGGCTCTCTGATGAGGGACATCTTTAAATAGTGAACTGACTGCAGCCTGTGTGAGCACAGGCGTGAGGATCCTGTCTGACTCTATAGGGAAGTCACTTCATTATTCCTCAAATCCAATTATTCTGTCCTTACAAAACTTTTTACCTGTGATTTTAAGGGTCTTGAATAAGCTTCCACATCTAAGGAAACTGATTCGTCTTTATTTACATACTGCTACTGGTGACAAACAATTATTCAACAAAAACATTTTAACAAATAGCAATCAGAGGAAGATACAATTGAATAAATGAAAATATAGGGAGACAATGAAATACTGATAAACAAAATTCATTTGAAATGGTGAAAGGTTTGTACAGACACAGTTTTCTGGTGACTCACACGACTGGTTTGACCAAACTATCCCAGATCGATCATCTTCAGGCGAAGTGCAACATTTTCTCTGCACATCTGTGTGCATGTCTATTCCAAGGCGGTGAGGTGGCGGTCATAGTCCGAGCTTCCTCTTCACCTTTCACACAGTTCCTGAGGCTAACCAAAGATGCCTGGATGGATGTAAGAGATGCGACTAATGTATCAAAGTGGTTGGTCATCATTTTGCTCATATTCTGTATTGCAGAAAGAACATTTACTGAACCAGTTTCGTTTCCTGGCACAATGACTGCTGCGTCATGCTCTCCATGCTCTGCCGGTGGTGGTCCCTTGTCCTCGTGAAGGCTTCTTCCATGTTCTTTCCATGGTTAGCCTTGGATCTTGTGATGTTGGATGATTTAGGGATAAGAAATTATGCAAGGAGTCTGCAAACTGTCTTAAAATGTGACAAAATGACCAAAATAATTCAAGCATGGTGAGCAACCCAGGTAAAACACTTCTACTCCATACAGTGCTCACTAGTGCCCCCTCCTGTTGTTCGACTTGAGGCGCTCTTTGGGGACAGCTGTCTTGGATTCTGTCGGCATGATGTAGGAATACTGGGACTAGCTGCAGCTGCATGAGGTGAATTGACATATATGTCCCATTTATATGGTGTTCGTTGAGTGATGTTGAAATATGTTTGTATAACGTTCAGCAGCACCAAGCTACATTAGGCCAAAGTTCTCCTAAGTTGAGCTTTGCATCTACATTGGCAAACACTTAAAATCTGTTAATATTTAGTTTAATATTTGTTGGGAAATGTCAAACTCAATCAGCACAACATTTCTCTCCACTTTCGATAAGTCATCCTAATCTGACACGCCAGACAAACAGTTCCATATATCCGCAGCAGAAATATTTCACTTGTCCATCTGGAGAAGAGCCCATAGAAAATGTTTTTAGAGGGCCGATCCTTCAAAACCAACTGCAGCTGGTGATTGGACGATCATTCTGCCAGTCTCACTCATCACAGACCAATCCATATCAAGCCACAGTATGATGTAGCAGCTAGACCCTGTTGTTAGCCGTTAGCATAAACTACGGTTTAGTTCTTAGACTACCGTCTAACATTAAACTAGAAAACATTGGAGAGCGCAAAACTCCGCCAAGGTAGGTTTTTTGTGGAGTTATATGCACAAATGCCGAAAATGGTCCTATCTGGAAATGCTAAAGAATCATTGAAAAAATTTCTGGATCTGGATGGAGACCATTGAGTTTTTTATCAACGAAGAAATCATTCCCCTTGGAATCATTCCCTCACGTTTCCTGAAAATTTCATCCAAATCAGTCCATAACTTTTCAAGTTTTTTTGAACACAAACAAACAGTCAAACAGACATATCATTTACCACTTATATGTGGCATGAACATTGTCAACGACAATCCCCACCAAGTTTTCCCTGTAAACTTCTGAGGAGGGCATATTTCGCCAAATATCGCTGAGTAACCATGATTACCACAGACTAACCGGTATCGTCCACGGAGGATTTCCGCATCTCAACATGATTTATCCATACGAGAAGCTTTAAGTGACATTCTTTGCTCCTCTTTTAAAGAAGAAATTGAGTCCATTTCTGCTAAAACTGCAGATATTGCCGCATCCACGGTTACTGATTCAGAAGCTGCCATTGTTTCCAAACATGCAGTCACTTCCTGCAGTCGTCATGTCTTCAGTGTCTGCCTCCCTTTCCTGATAGGGCTGTACCGGATTTTGGCCGATGAAGTCATTGGAGATTGGAGCTTGGCAAGATGGATCTGCGGGATTTCAGACAATGAATCAGGCAGGTCCATCTGCACTGAAAGGTTAAAGTCATCTTTGAACACAGAAAAAATTGACCTGGGAATGTACCTTCATTGAAATTTTGATGATATCTCAATTTCGTTCAACATCAGCTAATATCGGTTGATGTGTGAATGGGCCTTTATGAAGGCAGTAGGCTGAATTACTTGATTTAATTTACAAAGTTTTAACCTTTATTTAATTTACAAACCCCAGTTACATACATCAGTTCAAATTTAGGAATATGTAAAACTGTTTCTCAAAATTACCATTACAATTTCTCACATTGACGTGTAACATGCTGTAGATTAGATTACATAACGGAAAAGAAATCATCTTACTCTTTGTAAAAGCTGTTCCTCCTGTTCAGATTTCAGAAGCTTCTTGTTCTACATGACACTGAACAAAAAAACATCCTTTCATTATCTCTGAAATGAAATTACATTGCTCGCTGCAGCCTCATGATGTTGACATTTCACTACAAATTTTCTTTCTAGAGCCGAGCCGAGCTGGGGTCTGAATAATGAATAGAGATCTATTAGGCAGACATGACGGCCCTCTCCTGACGGGCAGCGTGTCCTCACTCAGCAGCTCCATTGGCTGACTGCTTTCTACAGATTGTTCACTGATTTCAGAGGTGCCTGAACAAAGTCTCATCCTCTCTGAAGAAACAGCACAGCCCTGTTTGAACTGACAGTAATTCATGCTTCACACAAAGATGGTAAAAAGATTATTATGCTGATGATTATTAGATTGGCTCTGATTCAGCTAGGACACATAGCCCTCCGTCCAATTATAGACAGAGAAACTCATCATGATTATGGTTTTACAGAGATTCTCTGTACCTGAGGTGAAAAGTAGAGAAATGATCATATTATGATATTAAATCCATTTCCTTAAATTGTAATACTCTAACTAGTAATCCATGTGGAGCTTTAAAATATGTAAAATTAGAGTCATTTTAAAACATCTGCTCTCACTGTAAGAGCGGTTAACATTGACACTGACTGGGTCATTAATGTGATGGAGAGTCAGTCTCCTCGGGCAACTTCAACCTCTGTGACATTCATCCAGAACCACCACACCAGCTTTGAGTGTCAGAAACTGAATATTGCAGAGCAGCAGAAAATTAAATAACCTCAAAGCTTATGCCAAACCAGAATTAGATGACTGAATAACATCGATCAGGCTTTAGGTGTTTCATAAAGTCAATCATCTGCTGAGAATGTAAGATCAACAGAACTTCATTCAGTATGAAAATACTTTAAGGCTGACATTTTCTCTCAGGAGAACAGGAAACAAATCAAAGCCTCACTTGGAGCCGGATCAGACAACATAATTTCAGCCCGATTATAGCCCCGCTGTGTCAGTGTGGCCTTTTGTCCAACATCACATCAGAATATGGATGTCAAGGACAGCAAACGTGCGTGAAGTGTGGCATAATCTGCTGTGTAATCACAACCTTGATTTGACATGCTTGCCTGGTTTACACTGACCTTACAGTGCAGCTGGACTTGCCTGACTTAATGTTTGTAATCAGGCAGATTCATTTTGCCAAGCTCCAATCTGCAATGACTGTAAGTGCTACTAAGCACGGCCCAATCAGTGTCCTTTAGAGCAGGAAGAGGTCGGAGCTACTAATTAGAAGACAGCAGGAAGTGACTGTATGTACAGGGATCAGTGTAAACGCTAACAACTTCAGGGGAAGTTTTATCAGATCTGGACCATATTTCTTTATTAAATTAAAACCAAATAACAACACTACAAACTTCTCTATATAAACACAATTTTTGCTCCACTTCTGACATGTTTTCTCGAGTTTGTTTTACAAAGTGACTTATGTTCTGTCCTTACATTGCTGCTCTTGCACCCGCCTACTACATTATCCGATTGGCCCATAATAAATGTGATTGATTGCCCAATCATCTGCCAGATATGTTGTTGAAAGGCTCTGCCCCTTCCAAAACACTTTCTATGGGCTCTGGACTCATGAAATACATTGAATGGTTCATCAGATGTGTCAGGTTATGTTGACAATAGGGATGGGCGATATGGCCTAAAAAAAAAAAATCTTTTTGTTCACACAAAGTTAGATTTCTGATTTAATATATTTTTTTTTACCTCTCAAAGAAAGAAAATAGAAATGAGAGCTAAATTACAGGAAACAAGTTTTGCTTTAATTTCATCAATCTATGGGGGGCAGGGTTAGTGCACGTGCCTCATAGCCAGCAGATTGCTGGTTTGACTCCTTGTTTTGACCAGGGCCTTTTCTCTGTGGCGTTGGTTACTCTGGTTTCCTCCCACAGACCAAAAACATGCTCACTGGGTTAACTGATGAATCTAAATTGCCCTTAGGAATGAGTGTGAGTGGGAATGGTTGTGGCCCTGTGATCCGGCCCCCATGACCCTGAAAGGGCTAAGTGTATAGATGAATGATCAAAATGCAGTGTCACAAATGTTCCGTAACAAAACATTTGAACTAATTGCTTAAATAATTTTATGACCAGGCCTACCACAATGCATTAAAAAGACTGCTGAGACAAAAGATCTCTGTATGGCGCAGCCAAGCAATGATTGCTGTTAGAGCTCCATGATAGGCTTTATGCACAAGCTTGAGGATGTACATCTGGTTGAAGATCAGAACCCTGGTTTCCTGTTCATGTTTACTATGTTTACATTTTCTTTAGGATGGCAAGGTGGCTGCAGACTTACTGAAGCTTGTTTCTCTGATGCCTGCTCCCCTGCGTTGTAGAGCAAATGGCAGAGGGGTTTCAAAAAACTCAAATTAAAGTTATCTTAATTACTACAAGGGTAATTACCACATAGTTAGCTAGCTGTTGTTCAGCTTAGACAGTGGCTCAGTCTTATAGTGCTCTCAGTCAGTAATCGGAAGGTTGCAGGTAAGAGTCCAGCTCCGACTGTCACATGGTGTCTTTTAGAATTGATTTCAAGATTCTTTTATTGATTTTTAAATCTCTTAATGGTCTTGGCCTTTCCTATTTAACTGATTTGCTTTTACCACATGAGCCCAGTAGAGCCCCCAGGTCTTCAGGTAGTGGTCTTTTAACTGTTCCCAAAGTGAAAACCAAAACATATGAATATTATGTCTCCCATCTGTGGAACAGTCTACCCAAAGACCTGAGAGCAGCACCTACTGTTCATATTTTGAAACGCAAACTCAAGACCTGCATTTTAAGTCTGGCTTTTAGTTGAACTTTGTTTTACTCTCTTGATCTGCGTTACATGTGTTTTACTCCATTTTAGTTTCAGAGTTACTATGTTATGTTTTAACACTTTTAATTTATTTTATTTTACTGTTTGGTTTTAAAAAAGTTCTATTTTAATCAACTTTTAGCACCTCATTACCTAATTATATCTTGTCATGTTTTATCAGTTCAGTCTTAGCTCCTGTGTTTCCTCATTTTTAATTCAAGATAGCATTTCCTCAGTCCTCTGTGGCTGTTTGAAGAGTCCTCACTTAGTGTCCCTGTGTGTGTGCTTGGGTGCATGTGTGTGCACGTGAGTGGCTGTGTGTGTTAAATGTGGACTGCAAGGTGTGCGTGTGGGTGTGTGTGGGTGTGGGTGTGTGTGTGTTGTAATTTATTTTGTATCCCCTTACATGTATCTGCTTGTATTTTTGAATGTACAGCACTTTGTCATTTTTCTTGTATGAAAAATGCTTTATAAATAATTTAAATTGATTGATCTGTCCTTGGGCAAGACACTAAACCCCAAGTTGCTCCCACGGCTGTGGCATGTGGGAGCAACTTAGGAGCTATTCACAACAGCGTGTGGGCCGATACTGATGGACAGCTCTAATGGAAACTTAAAAAAAAAAACATCAGTGAGAGAATTTGGGTACCTGTGGTTGCTTTGAGTTGTCAGAGACTAGGAAAGTGCAATAAAAGCTCAAGTTCATTTATCATTTTTAGCAATATGCTTCAGAATATTTAGTCTGTATTTGTTTACATTGTTATCTTTTCTGTCCCTGTATAAAGCATAAATTTTCCTCTGATGCAGTAACCGCACTTACTCTGCCTTTCTTACAGTTTCTATCAAAGAAAGGGTACAGGTGATGTCAATCTCAGGGCATTACTTCATTAAATAGTTTTGGTAAATCTTGCAGGCACCTTGAAAAACTTTCAGTCAATGTAGAAAAAACCGGGCAGAGACAAGAAACTGGGAAGCCAACACCAGAAGTACATCATCAAGCTTGTGCACAGGCCCAAGTGGTTGGCCCCACATAGGCCAGCCTTTGTTCCCCAAGTGCATCAATGAGCCTTGGCTGCCCATGACCCTCTCACTGGTCGCCATAAAAGCTGAAGTTTTGAGGATGCTCTGACCCAGTCGTCTAGCTATCACACTTTGACCCTCGTCAAACTCGCTTAAGTCCTTACACTTGCCAGTTGTGAAGGAACTAGTTCAAAACGATGACTCCATTATGATAATGATAGTATCAAATTAGTAAAACAGCTAATGGGAGCTGCTGTGGAATGAGCATAAAACTACTTTTGTCCACTTGTTGTTGTCACTCTGTTCTGTTTCTCCTGTAAACGCATCATTTTGTAAAATGAAGGACTGAAAAATTGTGGCAATAACAAATTAACATGAACATTAAACCCCTCACCTTTCACATAAAACTGGACCATGGAGCAAAAAAACTTTGGTGGCTGCTTACCTGGAACATAAATCAGTTTTACTCTCCCATAATGTTCCCCTCTATTCATGAGAAACGTATGAGTAGATAAATTATGTTTAAATAGATTTGGGCTGACAGATGAATATGTATCTTTTATTTTGGTAGTTAATACAAACCTCACATACTTTGGTCTTAATATTACGAGTTTGACACGAGCTGGTTCCTTTGTTTTTTTTGGATAATGAAGGACTTAGAATTGACGTCATGATCAAAGATTTGTGGGGATTGAATTGATCCCAGTATCAGACGGCTGACCTGACTCACACAGGCTGAACAAATTCCTCAGATTATGAACAAATTTCAACCTTTGCAGACGGATTCTGTGGAAAGGTAGGATCATATTTATAGAGCACATTGCAGTACCTTTTGTATTTGACAGTTTGCTGATTAACATTTTAAATTCAAAGCAGTTCACTGATCAGTCTACATGTATGTAGATTTTAGTGATTTTCTGTGTGCATGAAAGAAGGAAAACTTTTTATCTGTCAGTTTTAAATAGACTCTTTAAGATGTTTGGTGACTTTATTTTAATTGTCTGACTCTGTTAGATGTCCTTTATACAAAAAAAGATTGTCTGACTCCCCGTGACCTCTTTGACCCCTCTCTGCATGACAGAAAATCTTATTATCTACACTTTACTCTCTAGCATTGTGATACTGGATTGGAATTTTTGCAGTTTTTTATTTTTTGCAAAGTTTTTCCTTTGCACTGATAAAGAATAATTCTAAAGTTTAATAGGTCAGGTTTTCATTTTATTAACCTATTTTATGCACTATTTATTGTATGTCATTCCTGATAGTCCAACATTTTCTTGCAACAGTAATAAGAAAGCAAGCAATTTCAGAACAGTCAATACCAGACTGTATAAATGGTATAAATGGGTGATTTTTGCAGCCAATATGACCGCTGTTTAGTTTGGACACTTGGGATTAATGATCAGGAATACACACAGGAGAAACTTCTGTGGCTGGACAGTCAACAGGTCCTTGTTAAAAACTGAAGAAACTGCTATGGAAACTGGAGGATAGAATAAACCCACATTACCTGTTGATGCAGGTGAATAAATCTTGAGCTTATATTGTCAAACTGAATAAAATAAGAGTGTGACTATGAAAAATCACTTCAGGATCAGAGGATACTGGTGCCTCTGCACTCTGCATCCATCATCATGCAGAGAGGAACATTTATACTTTCACAGACCAGATTCACAGTTTTACAGTTTTACAAACAGTTAGGAAAACAACTGAAGATCTGAATGAAAGCTAATCTTTAAAGTAAGAATTCAGCTGATACAGAAAAACAGAGGCCACGGATTTGATAATTTTACTTGTGCCGAAAGAAAGCAGCTGGTAGTGAAAAAGTAAGCCATTGTTCGTAATCTCTTTATATCATGTAATCACCCTACACTGTTATTGTGGCTTGTTTTCACCCAGAGTTTTTAAAATTATGCAGATTCTGTGGCACCATTAGCAGCCAACATGCCAACTAAGTTTCCCTTTTTGTGTCTTCCTTATGTGTCATGTCTTGTCATTCCTGTTTTATTTTGAAAGCACCCACCCTTGTTTCTCGCTTCAGGTTTTGTTTCCTGCCCTCCGCTCTCTGTGTCTCCCTGATTGTTGATTCCTTTCACCTGTGTTCCCTCCTGCGTCACCTGTGTCTGATTACCTTGTGTGTGTACTTACACCCCACTTCTCCTCTGGTTCTCTGCCAGATTGTCGTTGTTCCTCGTGTCATCACTCTCCAGCATTCTCCTCGTGTGTACCTTCATGTTCAGGTCTCATTTAAGTGTGTTTTTGCCCTCGCCTTTTTGCCTGCTGATTCTGATACCTCTGCCTGTTGTGATTGCCTCTTTGTGTATTGAACCCTGACTGCATTACAGGCTTTTTGAGATTTTAGGCTTGTCGAGTCATGCTTTTGGGTCCTCCTCTGTTTCAGTATTGTGACACAGACTGGGAGCCGCTGTCTGTCAGTTTGGCTAGTGTTCATGCTTATGCTATGTATCTCATACCACCCCACTTTAAAAATCCCGAACTATCCCTTTAACAAGCACTAACACAGAAGCCTTTTGAAATTCTATAACGAGTATCAACACCAGACTCTATTCTGTGAATTACACAGACCTGATGCTGTATTTGTTTTTCCTTTCCTGGAGAGCATTCGGCAGCAGAGACTTAAATCAGCTTCTGACAGCAAAACAAATGAACCATGAGGAGGTCATGGATGTGAGGTCAGTCTGTGGGAGGGAGGAGTGATGTATGTATGCATCTTTTACTTTACAGCCCTGATACTATAAGATGACCACACAGAGAGGTTTCTGCCTGAAAAAACACACACAGCCCACAGGGACATGAATATCCTTTCCAGGAGGGCTGGCTGAATTTTATTTCTAATTTGGGTGCTCAGATCCTCCTGGAAGAGAGGGATCAAGCTGAGAAGGCCTGCCGCTGGGAGACAAGTTTTGATACATCTATGACCTGTATTGATTTTTCTGTGAATGATGGCTTGGCGGTGAAGCTAAAACACAAACTGAGAGAGCTGTGTTTGATCCTGAAAAGAAAATATATACAGAAAAAGAGGACCAAAAGAGGAAGAGATAAGACAAAACAGCAAGTGGTAACAAATACAAAGAGGCAGAGGAACACAAAGAGATAAAACAGAGCAAAAAGCAACTGTGGGCAGAGAATAACAGAAAACATCTGCTTTAATCCCAAACAGACACAGATATTCTTAAAGCCATAATTCCTGCTCTGCTCCAGAGAGATCTTTTAAAGGTACACTATGTACAGTTTGAGCACTGAATGTCTATTTTCCGGCATGATTTTTTTCTTCAGTTTTGTACCTGCCTTAAATTTTATCAGTACTTTTCAGTGCAAGAGTGATATTCAATTTTCATAGTTGTTATGATACTTAAGTTGTTGAGCAAAGATTAGATGTTTCCTCCTTTAGAAGCAACTTGACATCATTTATTTGTTGAATAAAAAGCAAAGAACAACACTGAAAATATTTCTGAATGGAAAATATATTTTTGGTCTTCCTTGGCGAAGGTTTGCTGAACGAATTGGTTGTGAACTTAACATCGCGGGAGCAGTGTTTTCTTTATCATCTGACTGACCAGTATTAAATGTGATTGAACAATTACCCGTTAACACATGTATGATCCTTTAATCAAACTGACGTTTCCAAACTTTTTTTGAGAGCGATAAATCCCGTACAGCAGTGGTTCTCAACCCTTGTGTGGTATTATCAATCTACCCTGAGGAGGGTCAATGATCTTCTTCTTCTTTGCGTAACTGTGCTGATCATCTTCTTCTTTGTTTGTGACACTCTCTTAATTTTAAGGGCTAACCTGAACCTCGCAAGTTAATGAGTTTTCCCACAACTCCTTCCTGCAGATGATTCACAATAAAATCATTATTAAGAAATGAATGGTGTATGCTCACTGAAACAGCAGGGGGATTATATTTTGAGAATGATGCAGATTGTTTTAAGTTTGTATTATACAAACTTAAATAAATAAATAACACTTGTGAAACAGATGTAATTAGACAAAAAAGTCCTGTTACCCTTTGGTTTAGGCAGACAAAGGTCTCAGACACATTTTAGTAAAATGATCCTATTTTTATAAATGTCATATGATCTTTTCTTTTTAAATAGATTTTATTGTAGAGGGCCCCTTGCAATTACACCACAGCCCACCAGGGTACATGGACCCCTGGCTGAGAAACACTGCCATAGAGTATACAGTATATTTAGAGTACATAAAACATTGTCAAAATAGATCTTTTCATGATAAAATCCTGGAATATCACAGACCACCATACTAAAGTCTAAGCTATGCTCTAGACGTAGTCCCCCTTTTTTTTAAATTTGGATCCTTTACTACTTTTAATAAACCCACCACTGTAGTTCTTCCATTGCACATTGTAGGCATCTGCCAGACACACAGCAGGAGTGTGTTGCAACACATTTCTTAACAAACTTTACAAATTAATTTGTGGCTGAGAAAGCTTTACTCTGAGCCTATATTATTTAATACCAAAAAAGTATCCTAACCCTGACAGGTGAATTCTCAATGAGCAGCCTAATTTTTTACCTTCTAATAGCTCAATATGTTGAAATGTTTAACTTCTGAGGTAGTAGCACTGTATTCTGTTTTGAGAATGAAAATTATCCAACCGTGTTAATGTTGAGTATTCATTTTAGACACATACAGTGTTAAAGCGGCAGTATGTATTTTATTTTTGTGTCACTAGCCAAAAATAATATGAATACCTGTAAACATCTTATTACTGGAGCCACATGACAGATCATCAGACATCTGTGCCCCCTCCTTCTTTGTATTAAGCTTTTAGAAAATCTAGCAAGGGACACCCACTTTTCAGCCAATCAGGGCTCAGTTCAGGGACAGTGCTCTTATTGGATCCTCTGCTAAGGTATATGTACTTGTTTGAATTGTATGGGTAATGTTAATTTTATAAAGGGACATGTGGTTTGTGGCTCTCCTAGGCTGCAAATACATTACAATGGCATAATGCTAATGGCAGCTAAGGGCACAAACACAGTAGATTGGTTGGGCAGGGAAGGACCGCATAGGAAACACAACCATAGAAGGGAGGGGGGAGTAAAAGTGCTTCCACTGCAGTCTTAGCTAAGTTACATACCCCAGATTTAAGCCCCAATTTGTAGTTTTTGAAATAATCTTTTCAGGACTTGTCTGAATTGCTGTTTTGCAATTTTCCATATAACGTGAAAATAATATATATATATATATTTTTTTTTTTAGCAAGTAGCAATGTCATTATGACATTACTGAGTATAATCTCATAATTCATGCCCATCAGATGGAATGCTGCAGATGTGGCCATAATCTTAGTGAGAACCTGCCCTGGTCATCGCTAAATACATGTTCAATCTGTCTTCCTGAACCTGTTTATTTAATTTATTTATTTACTGTACCTTAAAAGAGTAACCGAGTGACACATTGCAATATGAAGAGTGACAGTGACACTTGCAATTCAGGCTTGAGTACTGTGGGGTGTAATCACAACTGAGTTTTTGTTTATCCACCTACTACCATGGGTACTATTCAGGTCTTGGCCCCTTGGACAATTGCCCATTAGCCCTAATGGTTAAGCCTCAATACAGTAGTTAAAAGGACTATAGGTGTAAGATACACAGAAAATGACTACATCAGCTGATTTTTCTCAAAGGTGATCTGTCATCAGTATCAGAAGCCAGAGCTCTCATCAGTTCAGTGCATTTGAGGACATTTCAGAGTAAAAATTCTTTATATTATTCCTTTAAAGCCAAGATCTCTGGTGTCTGTCGAACAAAGAGCTACACTAAACAAACAGTCTAGATTCTAACCAAACTTTGCAATTAATTCACTAAAGAGCAAAAGAACTCATTTTACAGAAAGTGAGTTTACAAAGAAAGCCTCCAGGCCTCCTGCAGCAGCAGAGGTGGGACCACAAATAGTCTGAGGTAACGCTCTGCTCATTAAAATGCATCAAAATAATGCTGTTACGCAACAGCTGCTTGGCGGCTGCAGGCTGTTTGGCATGCATTATAGAAGAGACAGTCAACAGAGGATTTCCCTCGCAACTCTCTCTGATTTAAAATTCATCTCTAAAAAATAGATAGGAGTGAACGGTGCCACTGTACAGGACCAGTCTGACTCATCACACGGAGACGCCACACAGATCCTCCTCTTCTCCGCTAGCTGTGCGTTGATCTTTAAACCCCTGTCGCTATTTCACACAGAAACTTCAGAGCTAACAACCTACACACTGGCAGTCTTATGTTTTGATATGGATTTTCATCATGATTAAAGAGAAGCTTTTTCTCTTCTGAAATGCACCAAAC
Source organism: Cetoscarus ocellatus (assembly GCA_037902135.1). NCBI lineage: Eukaryota > Metazoa > Chordata > Actinopteri > Labriformes > Labridae > Cetoscarus > Cetoscarus ocellatus. Next base: position 1,531,455 of record JBAMNC010000995.1, read on the forward strand.
ACATTCTCTCTCATTATTTAGAAAGACTTAAATCCCTGGTCCAGTTCATGGCTGTGATTGGTTTAAAGTTTTGATGTCTAAGCATAAACATTATAAATTCAAATTTTCAGTCTAAAGATTTCACATTTCAGGCTTAGAGTCCTACTGAAATCATACTTGGCTGGATCACAAGCCATAAAGCAAGTGCACACTTCTACTAATGTTTAAAGTTCCCACCTCTTACTCCTTTTCAGCAGGATGACACTGGTCCCAGAATATCCCCAGAACATAATTTTGAAGCTCCTTGACTAGAAATCCATTCAAATACTGCAAAATGGAGTGCTTATAACCCTCTCAGTTTTATCTCTGTTCAGAACAGGCTATTTTGGTGTTGATCCTAGTGAGCTCTGACCACACACCACGCAGAAGGTGCTTTATGTGCTCATATTTGTGCTCTACTGTTTACTTTGGCCTCACAGAAATGCCTGGACATGAATAAACGCCCTGCTCAGGGAGTGTCTCCCATCTGTGGGGAGTGGTTTACCCCCTAATGACATCACTGGGGGACGGTTTGGTTTGTTTGAGCACATTTTATGAAACAGATCAAGCCACAGAAGGAGAGACTGGATAGTTTTTTTTTTTAGGTCAACCGAAGTTGTTTTTTAAACGTGCTGTACAAATAAACTTTGACTTGACTTTGACTTGAATTTTGGGGGTTTGTAGACAGGCTGTGGAGAATGTGCTGCATAACAGTTTATTTTCATTGCATATATTTACAGTTCCAGTATGGATTTTACCCCATGCTCTAATGGATACTCAAATAACAAGTAGAGGCAACCTTATTATGGCCATGAGCTGAAATTGAACCAACTCACCAAGTCTTCCTCTCCTTCACAGAGTCAGATGTAGCCATTAAGTTTATGTTTAAATAAAATGAGCACTGGGTCATAGTCAAATGATGCTGAGTATGTTTTTGAGGACTTTCATGGTGCACTTACAAATCTTTCCTAATTTGAAAAGATTTGCTTCAAAGTTATTTGCAGTTTTGTGCTGTTGTTTTGCTTTGCATTCCCCTTGGTGTGTAAGGACTTTCAGGTTTGACAAATCTGAAATGACTGTGTTTGCCAGCATCATCAGCAGTTTTGTTTATATAGTTGCCTATTTGCAACATGTGCCACATATGATAGCATCAAAATGCTCAGACTGTATACAATTACCTCACATGTGTTAAGTCAACAACAAGATGGCAACAACTGGGCTGATTTTGTAATAAGAACTGACTTCAGTAATTAATATCAAAATAGAGATGGTGGTCAGAGCACACAAAATCATTGTCTGCTCTCAGTTTGGACAATGTCTGTGTAGGTTCTTAGTCATCCAGGTCAGTGTTATCAAGGGAACATTTACAAAACAATGAAAGCAGACGGAAATGGAGAGTTTTTGTTGCGTTTGCACCTTCCGTTTACACAAGAATGGTGCCTGGACTGCCTGAATCTGCTTTTCCAAACTGGGGTCCAGATTGAAAAGTTTTGAAAACATTTTCGTTGTTGTCTCTGTGTAAACAGGAATTGCTTTTGTCAGTGAAAATGGGGATGAGCAGCCCATGCCTCTTTCAGATAAAGGTAGCGCGTACACCTAGGAACAACAAAAACAACAACAGCTATGGCTGACTGCTGAGCAACATGTGTGGTGCTAACTGTGCTGGGTTTGTTATCGCTCTTCCAACAAAATGTGGATTTGCTGCGTCAATACTCTGCGTCTTCGTGAGTCCACTCGCCATGTTGTCTGTGAAAAGTTTGTCTTTACAGAAAAGCGTTAGTGTGCAGACGCATGTTCTAACACCGCTGTTTCACTACAAACTTACATCGCCGACTACTGGCCTGGCATGCACGCTATCATGTTTCAGTTGTTATCAAACCGTCTTTGTGTGAATATGGAGTGCTTTTGAAAACACGTTCTGGTGACACAATTGTCGTGTAAATGGACCCCAATGCCGATCCAGCCTCAGACAACCAACTAGATAATTTGCATAATGATGAACAGGGGCTTATATTTTTAGCTCTTTCCCAGTCAACTCTTCGAACTAAACAAGCAAAATGTCTTCAAGAATCTGAACAATCTGGTTGCCACTTGGGTCAGCGTTCGATTACAAAATATCTATGCACTGACGTTAAGTCCACAGTTATCATTTTTTTACACCAGCAGCACTAATTTTATTTTCAAAACCAATGTCTATCCATCCATCCAGGGCCTGACCCTGTCCCAGTTGACACTGGGTGAGGGTCTGGGTTCAACCGGGATGGGTTGCCAGCCAATCACAGGGCTAACACATTGAGACAGGCCACCATTCACATGTTAACCCTCACACCTTAAGGCATTTTAGATACTCAAAATAACCTGTTGAGCATGTTTGTGGTCTGTGGGAGGAAACCTGGGTACCTGGAGAAAACCAAGCCATGCACACGGAGAACACGCTTAAATTTTTCATTTTTTTTAGATCATGGTTATAAAAAAGTAAAACTAAATAATCTTTCTGGCACTTATTGAAGGTTATTTTTGATTCAACTCTTCATAGCTCCAAACCAGACATTTTCATGTCTGCAAGAACCTGAACTGACCTTCCTGCTGTGTCGGGTCATTCAGAGCACTTCTACCTGTGTAAGGTCCATAATTTCAGCGTCTGCAGCTGAAAACAGCCACAGACATCAAACCCCTCACATCAGCAGAGCCTGGGGCAGAAATACAGCCACACACAAATCGCTGATGGACACAGAATGACACGAGAGATGGATGAGCCTTTAAAAGGAGATGGTGTGTGTAAGGCAGGCAGGTTACAGCGAGCAGAGGGGAGGAAAAGTGTGTGATTGGGTAAGTAGATTGAACGGGGGAGGTTTCCAGTTTGTGAAACACATTTAAAACTTACAGTGAAATCCTGCAGTCCTCCTTGAAACATGTAGCACATAAAGGGAAAAATATCTAGTTTTTTTGTTACACTTATTCAGTTAAACAAACCCAAATTCCAATGAAGTTGGGACATTGCGTAAAACAAATAAAACAGAAAACACTGATTTGCAAATTTTTTTCAAACTCTTTCATTTAAATACACTACAAAGACGAGATATTTAATGCTCAAACTGATAACCTTTATAGGTTTTTTTTTGCTAGACATTCACTCAATTTGGATTTGATGCCTGCAAAAAGTTCCAAAAAAGCTCAACACTCAGTAAGCATACAAGAACTGAGGACACTAACTGTTGAACCTTTGTAGGTTAAATTCTTTCTCATTCTTGCTTGATGTATGATTTTAGCTGCTCAACAGTCCAGGGTTTCCACTGTCATATTTCTGTCTTTATAATGTGCCATGCATTTTCAATGGGAGAGAGGTCTGCTCTGCAGGCAGGCCAGTCGAGTACCCTCACTCTTACTACAAAGCCATGCTGTTCTATCATGTGCAAGATGTGTCTTGGCATTGTCTTGCTGAAATAAGCAGGGACTTCCCTGAGAAAGACGTCTCTTGGATGGCAGCATATGTTGCTCCAAACCTGTATGTACATTTCAGCATTCATGGTGCATTCTCAGGTGTGCAAGTTACCCATGCCATGGGCACTAACACATCCAGGGTTTCCAGCAGACCTTTTCTGTCCGGGCGCTGAAATGTGGACTCTGCAGACCATAGCAGACTTTTCCACTTTGCGTCAGTCCAAGCCGGTGATGATTTTGGGTGTTGTTGATATCTGGCTTTTGCTTTGTGTGGTAGATTTTTAACTTGCTCTTGTAGATGTAGCAACAAACTGTGTTAACTGACGATGGTTTTCCGGAGCCACATGGTCATATCTTTCACAGAATGATGTTGGTTTTAAATGCAGTGCCCCGATTCAATGTTGTTTTTCAGCCTTGCAGCTAACGTACAGAGACTTATCTGAATTCTTTTAATCATTTGATGATATTATGGACTGTAGATGATGAAATCCCTTAATTACATGCAATTACATGTAGAAACTTTGTTCTTAAACTGTTGGACTAATTGCTCATGCAGTTGTTCATGCAGTGGTGACCCTTGACCCAACTTTTCCTGTGAATGACTGAATCGTCCAAGGATGCTCCTTTTATACCCAATCATGTCACTCACCTGTTTCCAATTAATTTGAACACCTGTGAAATGTTCCAAACAGGTGTTTTTGTCAGAGTCTTTTGTTGCCTTTTTCCAAGCATTTTTGGAACATATCAAAGGCATCAAATTCAATTCAGTGAGTGAATATTTGCAAAAAGCAATGGACATTAAGTATCTTTTTTTTTGTGGTGTATTTAATTGAATATTTGTCAAAAATCATTTGTAATTCCTTGTATTCTGTTTTTATTGACTTTTAACATAATGTCCCAACTACATTGGAACTGGGGTTTGTCAGGTGATGAACTGCAATCCCTCACTAGTTACTCAAATTAGTCAAAGCATTACTCTAATTTCTAACAAACAACTGGTTGCTGTCCTACACTGTTTGCATAAATGTCTCATAAAAAAATACACACAGGAGTAGAAAGTGCAGCAACCAGCCCTGGTCTCCCCTGTCTTAATCATATTAACGTGCTTGTTGAGGAAATCCTGCTGCTCTTTCTGTCAACAGGGTTAGTAGGCTAAATTTTATTTTTATACTGTTTGGATAATCCCCCAGAATGACCACAAACTGCCTTTTTATTTGCTTGCACTGCAGACCAGCCTGTAATGTGCAGATCATGTGGGGCGAACATGCATCTTTTTTCTTCTCTGCACATTTCACTGCAGTATTAAATAGTGTGAGTGTATTCGTGTGTTTGTGTGTGCATGCAGGAGTAGTAGGGAGCGTATTGGGCGGATGGGGGGCGGTCACGTGACTCTGTCAGCGTGCTCGATTTAAAAGAAAGCAGAGGAGAGAGTTGAGCATCAGATACGAGCTGAGGATCCTACCGAGCAGCGGCTCTGCTCCATCCTCCTCCTTCTTCTTCACTCTGTTCCACCTATGCGACAATTATAACACCCCCTCCCCTCTCACTCTGCAGAATCAAACCCACTGACCCACCTTTCCTCCCGCGCGCATCGCCACAACAGCCGCGAGGGAGCGCGTGCCCGGGGAACACCTCTCCTACACTTCCTGAAAGGTAAGAGGAAACTACTGCTCTTTGCCATTAAGGTGTGATAGTTGTTTCTCCTGAGTGGGTACTCTCGCGTTGCTCTGCGTGAACCGAACCCAATTAAGAAGGTGATTTGTGTGGATGTAAATCTCATTCATATGTTTGGCTGAGCACGTGAAGGCATTACTGCGTCAAAACAGAGAAACTATTTCAACACGTTATATACTATAATGACTTCAGCCTGTAGGATAACTTAAAGTTAGCACAGCAGCTTAATTAAACATTTGATGTGTAATCAATTCACCCTGTGCTGGTAATTGGAAAATCCTCGTTTCCAATTAACAATCCAGAAATAAACTAAATAGGTGGTGAAAATGCTTCAACATGCATGCAGAGACAGTGCTGATTTAAATTAATCTACTTTAATCCTCTTTACTTGTTTTGTTGCACTGAATTTTCAATACTCAATAATTAAAAGGATACATATGGCTTAATTTAAATGTTGTTTTTGCAATACCATGAACATGATCAACATATGTAGTGCAGTTTGTTTTTAGAGTAAAAGAAAAAAGTGTCTAGCAATCCAACCCCATAATGACAATGTTCTAACTTTAGAGGGGGGCATTTTGCAGCCAAGGGGCCACGTGCCCCCTCTCTACTCTCTCTCTCTATTGCTCTAGTGTCAGTTTTAAATATTTAATATTGTAAACAAGATTAAGAAAACCTGTCATAATCCTCTTAGTAGGGTTGTTTTAAAGTAAATCACCTATTTTGGTTTTTGTTAAGGATTTTTGGTTATGAATATTTAGAGGCTTGATTGATGTGTACAAGCCCTCATGGTTTTGAAGCTAACTTGCAGCTGTTACCATGATAAAAACACAGCCTCAAATTAACTTTCAGTAAACCGAAAGGACAAAGAGGTGGAGTGGAGAGCCTGTAGCCCCTTGGGGGGTCAAGAAATTATGTCCTACCAATGATAGAAGGTGAAACATGGAAAAAGTTCCCTTTTTTAATGTGAGGCATTTCATTTTTACCCCTGTCATTTATGTTTACAAAGGGAATAGCTTGATTTAGTAATGTAGACGTGACATTGACAAGTGCACTGCACTTGCAGAAGTTGAAGTAATTTCAGCTGAGAGTGCTGGGAGTGTGGCAACAATAATCAGTTGATGCTGAGAACGCTTTTTTTTGCCCAGGGCACTGAGAACACTGGACTATGTTAGGTTTGAATTGAACACAATGCTGCCAGTGCAGAATATGCTGCCTATGAACACGAGGACTTTCACTTTTCCCAAAAATCAAACTCAATCAGTTTTACAGCGTACATGCTAATAACCAAAGATATTTGGTTACCAAAGATATTTGGTTATTAGCATGTCTGCTCATTAACCCCTCCGGTCACAACAGACATGTACATTTACATTACATGGACTAACTATCTGCCTCTCCTGAGGCTGCAGCAGTGGGCTACATGTCTTTGCATATGAAGCTTGCAATATTGTCTGTGATGGCTGTTTTCCATGCCTGTGGCAGGGGGCCTGCCCCTGGAGGACCCAGAAGCACTGGGCTGAGCACTTGACATGGCACTGCTGGACTGTTATGGGGGAAAGGCCAACGAATGGACCTGTGGATTTGTCATAGTGGACCAGTTGCTTTGCACGTAATAGACACAAAGCGGAGCCCAAAGCGCTTCCACATGGCACTCCTCACATGACTTTGTCTGTCGTCCATTTCCTCTGGCAGTCTTCTTCTTCTGTTTGTTTCTGGTAGACTACATGCAGCTGTTCTTGAGGTCAAGAGATCACCAGCCAATCTGGTTGCGCCCTCTGCTGGATCAGGTGGTTCACTGCTCTGGCCGCCCTAATGTACTGTTGAGCTTTTTAGGACACAGGCCCAAACTCGATTCCTTCTTGAAATTCAAAGCTGTTGAAAAACACAAAGAAACAACTTAAAGAGTTTTTTGTATTATTTTGATGTGAGTCATTTTTTTTCTTGTTATACTGTAAAAAGTAACATAGAATGTGTGTGTGTGGCTTTGCCTCTGGAGTTAGCCCCAAGTGGACACTCAAGGGGCTGCACTTTATGCACTTCCTTTCATATTAGCTTTATTTTACAAGACTTAAGGTATTATTATCAGATTATCTTATTAATAATCTGACAGACTTTGGTCTCTTGAGGAAACATGTCATGGTTTGTCAGCCAGTTCTCTCTCTTGGCTGTTCTTGGCTCACTTTGGCTGATTTTCAGTGAATCATTCGCCCACCTCTAATCTTTACAGTACACACATCGGCCTGTATCAGTTGTTAGTGACCAAAGCAAAAAGTGTAACTATAATGGTTGGACATGATAATCAAAGCCAGCGGAGAGCTGCAGTTCTAACAAAGTGATACCATTCTCACTTTTGATTTCATGAAGGACCTGCAGTAGTGCCTTCTCTTGCCGGGTGAATGTCTCGGTCTGCAGATGAAGGAGCTGCTCAGAGCCTCTGCACTACATTTGATGGATACATCATCACTGTATCTGATTAAAGAGGCACCCTGCTGCTTTCAGAAATTAGTTTTTTGCTTTGAAGTCTTATGTTTTGAGTCTGTCTGTGGAAAATCTAGGCAAAAAAAAGTGAGCTGGACAATTGGCTATTATACTGTCATACTACAAGCAAGGCATTCAACAGCCAGTGGGAGAGAGGGGATGTGTTTGCAGCTTGTATGCGACCATGTGAAAGTGAGTGAATGTGGTGGAGTGGGTTTTGACTGTGTGTTTCCTTGCTTGATTGATAACAATAATAAAAAAGATGTGGTGTATGCTGTTCTCCATGTCCACTTGTAGTTTACGATGGTTGTGGAGGAGCAGAAGATTTTGCTGTTACAAACGCAACAATGTATTCCGCCATTGTTTCTACTCTTGTTGGGGTTAATGCATTTGGATTATGGGAGAGGCAGGGCTATGAGATCGTTGCTTCGTATTTGTTATACACACAGAAACCCAAGGGTGATGTTTTGAGATTTGTTCACTCTGGGACATTGCATTTTCAGGGTCCCAAAGCACCGTCTCTGTTTGGACAAAATGCCTATAAGATTAAAAAAGACTGTTGTGGATACATCCGAACAGGTCTCCATGTGGAAGGACGCGGCTCCTTAGTTTCTTATTCTTAGGAGTTTCATATAGTGTAGTCTTAGCAGCTGTAGCTCATCTGCTTCAAGATTCAGTGTGTTTTGCCTTAGAAATGGTCTTCTACATACCTTGGTTGTAACAAGGGGTAATTTGAGTCACTGTTGCCTTCCTATCATCAAGATCACAACTCTGACCATTATCATCTAGACTAAAAAATAATATGGTAAACCCCAGAGATGCTTGTGCTTGAAAATCATTGTAGATCAGCAGTTTCTGAAATATCAGGGCTCCCACGTGTCTTGGAAAACCTGGAAAACCTAGAAAATTATTGACCAATTTTCCAGTCATGAAAAAAATATGGAAAATAAGGAAAAAAGTAGAATTTCCTAAAAAAGCTTGACTTGTTCTGGAAAATTATTTATCTTCCGTCTACCTTGTTAGTGAACAAAAATCAACCAAAGGGAAATGAAGTAAAATGTACTTGGTAACTGATGCACACTTAGCCATAAAATATGAGTAGATAAAATAATGCAAGTAAAGGAATAAAATATAAACACCCAAAACAATGGTGAGAAGAGAGTGGGAACCCTGAATATTTAGAACAACCTGTCCAGCACCAACAACCATGCAGCGTTCAAAGTCTCTTGAATCACTATTCTTCCCCATTTGGATGTTTGGTTTGGACTTTTGCAAGCTGTTTTACCATGTATACATGCCTGGATGGATTGAGTTACTGCCATGTGGTTGAATTAGTAATCCAAAATAATAGACTATTAAGAGAGAGGACATAAAACCTTGAGTGGTAGAGCTGTCATCTGTCCCACCATCAGACTCCACTCAGCTGCTTCAAGCTTCATTGGTTATTTTGATGCAGATTTCCTCCATCAGATAATGAAGAGGAGTGAGAGGTTGATTCTGTATTAGTATAATTGCTCCTCCACAGTCCATCAGGACAGCATGTGTCTGTCTGCATCCTAATGATGCCCCTCTCTGTCACACAATGATCCCTCACACTGGGTGTTCTGGACACCTGACAGGCTGCACACTCACATCATAACCTCCACCACACCTGACGTGCAGCTCCATCACCTTTATTGAATGTCAAAGCTGCTCTATTCTGCTGCCAGGTCCTCCTTTAATATTCACTGTAAATGTGAATTAGGACTTTGGTCTGAACATCTTTTGTAGTTTAGGAGAATAAAATGTGGCAAAGTTTTTTGTTTTAGCTCAACCGACCCCCTGAAGTGTCTGCAGTGATTTCCTCAGTGGAAGTTTCATGTATTATTTTATCATTTACTCCTCCAACTGGATTAGTTCAGTCTGGGTGGTTAAATAATGTGCAGACAAATAAATACCGCTGTTGAAGAACTTCCATTGTTTTGAATAGCCCAGAGCAGCCAGGTTCAGACCTTTTGGTTTCTCTTGTACTAAAAATTTTGACAAGCTCAGTAGCTTCAGGACTTGTAAGTTGTCCATTGATCACATGTTAAGGAAGACGTCATGACATAAATTTACCCAACTCCTTTGTTTTGCAGAGTCTCTGTCTTCTCTAAGAGAAAATTGAAGACTCAACTGTTTCGGGAACACTTGTGCTCTTAGTTAGACTCAGAGGTAGAACGAGTTAGGAGGTTTAAGACCCTGCACTTTGTGATCAACTCAGCACTGGGTATGTTGATGCTTAATGTAATTTCAATGTCATGAGGACTTGATGATGGTGAAGAGGCTAATCATGATGATACTGGGGTGACTTGATGAGGTTTTCTGACAATTTGTTTGGTTAGACTAAAGCAGGGTACACACATAAGGATTTTCTAAATCTGAAGAGATTTTTTATCCGTCAGAGACCCCACACATAAAGATAAAAAGTCAGGCATTGGGCAGTTTTGATCGTACTGTGTGTGGTGGGCTTTGATAATCTCAACACAGCACACCACACATAATGATTCTGTCCCACTACTGATCTAGTATCTAGTCCTCAAAGACAAAAATCTTGTGTGATCAACAAAAACAAAAACGAAGAAGAAGAAGTATAGCAACAACCATAAACGTTGTCTATGGCAACAACCAGAAAACACAACACACAACATGGGAAAGGACATACGAGAAGAGGGAATGATGGTGGTCTTTGGACTATTTTTGAAGGAAAATCGGGAACTAAATAAAAGAAAAGACTGTGGAAAAATCTTGGAGACTACGTGAACACGTGAGCTGGTCCTCCATTTCTTAGGTCCACCAAACTTTATGTTCAGGTCGGCTGTTCTCTGAATTTATTTACATCTGCTTCCTTGTTCCTCAGTCAGCTTGCTTCTTGATTGGCTATATTCTGTTCCATGTCACAATTCACAGAGTCATGACTTGGAGTCACCGGCTTTCCCTAAACTTGAAGATTTTTGGTCGTAAATATTGAACAGGTTTGATAATTACGATTGACGGCCCCGACCCATGTGGAGCCGATTATTGGGACAAATTCACTCTTTAACACCCCTCAGACCACAGGACAATCTTATAGGATAATCTTATAAGACATAAAATAATCTGGTGTTTGCCGTCCTTGGTCGGGAAGGGGGAAAGTCGGGACAAAAACAGCCCGATAATCTTTATGTGTGTACATCGCTGAAGAGTGTGACGACAGCAAAAAGTGATTGCTCATACATAGGTTAGCATAGATGCTAACAGCTTTAGTAGCAGTTTTGTTGGATTTGGACCTCTCGAAAGAAAGGACATTTTTGTTCTACTTCAGACATGTTTTGGTGATAATTTGTTCTACAAAGTGACATACCTTTACCCTTTACAAGAAATGGTTCTTTATCAAGCCCCTCCCTCCTTAGTCACCCTTAGTAGGTTAGACAAAATCTATAGTTGCTGGCCTCTCTCCCCAAATTAACAAATGTTTTGGCTAAAGTTTTATTCAAATTTATTTGTTTGATTCTTTACAAGATGCATATGAATCTGTTAAAATAATTAAGAAATATAAAACCTTTGTAATGTCATCCAACATCAGATGTGAATATGTTATAATAGTAATAATAATAATGATGATAATAAAATAAAAAACTTTGTTTAATATTATCATTATTATTATTATTATTATATTATTATTATATTTTCGTTGTCTGTTTGGTTGCATCAGGTTACTGTCACATATTTGGTGCTGGAATACCTGCAAATTTTTCTGACATCAAATCTGCACCTACCAAAACTTGCATATATTGGACCAGTGACCCAACCCACAATCACAGATACACATAATGGCCACATTATTATGTACTTACTGCAGGCTATACTGAACATCACGGTCATCCCCACATGTGGTCTACTGTTCAGCGGTAGAAGCACAGTCACTGACATTCATCGTATAAGACAAAAGGAGTGCAACAGTACTGTAATAATTTCATTCCAGTGATCTTTTTTATGATTGTAAGAGGATAAGATTGTAATCATGAGTGAAACTTCATCAATCTCCCTGACCAAGGGCAAGGTCATGGCCACAGTGGGTAATGGTGGCAGCTGCAGTCATGATGATGCATGTCCCAGCATTTTATACCACTGATTGTTACATATTGGTCTCACTGGTGTGCAGGGTGCAGACCACTTTTTAGACTCTAGAATATAAATATTTTGAAAACATGCCCTCAAATATCAGGCTTCACAGTAGTTCCGGAAAGGTATCAGATTAATTGGCAGCTTGTTTTGATGTGAATCACCAATTTTCCTTTTTTGAAAAGCTGTCCAATTTTATTTCCACCCCTGAATCAAGCTGCTGTGCTTTGAAAAACAGAATAATGTTTCAGATCCACCCATCCCTTCTGATTTAAACCCCTGGTGAAACCTCATGTCCATGTTATTGTGTCACCTCCTTTAGCATCAAATCAAAACAACAGACAGATCAAGAAATGAAGCCAGAGGGCATCACAGCATCATATTTTGATGTGTTGGGCCATTGACACAGCTGCTGTATTGGATGACTTTAAAGAAAGAATCCAGTGTCTTCAGACAGTGTTCAAAGAAATTCAGACTTTGCTCCTTAGAGTTTATTTGTCTGTGTTGATTAAAGCTCGGTGATATGACTAAAATATCATATCTCAGTGTTTGTTTTGCTCAGTGTGGCAAATATATGGCATTATGATATAGTGGTATTATGTAACAAAGAAGGTTCATGCATTTAATTGCATTTTCAACTGGCATGACCCTCTTCTTCCCCAAAACTAGCTTATGATTTGATACACAGCTCATGCACTCATGGATAGAATCAGAAAAAGTTTCTTTTAAAAAATCTCTGTGTTCACATTTTGATGTTGCAGCTGAAACTGAATGTGTAGTTATCTTTTTCCAAAGCGCTGTTAAGCTGAAACTGATAGCTTGAAATATCCTGGTTCACAATTAAAGCACCGAGCTTCAATGACAATCCAAGACTTTATTGTTGAAAGTTACTTGCTTGTCATGACCTCAGAAATGCGGTTAGAGATGACTTGAGCTTTGTGATATGCAACCATTATCCTACTGAAAGTTCACAGCATATAATTATACACTGGGTGTAGCTAAAACCCTGAAAATGTGCCCTCAATAGAAAAAGACTTTGAGTTAAAAAAAGATTTAAAAGTAGATAGTAATAAATCAATTATGTAGGTCTGCACTGCAGCATATTTAACCTTGATTCAGTCACTCTGAACTCTGAACTGGGAATTGACACTTGTAGTGTCAATCATCCCACATGGCCTATGTACTGATAAATGCAACAAGACTCCAGCTGGAAATCTGCAGTCTGTTCATGACCTCTGGATTTGGTGATTGGTTTTTCAGTGAAATGACGGCACTGAGTACCAGAATGATCTGCTTGTAAGTTCTGGAACATTCTGTGACATTCATTTGTTTAAGAAAATCTGCACAATCAATTCATAAACAGTGTGGTTTCATCTTAGGATGTCCTCTTAACATGCTTTCAAGTACACTTTTATGTATAGAGAGACAACTGATGAACTCACTGTTACGCATTGACTTATTTTAGAAACAGAGCAGTACTTTAACGAAAATGACACAGCAGATATTTTTCTATATAGTTAAGTTTAAGAAAGTATTGTGGTGCTAATGTTTCAAAATAAATGTGTCAACCAAACATAGTATCTTTATTTCATAAAAAACAAAGCAAATATTAAATGATTTATTACAGCAATATTTACACCTTGCAGTGTGAATTTGGAGGTTACACTTTCATATTACAAAAAGACACTCTTAGAGAGTCCATTTCTAAGACCACATAGAAGGGTGGATCTTAATTGTTTAATTTTAACCACAAAAGTCAGTAACTACAGTTCATTAGAGTTAAATCAGCTCTCTGTGGTGTGGACCCAAAAAGACACTACAGAGGGGTTAACATTAACTGTTGTAGTGTTAATTTGACCATGCAGATTTTGAGATAGATACATTTGGTCATAATATGATGGACATGGTCAGCAACAATCCCCAGGTGGGCTGTAGCATTAAAACAACGCCCCAACTGGTGCAAAGAGGCCCAAAATGAGCCAAGAAAACATCCTCCACATCATTACACCATGAACCATTGATACAAATCAGGATGGATCCATGCTTTCATGTTGTGTAGGTCTAATTCTGACCCTACCGTCTGAAAGTTAAAGCAGAAATCAAGACTAATCAGACCAAGGAACATTTGTTTTCCATTTTTGGTAAGCTTGTGCGAATTGTAGCCTCATTTACCTGTTCTTGGCTGACAGGAGTGGCACCTGGTGTGGTCTTCTGCTGCTGTAGCCCATGTGCATTCAGAAGTGGTCTTCTGCAAACTTTGGTTGTAATGAGGGTTTATTTGAGCTACTCTTGCCTCCTATCATCTTGAACCACTCTGGCCATTCTTCCCTAATATTTGCCATCAACTGGGCATTTCTGCCTGAGACCGTCTGCTAGCTGGATATTTTCTCTTTTTCTGACCATTCTCTTTAAACCCTTGAAGATGGTTTGGAGTGAAAATCCCAGCAGATCAGCAGTTTCTGAAATACTCAAACCAACTCGTCTTGCACCAAAAACCGTGCCACATTCATCCATGTATCCATCATCAGTACTGCTTATCCCTTTTGGAAGCCTATCCCAGCTGTTATTGGATGAGAGGCAGGTTACACCCTGAACTGGTTGTCAGCCAATCACAGGGCCACATAGAGAGACGAACAATCACTCACGCTGTTAGAGAGAAATCACCTGTTAACCAAACAAGCTTGTTTTTGGTCTGAGGGAAACAACTGGAGTGCCCAGAGAAAACCCATGCCACATTCAAAGTCACTAAATCACCTTTCTTTCTCATTCTGATTCTCAGTTTGAACTCCAGCAGGTGTCTCGATGAATCCTACATGACCAAATTCACTAAGTTGCTGTTATGCGATTGGCTCATAGCTTTCGCTGTTGGTCAGCAGCAGTGACCCACAGGGAGCATCACAATCATCAGAGGTCATGGAGAAACATTGATGGAAAGTCTTGGACAATCAAAGCATTTTTCCTTTTGCCCTTTCTCTGAGTGTACTTTGTGTTTTTCCAAAGCTCAGCTTAAATCTGGCCTTTCAACGGATGATTATATAGCATTAAAAGTTTTGGAGTAAATGTCAGCTACATTCTCTGTCGCTGCAGTCGCTGTAAACACTTTGATGAAACCCACCACAAACTCTGCTCTCAGATCAATAAACACTAAAGAAGGAATTAATTTTCACTCCGTCTCTGTGTCACGTACAGAAGGGCCACAGGTTTAAAGCAAACACGTTTCTCTGCTCTGAAAGCTAATGGATTCATTTATCAAAAAAACAAACATTTTCTCTGAATTGAGGGCTTAAATTTGCCCTGCTTTCTGCAGCCTCTCTTTTGTTCTTCTTAATGTTGGAGCAGATTTGCTGTTTCCCCTCTATGACATGTCTTCAATTTAAGTGCCTCTGATAATGTGTTTCTAGTAATCCCTGAAGCTTTCAGCTGGCAGTTTCTTTTGTTCGAGTGTGATTTGAGTTTTAGTTTTCACTTCTGGTAATTTTACACACAACAGCAGCATAAAATGAAAAGTCATGACCCCCTGAAAGCCCCCCTACTTATGTGTTTTTCATGAAGAGAAAAATAGCCGGTAATATTTACACACAGTCAGTCATTGAATATTAATTAATTTGTCTTGTGTTTCCAGTAAAAAGGGTTTTTCAGCCTACCCTTTGACCCCTGACCCCTATTTTGGATCTCTGCCTCAAAAATGACATGCCCATAAAAGAAAATGAATGGTACTGCAACCGCAAGATCTATTTGAAAAATGAAGGCATGATAATTTTGTTCAAATGACGCTAAGTTGGCTCACTGATTGGTCCACTGACCAACCAATCAGAATGTAAGAGCCCATTATTCTTCCTGCTGTTGCCGAGTCACTCCAGTCAGATAAGTTCTGTGTTGGCAGAGTCTATTTGAATGTACTCTGTTAAAATTGTTTCCAACTTCAAAACTGAAAATCACAAAGAAACTTGCCTACACTCAAAGGTGAGAGAATATATCTCAATTTTTACAAAAGATGGTGTCCTAGGATGTTTAGCAGAAATAATAACAACATTTTGTTGATGTGATTAGCTGATGTTGAATGGCATTACAAAGGTTATATATTTCTAAATTACTTTAAAAAATTCATAAGCATTGTGTCAAGAATCAAACAAATAAAGATGAATTCAAGTTAGCCAGAAGATTAGTTAATTTAGGAAGAGAGGCCAGCAGCAACAGATTTTGTCTAACCTGGAAAGAGTAGCTAAGGAGGGAGGGGCTTGATTAAGGCTTGTTTCTTGTAACCAGTCAAAAGACAGAAAAAGACCTGTACAGAATTGTAAATCACAACACAAATAAACAAATCAGAACAAAGTAAGGGAGGTTTTAATACTGTTAGGAGGCAAAATTTGGCAACATGTGTCAGTTTTTAGGTACCATGTTATTGCCGCTATCTACTGGTAAATAAAAGACATTTAAAACAGTAACTTATGCCATGGCTATGTTAACACATAGGCAAGTAGTTTTAAAATCTATTGTTTTTCTGTCTGTTGCCTGTTGTTATGTTTCATAAGAGACTGCATTGACTGGTGACCTCTGGACGCTTGCTTTTTTCTTTTTGCTGTGGTTATGATAGTTGTTGAAACCAACAAGAGAACCTACGAAAACTTTTTAATAACAGGATTTGATCAAGATTATCAGATATGTCTTGAACTGAAATACTGTGTACTTTGAATTACGGTCTGTGGTGAACACATTCATACACAAAATGTTTCTCTTTGAAAATAAAATACATCTGATGTTACCCTACTTGCAAGTTTTAAAGTGTTAATGTGCCTTTAAAAGGACTGTTGTGCGCAAAGTTGTCAATCCAATGATCCATAAGTGCGGGCACACATAATATAACAGACACACATTTACATGCAAAAACACATTCACATCAAGAGCATTAAAAGAACCCTCTCAATGCAGTCAAACAAATGTAAAAAATAAATTCACACAAAATACATTACGTAGCATGTTTTTTTTTTATTGTTTTCATTATGTAGCAGTTCGTTGCTAGTGATGAAAATGTTTGCTTATGTGGCCTTTTTACTGTAATATTTTCATAATGTATGACAAAAAAAAACAACACTACAGTTTTCTCAATAGAGAGGATATTTTCACTCCACTTCTGACATGTTTTGGCGAGAACTTGTTCTACGAAGTGACTTATGTTCTATCCTTTATACATAGGCAGTAGCGCCCACCTACTTCATTATCAAATTGGCCCATAATAAATGTGATTGACAGAGCTATCGTCCAGTCACATGCTGGATATGCTATAGTAAGGTTCTGCCTGTTTCCAAACTCTTTCTATGGGCCCTTTCTCAGATGAACTAGTGAAATATATTGAGCCATCCATCACGTATCAGGTTATGATTTAGCAAATGTTCCAGAAATCCTATCCTCAGTTAGTCCACCTATTCCTATACTGTTCCCTCTAATGTCTTGTCTTTTAAAACACATATTTGTACTGACCTTCAAGTCCAGCCTTTTCATACAGTAAGACTGCAGGCATCATTCAGATGATTCATGACTAATAGCACCTTGCATCCCTGCATAGACATACACTTTAAAGTAATGGAAATAAATGATATCAAACCATAAAGAAGCACTTTGTCATTACAAGGCTCTTGTTAATGCCGTTTTTGTACTGTAGCCTTAAAGGAATACATTCTCTAGATGTTTGCTCCTCTGTGAGAATAAAACTTTGAAGGACTTTGCTGTGCTGGTGTAATTTACCCTTCGAGAGCAGCTGAGGACTTCAGACTGTTATTGTGCTTTGACATAAAGACATAAAACTGAGTGACAGGTTAAATATGTAGTTAATAAAAATGTAGATTTAAGACTCAGAGGTTATGGAGACAGCTCTGCTCTGATATGGATGAATGTGGAAGGAATGCTGTGTGCTGTTAATGACTGACAGGAGGGCTTCTTACATTATTCATGGCCAGTGCCTGGTGTTTTTTTGGCCATTTGTCTTTTATTTTATGGTCTTCGTGATGACAACAATAAACCTAGGATACGACCAAGAGGCATGCCAGAGTCTATCCAGGAGCATCCCTAGACGGCTCAGTCGTTCACAAACAAGGATGGGGTGAAGTTCACCACTTTGTGAACAACTGCATGGGAAAATAGTCCAACAGTTTCAAAAACAATGTCTCTGAAACGTATTGAAAATAATTTAGAGATTTAACCATCTACAGTCCATCAAAAGGTTCAGAGAATCTGGAGAAATCTCTGTGTATAAGCTGCAAGGCTGAAAACCAACATTGAATGCCTGTGACCTCCAATCTCGCAGATGGCACTGCCTTAAAAACTAATGTCATTTTGTAAAGGATATTACCATGTGAGCTCAGGAACACTTAAAGGGATAGTTCAGTTTATTTGAAGTGAGGTTGTATGAGCTCCATATGGCCACTAAGTACATTAGATGCAGTAGAGCGTTCTCTCCCTCAGTAAGCCACACTTTGTAAGACTCTGTTACGCAGAACCATCCGCAAACAGGGAAGTATTGTACCAAATACAAAGGGTGTTTTCTCCGCTTACAAGAACTCCCATCAAAAATTAATACCACAGTTTAAGAGTATGCTACCTAGAAATTTTTATGAGTGCATTAACTTTTCTGAAAAATAAAGTTTAGTCCCAACTTCATATGAATTGAGGTTTGTAGGATGATGACTTTGGCTTGGCAAGACTCTTTTGACTGGGGGTTCGAATTCAAGTCTGAAATGTGGATTATGCTGATTTAGCATTGAGAGGAAGAAAAGAAAAGAGCATACTTCACCAATTCCTTAAATATTTTGTGTTTTTTTTTTTTTGTTCTCTTTTATAAAACCTTTCTTTGCCTTTATTTGACCGACAGGACAGTGGATATATCAGAAACAGGGGACGATGGGGGAATGACATGTGGGGCCTTTAGCCAGGTTTAAATCCTGGCTGCCCTTTTTGGGGACTGCAGTGCCTGTCTCTGGCACTCAGACTTATCCTCCAGGCTACTGGCACCTAGAAGCTTAAAGGTCACAGGACATTCTCCTTTTCAACAAGTTTGTCATCAGGTCTGGATGTCAAAAGAGAGTATATATTCTGTTTCTTTGCTTAAAAATCCTCCCAGATATTGAACTTTGGTATGCCTATAAAGTCCTCTGGGCTGGCTGTGAGCTGAACAGACCATTGATTCAGAGAGAGCAGGTTCTCCTTGCTAGAACCAGGTTCGGCCCGTTTATGTCCTCAGGTCTGCCTTAATCCTTTGAGGCATAGATTCAACAAGGTGCTGGTATCATCCCTCACAGATTTTGGTCCATATTGACATGATCATACAGTTACTGTAATTTGTCAGCTGCTTATCAGTAATGAGTATCTCCTGTTCCCCGACTTCCCAAAGGTGCTCTGTTGGATTGAGATCTGGTGACTGTGGAGGCCACTAGAGTAGAGTGAACTTATTGTCATGTTCAAGAAACCAGTTTGAGATGATTTGAGCTTTGTGACATTGGGCTTTATCCTGCTGGAGTTAGCTACCAGTAAACACACTCTGTTCATAGACTGATGGACATGGTTGACAACAAGTCCCACGTGGGTTGTGGGTTTAAGCAATGCCCAGTTGGTACTAAGGTGTCCAAAGTGTGCCAAGGAAATTCCCCCCACACCATATTGCCAATATTACCAGCCTGAGATGCTGATAAAAGGAAGGATGGATCCATGCTTTCAAGTTCTTGACATCAAATTTTGACTCTACTATCTGAATGTTGCAGCAGAAACTGAGACTCATCAGACCAGGCAACATCTATTTAATCTTCTCTGCCAAATCTTGGTGAGCCTGTTTTATTGTAGCCTTGGTTTCCTGTTCTTAGCGGACAAGGGTAGCACCCAGTGTGGTTTTCTGCTGCTGTAGCTCAGATTCAGTGTCTTGACCCGATTGGTTTTGTGTTAACAACGTGTTGAATGGGTTTACCTATATTATAATTGTATTATTCCACTTTGTAGGTGGTTAAGATTAGAGGACACAGATTTTATAATGAGAAATGTGTGTACTTCACTTCATGCCTCTCCTGCTTATGTCAGTAGGACCACCTCTGGTTTAAAAAGTGCATCAATGCCCCTGTTTGTTTCAAGAGTAAAGACTTTTCCTTATTGTGTGAGCAAATCATTCAAGTTTCTTTTTCAATCCAAAGACGATGACTGTGGATTTGTTATTCTTAAGTACTGCAGACCACAAGAGTAGAAACACTTACCTTTTTTTTATACACTTAGACAAAAGGAACAGGCAGAATAGAGAACAAGAGCCTTTATTTCCTCATTGAACGGGTACAAAAGTGTAATTTACGCTGTGTGCTTTGTATCTCCCACAAAGTCCTGTACAGCTGCACACTCCATGAGCTGTATACGGGGCATTAAACAGATTATTATGTTGGACTCCGCCTGTCAGATGCTGTAGATGTCTCTGAACATTAGACTCTTTTTATGGCCAACAAGTGACCTACCTCCCATCACACACACAAACACACACACACAAACACTTCTTTCTGCACAGAACAGCCTTCATAGCTGATTCTGGAGTTGACTCACGCTGCTTTGAATCGAACAAACGACACAGTTTACCTCATTCTGTCTACTGACATTGATTTTCAAGAACAAAATGAAAGGGACATTTTTGTGTGTTTAGCCTGCACGCTTTGGATGAGGGGCAAGTGAAAAAGGCTTAGAGTGTGCAGCTTTAGGGCTCCTGTACATATAAACAGCAAATATTCTCTCTTATTTTTTTGTTTGTCAAGCAGATCAGAGTGATACAGACCAAAAGTTATATGACAGGATTCTTAGCTGAATTATGACGTAGAATGTATTTACAAATATCCTTTTCTCTGAAGAAGAAACACATGGTTGTCTCAATACCTCAGTAAAAATGTGATATTCCACTGAAAATCATAAAATGGTGAAAACTGTTTGTTAGTACAGGTCTCAGGGATAGACCTGAGATAGTCCAGATGATGTGTCTACGAGCCCATGTAAAAAGATTGTTGACCACATGTCCTCCTACGCTCCCTTTCCTTACTTTCTGATGCAGAGTCACCTTTTTGATTTTCATTATCAAAAATTGCTTTCAAACTTCAGTCCTCTGTTAAAATTGTTCAAACAGAATGGCAACATTTCTTTATAGTGAGGTTACCAAAATTTCCCACACTCTTAACTCCCAATAATCTTGCAGTGCTACTGGATCCACCTGATTCACTGTCTAATCAGGCAGATCCATCTCCCTAAGCTTCAAGCTGGACACATGAACTTGGTCTGCAGAGGCTAGGGGTGGGAACTTATGGGATTTTATTGATACCAATGCCATTATTGATTCTGCTTACGAACAGATTCTTTTGCAATTTCTTTGAAATTTCTGTGTGGAAAAAAGGAGCCCTGCACAATTTTTCAGAGGCAGCATCAGACATCTGACACTATTTCATGCACTGGCATAGGGATGGGAATTGATAAGACTTTAATGATACCAATTCCATTAACGATTCTGCTTATTGTTCCAATTTTCTAATGATTCCATTCCTTCACATTTTCTCTGTGGAAAAGTGAGCCTACGTAGGTTTTCAGTGGCAACAATGTCAAAAACATGACACTCCGGATATTCAAGCCCATGCTGCATAGATACGTGCCTAAGTAAATGTTCTGATGTCTTCACTTACAGAGGGTTGTGCAGTTAGTGTCTATTTGCCACATATTAATCCATAATTTTAACCACTTTTGCTGATGTCTTTGGTTTGCAAAGCATGCAGCACAAAGTGAAAGGAATTAATAAGCAAAACCACTTATGATAATGATTCTTTGAGGGAATTGTTTTTGATTCTCATGTGGAATTGTTTTCTGATTCCCATCCCTAGCAGTACTGGATAATACTTTTACCAAGTTTTACCATGTCCATTAGAATGTTTGCTGCATAATTTGCACTCCTCACCATTGCACTGCTGTCTGTTCAGGCTTGTGTTTGTTTTCTCAGACTTTTCACTTAATATTATCTTGTATATATTCTGTTACCTTTTTATTTTTATTTAAAAGTTCTATTCTTTTTTGTACATGTATATAAACTCTAGTCTGTATCTAGTCAGTACTTAGAGAGTTAAGTTAACCAGCGTTGAATTCCTTGTATGACTAACTGGGCAGCTGATTCTGATTCTGATGTTGTTGATTTGCAAAGCATGCAGAGCACAATGGAAGAAATCGATGGAGGAATTGTTAAGCAAAAACATTCATGATATTGACTAAAGAACAACACTGAAAGCATTTCAGGATGGAAAAATAATTTTGGCCTCCAACAGGTTTCAGCTAAAGGTGCACCAGTTTGACTGGCTGAAACCATAATTTACCCGGCCCTGACTGGTGACTGGCTGGTAATCACATGCAAAGCAGGTCATCCTATTGATCGTAAAAACACACATACATGTATGAGCCCTTTCATGCCACACGAGCAAAATAAACACAGAAACAGCTGCTGGTACAGCGTATCTGTCCCCACCTCGAGCACACACATACAGCCACACACCCGCGCCAACCTAATGTACACACACATGCACACACTCAAGCTAGCATGTTGGCATTATGGACGTTATGTGTTCTAAAGAGGAGGCTTTTGAGCAACATATGCTGCAAGACAAGCCAAGTCTTTTTCAGGGACCTCACTGCGTATTTCAGCAGGACAATTCCAAGCCACACTCTGCACATGATTCACTAGCGTGGCTTCGTAGTGAAAGACTTAGGGTACTAGACCGACCTACCTTGCAGTCAGACCTCTCATAAGAAAACAGAGACACCAAACTATTGAGCAATTGAAGTTATATGTGAAGCAGGATGGATGGAAAGAATTACACCGACAAAGCTTCAGCAATTAATGTCCTCAGTTTCCAAACACTTATTGAGTGTTGCTAAGAGGAAAGGCAAAAACACAGTGGCCAACATGCCCTTGTCTCAGCTTTTTTGGAACATGTTGCTGGTATGAAATTCGAAAAGAGTAAATACTTGCAAAGGAACAGAAAAAATTGCTAGTTAGAACATAAATATCTTGTCTTTGTAACGTATTTAACTGAAAATGATAAAAGGATTTACAAATTACTATACTGTTGCAGCAGGTGGTGCACATGCCTCACAGCAAGAAGGTTGCTGGTTCAATCCCAGGGTCTGTTGGGGCCTTTCTGTGTGGAGTTTGCTCTTCCGGTGCATGCGTGGGTTCTCCCTTAGGTGTGAGTGTGAGGGTGAATGGTTGTCTGTCTCTATATTTTACTCCGTGATTGGCTGGCGACCGGTTCAGGGTGCACCCCACCTCTTGCCCAATGTCAGCTGGGTAGCTCCAGCCCCCCCCCGCAACCCTGATGAAAGGGATAAGCGGTATAGATAAAGGATGAATAGGTGTATTGTTTTTATTTGTGCTTTACACAACGTCCAAACTACTTTGGAATTTGGATTTGTAGTGGGTAAAATCTATTTTTCCTTGTGTTTAGCTGGAATTCTGCCCTGAGACATTACTAGCTTTCAACATATTCATGTAAATAATATTGCCTTCCTCTAAATCTGGTTTTTAAATATATAAATTTGTCAGTATATTTCCCACCCCTACTACACAGACCTTTCTCTTGCATCTTTTCTACCCTCCTTCTGTCCACCTGAGACCCTCATATCTCTGTTTGCTTCCTGACGAAAATAAACATAACAGAGAACAATTGCAAATCAGTGTGTAGCCTACAGTTATGATTAATGAGCTGCCTCATTGATTCCCGTGAAGAAACCTCCTGCTGCTGGACAGGAGGAGGATCGATGCCACTTTTGCCCGGCAGGAAAACCACAACCTCTCAGAAGTCTGCTATAACAAATGTACAGGGGGATAAGTCACAGAGAAACAGCCTGTATACCTCAGAGAAAGGCGTCTCGGTCCTGACAGATTATAGAAAATGTGTGAGAGACTCCCTCACTGACTGACAGCTCTGAAAATGAGCATTTGGTAATTTTCCATCCCAGATGTATTGCAGTTTTTAGAAAAGCTCTGTTTGCTGTTTTATTTATATTTTTCAATACCATCTGGCACAATGCTCTGCTCAGATGCCCCCCAAATCACCTCTCTATCTATTTTTTATGGATTTATGCAGATATTACTTTTATGTAACAAATGCTGATTGACCAAACAAAGATTTTAGATAAATATTCAAGAAGTTGATGTTATTTTAATGCTGGAATCAAATATACCATATGTAGAAGAAATGACTCTTTAAAAAAAGTGAAGTCAAACTCTACCAGGGTTTTTTTGTTCTTAGATTGGCACTCACACCAACATGAATGCACTTTCTTTTGCTTTTTATGTGGTTCACTCATAGGCTTGGATATATTTCAATTCTAAAAACATGAACTGTTCAGTTTTCTACTGTTAGACCTTCCACTGTATGATGAAATCCAGGTCCAGCTACACTCCCTCACAGATTCTATTACTTGAGACTTAACAATGGCTGCTTTTAGTTACAGGATACTGCTCACATGCAAAAGCCAGATGGGGGCAGGAAATAAAATACACAGATTGGAAATCAATGGTAACAAAGGAATAATGAGCTGTACCTAGGGCTGGGCAACATGGCCTACAAATAAAAATACAGATTTCTCTGTAAAAACTTAATTTACGGTTTTAAAAGATATTTCTCCGTCTCAAAGAGGAAAAAACCCAAAGTGACAGAAATGACATGAAACATTTTTACCTTAATGTTTTCAAAATATATCTAAAAACTAAATTGAATTTCTCTTTGCTGTAATTTTTCATCATGTAGTTGGGGCATATGCAGTCTTGTCTACATAAATACTAAGAGCTGCACTATTTTCACAATACATGAACATGGATTTGTCTTACCAGTATTTCATTTCATTTATATATAAAAAAAGATATGCTTTTGCAAAAACCTGAAAGGGTGTACCATTATGAAAACACTGTAAATTTTCAGTATTAATATTCTCAAATGTTGCCTCAAGTTACAGGTAGAGCAAGAGTAAGTCAAGAAAAAAAATGTTTTAAATTTTTTAATCTTCTGCAAAAAAAATAATTTGCATTAATTGATCAATATATCGCCCAGCCCTTGTTCTAACTACCTACAAGTATATCAGAAATATGATCACTACATATCAGTTTACCCAGCTTGAGGCAATCAGTACCACAGATTCTGTCCCACAGACCTTAAATGTAATGCAGGAGTATGTCTTGAGGCTTAAAGAGCACATATTTTGCCTTAACTCTGGTTCATATATTAATTTTTGATGACTGCTAAGGTTTCTTTGCACTCACTTATGTTACAAAAACTCTCTGGTTTTCATACACAGAGTGCCCGTGATAGTGCTGTCCTGTCCACACAGAGTCAAGAATATTTTCTGTAAACACACAACTGTGTAAAATAAAGTGTCCATCCTCATGAGAACACTGAAAAGGCTGTAGTATATATATGCCAGGCCTGTTAAAGGCAGTGTAATGGTACTGTGGACATTATCCAAAACCAGGGAAGAAGACATGAGCATGCACATGAAACATGCGATAAATAAAAACCAAAAATGTGGCACATGTTGTTCTGCATGTCCTCTTGTTGCTCACGGTGGTGGTGGAGGAGCAGAAGGTTTTGCTGTTACAGCCATAACAAGCTCAGGAGCTCCTGCAGCATGAATGTGACACTGTATTCAGCCATTGTGTCTAATGTTGTCGGGGTTACCACAAGCTGTTTTAGGGAGAGACAGGCTTTGATATCGTTGTTTCTGAATATGTACGTATTCATTGTACACATAGAAATGCAAGATTTATTAACTCTAAAAATTAGCATTTTCAGGCTACCAAAAAGTCACCTCCATGTGGAAGAAATGCCCCATACAATTAATAACTGTTGCGGATACGCCTAAACTTCTGCTTGGTTTACAGGTCACCTCTGAAGTAATTGGTCAGCTCAGAGCTGCTCAGTGCCATATTGTCAACAACTCTGCATTTATTCTACAGGTGGGCACTTGAGGAACTGCATTTCATTCTGCTATTGCATTGGCTTCGTTCTCAAACGCTGGGTGTTGAAACTGATCACAGAATCTTATCATCAGATGTTCACAAGCATTTGTCTGCCCCTCTTGATCTTAGAGACATTTGCTGGTAAAACATGAAGAAAGAGAGGGGTAAGTGTGGAGGCAGGATGGAACGAGGGGGATGCTGAGTGATGGAGGAGGAGTGTCCAAAGAGAGCGTTTGCTTTGGTCTGAAGATCCATGAAATGCAATAAGTGAAAAGTCAGTTGATGCAGATACCAGTGTTCAGAAAGGGTGTCACTTTCCCAAATATCAAAGTTGATTGCTCTTTTCAAGGCATTTCCATCAGATCCTTTCACGATTTACCTCTCCTAAGGCCACAATAGTGAGCCACATGTCCTTTCTTATGTATCTTGCATTCTTGTCCATGGCGGCCTCTTTAGTGCCTCAGCGAGGGGACCTGCTGAGGAGGGCGTGGTTGCACATGGCTGAGCACTTGATGAGGCACCACTGGACTGCAGTGGGTGGAAGGATGGCAAATGGGCCAAGAATTTTCCGTAGATAAGGGATGGGCCAGCTGCTTTGCACACAGCCCAGTCTATGATTTCAACTGGATAACTTACTGTTACTGTTCTCCATTTTGTCGAGGGGTACTTTACATTATGAGGTCAACAGAGAAACTGATGGTCAGGTTGGGGTGGGAGCGCCCTCTGTTGATTCTGATGGTTTACTGCTCCAGTCGCCCTGATGTGCTATATATTTAATATTTGAATGTATATTTGCAGTTCAAGTACAGATTTTTACCCTGATAAAATGGCTATTTGAATATTGAGTGTAAGGTGACAGCCCTAATAATTAGAATAAGACATTAGCTAAAACCAATTTTAGTGCTAATAGTTACTTTTTTTGTGAAATTCTCCAGCGACAAGCTTTTTCAACAGGCCAATTTCTTCTGCCTAATCAAAAAGTCTTCTCTTAATCAGAATGTAGGCGTACTAAGTCAGAAACATCTGCAACTTATGTTTTCATCCCACATTTATTTGCCAATGGCTGCTGAAGTTGTCTGTCTTAAAAGACTGAACATTTGTCTCCACAGTGACATCCCTTTGACTCAAAGATTCTGTTTGTGAGTCTGAGTCTGACTACATTGTCTGCTCTGTTTTACAGCCGTAACAAATCTTAAGTTTTAATGCTGCTATTGTTGGTCCTCAGGCTATGGTGTCTCAGGTGCTGATAGCTTATTGTTCCTGTTCTCACACAAATTTATCCTGCCACCCAGAGCTTATAGTAAATGTATTCTCTCACAGAGACCACACTACTATAAAGATCACAATCCCTTATTTTGCTTCTTAGCCGCAAGCACCTCATTTTCAAGCCAACACAAAAGTATCCCTCTCTTTGTTTTAGTTCTATTACTCTTTGGATTATCCATTTATTTCCTTCTTTAGCTCCTTTTCTGTTGGAACAATGCTGCATTGATCGATGGTGCAGATAAATCAGTGGATGAGATAAGGAGGATGATATTGGGTTGCAGTTTAGGTTCTCTAGTGCTAAGTGAATAAACAGCCAGGAGAGTTGGTTGAAGCGCTTTGTCTGCTGCTGCTGATGCATTTCATCATATAATATAGCATATAGAAAGATGACGACACTTTTAAGGGCACCAGATTCACAATTTTACATCAGAAGTGACGGGCTGAGCATGCCTGTGTGATCACACCTTCATCCTGGTTGGCAGGCGGCTATGTTAGGAGGCATTTCCAATAGTAGACTCAGTTTTCTGTTTGTAGCTGACAGAAGTGGCCCCTATTGTGGTCTTCTGCTGTAGCCCATTGGCTTCAAAATTCCACATATTGTGCATTCAGAAATTGTCTTCTGCTTTTCTTGGTTGTAAAAAGTTTTTTTTTTTGATTGGCTGATGTCTCTCTATTCCATGTACAGATGGTTGTACATGGAAATCCCAGTAGTTCAGTGGTTTCTGATACTAATGCTAAGACCAGCCCATCAGCAATCACGCCATGTTTAAAGTCTCTTAAATCACACCTTCCTCATTCTGATGCTCAGCTTGGACTTCAGAGGGTTGTCATGATTATGTCTACATGCCTTAATGTACTAAGTTACTGCCATGTGATTGGCTTATCACGATTGGCAAATCATGGCTGTTGTGTCCTCTGAGCTAAACAAGAAAAGGATCATTCAGATTGTTATTAGCACAAGGTTCAAAAGCCAGCATCTGTGTTGGTATAGGGGTATGTTAGTGCCCATGGCATGGGTAACTTGCACATCTGTGAAGGCACCATTAATGCTGAAGGTACATACAGGTTGTGGAGCAACATACGTTGCCAACCAAGTGACGTCTTTTTTGTGGCACATTTTAAAGCATAAAAACGCAACAATGGAGACCCCTGTTGGACAATTGAAGTCGTACATTAAGCAAGAATGGAAAAGATTTTTTACCTAAGCTTCAACAATTAGTGTTCTCTGTTCCCAAATGCTTATTGAGTGTTGTTAAAAGGAAAGGTAATGCAACAGAGTTGCCCCTGTCCCAGCTTTTTTGGAACGTCTTGCAGACATCAATTCAAAATGAGGGAATATTTAAAGAAAAATACAGTTTCTCAGTTTGAACATTAAACAACTTGTCTTTGTAGTGTATATAGGTTAACTATAGGTCGCAAAGGATTTGCAAATCACTGTGTTCTGTTTTTATTTACAATTTACACAGAACTGAAATTGGTATATTTTATGAAAAAATAATTGTAATGTACATTATGAAGCAAAAAATATGATGATGGAGACATTGTCATCATTGTCATTAGTACATCAAGCAAGAAGTGGAAAGAATTCCACCAACAAAGCTTCAACAGCTATTGTCCTCTGTTCCCGAACATTTGTCAAGTGTTATTTAAAAGAAAGCTGATATAATACAGTGGTAAAAATACACCTGTCCCAGCTTTTTTGGAACACGTTACATTCAAAATGAGTGAATATTTGCAAAAATAATAAAGTTTATCAATTTAACCGTTTAATATGTAATCTCTGTAGTGTATTTAAATAGGTTGTACAGGATTTGCAGAGCGTAGTGTTCTGTCTTTATTTACGTTTTACACAATGTCCCTTCTTAATTTGAACTGAGGTTTATAATTTGCCTGGACACTTTCCATCTTCCAGCTAAAAATGATCTAGATTTAATTTCTGGTCTGTGATCTCGCAGCCCTGTGCCATCATAATGTTACATAATATTTGGCATTATTTGTCTTTGTGTGAGCTTTAGATGTTAACTCTGAAGCTATTTGGTGTGAGTTTATAGTGTTATAAATCCATGGTAAAAGCACTCTGAGCCACTATAAAGAGGAAACTAGTCTGACACTGTGACTATCAGAGGACTGATTCAGGGTAACTGCTTTATAGTCAAAGAGGAGCACTTGACGGTCACGATCGTTTCCCTTTACCAATAATAGAACCACTGCTTTTGTCTACTGTAATGGATGCCTACCGAGCATCAGGTCTGCGTTAAGTGTTTTTGGAGGACACTATTTGTTCTTCTTTGAGCCTCTGATTTGTTCTTTGATAGCTTTGCCTCTGTGGCTCACAGCATCGGGGAATCCATTATCCTTCAGGCATCAGCGACCAGGCAGAGACGGAGCACCTTATCAAAAAACCCTCCGCTTTCATCGCGGGCCTGTTTAATCAGGACGAGGCATTATACAGCACATTATCACACTTTTACATTTTGTCTCCGAGTCTCGCAAATCCCTCCATCTCCACTTTCTCAGCTGGAAAAAGTCAGAAAATGAGCTTTTATCCAGAATCACAGGCTCACAAAGTCATCTCCTCCTCTGAGAAGCATCAGCACAGATGCTCACAGAGAAAGCCAGATTTCAGTTTAATGTGAGACATTTTGTGGGGAGGTTTAGAGCTGTCGTATTGGGCTTCTGTGAAACATGAGCAGCAGCTATTCATTATCTTAATAGCTGAGACCAGGAACCATTAGTGGGAACAAAGCTATCCTGCTGCAGGCGGTGATTACGAACGGGGGTCGGTCACGTATACTGACCCCAAGGATGCTGCTGCTCTTCTCTTTTCTACATATGCTGCTCAAAATGTTATTCATTAGGAGTTTAAGATAAATGTGAAGGACCAGATAAACAACACTGAATTCCCTCCAGCCTACACCTCAAAATTCTGTGTTACTTAAAGACCCTGTACACCCACTCAGGTGTTTTAATTACTCTGCCTAATGAGAAATGGCTGAAAGTTGGTGGAGCTTGGATGAGAGTTTAATGTAATAGATTCACACAAGAACAAGTCAACAAGAGTTTAAAAAGTCCGCCCTCACAAACACGTTCTAGGAAATTTGAGTGAACTAGAGCTACATTTGATTTTATTAAGGATTTTTGGTTATAAATATTAAGAGGCATTTGACTTGGATATGAGCCAGCATGGTTTTGAAGCCAACTTGCAGCTGTGACCATATCAAAAACATGGTCTCAAACTAGCTTTCAGTAATGATGGAAACCGACAAAGAAGGGAAGTGCAGTGCCCCATATTGTGCTTTTTTTTTGATATGATCTTTGGTGTGTTTTACATGTCTCATTTGCCTGATAGTATACTTCCATGCACAAGACAAAAAGTCAAGTCCTCATAGCAGTGTGAAGTCCAACCATTGTTTAGTCAACCATTCAAGCCCCATTGAATGGTTGACACAGAGCATGGGTGGTGCTACATGGCAGTGAGCAGTGCTGAACTTTTTCATTTACCATAGATGATGCTTGCCACAGATGCACCAGTGTAACAATTCATAGAGTGACTGGATTAAACATGATTATTAAAATACTCATTGCATGTGTCTCTTAACATTTAAAGAAATACGTTTGGACACTTTCCATCTTTCAAAACATTTTCTAAATTGTAACAATCCCAGACTTTTAGCCTAGCAATATTAAGCCTGAGAGGTTAAAAAAAACATCGCCAGAAACAGTGAATGTTGCACTAGGTAAGAGATTATGCAAGTCTAACCTACTGATTTTTTTGTAAAGTATAACAACCTCAACTCTGATGAAGCTGGGTTATTGTGTAAAACATAAATATCACTGAACACAATGATTGGAAATCCTTTTCAACCTATATTCAATTTAATGTGCCGCAAAGACATATTATTTAATTTTCAAACTGATAAACTTTATTCTTTTTTGCAATTATTTACCAACAGCATTCAATAAGCATTTGAGAACTGAGCACACTTATTGTTAAAGCTTGTAGGTGGAATTCTTTCCCGTTTTTGCTTAATGTACGACTTCAGTTGTTCACCACTCCAATCTCCATTGTTGGTTTTTGGGTATCATAATGTGCCTCACATTTTCAATGGGAGACAGGTCTGGGCTGCAGACAGGAAAGTCTGTGACTGTTCTCTACTCTACTATGTAGCCACACTGTTGTAACACAACCAAAATGTGTCTTGGCATTGTCTTGCTGAAATAAACAGGGAAGTCCCTGAAAAAGACGTCGCTTGGATGGCAGCATATGTTGCTCCAAAGCCTGTATGTACCTTTCAGCATTATTGGTGCCTTCATAGATGTGCAAGTTGCCCATGCCATGGGCCCAGAGAAGCCAGTGGTGTTTCTGCTGTGGTTGATATATGGATTTGGTTTTGCATTGTTTTAACTTGTACTTGTAGATGCAGTAACTATCTGTATCAGCTGTCAATGGTTTTCCAAAGTGTTCCAGAGCCCTCACGGTAATATCCTTTACAGAATATGTTGGTTTACTGCAGTGCTGTGTGAGGGATTGAGGGTCATAGGCATTCAGTGTTGGTTTTAGGCCTTGCCACTTAAATGCAGAGATACAGTATCTTTGGATTCTTTAAATCTTTTGATTATGTGATGAACTGTAGATGATGAAATCACTAAATTCCTTGCAGTTGTACATTGAGAAATGTTGCTCTTAAACTGTTGGACTATTTGCTCACACAGTTGTTCGCAAAGTCATGAACCTCGCCCATCTTTGCTTATGAACAGCAGAGCCTTTCAGGGATTCTCCTCGTATACCCAATCCTGACACTCACCTGTTTTCAATGAATTTGTTTTTGTTTTTGTTTTGTCTTTTTTAATTGAAGCTCCTCTGTAAAAGTTTCTTGTTCGACTTTTCTATTAGGAGAACTCTCACTGAGGTGTAGTGTTGCGCAAAACCAGAATAATCTTCCAAGCACAGCTGCTCTGTTCTGTACACCGAGATTTGATTACATTAAAAAAAGCAAATAAATCAATGTGTTACCCAGACAAACATGGTGCTGTACTGCTGGAAAAACAGAGTAAAAGACCAATGTGTTGGAAATTATGATAATGACTCCTCATTTATCTCTCATACATATCCCTGAGTAATTGTGTTTATCACATTCAAACTGAGTACAATGATTAGTAAATGTAAATTGGTTATGAAACATGAGCTCACAGTGGGAGGCTGTAAATAACACAAACATTAGCAGCCTGCTGTTTGGTGCTGCGCTGGAGAATGACATATTTCTTATCGTTCATATTTGTAAAAGCTGTCAGATCCACATGAATGAGCCGAGGGAGAAAACATTAGAGCGCGGATTACAGGTCGGCTGCTATTGTTTCTGTAACAACCAGAGGGGGTTTATGGCTCTGTGCCTGTGATAGGAGGTTTTATGGTTATGTCTGTCCGTCTGCATGTTTGTCCATCTGTGATGCTCATGTGGACACAGTGATTGAAACACCAGGTGGGAATTTGGTCTAATATGGCTCCAATCTCTAACAAGAAAGAGGGATGGACTGGTTTTAGATTTTGGCTCCCTTAAGTCAAAAGGCTAAGGTCTTTTGACTTGCCTTACGATGGCGTAAACCTGCAAATACAACCTAATAAACTTGAAGAAGTGTATTGAATTCAGTTGGAACTGATTCTGCTCTGTTTTTCAGAGTTAATAATGTCATTATCCCAGAAGAAAAACAGACAATGCTGCCACAGGAAATTTCCCAGTGTAGTGCGCAGGTCTGTTGGTTAGGAGATAATTAAAGACAAAATACAAGGCACATTCAAAACAATGGAATAAGTATGTTAGGGCTGTCTTTTTTTTTTTTTTTTTTTACCAGAAATCAAATTCTGTTAGTTCTTGAGGTTACGCACTAATAACTGAAGAAATTAAATCCTCCCCATGCTGGACGATCATTTTATCAACCCCTCCCGAAACCATGTTTTTACATATGAATCGCTTAATCTGCTGTCACATGGAGCTGAGTACTTCTCCGCTGCCACACTTGGGTGGATGGCTGACAAATGGGTCTGCAGATTTGTCATGGATGAGAAGTAAGCTAGCTGCTTTGCACATTATTGACACACAGCCTCCATTTTCTTTATTGTATATTTACAGTACATGTAAAGATTTTTTTACCCCCATGCTCGAAAGGATATTTGAATATCTAGTGTTCATTGTTCCTGGTTTACACTGATCAGGAGAACATCTAAAGGATCAACTAATTTACAGGGTATTCAAAGACCAAAAACAGGTGAATCCTTGGCCCAACTATCCTTGCAGTGAGTGCAGCTGGATCCACATGGTCCAAACAATTGAGCTTGGTTTAAAAAGGCATTTCCTAATCAGTGTCTATTAAAGCAAGAAGAGGTGGGAGCTACAAGTGCGACGACAGCCAGAAGTGACTTCTCGTTCGGAGATTAGTTTTTTTGCCAACAACTTCAGTAGCAGTTTTGTCAGATCTGTACCACATTTCTTTAGTGAGGTAAGATAAATAACAACACTGAAATCATGTCTTGTTGGAAAGGATAATTTTGCTCCACATCATGTTTTGGCAAGACTTTGTTGTACAAATTGGCTCACGTTTTGTACTTTACTCTGCGGCAGTAGCTGCCTTCTGCAACATCTGATTGGCCTGTAATGACTTTGATTAATGGAACAATCATCCAATCACATGCTGAGAGTAAAAAATATTCTGAATAGTATATATACTGAAGTGTCTATCTGGTCTGTCAAGATTGCAGTTCATGTGTGATGGGGCCGTATGGGACTAAATATTAAGAGTAAAGCTTTTGGGTTTCAAACCAAAACAGTCTTCTGAAATATCCTAAATCACAGTTTAGCAAAGGAGAAATGATGAATCTCACTGGGCTGCACTATTTCAGATCTACGGTAGTCCAGACTTTATGCCATGATGCCATTAGATCAGAAGACAAGGAGTTGAACACTGTGATTTATGACTTTGTCGATCCACACTCCATTTTGAAAACTCAACAGTGTTCATCGATCAGGCAGTTTGTCTTCACTAAAAATCTTTTCCAGTGATCTAAACTTGACCTGATGCACAAACAAAGAGTCTGTGTGCCTCGATTTGTGTGTATAGATGATGAGAGAATTGGATGAGTGTGGGACTGCAGAAAGTTCAGGAGGAAGAACTGGGTTTAAGATAAGAGTCATCATGAGCTCCGGGGCGACGTGGACTGCATGGTCCCCTCCATTACTCATGCAGCATGAAGACCGACTCTGTCACCCCTGTAATGAAGGAGTGTAATGACATCCACCTCTGGCTACACACACCCACACACCCACACACACACACCCCCCCACACACACACACACGCACACACACAGGAAGACAAAATCACGTCTTTCTCCGGCTGTAGATGCTTACCTGCTGCATGGCCTCCACAGTCAGCATTAATATTTAATGAATCCTAACTAATTTATACATTTATTTTGCTCATTATGCATGAACCTAAATGTCAGTATCAACCACACTGAATTAATGACATGGTATCAAGAATCAGAGGTCTGCACGCGTTGTATGGCAGGTGCTTCTTTAAGGATTTTGCTGCAGTGATTTAAAGACTTGTTTGGTCTAAAGTTATCCTGACTCAAGGTGCTTTCACACTTTACAGCTGTGGTCTGGACCAAACAAACTCTGGTTTGCTTTCTTTGGAAAGTTCAGTTCTTTTTGGGTAGTGTGAAAGGTCACATAAACTCTTGTGCAGACCAAACGACCTAAATCTGGTCTGCCCAAAAACGAGGGTCTTGGTTTGCTTCCAGATATACCAAAGTTTGGTTTGCAGTGGGTTTAAAAGCAATCTGAACCAAACAAAGACCAAACAAGGCAAGTGAAACAAAAGGGGGGGAGTAGGCAGGCTTTTGTAGTGTGCACTGACAATATCAAGCAGAGTGTGGCTAACGTTAGCATTGCCAGCACCCAGATCTCCTGGTCCTCTTAACAGGTTATCATCTACAAATCTGTGCAGTATATGTTGCACATTGCTTTAGTCAAAATGTAAGAGACAACTGATGTAGCCTAAATGCAGCTTTATCTTTGTTTTAGGGCACAGCAAATGTACAAACTGAATTGAGTTGAACAGTGTTATTACTCAAAGCTGGTTGTGTATTTTTGGATCAAAGTGCAACAATGGGCTGGATGGCAGGAACAAAGACTTTAGCTGTAGCTCCAAGTAGTGGCGTGAGGCTAGATAACACATAGGGCTGCAAGATAGATCAATTTAATCTATTAATTAATGTTTTTTTTGGCTTTCAAAAAATAAAATGGAGTTTTTTGCAAGTGCTGACCTCTTTGCTTTTAGTTGTGTTATTCTTTTTTTTTTATTAGATTAAAAACTGTTAAGAAAGTTTAACGTTGATATTTCTGAAATATATGTGGCTTCCAGTAGACAAGAATGCCAACTTCCAAACTACATAGTGTATCTTTTATTAAAAATTAGAGCCTGCACTTAAATTCTGAGAGGTACATTCAGTTTAGTTCCAGGAGATGTTTGGTAAAATCATGGCAAAATTTGTATTAAATAATTTCTTTGAAAGTTGTTTTTTTCCTTTCAGAGTGAAAGACTGTTGATTAAAATCTGAAATTGAGTTTTGTGCAAAAATGTCTGGGATTTTATTTTCAGGCCATATCGCCCAGCCCTAATTACACAATATTTGACAGGTTTGGGCCATTAGACTAAGTACAGTGTGAAAGAAAGCCAGGTAAAAAAAAATAAACAATGTTGCTACTTCACCCTATGAACCTAGCTTGACAAGTTTTAGGTGTGACATCATTGCCCCGTCCCAGCTTTTTTGGAACATGTTGCAGGCATTAAATTTAAAATGAGTAAATATATGCAAATAACATTAAATTATTTTAGATTTAACATCAAATATATTTTCTTTGTAGTGTTTTCAATTGAATAAAGGGTCAAAAAGGATTTGCAAATAATTATATTCTGATTTTATTTACATTTTACACACTGTCCCAACTTCATCTGAATTATGTGTTATATGAATTAAGTTCACCATCCAAAAATGAACCAGTTTACTTGATTTTTTTTAGCTCAACATCACTCCTTATCATTTGAGGATTGTTTTAAAACAGAAAAAGGTACAGATCGGTTTACAGCAGAAGCAGTTTAAGTTACAGCACAGGCTTAGATTAACCTCAACTCTTTCTTACTTAGAAAACAAATTCATTCAGTTGATGTACATATCAAACATGGTAACCACAGTTTGATATTGTTGGACCTATAAGGCTGGGTTCACAGCTCTTTCTGGCTTTTACAACAGGCTGCATGTATTTAGCCAAAGTGCCAAGGGAGGCAAATGATCTTCTGTTTTCTGCACATGGATTGTATTATACATTCATTTCAGGCATACTGGAAATGTATGCTGTAGATGTAAGTGTCTTGTTTGTTTGTAGGTTGCACATAGCACTTCAGGCTGCTGCTTTTGAACTTGTTCATTATATCAGTTTATTGAGACATTTCTTCATGCAAATTACCTTGCATGCACATCCAATTTAGGATCAAACGCAATTTGTCTTTATGCTCAGGAGGGTAAAAACAGCTGTGTTTTTCCCCTATTTGCTCTGAATGATTTGTGCAGAACAAATTTAAGATAAAAGTAAGAAACATTCATGTATGAGGTGTGATGATTACATGCAGAGATAGGTGAGGGCTTGTCTGAGTTGTCCCCAAAGATGACTGATTGCTTGATTAAACTCAAGGTTCGCACTCCTATAATCAGAGCGTAGGACAAAGTGTCTGGTTGATTGTTAATCTTGAAAATTGAAGATATTTGTGTAAAGTTTGGAACGGCAAAAATAAAAAAAGAATTACAGTCAAGTGGTAGGATTTGATAAAAATCTTCAGCACTGCATGCACAACAAGCTGCAGTTCGATTTATATTTAGACCACTTTGACTCTTTGTAAATAAAAGTCTGCCTGAGTCATGGCAGGTTGAATTTGTCATTTACAACCAGAAAAAAAGGCGTCTGGATTCAAACTCTGGTTGTTAATAAATCAGTGGCTGATTTGTAACTTTACCACTCCCATAAACTCATTGACTTGTTGCTGCAGGTAAAGGAGTTGAACTTTTTGCTTTAGAGCCCAGACTTTGGCCAGACACCACAGGTCGAGGGATCGTTTTACCTGCACTTTGGCCAAAGTTGTGACTAACTTTAGGGCGAACCCCTGTTTCTTTGTCTCATCAGCAGCAAGAAAAACACAGGAGGGGAGCAAGCTTGACTCTGTGGGAGTTTTGACATTTATTGATGCTTACAGCTCAAACTGAACGTTTGTCCAACTGTTTCTCACAGCTTCAAACTCACTCTGTTTCTGTGGTCAAGATAACATAACTCACATCATACACTCACATACCTTTCATTTCAGTCCTCACTTGGTTAACCACAGCTACACTCTCAGCTTTTAACAAACAGAGCTATCAAAATGTACTGTTTGTGAGATTGGTGAAGTAAATTGTACTTACCACAAAGGCATGTTGATAGTGCTTGAGTCTTAGAGGTAACCTTGCAGTGCAGATGGATCTGCCTGATTCAATGTCTGAAATTACACAGCTCCATCTTGCCAGGCTCCAATCTCCTACGACTTCACGGCCAAAAGCTGGACGGCCCAATCAGGGGAAAGAGGTGGACACTGAAGACGTAACGACAGCGGGAGGTGACTGCATGTTTGAAATCAATGGCAGCTTCTGCAACGGTCTCTGGCGATGCAGCAATATCTGCAGTTTTATAAGAAATGGACTCAATTTATTCTTTAAACGAGGAGCAAAGAATGTTGCGTAAAGCTTTTCTTACAGCAAATCATGTTTTTGATCTTCTTACTGCTGGGAAACTGAGAGAGATGCGGAAATCCTCCACAGATGTGAGTCTATGGTAGTCATGATTACTCAGTGACACCTGGTGAAACATGCTGTCCTCAGAATTACTGGGAGATCTTGGTGGGGATTGTCATTGACAAGGTTCATATCACATATAAGTGGTAAATGACATATCTGTGTGGTATAATTTAATGTAAGACGATAGTCTAAGGACTAAACTGTAGTTTAATCTAACGAATAACAACAGGGTCGAGCTGCTGCATCATACTGTGGCTTGATATGATTGGTCTGTGATGAGTGTGACTTGAACGATCATCCAATCACCAGCTGCAGTTGTTTTTGAAGGTTCCGCCTCTGAAAACATTTTCTATTTGCTCTTCTCCAGATGGACTAGTGAAATATTTCTGTGGCGGATATATGTAACTGTCCATTTGGGGTGTCAGATTATCTTAGAGGTAGAGCTGGGGGATATCGACACACTGTAGTTTTGCAATAATGGTATGGTGATGGTGAAAGTTATCGATACATGGCATAAAATCAGTAATGCTTTTGCTTCTATAGAAATAAAATCTGTTTCTTGTGAAGTTCTCACAGTGGCGCTGTTGAGCCATTTTGCAGGCCTGCAGAGTAGTTCATTGTGCAGGAGAGAGTGACAGAGTTACCAAAAAAAACACAGAAGAAAGACAAAAGGAAAGCAACAGTCATCAGTTCAAGCTGATTTGATGTTTCTGCAGATGACTGATGGGTATTTTATTATTTCTGACCACTGCATTGAATCCTTCCACATCAGGAAGTTGATTGCCCTTGTGTGCTTTGACTGTCCTCCTGCTATACACATAGTGCAGAGACAGATATATTTACACATGTCAAGGGGAAAAGGTAGAAGAATGCATTACCGAAAGGTATAACCTTAAGTTTATCGCAGGTTTTACTTTTTTACATCAGTGACAGAGATGGAAGGCCTGAGTGTAAAATCAGACAAGCATCACAGGAAGATATCAGAGGATTTGGTCATCCTTTCAAAGTTAAACACCCTGTTGGTCTCAGTTATTTAAAAAGAAGGTAATAAAAGTAATTATTTTGTTTCTCTTTGTCCCAGTACTGAATGATCTATGACTAGTAATGGTCTGAAGCCTAGTGGGACCTTTACTTTAATTTTATACAAAACATTACATTTGCAAGCAAAGAGTGAATATGAGACTCAATCACCAACCTTATGATCTAAGATAGGGCTGTCACTTCCCAAAAATTAAACTTTATTGCTTTTTGAGCATACATGCTTTTAACAAAAGATGTTGAACCAAATTCAGGCTGAATGTCCTTGCATATGAATCTTGCAGTGTCGTTCGTGATGGCCTTTTTCCATGCCTCTACCAGGGGCCCTGCCGAGGTGGATCCACTTGTAAAGGGCTGAGCACATGATGAGGTCCTGCTGGGCTGTGGTGGGTGGAAGGCAGACAAATGGATCTGTTGTGGTTGAAGAGTAGACCAATGGCTTTGCACATAATCAACGAACAGTGCAGCCAAAAGTGCTTGCAAATGGCACTGCATAAATGGGTATTGTTATTGTCTCCTTGGAGTGGCTTAGCCTCTTTTTCATTTTCTTGAGGTGTATTGCCTGTTGCGCCATCTGTTGGATCGGGTGGTTCACTGCTCCAGGCAGAACTCTATATTTTTCTGTCTGAATGTATATTTATAGCTTGAGTAACGCCAATGCCTGAACAAATATTTAAACATTGAGTGAGTGACAGCCCTAATCTTTGACCAACAAAATGTATTCTGTTCATCACTCATGGTGGAAATTTATGCTCAGTGTGAAGAAAACCTTCAAAATACTCTTGAATTATCTTGTCACAGACAAGGGGTGAACATGAGACTCGGTTACCTTCACCTTTGACCAATGGCCTCCAAAGTCTTTGATGCTCATCCCTGAGTGAAAGTGGACATTAGATCAGAGTTTTTTTCTTGAGGGATTGTTATTCACAAGAATGTCATGGACAGACAGACAACCCTGATGTCTGGAGCTAAGCCATCGCCAATGCAATAGCCTATATACACAGAGACATTCAAAAATGATCAAATCTGAAGTAAAAAGGTGTTGTCGTCCAAAAAACAACTCCAGAAAAGTGGCATTGTAGTGTAAAGGGGCTGTGTCAACTCATGGGACACCACTGCTGGTGACACTAGAAACCTTAGAAATAGTTATGAAAGGCCAAATTGTTCAGAGGACAGCCAGTGGTGTCTAATGTTCTGTTATGCAAGTCACTTCCTCAAACCCCGACACTTTTCCCGTTGTGAGTGAAGAGCTCAAACCTGACTGAGTCAGACAGACATCAGACAGATGATTTACGCCGGGTGCATCTTGCTGGTGAAAGCTCTGCCAAAGCCTCAGCAGAGCACATGATTAATGGACCGTATTTAAGAAGGAAAAAGTAAAAAGTAGCCAGAAGTGTAAATCTGAGCCGTCTTTTATGTAAACCTCTGCCTGTCAGATGTAATAAAACCAAAAAGTGGAGGCTACAACCAGGCCAGACAGAAGTGACGTAATGAGGGGTAAAATGTGAGGCTGGGGGAGCGTGGACCTCGGTGCATCACTAACAAGCCTGCAGGAGGTGTGAGTCAGACGTCGTGATGAGCCAACACTACACTTCTGAAACATCTTTGAGGTCTCAGTTTGTCTCTCTTTATTTTTTCTCCACCTAGAAAATTTAGATTACACAGGATAAATCACAAGATAATGCAAGAATAGTTCAAGAAATGTTGCTTTTTAATGTTTGTTGAATGATATATAATGTTTTGTTTTGTTAGGGCTGAACTATATGACAGGTTTTTAAGATAATCAATTCTACTAAATGTCAGATTAGGCTGTTAAAATAATTTCCTCTATTGGTTGTCGGACCAGTATGCTGTGGCTGCATAAGTTCATAGGTTGTGGAGGCATGTGATGTCAGCGGTCTTGTGCTTGATTATACACAACGTGCTCAATGCATTGTAGAGCCTTGTTCTGGTAATGAATTATGCAAAGATGCTACCCTGTGGGCCAGTGTCAGGATACATATTAGGGCTGTCACCTTATAATCTATATGCAAGTATCCATTTGAGCATGGGGATAAAAATCTGACCTCGAACTGTAAAGCTGGTTAGATATTTACTGTTAACTACGTGCACACTCATGATGGCCACCATGAGTCCCATGCATTGATTCAGCATGTTGGTTGTGCAGACTTAAAGTAACGTAGACATGAGCTGCGGTCTACACGTCACCAGTAGGATCTGTGTAGAGGCAGAGGAGCGATCACAGATTGATCATAGCAGCAGAAATGACAATAACAGAAAGTTTAAAAGACAAACTGGTAAATAAAGACTGCAATCATCAGGATCTAAGTGATGTGTTAGACTGAAGAGACACAAACATCGCAGTTCATTGGGCTGATGACTGATAAATCCTCCTTTTGAAGCCGTAAAAAAAAGTTTTGGTGTATTAGTTCAACTGGTGACCGTGTACATTGGCGGCTTGGAGTTGACACCATGGTTGACTTTGTCCATGGGTATGTTTGTGTTAGCTTAGATTTTTTTTGGCTGTTTCTTCAAACGTTAACTAATGAAGTATTCTTTGATACAATGATCAACAAAAGTGAAACATTGAAGGGTACAAACTTGTTTGACCACAACATCTATCAGCACAGTCGGCTGCAAGTCATCAGTTAACATGGCAACTCATTACACCAAAACACTGAGCCGGCTCAGACGGTGCACAGAAAAAAATATCATAGAAACAGAGTCAGACGAGGCTGATGGTGAGGTTTGACAACTAGTTTTCAACAAGTATTTGATGATGATATTGATCATTGATGGTATTAGATGTGATCATCGAAGAATGTTTCTCGACACAAGAGTTGAGATTATCTGTATCGTTTATTGTTTACAGCCGGGAGCAACCATGGTGCCTGACACAGAGACAAATGTTTTTCTCTCAGTTATATGGGCTCATGCATGTTTACACCTGTTGGTTATGTGCATGTAGTGTCTTTCTATGGAGCTAACTTTAGACAACAGCATGCAGTGGTCAGTGTCTGTGGCTCTCTTGTTTCTGGTTCTGAGCCAACTCAGCTTTCTCTGTGTCATGGATATTCATGTGGAAGCATTGATACATATATGTAAGACTTATATGGAGAACTGATATGTTACGTAGATAATATAGGTAGGGAAAATGAAAGGATGGATAGAGAATTAAAAGAATAGTTTCAGGACCTTAAAATTCATACTAACAATCATTGATGTTTATTTTGTTACTTTTACTCTCAGAATTACTGCCATGTGTACTTTTGACACATCAAGTATTTCCATACAGCCTGAGGTCTTTGTGCCCTCTAATGGTGTCCTCACTCATCATATACAGGCAAGTATATAAATAAAAA
This sequence comes from Cetoscarus ocellatus, assembly GCA_037902135.1. Taxonomy (NCBI): domain Eukaryota; kingdom Metazoa; phylum Chordata; class Actinopteri; order Labriformes; family Labridae; genus Cetoscarus; species Cetoscarus ocellatus. Next base: position 1,573,733 of record JBAMNC010000995.1, read on the forward strand.
CACTCATGACGTCAGTGGTCGCAAATGCAAATGCAAGTATATCTCGGGCTTAAATATACATCCGAATTTAAAATATAGGTCTCTGCAACACATCAGGGCACCGAGAGCAGTAACCCATCCAATCCAACAGAGGACTGTCCTCAACAACAGGAAGTACACCTTGAAAAAATGGATGACTGTCCACTCCAAGCTAACAGTATCGACACCGAAACATCTGAGGAGCGCCATGTGGAAGCACTTTGGGCTCCACTGTGTGTCGATTATTTGCAAAGTAGCTAGCCTACTCCTTATCCACGACAGATCTGCGGTTCTGTTTGTCAGCCTTCCACCCACTGCAGTCCAGTGGTGCCTCCTCAAGTACTCAGCTCAGAAATGAGTTTGCATTCCTGTTGCCTAGCCCTAGTCTCTAGCTACAGTCAGTCCTGGTGGAAAATATTTAACGAGGCAGACATCACAATACAAACATACAGAGGGTTGTAGGGAGGTGTGTTGACTTTCAATAAACAAGCCGACAGGGATGATAAAGCTGTGATTTGTTTGTCATAACACTGACATGATCTTATTTACTCCCAGTATAATCCTCCTGCAGAGTCACATTCCCTTATGCTTCCCAGAATAGAAAAAGTAGCAGCATATATGTATCTAAAAATGAAAACTCACCCACAACCCCACTATCGCTCAGCATACATACACTCACTTATCTGCTCAATAACACGCTGCTGTGTGCGGAGCATGCAGCGGTGAAATGTCAGCCAGATAAGCAGCGCTCCCTGGAGAGCTCAGAGAAGAGAAATACAATTACAGTAATGAGGAGTGTGTGCTGTCTGCTCAGCAGGTAGACCTTCACCCATGATTGCAGGGGACGGCATTAACATGGAAAGTGTCAGAGCTGCGCCACCAGAATTCTGTTTTTTTTCTCTCACTTGAGAGTCTGTCATTACTGTTTGTTACAGCGGCTGAGTCTATGTGATTGATTATTGAGGCAGAGATGTCAGTCAACTAAAACACCACCATTACAAATAAACAGTCTTTGTTTGAGATTGATGGGAAATGTCGGCTCAGGTTTGACTTTATTTAAAGTACAATTCAAAGTGACGTCAGAAATTCATGTATTTAAGCCAAGACCTTCAAAGGTCGACTCTCACACCTATAACTGTGTAGACTATAGGCTTCTGCCTATAGAGGAATTTTCTTATACAAATAAAGCCCATGTGACAAAAAGTCAGCCATTACTGATTTAAAGTTTTTGCACTCAGTCACTGTGCCTCACCTTTTACAGTAAAAAGCTAACTTACTTAGGCCAGTTACATTTTTATAATGACACCAGGTAGCTTCTACTTTTTCTGATAGTTAATTAGTAGTTAAGCCATGGGCCATGCACTGAGAAGATACCAAGCTGTCAGCCTGGATACAAGTAGTGCCTTTAGGTTTCTTTCACTACAAACAATAAAGACAAAGCACCCCAAATGTTTTAAAAATTTAAATTAAAATTCTGAACCGTCATGAATCCTTAATTAGATGTTTCTCAGCCAAGATCATCCATTAATATTCACTGTGAGAGTTGTTCTGAGTTAGTGTTCCCTGTTTGGTACAGTATATACTCCTCAAAAGGAGTTTGAACACATTATTCAGTTGATTATTTCTCCTTTTTAACAGTACCACTTAGTATTATACATTATATTGATGGAAAGCCTGATTCGTCACCTTTACAATAAGGTACAACTTGAAAGGATCTTTCATTCCGTGACTGAGCAACACAGCTAAACATGCAGGTAGAGCCCCTAAAAATGTGCCAAAATCCCCTTCAACGGGAAGTTGGTGTTTCAGAGTGGCAGCATAATTTGGTGTCAGGCCTGGTACCATTTCAAACTTAAAACCAAGTTCTGTGTTACTGAAGGCGTTAAAGACAGACTGCAAATATCTGTGTGTAATGTTAATGTTGAATTGGGATAAAAATATATCATTAATGATTAATGCTTAACTCTGGTTCATTGACTAAATAAGCAGAGGTGACACATCAAGACAGCTAGCAGCATAGCACCTGCCAATCATAACAACCACATTCGTGATCATTCTTAACTTTAAAGCCTAATAGATGCTGATGAGGAGTTATGCAAACTGAACCTTTGTGCAGTTTTCATGGAGAGGGGTTTGGTCAGAAATTTATCACAGTGCATGTGTAACAAACATAACTGACTCAGTGATTTCATGTTGTCAAGTGTGTGATTAAAACAGAAAGAGCCCCACTACATGGAATAAAGGTGATCCCACATAATCCCTATCATTTAACATGTTAATAGATGAGCAGTATCAATTTTCCATAACATTTCCTTCAGTCAGTGTGAATCAGTGCTCTAGAAAACTCTCCCCTCAGGTCCTGTATTCTGTGAATATGACCGCTTAATTGTGATGACTTTGTTTACTTCATAATGTTCCATGTTTTCATTTTCTACCTTCTGGCAACTCATTCTTCCTCCCTCCTATCCTCCAAATGTTTTTGGCGCCCGCAGCTCTCAGGGACGTCTGCCTCTGCCACAGAGAGCTTCATCATGTTGTTTTTCCCTTTATTTTAACATTTTGTTAAACCTCAGGGGACGTTAGACGAGGCATAGCATGAAAAATTCTGCATAAACATAATTGTTTGGGCTTCTTTTTATTCTAATTACGTAATTGTAGTCTCTTTTCAGCAATGAATACATTCAGTAATCCTTTATTTAATGTCAAATTGCATTTTGTTAGCCCTTTGTAGGCTGTCACCTCTGTGCCTGCAACAGCTGGGGATAGAGGCATTATGTTTTCAGGGTCTCTGTCATTCATACATCACTGTTATAAGCAGAATATCTGCAGAATGGTATTACTTTTTCTCTCTAATATCAAACATTTGTCTTCTGTGGCTGGAAGCTCAACATTAGATTTTAGAGCTGGGCTGCACGGCGGCGGCGGTGCAGCATGTGCCTCACACTAAAAGGGTCTCTGGTCTCTGGGATCTCCAGTTTCCTTCCAGTGACCAAAGACATGCTCATTAGGTACAAACCCCAATTCAAATGAAGTTGGGACATTGTGGAAAAACATAAATAAAAACAGAATACAAAGATTTGCAAATCCTTTTTTGACCTATATTTAATTGAATAAACTAAAAAGACAAGATATATAATGTTCTAACTGATAAAACTCATTTTTTTTGCAAATATTCACTCATTTTAAATTTCATTCCTGCAACAGTTTTAAAAAGGCGAGAACAGGGTTATGCTTTCCTTTTAACAATGTTAAACAGGTGTTTGGGATCAGAAGACATCAGTTGTTGAAGGAATACTTTTCCATTCTCTCTTGATGTTTGACTTTGGTTGTTCAACAGTCCGGGGTCTTTGTTATTGTATTTTGCACTTGATAATGCACCACACATTTCCATCAGGAAAAGGGTTTATATTGCCTGCAGGCCAGTCTAGCACCCACACTTCTTTACTGCAAAGCCATGCTGTTGTTACACATGCAGAAATAAGCAGGGACGACCTAAAAAAAAGGTCACTTGGAAGGCAGCATATGTCACTCCAAAACTTGTATGTACCTGTCAACATTAATACTGCCTTCATGGAAGTGCAAGATACCCTTGCCACGGGCACCTTTGTTCTTAAACGATTGGACTATTTGCTCACGAAGTTGTAGACAAAGTGGTGAACCTGATCCTGTCCTTGCTTGTGAACAAGGATGCTTCCAATTAACCAATTAATGTTGCAAACCTGTTTTTTTTCTGAGCATTCCTTAACTTTCCCAGTCTTTTGCTGCTCCTGTCTCAGCTTTTTTGGAATGTGTTGCAGACATGAGATTCAAATTGAGTGAATATTTGCAAAAAAAAGTTTATTCAGTTTATATTAACATTACATATCTTGTATTTGTCATATATCCAATTGAATATAGGTTAAAAAGGATTTGCAAATCATTGTTTTCTGTATGTATTTACTAGGGGTGTCCCAATACAACTTCTTCAACTCCGATACGATACCGATATTGCAGCCTTGAGTATTGGCCGATACCGATATCGATCGGATACGATATCAGCAGGAATCATACATACTTTTATTACTTATTTTGTAGTATGGACTGTAAGAAAAGTCTTGATCAAGTGAGATTACTCAAACAGAGAACAGTAGTCAGCAAAAGTAGGTATGAGAAAAAAACTGACCCATTTGTTATTAACCAATGGGTTAAATAAAATTTAACCTTAAACATAAGAATATACTACAATTAAATAAAAAATAAATTAGAAGACCCTGAAAAGTAACCTAAAAGAATCCAATAAAAACAAAAACATATATTTTTAAATTGCAAAATAACCACTGTTTAACTTAAACATAAGCATATTCTACAACTGAATTAAATAAATAAAAAATAAATTAGAATGGACTGCTTGTATCGGAGAGCTTATATCGGAGATTTTAGATGCAGGCCGATATTATCCGATATTTGTTTTTTGCTGATATCGGACCGATATCCGATATCAATATCGGATCAGGACACCCCTAGTATTTACACCTACTCAATGGCCTTCCTTTATTGAATTGGGGTTTATAAATTGGTAACTATACATTTCCCCAAAGAGGAGACTGTGTGTCTGAATGGTTGCCTGTCTTTTTATGTGGCCCTGCAATTGGCTGGTGACCTGTCTAGAGTGTACCTTACCTTTCGCTCAGTATCAGCAGGGATAGGCTCCAGCCACAGCAACCTTGACTGGGATAAGCTGTATAGATAATGGATGGATTTCAGAGGTTAAAGGTCAAGAATAATGGGTCTCATTATGTGCATCCATGGCTGTGAAGGCAACATCTCAGGATACCATTAAGATATGTTCTTCAAACTCTGCCAAATATCCATTCTGATTTGAGGATGCCTTTTTTGGATTCTGAAATTCATAGGTCACTGCCACCTCAGATTGTGTTACGTACCATGAACCTACAGCATAAAAAAAGATTGTCTTTACTCCAGCCCCCGTCTTGACCCACCATTATATGTGTTTTCTTATTCTAGCAACTGTTAACCTCATGACAGCATCAAACTGCAGAGCAGAATGCTTCATTCTTGTCAGAGCTTTAGTTGTACCTCTGTCAGACAAGTTTCAACATACATAATGTTTGATTAGTTTGTTATTTCCAGAGGTTTTTGTTGTTTGTAATACTGTCTTGATCCCTTTTCTCCACCTGGCTTTGATTTTTTGAAATGTTTTTGTTCAGGAGGGATAATGGGAGAGTAATTCTACAAAGCTGAAATATGTGAGAGTGATTATCTTAAATCTTTGTGCTTTGGCCCAGGTGTTATTGTTAAGAAGAAGTTTACAGTGGGTTAGGTAAAGGAAAAAAAAGAAATGTGCAGTCTTGTTCTAAAAGTGACAGCAGAATTTTTCATAAAACAATATTCAAGATAAAAGAGATCCCTTCATCTCTAATATTATAACACCAAACAGGTGTTGGCTGAGATGCTTCTTATTCATTCCTGATTCTGCTGCACCTGTGACAGCACTCATATTTTTCATCTGACACTGTTACTCAAATCATTTAAAGGCATCACAACCATCTGGTGTCTCAATATCTTAAAGTCAGAGATTTCATCTGCAGAATTTCTTTCCTAAAAGTATGAAAAGAGAGTTTCTTTTAAAGAACCTACGATGAATAAATAGTCACACAAGCTGATGTTCACAAGTCTTGACTCTTCGTCTGTACAGTGTAGAAGTTTCTCCAACAGTCTCTGAAATGCAGTATCAGGTTTTAGGGAGTCTGCCGGGACATGTACAGCGTTATCGCTTCTTCACAACAGTAAGAACAATAGAAAGATTTTGCTTCTTACGATGAATAGCTTGCTTTTGTTCAAGTGTTATATGAGCCAAACTAGAAAAGTAATTTAAAGAGGTTATGTCATGCTTTTTTGGTTTAACATTAATCTTGCAGTGCAGCTTGATCCACCTGATTTATTGTCTGTAATGGGGCAGATCCGTCTTGCCAGTCTACAAATATTGTGCTCGGCCCTATCAGCTTCCTTTAGAGCAGGAAGAGGTCAGAGCTACGAGCAAGTCTACAGCAAGAAGTGACTACTCTGACAGAGATTAACATAGATGCTAGCAGCTTCAGTAGTGTTGCAAAAATGTTGCAGAAATTAAGACACAAAAACTGAACCATCTTGCATCCTCTATGCAAGTTTACTGACTGTCAAGCATACACCACAGCCGAAGCAAATCTGATTAGATCAACCTCTCAACATCTCTTCTCTAGGTTTTTATAGCCGTTCAGGAACGTCTTTGTTTTTCTGTTTAGCCCACCCATTTCCATGGAAATGGACCACAGCCAAATCCTCTTGAGCTTCATAACCAACAATTCTTATCCTGTAAAAACCACCCTGACCTGACCTGACATGGTCACCCTGACCTGACATGTTCTGCCAAAGACAGTTACTGGCTTAAATAGCTGATTTCCATGAACCCTTTCCAGATGTCTGTCCAGGACAAACTTTGTCCTGAAAGAGCATTAATTATTGCTATTATTGTCAACAGTCCGCCACGACAGTAGCAGTTTAATCAGATTTGGACTGCATTTCTTTTTTAAATGAAAAACAAACAACGATACAAACTTCTCAATAGAAAGGATATTTTTGCTCGACTGCTGACATGTCTTGGTGAGAGTTTGTTCTACGAAGTGGCTCATGCTCTGCCCTTTATGTTGTAGTAGTAGCACCTGCCTGCTACGTTATCTTGGCCCATAATGCATGTGATTGGTGGAACCATCATCCTATCACCTACCAGATATGCTTTTGAAAAGCTTTGCTCATTCCCAAACACTTTCTATGGGCTCTTTCACAGATGAACTAGTGGAATCTACTGAACGATCCATCTGATGTGTCACTGTTTATGTCAGTAGCTGGGGTGATTGTGCCCTCACTGCAAATGAACCATTCCAGGGGTCTACTGGAAGCATGCCGAGAGCACCTATTTCAGATGAGCTTGGTAATGTTGTTTGAACCAAAACAGAGATTGATTGCTGTGCTCATAGAATTTCTAATGAATAGTACCGAGCATGAAATGCCCACTATCGGAACAACTCCCCAAATGATCTTGGTGTGAAAGCAACCTGTAAGACAGACAGCTACACCCTATAACACTTACAAATAGAGAGCGAAATGCTTGAACAGTCTTGAATTCTGGATTCTTGATCGGGCCTTAAGGGCTCTGCAGTGATTGTTCTCACTTTTGCCTGCTTGACCTCAATTCTGCAAAGTGTTTGGCCTCTGTCTTCTCTATTGCAGTGCCAATATATCAATATCCTTTGTGCCAGGTGCAAAAAGCCTTTTCTGTTATTTAACCCAAGATTTCATTTTTCTATTCACCTTGACTGTTCTGCTTTTTTACCTCTTATTTTTGATTCGCTAGACTATAAAAGCTGATCAATTGATGTGGATGTTCTTGTGGCTAGAACACTAGAGCACGTATCCCAGCATTTCGAGGGTGTTTTCACACAATGAACATTTTGGAGAGTTATTCTTATGCAAGTGAGTCTTCCGCCTTGGGCTCTGTTTGACTGAACATATATGAACCCAGTAATAGAACCCTGTTCCAGTGCAGTCCAACAGCACCAAGATCGTTTATGAGAGGGTTTTTGCTCACTTCCAGGTTATCCCTGGAGCTGTTCATTTGCAGTGAGAATGAAATGGATCCATCAACTGGCAAAAACAGGGTGACTAGTTAAATCATAACACTGCTGTAGTGGTAGAAGCAGCAGTTATAATAACAGAGTTGGGATGCTTGATGATATTTTATTTTTTTCCAATATCCAACATGCCAGTATTTCCAAACTCATTATCTCAAATACTGATATCTATACTGATGCACTTTATTGCCAAAAGCATTGGCTCGTCTGCCTTCACTTACATAAACTTGCTTGACATCCTATTCTTAATCCAGAGGGTTTAATATGCTGCTTTCCCACCCAGTGCAGCTGTAACAGCTTCAACTCTCCTGGGAAGGCTTTCCTCAAGGTTTAGGAGTGTTTATGGGCAGTTTTGACCATTCTTCCAGAAGCACATTTGTGAGGTCAGACACTGATGTTGGACGAGAAGACATGGCTCACAGTCTCCGCTCTAATTCATCCCAAAGGTTATCAATCAGGTTGAGGTCAGGACTCCGTGCAGGCCAGTCAAGTTCTTCCACACCAAACTAGCTCATCCACGTCTTTATAGACTTTGCTTTGTGCGCTGGTGTGTAGTCACATTGAAACAGGAAGGGGGCCTTCTCCTGGCAACTGCCAAACCCAGACTCGTCCATCGGGATGCCAAACAGACGAGTGTGATTGGAGTCCATTGGCGGCGTGCTGGCGTACTGCATCGACACTCTGCATTGCTCTTGGTGATGTAAGGCTTGGATGTAGCTGCTCGGCCATAGAAACCCATTTCATGAAGCTCTCTACACACTGTTCGTGAGCTAATCTGAAGGCCACATGAAGTTTGAAGGTCTGCAGCTACTGACTCTGTAGAATGTTGGTGACCTCTGTCCACTCTGCACCTCAGTATCTGCTGACGCCGTTCTGTGATTTTATGTGGCCTATGGCTGAGTTGCTGTCATTCTCAATTGCTTCCATTTTGTCATAATACCACTAACAGTTGACTGTGGAATATTTAGTTGCAAGAAAATGTCATGACTTGCTCACAGTACCACACTGGAATTCAGCTCCTGAGGGTGACCCATTCTTTCACAAATGTTTTTAGAAGCAATTTGCATGTCTAGGTGCTAGATTTCACAAAATACTACAGATAATGATGATTTGTATCCAGGAAGATCACCGTCGATTCTCAAAAAAGGTGTTTTTGTTGGGAGGGGCATATAAAACAACAAAAAGGTAGAATATGGACTCTTCAAAGCCATTAACATCATCAGTCATATCCCTCATACAGCTGGTTGGTGATCAACTCCTTCTTACCATTTGTTGGTGGACTTGATTAGCCCATCAAACCCTCTTAATTCAGCTACTCATGTGAAAAATGAGAAATACTGAAAGTAATCGACTCATATTGATCTATTATTGCAACCTGATGATGAGAGAAATGAGAAAATCATCCTGAGACATTGACTTTTCAAGTGAAGGAGCATGGTTAATGATAAAAAATTAGTATTTCTGACCATCATGGAGAAAACCAATTGAGTCTTAACATCAAAATGAACCCTAATGACTCTGATTTTAATGGATGTCTGGAGATTCAGAGACAGACTTCATCTTTATGTAATCATTCAGGGAATCTCTTCTCATTTGCATTTTGTTCCCTCCTGTAAGCTCCACAGAAGGCAAATGCATATCTGTGAGTGACTGCAGCTGATCAGTAAACAAAAACATATTCTGATTTTCTGCCCACGCCTCTGCATACATCTGGTGAGCAGAGCGCGCTTGCATAAGCTGCTCACCTCCAAGGAGCATGAAGATAGCTCTGGTTTTATTGGATTTCACTCTCAGCTCTAACAAGAGAAATGAAAAGCTGCATCAATACAGAAATCAATACATCAGAGTCGTATTAAGTTGGTGTTTAAGCAGAAGATAAATGAGGAAAGGGTTTTGCTTTAGCATTGATTTTTTTCCAACATGGTAAACTTTCCTCATTTAAAGCAGCACTAAGTAAGATTCCAGCTTTTTAGCTCTTTAGGGGCCTCTATGGTCGTTGAATGTGTCTGCGCGGTCATAAAACAGAGCGCCTCACACCAACGTGACAGGACGTCCCGAGAGCCAAATAAACCATGTGGACTGATAAGGTACAGTCTGATCATGTTTTTATTTGAATAAATCATCATGTACTTACAGGTCCAAAAGTAGCAAAGCTAAATTAGCATCCGTCGGACGTCCTGCCTCGTCTTTCAGCTCATGCCAGTGAGTGAACGCCGGGCCAGTGTCAAGGCACTTAGCTTGTTACTCTCCAGCTTTCTTTTTTTCGTCTCCTCCGATAAACATTTCTTTTCAGGTTTTTCGTTGCTTCCGCCATAATAACAACACTACATGTATCTTTATTCTTCTTCTTCTTGTTTAATGGCGGGTGGTATCCAGCATCAGAGGAGCATTACCGCCACCCACTATACAGGAGTGTGAGCCAGAGGTCCCTATTTCCATTAGGAAAATAAGTGCATGTTTACTTCAAACTAAATTCTGTTCATTAAATCTGTTTTAAAAATTCATAAACCGCTTTATATTCTCCTTTTGCCAATGTTTAGTTTCCACCACGAGGGGGAAGTGACGTATGCCGTAAAGCAGTCAAAGTAAAAATTTGGAGTTTTTTAATGTGGAAGTGTTCCTACCATCCACACCGAAGTTCCTTAGTGCCAGTGAAGGTGATACAGACCCCCTCAGACTATGACAGAGGTGTCATTCAACCTGTTGTAAGGTGATGTACCATCACAGTGATTCTAGAAATATTATATTTTGGTGGAAAACTACGTAGTGTTGGTTTAATTCTTGAAAATGAATAACTCAAATTAAGTAGAGATGTTCTGATTTTAATCATTCTTCTTTGATAAAGATGCCAATACCCAGATCTGAGTGAAGGCAACTTAGAACTTAATTTGAACAACTTATTTCAAGCTGAGAAACATGTTTTATAAAAGTCAGATTTTAGGGCGAGGGGCAGAATGTTGTTGGTTTCAAATGCAGTCCCACTTGAAGGATTGAAGGTCATGGGCATTCAGTGTTAGTTTTTCGACCTTGCTGTTTCCGTGCAGAGATTTTTTGGATTCTCTGAATCTTTTGAAGACATGATGGGAGGTAGATGATGAAATCCTGAACTTTCCCAGTGTGTTGTTGCACTTGTCCCAGCGTTTTTGGAAGGTTTTGCAGATATCACAGAACCAAATTTTCTTTTACTCCACAAGCAATCAAATTCTTAAATGAACAAAGAGAAACAGTGTTTATCTTCAACACTGTGTCAGTGTTGACATTGTATTTTGTTGCCAAATGTCCGTGATTCCTGCCACACCCCAATTTCCCTGTGACAAACAAGCAAAGTAACATCCAAAAAAATGTGAACATTTGCAAAATGCAATGAAGTTTATCAGTTCAAATCTGAAATTTCTTGTCTTTGTAGAATATTCAACTGAGTATAGATTTGAACAGGATTTGTAGATCATTGTATTCTGCTTTTATGTTTAACATAATGTCCCAACTTCATTTGAATTGCGGTTTGTAGATCAATGACACACATAAAATGGGTAGAAAAGACCATTCAAACCCATATACTTACAACTGGATGAAAGTAGACTATAATATCGATGTGAAGGAAGATGGACAGCATTTATTTTCTTTCAGCTGAATGGCAAAGAGAAATAATCCATATCAGCCTGTAGCTGCTAATATATGCAGAGGGTGACTTGTTCAATTCTGTATTTAATAAAGAGGGAAATGTACCAGCAGATCAAAGTGTGTTGTATTTATTCATGTTTAAGACTTGCTGTTTCAAATGAATCATCTTAGCTTTGGTACCAAAAGCATCAAAGTCATGTTTTTGAAAGAGTAATTTGTTTCGTTGTTCATATTTTCCCTCTTTTCCTTTTAATAACGCATTATATGAACCAATCAAATGGGCCCACACACACTTTACTTCATTATTCAAGCTCAAGGACAGGATTGTCATGCTGGCTTAGCGCTGGTGTTAACCCTGCAGTCAAAGCGCCTGTCTGAGCTTCCATTAACCTACACAATAGGGCTGCCCTGCTAATTTTTACAGCTCCACTTTAGTAATAATTGATATTCAAGATGTGTGTTCCTGCAGCTGCTGGTTAAAATCACGATACACAGGCTCAGGGGCGCTTGGTGGGTTTAATCAGCTCAGGGATGTGTGACATATTTAAGTCAACAAATGTGTCAGATGGAGTGCAGAATAAAAATGATATGTTATGATGTGCTCCAGTCTATATCACACTGAAAAATTAAGTTTCATGTTTCACCATATTTGCACAGCTGTGACTTTCCTTGACAACGTGGTTATTAAGCAAATAGGGGCGCTGCAAGGAGCTGAAGGTGCCTTGGAAGAATAACACAATGGGTCCCACCCCTATGGCCCAAATCGACTTGAAGCAATTGCTCCACTCATACCCCCATTTATCAAAAACCTTTATTTAAGCTTAAATAACTGTAACTTTGTGTTACATTATCAAACACTAATTATAAAGTATGATGAGTCCTTGGTGTCCTCTGCCACCATGTTTATGTACATTTTACACATTGACATTAACATACAGCAAAGGCAGGAAGGTGCATAAGGAAGGAACATACTCTGTGTTAGTTACAGTGAAACAGCCTACTTTATGAACTCAAGTTATCTTTAAAAGTTGCCACAACACTCTGAGGTCCCTTTGGACAAATAAGCAAATCATTAAAGCCAAATTATTCTCTTTTGAGACAGTTTTAATGACCTAAAAGATGTGGAGAAACTATAAACTACATTTTAGTGAAAGTAACTCTAAATAATGGATCAACTCTATACATGCACCTTTCTGGGCATTTAAGCATCTTTAAAATCATATTATGTTATTTTTTTAGATACTGGTCATATAGATAGTCAGACGAACGGTGAGATATAAAATCTTAAATCCTCTTTAGAAGTTATTCTAAAAGGGCATCTTTCTCAGTCTAAATGTCTTTTGATGATCAGATTTCTAAACTGAAGCTCCACCGGGGTTAAATAAAAACTGACAATAAATACATCGTCATGTTCGGCCACACTTTAGTGATTGAACAGTTTCTGACATGACATTGGATAGACTCATTTTCCTTCAAGCTTAGAAATATGGCTGATTAAATCAAAGTAAATAAAAAAAATAACAATAATACATATTTTTTTTGATAGTTGTTATCGATAGTTATTGTGTATTTTGTATAAAATATTGTGTATGGTAACCCAGCAGCAGGCTCAGTTTTAAAGCTAGAAAAACCAAAGATATCAAATGAATCTTTGATGGATTTTTTTCAGCCAAATATGTGATGCTAGCTCACAGGAAAATATGCTAAAAATTACTCTTAAGTTGGCTGTGAGTATATGCAGTATATCAGGTATGAACTTCTTATCTCCACTTTTTATGATTTTCATCTTTTTTCATAAAAAACTGCTCTCGGTCACCCTTTGTGTTGGAAAGTGGGTTTTAGAAACTTTTAACCAAATTAAAGTCCACAAAAAAAGTTTGAAGTCAAGATAAAACAATATTTATTCGTTCATTTGAGGGGCGTATTTTCACGTCCTGAAAAGTAGCAGTTTTGGAGATTAGAGGTTTGTGTCCGACAGCAGCAATATTTAAAAAAAAAAAAAAAAGAAAAGACATAGAATGAGACTTTGCTAAAGATGATAATAAACCAATGAAAATCATTTATATGCAACACAATATGATCCTATCTGAATGAAAAGCTGTTTTTGAAATTACTGGGAGAAATCATTCATTACTGAAATTTTTGCCCATCACTCTTTTATAAAAAAAAAAAAACAGTCATTTACACAGCAAGCTTTTTTTCAGCTTGTTCCTCTCTTTCTTGTTCTGAATTTTATCATTTGGTTTTCCTGACTTTGTTCCCTTTACGATCAGAAATAGGGCTCTTTTAATCCTCACTGATGACTGACTGTACCACCTGCCAGTTTGCTTCCATGACTGAAACATAGTTACAGTACAGTACAGAGGATGAGTGAAAGGGACAGTTTTAGGGCCCCTGCTGATCATGGGCCCCTGGAATCTGTGCTTGCTTTTTCAAAAACTGATTTTGAATCAAGGACATTGGATTTACAGCTGAGAGCCCCCAGAATGACCCTGCCTGGTCACTGGTAGAGTTAGTTTTTCTTGTCTTATTGGTAAATTGGGTCCATTCCAAAGTCCTGGGTCTTCTGGGAAATTGATTTAAAGTGGTAGGATATGCATGTAATCTTATACTGGATGTAAAATATTGCAAAATGTATGACTAAGGACACATTGCATATGATTTGTTTTTCTAATGCCAAGACTACCGTAAAATACCAAATAAACGCCAAGTCCCAAATACACTCAGGGTGTAGCAGTACAATTTAACAAATAAACGCCGAGTCCAATTTATTAGGCACAGCCTACGAGCTACGGTCAGAGTTACAGTAGGCTACACACCTGCAAACGCTGAGCTACCAACTGACAGCTAACGCTTGAAAAGTGATTTGTTCAAATAGAAACATGATCAGACTGTACCTTTTCAGTCCGCATGGTTTATTTGTCTCTCGGGACGTCCTGTCGGCTCGCTTCGCCTCCCTCTGTATGTCAACAAATGCACGTTGGTGTGAGGCGCTCTGTTTTACGACAGTGCAGTTACACTCAACGACCACTACGTCTAGGGCACTAGAGAGCAGAAAGCCGGAATCTTACATACTAGGGCTTTAAAAATTCAGAGAAGAAGACGTTGTCACTGCTGCTGCATGTCGTTTGCCCTTAACTCACGTCAGAAGGCCAGTCACATCAGTTACCAGTACATTGCTGATGATCACCATGACCCCGGTACTGCGGGAAAAAAGTAAGACCTTAACTTAACTAGTTCCTTACCAGTACTAAGAGTGTTTAGAGAGTGCTGAGTTGAAAGAAGAAGACAAAAGTATAACTATAGTACTGTAATCTTGCCTTGAAAATGCAAAGGTGATATTCATACTGGTGTAAATACATAATATGATTACATTTACCATATTTTTTCATTTTTTGCGAAGCAAGATTTTTGTGAGAAAGGAATTTAAACGCCTCTTCCAAATAGACGCCTGGTCCCAAATAAACGCCTGGTCTGCTCAGTGACTGAAACAAATAAACGCCCCAGCTATTATTTGGTATTTTACGGTACCTGCAAATCAGACTATAGATTTGGACGTGTGCATATTATAAGTATTGTTGAAGTTAATATTTATAAAGGAGCTCAATAAGCAGTATCAATGACTCCTGGAGAAGAGAGAGTGGGGTGGGGGGGGGGGGAATATTTGTGTACTTCTACCCACTCCTTTTTGAATATGTCAGCTCAATGACAGCATGTGATCTTGTTATAATAAAATGGTATAAATTATGTAAAGTATTATTTTCTTATATTTCTTTTTCCTTCTGTTGTTTTTTGTATGATAAAGTAAAAGATCTAAAATAAACTAATACCACACCAGTGAAACTTTGAACTCAATGAACACATGACAAATGTCTTTCCCTATACTGCTGTCCATCATAATTAATAATTCATTCTTCTCTTTCCTCTTTTTTTCACAGGAACAGCAATTGGGAGAGAAGCAAACAGCTTTGACTTGAAGGTAGGTTTTCATCCATCAAAAATCATCACCCTCCCTCACGGCACAACTCAGTAAAAGCAAACATTAGACTTATATTTACCATGCCCAGCAGGAAGAAAAAGAAACTTTAGAGAAAATATTCACATGATGTTTTGTTGCTGCTGTGCATATGGTGAGCTGCCCTCTGGTGGGAGCGCTCCTGGTCACTTCCTGCAGTGTTTGAGATGGCCGCTATTTGTGGAGATTATTGCCTCAGCATGGAGCCTGCTCTGCAGGCAGCCTGCAGCATGCAGCCCATGAACACCCTGCTGTGGTTCTGCAGACTGAGCTTCAAGTTTAAATGAGCTCGACATAGATGTGATGCTTATAGAGATCTCATTGTGCAGTCTTCGAATCATAGATATGTTCAGATGTTACTGATGCAGGAAGCTAAGAAACTGACGATAAACATGAGGTTTTGGTCAATACTGACATGATGAAATCATATAGGTAATGCAGATCTGTCTGCTGCACATCCATGTGGACAGTCTCCCAAAGATGCCCTACTGGATTGAGATCTTGTGACCATTCATATCAGGGGCCCCTGAGAGTTAACTGTATTCACTGTCCTTTCTGAATTGTTATATACATGTAGGGTGATAGTTTTTCCACACAAGAAAAGATGCAGTGAAGTTGGTTAAAGCCATGAGCTTTTTGTGATATTTTTTTCTCCTAGTTGGGAAAAACCGTGCACAAAACAGCTGAACTCAATGATCCCATCACTACATCTCATTTTCGGCTTCCCTTATTTCTCAGTATTTCTCAGTGTGGCCACTTTCAATTTCAAGAGTTCCTAGAAGAATGAATGCTATTTCTTGCTGCAGTGCACCCACTTTGAGAGCTTAAATGAAATGTGAAATCAACGTGAAATGTCTGAGCACAGAAACGACGAACTGTGTGCTGAGAAATGAGAGAAGTCAAAAGTTAGTAAGCAAATAAGACCGTAAGGTTTTATTTATATGTCACTATATTCATGTGCTTGTTGTGTACCAGCTGCAAGGAAATACTGAGTGTTTGAAATCACTTTCTCTTGTCAAAGGGGACATATCATTACTCTTTTCCATCTCTTAAGCACGCAGTCCATTATGGTCCAAATCAGGAATGAGCAACTTGTGACCCGTGGGCCACATACGGCCCTCCACCTCACTAAATACGGCCCACCAGTCATTTGAAAAAAATTAATGAATTGTTGAGATGAAGAGAAAATGACAGGATCCACCAAATGTGATTCAACTTGACATATCAATACAGCAACATGCACAAATTGGGATATGTAATCGAAATATTTCTGCATAATATAAATTGCTAGTAAAAAAAACAAAACAGAACAAAACAAATATTTAAAGAACTTGTTTGTTGTGATTGTTCCTCTAAATCTCTTCTTTTCTGAAACACAAGAACACAATATTTAGTATTCGTTCATACTGTATTTGGGAAGTTATTAAATTAGAATATTTGTAATGTTAAAAAATGGTTTGTTTGTTTCATTTAAGAGCTTTTGACTTTAATTCTATAATTATGCATTTATTTTTGTGGGGGGTTGATATACGTTAATGTTGGAGTGATCGGTTTGTATGAAAGCTTTATATTTGCTCTTTTTGTCTATTTCTTCATATAATCTTTATTTTTTATTTTATCTTTTTACTCTATCAACTGTATTTGAAAACTTGTTACTATGTGTTCCTCAGTCAGTGGAAAAAAAAAGGTTTTATGTGGCCCTCTTGGTTATCAAAGCTGCCCTCCCTGATCTAAATGAAGCATTTGTGCTGAGCTTTGTTAAAAATACAAAGTTAAAATAATTGAGCACCTGTAGCCCATTGCATTGCCTTGTCTGGTGTTGAGTAAAAAAACAATTACAGTGAACCCTCAGCGAAACACCCTTGAAATGGAATGAAACATAATTCTTTAATTGCGAAATGCTTTCAGAGTTGTTTGGTTTTCATGATCAAGACATGTGGTCCTATTGGTTAACTGAAGCTGTTAGCATCTCTGCTAATCCCTGTTATCATTCTCTGGACTCTCCCTGCTTTAAAGGACACTGATTGGGCAGTGCCTCTGCAGACCGAGCTCAGTTGTTTTGATGTGGAGCTTTGCAAGATGGATCTGCCTGATCACAAACAATGAGTATGTGAATCAACACCACTGCAAGGTGACCTAACAGAGCAGATGCTACAGACTCTTTAATACCTCCACCAACTTGAATGGAAGGTTCAGGGACTGTTGATCGTAGCACAAAAATGATCAGATCTTGGTGATCTGACTCCAGATGTGGATCCAGGAATTTTAAGAGATTTCTTAAGAGTGTGAGATGGGGCATTTTTCCACATTTTTGACAATAACTCACCAGGCAGTGTTTGAAATGCCTTTGCAGAGGTTTGCGCTCTCGAAGAACTTCTAGATGTACAGATGAAGCCACTTAAACTTCCCCACTTTCCCTGATAGGGTCTTGGCTGGTCCATGGCAGGTCCATGGTGGGGCCTGCCCACCCTAAAAGTTTTAAATTGCAAACTTTAGGCCATGTTGTGGTGTGAAGTCTCCTCTCTGTTTATTTAGCTGTTACTGGAACAACTTATGAAAAGTTTGAGGCTATGCAATCTTGTGGAAGCGCTATCTCAGACAGACACTGCAAATGCACAAATGAGCATGTTTTCAGAGGAATTTAGGCACTTGGAAGTTGACTGGTAGTTGGCTGGCAACCAGCTGGAAGTTGTCAGGCAGTTGGGAGGGGAAAATTGAGGCGGCTGATGTTTAACACACTAAAGAGCATATACCTAAAGATGGCCTAATATGGGCTCCTTAAGCCGTTGTAGCAGATAACAGGTGAGGAGTTGGTATTATCAATTTATTTTAACTGAAGAGTCACCAGAGAAGCAGATTCTGAACAATTAGATGCTATGCTTTTATTTCAGATTTTATGACTTTGTAAAATACTTTGCTAAAATACTGAAAAACTGGGATTTCATCACAAGTGAACCCTTGAAATAGATGAAGACAATAATCATCTGTATTTCAAACTATCAGTGCAGCTGCTGTAATGTAATATGTGATCAAGATCATTTCAATACTACGATGCCTCCATACTTGCTTTATTGGCAGCCCTTGTAGTTGAAAACCTTTTTCTCTTTTCACAGGAAAGCAGCCTGTATTGGTTTTCTGTGTACCTCAGGCTGAATAATTCATGACTCTGCCCACTGTCAGCTCCTGTTTCAGTGTAAAAATGGTTTCCTCCCTGTGAAGACTGCCACACTGTGTTACATCAAAATTCCTTTGTGACTTTTTCATCGAGGTGTTGTGCTTAACCAGGTGGAGGATCCCCTCAGCTGTGACTTTAAAATCTCTCTGTCACCACTGACCGCACAGGACAGCGGGTCCAACACAGACTGAAACACTGAAAGTCCTTTCCTGGCGTTGGTTAGACTTCTAAACACTAATCATTGTTTGTCAGAGTCAAGTATTTAAAAGTTCTAGACTTACAATGGCTTCATCAGACGCGACGCCTTTGCCCTCATTAACAATGTAAAGTGCTGACATGCCACCCACTTACTTTTAGCTGGAATAAAGTGGATTATTTCTGATCAACATTAAAAGTTTTCGAGTAGATGACGAGAACTTCCAGCTCCACTTTTTCATTTAAAAGTAAATAATGTGACGCTGATGTTATACAAACATTTCTGAAAACTAGCTCAGAGAAGTTAAAGTTCAAGCTGAATTTACATAATGGTGATATTAAGCTACATATGGCTTCTGGTTCCCTGCTGATATACATTGGTGTCCAGAAATTCTTTTGTTTGTTTTCTGGCTTGGTGGTCTCAGGTGGCTAGCCAGGGGCACTGACTTGCACTTGGGGGGAGGAAGGTGTTCAGATCAGAGACCTCAGAATTTTGTCTCTGCTTTTTGCAGATGATGATGTTCTGTTGGCCTTTTCATGGGGACCTGCAGCAGGCATTGGGGTGTTTTCCAGCTGAATGCCAAGTGACTGGGGTGAGGGTCAGCACCTCCAAGACTGAAGTCATGATTCTGTGCTGGAAAGAGGTGGATTGCTGTCTTCGGGTGGGGAGTTAGTCCTTGCCCCAAGTAAAGGAGTTTAAGTATCTTGAGGTTTTGTTCACGAGTGAGGGTAAAATTGACCAAGAGATGGTTAAACAAATTGGATCAAGATCTTCAGTGTTGCAGACTGTACCGAACTGTTATTGTAAAGAGGGAGTTAGGCTGCAAGGCAAAGCTCTCAGTTTACCACTCCATCTTCGTACTAACCCTCACCTAGGGTCCTGAGCTCTGGGTAATGACTGAAAGAATGAGATCGCAGATACAAGCGGCTGAAACAAGATTCCTCAGGAGGATGCCTGGGCTCAGCCTTAAAGATAGGGTGAGGAGCTCAGACATCCAGAGGGAACCCAAAGTAGAGCCGCTGCTCCTTCACAATCTCACAACCTAATTAGGGTGCCTCCTGGTCACCTTCCTGTGGAGGTTTTCCAGGCACGTCCAATTGGGAGGAGACCCTGAGGCAGACCCAGAACCCACTGGAGGGATTATATATCCCATCTGGCCTGGGAACAACTTGGAATCCCCCAGGAGGAACTGGAAGCTGTTACAAAGGAGAAGGACATCTGGGCTGACCTACTTCAGATTCAGATTCAGATTCAGACAACTTTATTAATCCCCGAAGGGCAATTCCGTTCACAGTTACCCTGCCTTATTGAGCCATCTAAACAAATCAGTGAACAAACAAACGTTCATAACAGCATATGGACAACCATACCAATAAATACTACTACTACTACTAATAATGATAATAAATACAGTAAGCAGTAAAGTTCCACAGTGAAATTACTAAGATACAATAGGATAAGGAAACTCCAAATGTGGCACAGGCCACATATCATCTTCAGGCTATAACCCAGCTTTTAGCAGCCTGATGGCTGAGGGGATAAATGAGTTGGAGTATCTATTTGTTTTCCTAGGGGGTGCATAGTAGCGCCACCCAGAGGGCATAAGAGAAAAGTCAGAGAAGAGGATGTGCCCGGGCTGAGCCTGCTGCCCCGTGACCCGGCCAAGAATAAGTGGTGGAAGATGGATGGATGGATGCATTTTTGAGCTACTCAAGTAACAGAAAGTATCATTAATACAGAACGAAAATGCCACTGTTTCTGTCAGGTGTGTCTGGTTGCCTTAAGAAGACTCGCATACAGAATATGAACGTAGACAGGACTGAAACAGCTGCAGCACAGCAGTCAGAAAGCATGTAGATCAGCTGTTTGCAGGGAGGCTCAAAAGAGGAAAAACAACCACTGCCCAGCAAGATAATTTGGCAGTCTTTCCAGGGATTATGACTGTGTTTGTTTGTTTGTTTTTTTTGATACATGAGGAGTCTTGTATGAATATGGAGTGCACACAGTAAAAACATCTGCTGATGGAGACTTAGAGGATTTGAATGATAAATGGCAAAAACCTCAATGGAAACTGTAGGACACGAGGACATCCACCTTACGTGTGGAAGCAGGTGTATACATTTTGGGCTTATGCTGTCAAATTATGTGTAATACCAGCATGGCTTGGTAAAAACACTTTAGGATGCTTCAGGATGTTTCAGGATAAGATGATAGCAGCGGCTGATGTGTGTAAAAATGTTAAGATCCATTAAGTTACTTGCTGGACGGCATCCTTTTTGCTGTAATGCTCATAATGTCATGTTGGGCTGGATGGCGTTGGAACAAACACTGCAATTACAACCCCAACTAGTGGCAGGAGGCTAAACAGCACAACATTTGACAGGCTTTGGTCTGTTTGACTATGTGCAGTCTGATATAAAACAAAATCTAGAGAAAAAATAAATAATGTTGCAACTTCACCCCTGAACCGAATTAAGTCCACTGAAATTTCAGGTATGAAATGTGTCCTAAATTGGCTTGAATGTGGGAGGCATGTTTTTGATTTGGCGGTATTGACATTTTTCATAACTCCCTCGTCTTATGTACACATTTATGATTCTGCGGATGAAGCAGCTTTTATTCTCAGCTGTGTCCCCATGAGAGCTTCTTTGTGCAAAGTTGTAGCCAGCGTCTCCTCTGTTTTTATGTTCTTTCTGCTGACACTTTTTGTGTTCCTCCTCCTCCTGGTCCCCTGTGTCTACTGATGACAGGAGTTTGTTGTTTTTGACCCGAGTTGAGAGGATTTTTTTCTGAACCTTTGCTCGGGGAATGATGCAGGGAACAGCAGTGGAGCGTCCAACCTAACATGACAGATGAGGCTGTCAAAGAGGGCGGGATGCAGGTTTGTTATTATATATATATATATATATTATTTTTTTGTGTGCAGGGTCACCTTACTGCATCTATTTTCAGATATGCTGAGATGCAACAGGAGACACAGAACACAGACCAATGAACTGCACTCTTACTTAGAGATCAGCGTATGTCAGCTTAGTTAGTGGCTCTAAGCTTTAAATATGACTGTGATGAATTTACAATGTTCAGTTTGACTTCAAAATAAAGAATCAGACCAGCTTTGTTAAGCCAATAAGTAGGAGTGAACAATTATTTTACTCACAATTGAAGAAGATAATGAAAAATATGCAGTGACTATAATGATCAGACCCCATTATAACATCTTAATAAAGTCATCTTGAGGTAGAGAGCTGTGTAGGAACCCCCCTGATGGAGTCTGGTGGTGGTGATGGAAGGATGTAGGATGTAATGAAGTGCTCAGTGCTGCAGACACTGATGAGATGAATTGAAGGTGACTAGGGTGAAGGGGGTTCCTGACAACCCCGACTGATATACCAAACTGACAGCAGCATAGAGGAAGACAGATTTAAGATTTGACATTCGAAGGAGGATTGGTTGATGAAGGTTGCTGAATCAGAATGGTGAAAAACTCGGGAAATCAGCCGAAGACAGAAGCACACAGAGATGGAGAGGTAAAAAGATCACTCGGCTTTTCATCCAATCAGTCCCATGATTGGATGAAATCATGGTGTTGAGCTTTGGTAACCTTGCAGAGCAGATGGACCTGCCCGATTCATTGTCTAACATCATGCAGGTCCATCTTGCCAAGCTCCAATCCTGTACAACTTCGCTCGGCTTTTTGCTCTTCTCCTACCGGTTTCTTTAAGAATTTGATCGACCAACTGGCTCCTCTGGTCATGAAAAAGGTGGAAAGGACTCCAAACCCCATTGTGATAATTGTGTCTCCGCTGGTTGCCCTCATGGACGATCAAATCAGAGAGGCCCGGAAGCTGGGGATCACTGCTGGGAAACTGGGACAGAATGTGAAAATCCTCCATGGATGATGCCGATTAGTCTATGGTAGTCGTGGTTACTCAACGATTGTTGTTGATTAGGTTCATGTCACATTTAAGTGGTAAATGATACATCTGTGTCGTATAATTACCTCTGCCAAGGAGGGTATGTTTTTGGGAGGGTTTGTTTGTCTGTCTGTTAGTTAGTTAGCAACATTACTCAAAAAGTTATGGATGGATATTGATGAAATTGTCAGGGAATGTCCGGATTGGGATAAGGAACAAATGATTAGATTTTGGAAGCGATCCGGATCTCCGTCTGGATCCAGGAATTTTTTAAAGGATTCTTTAACATTGGGAGATAGGGCTATTTTCAACATTTGTGCATATAACTCCATAACTACTGGTCAGGGCACTTGAGAAAAAATACAGGACAAGTTTCTAACATGCTCTACAGTATATCAAAGACCGATCCGGATAAAGGAATAATTCCGGATACTATGATCCAGAATATGAAAAAATAGTGGACCTTTGGAATTTTCATCATAGGAAGAGAACAAATGAAGCTATAAAGATGCAACAAACACCAATAAATTAGCCAAGGCATTGTGGAATCTGGAATATACCAACGGATTTGAGGTATCTTCAAAAGCTGTGGAACTAGATCCAGAAGAAAACCGCCATTACGGAAAATGCAATTTTTGTGAATAACTGCTGAACTAATGTTGATATCATTATGAATTCCGTTGCCAATTACATGTTTTCATGGTCAAGGAATCTAAAAATGTAGTCAAAATAAATGTGGGACTAATATTTACGGTGCAAATGACAAATAGGGGGAACTGTGGCGCTTGGCGGAGGTCTGCACTCTCCGAGTGCTTTCTAGTTTAATGTAAGATGATAGTCTAAGGACTGAAACGTAGTTTAAGCTAATGCCTAACAAAAGGGTCAAGCTGCTACGTCATACTGTTTCTTGATATGGATTGGTCTGTGATGAGTGTGACGAGCAGAACGATTGTCCAATCACCAGCCCATGACGGATATATGGAACTGTCCGTCTGGCGTGTAAGGTTAGAGCTTTGGCATACCAGAGCCTTCTGGTCCTTCGTGCATGCCACACCCACATGCAGACCTTCTTCATCTCATTTGCCACCATGTGAATGATTTAAAATTTGATAGTAATGCACGATGAGTAGCTCCAGCTCTGAACAGCCTTTTGAGGAATGGTTAGTTTTCTCCTGGATGGATCAGAAATGTCCAGGAGAAGCTTTACCACATAGTCCCACTCATGACACTGATGGGCCTCTGGGTTTGTGCCCATGGGATCACAGTTAATGCATCTGCACCACCAGGTACATTGTGCTGTGTCCTCCTCAGTTTCCACAACAGTTTTTCCCATCCCTCTTTCTATCTGTGACTCCATCTGCAAAAGTTCTTCCTCTGTGTACTCCTGTTCATAAAGATATCCTCTCAAGCCCATGACTAACAGCATATTGTCATCACTTGAGTCATAATAACCCATTTTTAGTTATTTTTAGAGTTGGTGTTTATTTTTTCTCGTGGAGAATGACAACCTGAACAGATGATAAGGGTAGAGCAGCACATGGCTGGTGGGAGGATACATAGCCCATATGCTGTATTACAAAATAGATCCAAACACAGGAGCTTAGTTGAGGAAAAGTGAAATGCAGTAATGAATCTTAGTGTGGCATCTAGCTCAGACAAGATCATTTTTGTGTATTTTTACCCTTAAAGTGGGGTAATGACAAGGCTTTTGGTGGCCCCATTGACTGCTATATATTGGCTAGCGTCAGATCCTGGCTATCTCCCCCCAGTGGGACATGGTCAGTTGCCTTATTGGCAGTTACATTTACTAGTGCCATGAACCTCAAGCAACCCAGCTTCAAAAACCTGAACTATCCATTTAATACCATCTGAGCTAGCTGATGTGAGTGCAAAACCATGCTCTGTTGGACAGTTGTGTGTGTTTGAGTCCATGCCATGCTGGTTTGTTCATGCTATCACCAGCTCACTCTTCTACCTTAGATTTGACAATGTGTTAAAACAAACCATAACAATAACTCAGTCTTTTGTATGTGACATTAATACCAGACCATATTCATCTAAACCAGAAATGGGCAGCTGGCAGCTCGAGGCCAGATGCAGCCCTCCATCTCACTGCAGTTATCCATCTGACTTATTTAACTCTTTAACGCCTGAAAATACAAATTATAGCAGGAATATTCTAATTTTTTGGAGCTGAAATGTTTATTTCACTTTCTACTGAAATCCTAAAAAGAATCAAAATTTCCATCAAATATAACATATATATTTTTGTATCATATTTGATAGATTAGGTGTTTTTGGCGACTGATAATCCATTTGAGGACATTTTTCACCATTTATCTGATTGTATTCAGGTGTTTGTTTAGTAAATTGTTGATCATATTGATCAGATAGAGCTATCATAAAAGTATATATTTAATACAATACAACAGGCGTTAAAATATCAAAAGATGTAAAGTATGACAAATATGTGCTAAACCTGCCTAAACAGTTTGCTCTGAGTTGTTCACACAACACCATGTTGTGTAAAATAAGAAATTCAGATCTTTCTGTATAACCTTAAATTCCTGGTGTGTATTTTGTTCTTTGCAAGAAAGAAGTAAAAAATTAAGTTATTTCTACAAAAACATTACATAAATATAGGAACATTAAACTCGCACGTACTTTTGGAAAGATTTTTGGTACAAAGTGCTTCATGCCAAAAAAAAAAAAAGTGAACTGAGTCAAAAAAGTACAAAGCCCTGTAGGGGAAATAAAGGTGAAAAAAATAGTCAAAGGGAAAGAAAAATAACAGAATTCTCCAAGCTCTCTTTTAAAACTTTACAGAATATTGCAAAACTTTAAGATATTGCAAATTCTGTCCTTTTTACATCTTTTCTATATCTATTTTTTCTCCCACATTTTAGTTTCACTCTGTAAATATGAACACTATGTCTAATGTTAAAAACGGATCTCATTTCTTAACACAAAATACACATGTAGGTGGAGGCTGCATATCTATTACATCATAAACCACAGAAAGTAAATTTACAGAGTATTTTCAAGGGAATTCCTTTAAAAAGGGATAGCGCATTTCTCTGTAAACTGAGAGTTTAGTAAAAGCTGTCATGTTCTTCTGGTCCCCAAGCCCTTTCTAACAAAAATTAGGCTCAAGGAAAAAAGGGTAACACAAGAAATATAAATGTTTGCTTTTCATCTTTTCAATACAGTCACAAATCACAAAGCTGTGGCAACAAATCTCTGTTAAATTTACATGAACTAAAAGATAAGGAGAACCACCCACCATCCCGCCAAAACCCACAGACTTCTTGAATGTGTTCATTTTTAAAGAGTGTATACTGAGCAAAGAAAATCAATTTTGCAGGATATGGGACCGAAATTGACCTTTTAAAAAGCGAGAATGAAATTTATGTGTCCCTTGTGGTAACAGTAATTGTTGCCAGTCCCTGATCTAAACCTGCTATTGAATGTCACAAAAAACCCCAAAAACAAAAAACAACAACAACAACAAAAAGTTCATTCCAGAGAGAGGAAATGGGATCAGGTCAAATGGGACAAGCTATAACTGTATCAGGACATTATTTTGGATTGAGAGGGACCATTTGCATTTTTAGTGTTTTTTTTTTTTACTGTCTTAAAGGCAAGCTACACCATAAAGTGAGTGACTTCAGTTATTTTTGTTAGCACATCTTGGTTTGACATCAGTGTGTACTGTGTATTTCAGCTCAGTGAGTCTCATTGCAGAAGACAATGTTTTGCACAGCGGCTGAATCCTGTTCAACCTCCTGCCTGTTGAGACAGCTGTTGCCAAATCTCTTTCTCTAAATGTCTCTCAAAAGTTCTTGTTTCAGAGTTTTAGAGGTCACTTAGAAACCTCCAAACTGCTCGAACAGTGTTTGCCTTAGTTAACAGAAAACTCACCTCTCTGACACTTCCTGCTGCAGTATTTGTAAAATGTACCATATTTATTATGTTCTGATGTGATTTCCTCTCATAATTTTCATTGTTGTCGTCTTCTTGCAGCTGCTCTGTTACCACTTGATTGATTTGTTTCTTGTCAGCTTTCACACACGGGTGTGTAAATCTCAGATATGTGTTTTGATGCAGGTTGTTGCCGTCTGTCAGTTTTCCTCCAAGCCTTCTTAACCACATGCTTTCATCCGTCATTTTCAGCACTTGGGTTCTCCAGAGCAGCTGTTATCCTTAGGCGATGGAAGGGATCAGTTTATTGAATGGCTCTGTCTTTGTTCAGTGCCCATTTGTAAAGCATGCATGTGTAAAACACAGAACTTCCTTTCCTTAGTGAAATTTTAAAAGCAAAGTGAACCTGGAGATGGTGCGTCCCTTTCAGTGATAGGATGTAAGAGTGCAGAAAGGAAACAAAAAGTGATGACGCTCCTTGAAATAAAGATATCCTTGTTTTTTTTTTTTAAGGAAATTAACATCCATTTTCAATCATGCAATCTAATCTTGGTCTAGTCTTTCCATCATTTTCTTTTCTTGTTTTTATGTATTTGTTTTTTATTCATTTTTACTTTTTTTGTTTTTGCTTCAATTTCTGAAATCGAAAGTCTTTTTTGGCTTTTGTTCCAATTGACACGATTATCGCATAGCGCAGTCAATATTCTCTGTATGTTTTGCATCTTCTGTATCTTAATGTTAGCATTTTCATGTACTGCAGATACACCATTGGCCACTTCATTAGGAACTCTGACGAGAGAATAGAATGAATATATATAGTCAAACATTTTGGTCTAGTTAACATTTTATCATTATTATTATTATTATTATTTTGGTTTACTGAATTAAAGGTATTTCTTAGCCTTCTAAAGTGAGATCAGTCCCTATCATACATTCTTGGGCTTAAGTTTTCCAGAGCTGGGTTTGACTCAAATATAGTTGTCTTCTGGGTTAAATGTTAGCTAAAAAAAAGGCTAGCAGTGGAGTTTTGTAAAACAAATCAAACATGAAGTCATTCCTGATGAAAGAGCTTAAATCACAATTGTTCAGGGAGTTTGTTTCATAATTGCAGGGATTTGACAACAAATAATTGA
Organism: Cetoscarus ocellatus; assembly: GCA_037902135.1. Lineage (NCBI taxonomy): Eukaryota > Metazoa > Chordata > Actinopteri > Labriformes > Labridae > Cetoscarus > Cetoscarus ocellatus. Next base: position 1,601,393 of record JBAMNC010000995.1, read on the forward strand.
CATGAAACAACAATATGTTACTTGGCCAAAAATACTTTGAAATTGATTATATTCTAGGGCCGGATGGGGAGTTCTGGGGGCCTGATGTAGCCTCTGGGCAGCCAGTTGCTGGTCACAGGTTTAGTTCTTCTTAGGCCACATTTACACAACGTTTTTACCAAAAACGGAAAGGTTTTTCCTTTGCGTTTTCAAAAATGATCTGCATCCACATGGAGATGCGAGAACAACTGAAAACGCTGTAGTGTGCTTGACAGGCCAGTAAATGGCGATGTAGGTTTGTCGAGAAACAGCTGTGTTACAACAAACATATGAAGAAGAAAAACTTCTCACAAACAACAATGGCGAGTGGACGCACAAAGATGCAGGAGTTTCTTGTCTGGAAAACAAATCTGTTTGAGAAGTTTTGTCTGGATAACAAACCAAGCACAGCAAACAGCACACATGTTGCTCGGTAGATGGCCGAAGCTGTTGTTGTTGTTGTTGTTCCTGGTATGCGCACAGCCTTTATGTGAAAGAGTACTGCGCATGCGGTGACATCAGCGTTTCACCCTAAAGAGCTGAATCCCGTCTACACGGAGCCAGACACTGATACATTTTCAAAACTCTCCACTCTGGACCCTGGTGTCAAAAGTTTGTGGATTCAGGCACTCCGGGCACCATTCTCGTGTAGACGGGAGGCGAAAACGCAATGAAAACTCTGTGTAAACAGGCCCTTAGTCCACAGCAGGTGCCAAGATCCACAGAAAGCAAAATTTCCTCACAGGACCTTTAACAATATTGCACCACCATCACAAGGGATTGGCTGTACTTTTCAGTCTTTTAGTAAAAAGCTATTAAGGAAAACCCCCTGTGATAATTCTTTATTCAGTTTTAAGCTTATCACACTCTGACCAAATTGTGTCCATTGTGCTCATGACAATAAAACTCCTTCTCATTTTTTTTAATGAAGCCTTGTGGTGGTAAAAGAATCATTGATAATTCGCCAGTATTGCCTGGCGGCCCGCAGAGGCTCTCTGTGACTCCAAGTTAAACTCATTACAGGCTCCACTTTGCAATCTGATGTCTTCTCTGAGGGTTATTGCCTTCTCTAAAATCACACCCTCAATTTTGTTTTTATGGATTATCTCTCTTTCTGCCCTATCTGATCAGTGGGTTACAGAAACTGGCATCACCTCCGGCTACACTAACATAGCAAATAAAAAGGAATGAGAAATCCAAAATGAAGTAGAAGTTAGCCCTCATACCGGGGAAGTAATAGTTATTATTTTTTGAACAAAGGAGGTCTCCAGCCAATAAGGGGGGCTGGAAAGTCAAGATTTAATAATAGCATGAAGGAGGGCTGGTTCAGAGCAGGACGAAACTCCACTGGACTTTGAGGGAGTGATTCCCCCTACTGATGTGAAAGTGCTACAGGGTCTGCTCACCAGCATTTGCTATCATTTGTCTTTAATTCACTATTTGATTTGTTTTTGATACTTTGATTAATATGATCTTAATAGTTTTTTTTAGAACTACGTCTTAGTGTAACTTTGTCTTCATTTGGGAGACGTTCATACTCTGCTGGGCTGCTGTGGGTATGTTTGCTTGTGGAATGTTGGGTCTTGTTGTCAGCTTGTTGTCAGCTTGTTGTCAGCTTGTTGTTAGCTTTGCTTTCAAACATAGAAATATTCTATTTTCCAGTTAATAAAAGTATTTTCAGGTGTTTAGTTGTATGTTTCAGTTGCTAATCCTGATCAGGGCTGTCACCTTATTGACTTCACCCAGGAGGTTACATTTTTGTTAGTTCTCAAAAGTTGTCAACTGAAATTACTGACATTTTTAGAATAGTTTAGAAACAGGCCAAAGACCAATCTACTAAATTTTGGTGATGATCCAAATCTGGAGGTAGATCAAGGAACTTTTTCAAGGATTTGTTAGCATTGCGGGATAGGGCAGTTTTAACATTTTCTCATAACTCAATGAGTTCATGACCGACTTTGATGTCATTTTCAGGATATGTTGGTCATGACCCAAGAGAGAAGTGATAATGTTTTGATGGTGATTCAAATCCAGATGTGGATCCAGGAATATTTTAAAGGATTTATTTGCAATGCAATAGAGGACAGATTTTCCACATTTTTTGACACTAACAGTGTTGGAAATGCGTTGGCGGAGGTTTCATGCTCTTTACCACTTCTAGTCTTGATATTCAATTATCCATGTAAGCATAGGGGTAAAATTCCATACTAGAACTATAAATACACTTTCAAATAGAAAATAAACAGCTCTGAAGGTTGCCTGGAGCAGTGAACCACTCGATCCAACAGAGCGCCCCCCCCCCCCCCCCCCCAGTACAACCCAACCATCCTTTGCTCTCTTGACCTCAACAACAGGAGGTACACATTGAGAAAATGGAGGAGAGGCAAAGACCCTACATGAGACCACTTTGGGCTCCCTAATGCCAATGGCAAAATAAAAAATAAGACCTGACTGTTGATGATGTGCAATGCGGCTGGTTCACTCCTCATCCACAACAAATCCACTAAAGTGTCCCACCAGTGTGGCCTCAGGAGAGATAAACAGTGAAATGATCAAATGGGTGTCTCATGTATGTGTTGCAGCCAGGTCGACAGGGGTTCTAATAACTTTGGTTATTAGTGTGTTTGCTCAAGAACTGATCCAATTTGATTTTTGGGAAGAGTGTCAGTCTTAATCTGGAGGTTTCAGATTAAAGTGCATTTGTCACTGAAGTCTTAGATTGAATAAAGTAAAACACCAACAGTTAGATGTCATTTTTTAATGTTAAAAATCTGTTAACTCATAAAACCTTAGCTCTTATTAATGGCTTGAGCGTTTTTCAGGGGCTTCGCAATGAAAACCTTTCATCGTGTACAGCAGTGCCACAGTGTCTGGTATGAAGAGTGCCTGAAGTCCTGGCAGCCCCCTGCACCAACACAATGCTCACTGCAAGCTGCTTCATCCCACACTGAGCCTTATGAAAGAAAAGGTCAAAATTGGGCAATATTACAGCAACAGTAGCTCACCATTTTGCTCAAGACATGATCCCTGATGCAGCTGATGAACGGGACGGCTTTTTTTTTGTAGTTGAAACCCTTTGACCTGAGATATTAGTTGCCAAGTTGCATATTTTGCAAGAGAATGCTGCCAGAAATGTGCTCCAAAGTCAGGGGGGCCTCGCCACACAGATTAAGTCACTCGCGTTGCACTTACCATGGACGTGGTCCAGCAGGACCTGTGAGCCATATGTGAGTGTAACAGCGCATCACATGGAAGATCGGATGTTGACAATTGTTGGTCTACAACCCAGCTGTTTTCCCAGGACCACATGACACCGTCAGTTGGAGTACTTTTGCTTCCTATTTGCTCAGTTTACAGTTTGGTTATTCGTGCAGCTATATATATTTGGTTATGTATGAAAGGAACTTTATTTTCTAATTTATTTATTTATTATTTGCTTGGATATGTGGGTTTGACTTACATTTAAACATAAAGTTATTTCTTGGAAGAATATATCATGAGATTTTTAAATGTCGCCATTCAGGTAAAACAAATTGAGGTATACATTTGATCCTATGTCACCCGGCCCGACTCTTAATGATAGTATATGTTTCTTATACACGACGCAAGAGAGAGTTTACAGCTTGAAACACTGACATGTTCCTGAATTATGCAGCTGCTTAATTAGACACCTCCAGGCTGTACCGGACCCTCCCTGGTGTAATGTACCTATATGTTCTTTATTCATAAACCAATTACACCAAGCACGCTTAAGACGTAGCTGAGAGAGAAAACACTGGCCTATAGGCAAAAACAACTTGATACCATCACTGGTAGTTTGTATATTGTGTTATTTCTAAGTCATATTGTAAAAGATATCTGACTTTTCTTGTAAAATCTGTATCTCAGAATGTTTGAGTCTCCACAGGTATGTATGTGCATTTCAATGACTGGGAGATTTTCTTGGTGCCTCAGAGAACTATGTTGAAGAAAGCCAGAACAAATATTGAAGCATAGTAGAATTAGAGATATAGCTATGTGAGGAGGAGTGAGGAGGTCTCTTGAGGGAGACTGAAGTTTACATCAATATTCAAGCTTGTTACATGAAATATAAGAAAGACATGGCAATCCAAACAATGCAATATTATCTTACCAGGCTGCGGACAAAGAGCATGGTAGAAAATATTTGATGCAGTGAAGAAAAAGAGAAGAGGTCTGATTTTAAGTGATGTTTGTGTTCACATCAGTAGATCGTGGCAAGAGAGGCCAATGCCAAATTATTTCTTTTAAATGTCTGGAATAATGTGATGGCCTGCATCCTTTGATCTGAGTGTGAGTCTGGGTATTTAAGGTTTTTTGTGTTAATCCGTGAAGGGTTGTCAGGGCATAAAGTAGCAGTTTGCTTTATGATCTACACAGCACGTTGAACGTCATATAAATGAAGGTCAGAGAAAGTTATTCATCTTCTTTGTTCTTCTGTTTTTCTCTACTGCTGCAAGAAACAGCTGATCGGGGCATCCCTAAAATATATGTTTATAGAACAGAGAGTTCAACCATAGGAGTGGTACTAGGACAGAGTTATGATGTACCCCATGGCAAAGAGTAGTCTATCTTCTCAGAGATGGAACACACATACACTGAGAGCTCATATTCAGCCAGGCCATTTTTTATTACTCTATTCTTTATTATCTCTGAATACAACTGAATAGGTTCGCTGCCATTTTTGCTGTTAATTACATGCTTTTTTATTATTTGTTCTCCTGACTCTATCACCCAGAACACATTGACTATAAATCAATGAAATCCTGCATTTCTCCTCCACTTGTCTTTGCTGTGACCTTGTGTCTCCCGTCATCCATCATTCAGAAATGCAGACATCCTCACTAAGATCTGGTTCCAGTCTGAAAGGCAGGATAGAGAGGAGGCATGTCACCCTGATGGTTTATAGGAAATGAAAAATGATCCCCAGCTCTCTGACTCCTCTATAGCTGTTTTCACACACTCCCAGCATGTTGACATCAAGGTACACAAAGATCTGAGTCTGGACTGGAAAGATATTTTGGAGAGATTTTTACTGATATTCATACAGGTTTGCAGAATTTGGGCTTTGGAGTTCTTTAAGGCACAAACAGGTATAATACACTGAAGGCTGATAGGCAAGGGATAATAAGAGGTCCTTCCCCATTGAGTCAAAAAATAATCATTTGGCTTAAACAAAATGGTTTTAGGCTTTTTGAATGGTATTCTAAATTTTAATGATTGTTGGTCATTTTTTGAACAAAGGCAGAGGTTGAGAAAGCATTGTCATAAATATGTAGGCTAAGTTAATTTGAGAGGAGAATTCCACTTCCTGATGCCAGTGTCATCTACTGGTCAACTTATGTGTGAAATTTAGATGTGTTTCATAGGTAAAACTATGGGGGCTTGAAGGAAAAATGGTGGAGAACCACTGATTGTGCCTTCGGATCATTATTCCTCTGCAGGGCAAAAGGTTGAATGAAATGATAAGGTAATTGTTAAGCAGCAAGTCACAATACACCAATTAGCTGAGGACAGTTTTCAAGTAAAACCTGCTCTCAATTCCCCTCTTACAACTTTTATTTTCTTGCCATTGTAGAATGATATGTTTTTAAATTTACTTACCAAATCCGTAAGGAAATTGCTCAAAATAGTTGGCAAATGACTTTTATCAGTTCCACAGACTTTTGCAAATATTGTTAATGTATATGTGCAATTTTATTAGCTTATTGGAAATTGCCACCAGATTCTCAGGCCAAATCAAGAAAATGCTTTCTAAGTTGCACAAAAATGTTGGCAACATTTGCTGATGTTTGGACTTTGCTGGTGAAACTCACTCACTAAGGGAGGACATAGAGGACTGTGGTTAAACATTGCTTGCTTATCTGTCAAATTTAGAGAGTATCTGGAAAATTGGTCAATTTTTTATAGTCAATCCACAGCGTCTCTGCGTATTTCAGTAGGACAATGCCAGGCAAAATTCTGCATGTTCTACAACAGCATGGCTTCATGGAAAAGAGTTCAGGCATTAGACTGGCAGGCCTAAAGTTCACACCTGTCTCATTGAAAATATGTGGTGCATTATGAAGTGCAAAATATGACAATGGAGACCCCGGTGTGTTGAGCAACTACAGTTGCACATCAAGCAAGAATGAGAAAGAATTGAAAGCTCCAACAATTAGTGTCCTCAGTTCCCAAATGTTTATTGAGGGTTGTTAGAAGGACAGATGATGCAACACAGTGGTAAACATGTCCCTGTCCCAGGTTTTTTGGAACATGTTGCAGGCATAAGATTCATGAGTGAATATTTGCGAAAAGCAATAAAGTTAATCGGTTTGAACCGTAAATATTTTTGACTTTGTAGTGTATTCAATTGAAAAGGTCAAAAATTTGCACTTCATTGTATTCTGTTTTTATTTACATTTTGAAAAATGTCCCAACTTCATTGGAATCAGAGTTTGTGCATGGCAAAGACTGATATCAGTATTTCCTCAGATTATTGAACATGTTGGCCCTGGCTGGCTGTTGCTCTGAAAGTCTGAATGATGGAACCTGTGCTCAGACATTTCCGAGCCCTCAAAGGGGTCAGACTCCCAGCAGGAGACTGGCAGTGTCAGATTTGGTGAAATGTCACAAAGCAAATGAAAGAGGTGTTCAGCCCTTTGATGCCTCTGCTAAAGTCGAGACACAGTGCAGTGTGAACACAGAGATCACACAGCCTGCTGAGACCCTGCCACCAATCACTGTCTCTCACCTTCTGCAGCTTGTTCTGTCCGGGATACCTCAGGGTCCCAATTTGTGGAAATACTGTTGTGTAGAAAATGTGCACATGTCTCTACACTCCCAGGACACATACGAACTTTTTTACAGAGCATGGTTGTGCAAGAGAACTGGCTACTATGAATGAGAGATCCATTCATAGTAGCCAAATGCTACAATTTCAATAACAGTTTGTATGTGATTTAAGGGAATTTTTCACAAAGGCCTTGTTCAGAAGTACAGCTATTATATTTGAAACATTAGGATATCCACTTTCGTTAAAATGAGGTAAATAGAGTGGTGCAGAGGGACCATCCCATTTCCCTAAATCAAACTCAATCAATTTTCCAGCATACACGCAAATAACTAAAGATATTTGAAACACCTGCCCCTGATGGCCTGGCTGCAACATAGACATGCAGCATTTTCATTAGATAACTTTACTTTTTACTTCTGCTAAGACCACTTGGAGGCTGAGCTCTTGAAGAGGTGCCGCTGGATTGCGGTGGGTGTATTTGATGTGGATGAGGAGTAGGCCAGCTGCTCTGCACATAATCGAAACGCGGTGGAGCCCAAAGTGCTTCAACACAGAGCTCCTGAGATGCTTCCTTGATGCTTTGCCTGTCCTCCATGTTCTCAAGATGTCTTTTTCTGTTTCTTCTGTTGGTTTTATGGCAGACTAGGTGTATTGCTGTCCTCTAAAGTTCATAGACTTTCAGTGTGCGCTTCCTGTTTTTTAGGTTTTTATTAAAGCATTGAACGGTCAGGTTGCAACTTAATTTGTATCATATATTAGTTCTGTTTCTGCTTGACAGAAACTGTAGTCATGCTTAGTTTTACGCCTGAGTATTGGTGGAGCCGTAATTTGGGAACAAATTGCTCTCTTTTCTGTGTTACAAAGGCAGCAGTAGAGGCATTAAAGAGGTTAGAATGTGACTGTCAGGACCAGAGAGAGCAGTATTTTATGTGTATTGGGAGCTCCTGCTCAGTCATGCCCTTGAGCTAATCTGCAACACCATACCCATGTTAATTAACACCAGTGTCATGCTATCATAAAATCAATTTGAATATCTTGAGGTGATATAATGATGGGGCGATGCAGAAAATCACTGTGGGGAAAAAAAAGATGTGTCTGTGACTGATAATTTGTTTCTGAAGTGGAAGCAAGAAGTTCATGTTAGTCTCAGAAACTTTTCAAATAGAACTGGAACTTGCAGACTGAAGCTGCTTTAATTCCCTTCCTGCCTTCACTATGTGCAGATTCAGATGAATGTATCTCTAAAATTAGATCTGAATGGATAAAACATTAATCAAAACTTCTGGAAAACTCCTGAGCTCAAGTTATTCTAAAGTTCAATCAATACATTCTGCTCTGATCCAAGAGAGCAATACAAAGCTGAGCCATCTATGTCTCAGGTTTTGGCACATTTGAAAGCCATCACCATATCTGACCTGAGTCCCTGACTTATCATCTCTTTAGTGGGTCCTAACAAAGTACAATGCATTGATGCATACTCTGTAATGCTCAGCAGGAAAAGATGAAGATATTATGAGACTCCTCTGGTGCTAAAAGCTTTCAGCACCATGGACAGACTCTAAAAGCCGTGCAGTGTAGTTCATTGTCTGTGTTGCTGGGAGACAGCAGCAACGTCCGAGCTCTCAGCAGCCTCTAAATGAGACATCCCTCTTGTCACACAGACAAGTCATGGTCCAGACATCTTGCAATTGCTTGTAATTTGTCTGATTTGATTCAGGCTGTTTTTCATTTCTCTCCAGCGCGGCAAAGGAAAACAAAATAAACCGAACAAATGAGATCCAATTCTTGCGCACAGGATACTGCATGCAAACTTTACAAATGAAATATTGAACACATACTGACACAAATAAGATAGTCCTTTATTGATCCCCAAAGGGGAAATTCTGGTATTGCAGCAGTACAGGGCAAGTACAGGGATAGTAGCATGCATAAGACATAGATCAAGGAATAGAAGATATTTACAATTATCAAAATTAACTAACATACTAAGCACTAAATTAACAGAGTAAGTGGCGTTACATACTAAAGTAATAATTTAACACAGTACAAAACATCTGAGCCTCCTGTGCAGTGCAGTAAAGATAAAAATAAAGTGACAGTGATATTAAAGTGACAATGTGAAATGTAGCAGCACTTACTGACCACACAGTAACAGTGCAAATTATTTACCTAGAGTAATGAACCATGATCAGGGATATGAGTCAGTAACAGTACAGTATGGATAGAGGTGGTTTGGAGCATATGGAGGATTACTATAGATCTATTAAAGTGCAGTCCAGTGTCATATTGCTTGAGTACATCCATTGCTGTTTCGGGGGGGGGGGGGGGGGGTCAGTGCAGTGACAGACTGTGGCCTCCGCTGCTGTTGTAGAGTCTGATGGCGGTGGGCACAAAGGAGCGCCTGAAGCGCTCAGTTCTGCTTCTGGGGGGGATGATGCGTTGGCTGAAGGAGCTTCCCATGTCCCACAGCTCGTCGTGGAGGGGGTGAGAGGGGTTGTCCAGGATCGACATGATTTTGTCCTTGATCCTCCTCTCAGCCACAGTCTGTAGAGTGTCCAATTGAAGGCCCACCACAGAACGGGCCTTCTTCACCAGTTTGTTGAGCCTGTTGACCTCACCAGTCTTGATGCCGCCCCACCAGCACACTACAGCAAAGAAGAGTGCGCTGGCCACCACATACTGGTAGAAGGTCTTCAGGAGCCTGCTGCAGACGCCAAACGACCTGAGTCTCCTCAGGAAGAACAGCCTGCTCTGTCCTTTCCTGAAGAGGGCATCTGTGTTGTGTGACCAGTCCAGTTTATCGTTAATGTGGACCCCAAGGTACCGATACGAGTCCACCCTCTCCACTTCCTCCCCCTGGATGATGATGGGGGCAGGGGACCTCCTGCTCCTCCAGTAGTCCACCACCACCTCCTTGGTCTTACTGATGTTGAGCTTCAGGTTGTTGCTGTCACACCATGTGACGAAGCTCTTGATCAGTCCTCTGTACTCCCCCTCGTTGTCGTCGGTGATACATCCAACAATGGAGGAGTCATCGGAAAACTTCTGGAGGTGACAGGAACCAGAGTTGAACCGGAAGTCTGAAGTGAAGAGGGTGAAGAGGAAGGGCGCCAGAACAGTTCCTTGGGGCACTCCGGTGTTGCTTGTGACCACCTCAGAGGCACAGCCATTCACCCTGACGTACTGCGGCCGGCCTGTGAGGTAGTCCAGTATCCAGGCTGTGGTGTTGGGGTGCAGTTGCATGTCCAGCAGCTTTTCCCCCAGGAGGCAGGGCCTGATGGTGTTGAAGGCACTAGAGAAGTCAAAGAACATGACTCTCACAGTGCCACCTGGTCTCTCCAGGTGTGACAGGGCCCTGTGGGTGAGGAAGATGATGGCATCCTCCACGCCGATGTGCTGCTGGTATGCAAACTGCAGGGGATCCTGGAAAGCAGAGAGCAGAGTCCTCAGGTACTGAAGAACCAGCCTCTCAAAGGTCTTCATGACATGTGACGTCAGTGCCACAGGTCTGTAATCATTGAGAGCGCTGGGACGTCCTTTTTTTGGTACCGGGACGATGCAGGAGGTCTTCCACAGTTCGGGCACCTTCATCAACCTCAGGGAGAGGTTAAAGAGGTGCTGAAAGACTCCAGCGAGCTGCCCGGCACACACCCTGAGGACCCTGGGGCTGATGTCTGGCCCACTGGCTTTGTTGGTGCGGAGTTTAGGAAGCTCCCTCTGTACCTGGCTGGACGTGAGTGTGAGGCAGGGAGAGAGGGAGGGGTGCTGGGTGCGGCTGGTGTCCCGGGGGGGTAGGTTGGGGGGAGAGGGGGGGCTGTCTGTTGGAGCCACTTGCAAGCTAGGGGAGGGGGATGAAGATGTGCCAGGGAGGGGGGCAGAGTCTCCTGCAGAGGTGTGAGTGGGGGCTGGGGTGGGGGTTGAAGACCCAGATCCATTCTCTGAGCTCACCGGGGTGGGGGTTGTGTCGAACCTATTGAAGAATAGGTTCAGCTCAGAAGCAAACTCTGGGTCTCCCTCAGCTCTGGGTGCAGGTCTGTTGAAGCCTGTCATCCGTTTCATCCCACACCACAGCTCTCTGGAGTTTTCCTGCCCCATCTTGGCCTCAATCTTCTCCCTGTAGCTGTTCTTGGCCTCTTTCAGCTTCCTCTTCAGCTCCTTCTGGACAGCCCTGAGCCCGTCCCGATCCTTAGACATGAAGGCCCTCTTCTTCTTGTTGAGAAGGCCTTTAATGTCCTTATTAATCCAGGGTTTATTGTTTGGGAAGCAGCGGATCTTTTTTGTTTGGACAATGTTGTCCTCACAGAAACGGATGTAGTCTGTGATGCAATGAGAGAGACCTTCATTGTCATCACCATAGTCCTCTTTAAAAAGATCCCAGTCTGTGACATTGAAGCACTCCTGCAGCGCCTCCTCTGTGTCCTTAGACCAAACCTTGACAGTCCTGATGGTGGCCGCCTGTTGTTCCACCAGCGGCCTGTAGGTGGTATCAAGGTAAATCAGGTTGTGGTCTGATTCCCCCAGAGGAGGGAGAGAAGAAGAGCTGTATGCTCCCTTCACGTTGACATACAGGAGGTCCAGGATTTTATTCCCTCTTGTAGCACAGTCCACATATTGTGTAAAGTTCGTCAGGACAGGAGAGAGAGAGACATGATTAAAGTCCCCACTGATCAGTATGAGGGTGCTGGGGTGCTGGGTTTGGAGTCCCGCGATCACAGCGTGGATGACGTCACAGGCGCCGGCCGGTGCAGCTGACTGCGGGATGTAAACAACAACAGCAATGGCGTGTGAAAACTCCCGCGGCAGGTAATACGGACGTAATCCCACCGCTTAAAGTTCCACATCAGGGGCGCAGACAGTCTCCTTCACAGTCACATGTCCGGGACAACACCATTTAGAGTTCACAAAGACAGCAAGTCCCCCTCCTCTCTTCTTACCGCTCTGTGTCCCTCGGTCTGCTCTGACCAGCGTGAATCCGGTCAGGTCGATCACACTGTCCGGTGTTGTCCTCTGCAGCCATGTCTCCGTGAAGACAAGCAGGCTGCTCTCCCTGTAGATCCGCTTGCTGTTCACTAACGCCGTCAGCTCGTCAGTCTTGTTGGCGAGTGACCTCACGTTCCCCATAATGATCGATGGAAGGAAAGGTTTAAATCTCCTGTCCCTCTCGATCCTCTCTCTGACTTTGGAGCCGGCCTTCCTCCCTCTGCGCGTCGCCCTCCATATCTCCTCAGGTATACGTGCAGAGGGGCAACCGGCTCCATTACGGTGCTGCAGGAGTTCCTCACGTGTGTAGGTGAGCATCGTAGACAAAAGAAAAGACCAAAAGGAACGACAGAAACCCCCAGATGTTATGATCAATCAGTGCACTTTCACTTTTCTGTATTTAGGGATATCCCAATCAGCTTTTTTAGGCCCGATCTGATATTTATATTTACCTAGACAATACAGCTGTGCAATGTTTTTTGTTGTTGTTTTTTGTTTGTTTGCCGAATTAAGTGTAAAAGTAACAAGCCAACTTTATTTAATCCCATTGATCTGAGTCCAACTAGACTTTATTTTGTCATTATTGTGAAACTCATATAAATGAAATCTCCTCAGAATGGTTTATGTGACCTTTGAATGAGTCCTCAGGTACAGCCAGTTGGAGCGAGTGTGCCGTGTAGCCCACACTTTTTACCCCCACATCATCCACTGCCTTTTTATATTTCTTGCTTTATCAAAAAGGTGACATGTACCTGTTGCTTGTTGATTTGTGGTGTACTCAGCAGCTCCTCGATGACGTGAGGAGCTGCTCTGCTGTATGAGACTCCCCCAAACTAACCTTGCACAGCAGCTGGATCTGTTGATTCCATGTCTGTAATCAGGCAGATCCGTCTTGCCAAGCTCCAATCTACAATGTTTGTGTTCGGCCCAAAGCAGGATGGCCCAATCAGAGTCCTTTAGAGCAGGAGGAGGTGAGAGCCACGAGCGAGACAACAGCAGGAAGTGTGTACTCGTACAGTGATTAGCATAGATGCTAACAGCTTCATTCGCTTTTTTTTTTCTTAATCAAATTGTGACTGCATTTCTTATTAAATGAAAAACAAATACCAACATTACAAGCTTTTCTGTGGTAAGATGTTTCCGCTCCACTTTTGACATTTTTCATTTATTTTCTGTAACGCAGCATAAAGGGGCACAAAGTTGCACACACAGCTATGGCAGAGGTCTCTCTGTCTTCAGCAAAGAAGCCGTCCCATTTTTTTCTTCGTATCACAATGTAATTATACAAAATGCTTCCACGGATTGCATTTAAAACAAAAGATCCCCATTTCACAGTGTTTAAAACACTTAAACATATACTTTATATCATGAGGAAATAAAATAATTCTGTTAAGTATTCGATGTCTAAAGAATTTTTTTTCCTACAAAACAAAATTTGCCAAAAGGGGGTTAATTTTTACACTACAATATAATTTTAGTACAGTCCTATTTCAACTGAATTGCATCAGAATACAGGAAGTAACATTTAAACTCTGTAACACACCTACAACGCAGCATAAGTCACATACACCTCTATGGCAGAGGTCTCTCTCTCTCTCTCTCTCTCAATATGCAAATGAGGAACAAATCGTCGTCTTTTTTTTTTTAACTAAAAACTGTCTTTTTATGGACCAAAACTCATATAAAACACACATTAATATTCCCAACACACTTACATTACATATTTGTGCTAGCTAAAACGGGTTTAATAACTTTCATGCTCACTAGCTTAAAGTAATAAAGAGAGCTTCACAATGGGTCTTACCATCGCAGTAGCTGTCCATGTGCATCATTAATTAGAGCCCCCCCTGCTACACAGGTAATACAAAACTTTTTGAACTGGAAATATTTACAAAATCAGTATATTTGAAAGCTAAGGTGCACAGGAATAATCAATCAATACTTTTATGACATTGGCTATTAAATGCAGGTTTTGAGAAGATTCACCAAAATAAAATAATACAGTATTTTTATAGAAAATATTTTCTTACCTGCATACACTTTTGAAAGATTCTGCGCAAACACTTTCTGTTAATCAGATGGACTTGTGACATATATTGAATGATCCACCTGGTGTGTCAGCTCATAGTGAAATAAAGCCAGAGAGACTGAGCTCTCACTTTTGATATAAAGTGTTATAAAGGTTAAAAAGCAGGAGAGAATAGCCTACGAGTCCATCGAGACTTTCATTGGAATTGGTTCCCACATGGCAATATGCCACAACATTGATGGTTTGCTGTTATTGTATCATTCCTCTTCCTCATGCTGGCCTCAAAAGGACTCCAATCGAGAGTATGACAGGTAATATCCACAGCCCATATTCTGTGCAAATGTGCAATCTTACCTGGAGCTCATATCAATCTGCTGCAGTCTCAGGTTAGTTGCTCTGAGTGGGTCTCTTCCAGAGTCGCTGTTATTTAACTGTCACAGTCTTCCAATTACATCGCTCTGGTTCCAGTATGAAGAAGAGGCTGACGATTTCCAAAAACTCCTTTAAGGGTTGTTGTCAAAGACGTGTAGCCCCTCTGTTTTTACTAACTAATGCAAATATTCTAATTTCTTTATTTTTTGAGGATTGTAATTAGGGATGTAACAGTATAAAAATTTCATATGGTTATGGTTTTTGTGACCAAAATTATCACGGTTATCATTATTATTGTGATATTGTTGCAGTGTGCTCAAAATGTTCAAAAAGGACTTTTACACACACTTGAAATATTTAAGCCCTTTAATATTATAATTATAACAGATCGCCTGGTCTTTTTGTCTTTTTTTTGTCAATAAATGTGTCAGGAAATGTACTTGAGTAAATGTTTTCACCCTTTCTTCATGAGAAATAAAAGTAAACAATTCTGGCAAGTATTTGTATTATGTTATAAATGCTTACATAGTGTGTAATTACAATAAAATCATAAAAAAACATATTTGAACTTTTGACAGGATTCTCTTCATAAACAATTGTAAAAAAAAACATGTTCAAAGTTTTGAGATGACCAAAAATAAACGTAACCTATTTTACATACACTCAAACATTTTTGTTTGCCTACAGCATTAGTGTCCATGTTACAGCTCGTTATATTAGACCATGTCCAGGTGTTTTTTTTTACTAACGATAGTCCCTGAGGCTATTCCAGTCCAGTTAGCCCCCTTCCATGACTCTCCTCTGGTCTCCTCTCTCCCTGGCAGATCTCCTCGACATTTCCTCCTCCAATATTTCCAAATTATGATTGATGAAATCCATAAACAGCAAAGAACAGCAAGAACACTCTCCAGAATGATACTAATGCTATTATTTACAACATTTATACATTATTTAAATAGAAAATACTGATAAACCACCTATAATTCACTCAGGTATGGCTCTCTAAATCTTCTCTCTCTCTCCAGCTCAGTCAGCTCACTTACTCGAGAGGTTACAGTAGTTTTAATCACACACGTCTTTTTCTTCCACCAGCAACAGCTTTGTGTTTTAGACAGGGTGACCGTCTTCAGTTTCCCCTCGGCATTCTTGTAAAATCCAAAACTCAACCAGACTTCAGACTTTGTCTGTTTTGAGGGGAAAAAATCTCCGATACAGAGGCCAAGCATTGCAAACTGCGCATGCGTGCCTCCATTTGAGGGACTGCGGCTGCTTTACCGAGGAGCAAACACATAGTTCCGGCTTTTCCAGGCTATGAGCAGCATCACCGTGAGTTATTGACAGTGTGGTGATCAAACACTCTTTACCAATAATTAAATCAGGAAATGGTAATACTAACCAATGGAAATTTTACCACGGTTTATCATTTTATTGGTGACGGTTACATCCCTAATTGTAATTTGGTGGTTACATTTGTATAGTCATAGATTTGCACAATCCATATACCGTAGCACACTTCCCCTCTCTTCGAAAGCTACGTGAGCATGCTTCCAATCTCCAAGATGAGCTTCCATTAAAAAAATATCATATTGCTCAGCCCATAATGAACAAGCTTCCTTTTAATTTCCCCTGTAAAATCTAATTGAACTGTAAGAACTGATTTTTCCATATGAAAACCCTTCTAATAGCGGTTGTGGAGCAGGCATCTCAAACAGCCCAAGCAGGTAAGGAGGTTGTTTTATTTTCAGTGGCTGGGCCCTGAAGCCTGAATGAATGATCATTGTGATGAGTCCTCATGATTAGAAATCTCTGCGTGCCTCCTCTGGCTCTCTGTCGCTGCCTCTCATGTGGATAAATCAAAGTCAGCCTCTAACTGAGTCCTCTGTTGCTTCTCTGTCTGTAAAGTCATTAATCCGAGGATGTGGCCCTCTGGGGGGTTTCTCTCCTCTCGCTCCGCTCAGTAGTTGCTACATGAAAAATACGCTTGCTTTCTTTCTCCCTTGCCTCTCTTTCTGCTCTCTGCATCTCTCTTTTATTTGTTCTAATGGGCTTCTGCTCCCAGATTTGCCCCAGAGGATGACTTGTGCGTCCTGTGGGGGCTTTTCATTCAGATTGTGTATATTTTCTGTGTGTCTGTGCAGGTGTGTGTGTCCTCACCCTTGGTTTATCTTGGGGAAAATTTGAACTCTCCCACTCCGTTGGTGTGAGTTGTGCATTCACATTTCATTTTCTTTGTCTTCAGCACACTATGACTAAACAGAGGCTAGGGATGTATATGTAGCATTAAAGGATAAACTGATGTTACCGATGAAGACAGTATAGGTTTTTGCATTCAAATAATGTCATTTTCATCTTACTCCATCTGGTTATTGGTGAGTGAAATGTTGAGTCAAATAATAAAATAATAAAAAAAATGCCAGGCCTCATGACTGTTCACTTTACGTGCAACAATAGCATAAATGAAAGCAACATACTGTGCCATGATTAAATCATCCCTGGATCCGACAAAGCAACTTGTACACTGCTTTTGCTTTCAAGAATGTCAGCAGGAAAATCTAATAAAAACAGAGGTAAACAAAAAGGTTGCTGTCATTAAGCTTCATTTGGTGTCTAATCGCTTGGTTGCAGCTCCCAACCGCTGAAACCACTTTATGAGTTAAACTAAAGTCTTCACATGAGTGCTGGAAGTCCTCAACTGTTCCTCTTAGTTTACAGCAGTGTTAATTTTGACAGCACTTTTTAATGTAGTTTTAGTTTTAGTCTTTTGCCTAAAATATCATTTAGTTTTAGTCACAATTTAGTCATCCAAAGTGTTTTAATTTTAGTCTAGTTTTAGTTGATAAAATTTCACAACATTTTAAGTCGATGAAATTGACTGTAAATTTAGTTGACTAACGTATGAAGTGTAAAGCGTAAGGCATTTTTTTAATGTTTCCTTGAATTTCTGAAGTCATGTTTTACACTTGGATCCTGCCACCATGAAGCTAAGGCAGTTGTGACTGGATGTTCCTCTTAAAGCTATGGTCTACGATTTGGAAGCTTGGTACATCTTAATAACACCGTTTATAAGGCCTTTATGGTCCTATGGTCCGATCTACGCAATATAAAGACCAAAAAGAATGAAAAAATCCATTCAGTATATCCGCTGCAAAGCGGCATAATAGTTGACCAATCCGAACCGCCGTTCCCCGCGGTTCGGATTGGTCCGTGAGTCCATCCAATCCCCTGTCTCCCCTGCTCCGCACCGTCCAGCCCATGGTCCCGCCTCCTCCCCACTACCTCCCTGTACCGGTGAGCAGCTAGCTGCACAGCTACTGAAGCGTCATGGAGCCGGAGAAGACCAGCATTAGCATAAGTTAGCCTCACATCGTTAGCATTTTAAACTGAGCTGGTGAAGACACGCCGAGAAAGGTAAATCCTGATCGGCTGACAGTGGCGACGCCAGACCCGCTTCACCGCCGGTCCGATTGAAATGGCTACCGCTGTGTGTTACAAGGGAGATGACTGTCGTGTTTGTTACTTTCAGCTATGAGCAATCTCAAGTTGTTGTTGCTGCTGATATTTTCTGCCGGCCGGCTTCGTGCTCTATCGGAGGGGGCGTGTTGTTAGGAGGCGACACGAGCTGGGGGGCGGGATCTTGGAACACGGAGGGGAGGGGTGAGTGAAGGGGGGGCAGGCTGCGTTTTTCAAATCTGTCTTAACAGCCAAACTGGTTTTCAGATCGTAGACCATAGCTTTAACTCATCCAACCTTTCCACACAACTAAAGTAGCTGTGATTCCTAACTTGTCTCTACTTTCTACATGACGCAATTAGGTCTGATTGAATTAAGTCTCTGTCAAACATTTTAGTCTAGTTTTTATTTGTTGATGAAAATGTCAGTTAATTTAGTTTAAGTTTTTGTCAATGTACAATGATTTTTTTTTGCTATGGTCTAGTTTTCGTCAGGGGAAAAAAGTTGTTGACAAAAATAATTAGTTGACAAAATTAACACTGGTTTACAGTGTTGTGCACTACTTCAGAATACTGTGCATGGAGAAATTTATTGTACAGGAGTGCAGCTGATGCTGATGATGAGGTATGACCACTGGTCATCAGTTGCAAAGAAATATTAGATAAGGATATTCATTTTTTTTTTTTTTTTTTTTTTTTACTATCAGAACTACTGCCATGTTTTTAGTTCAGCTCTAACACAACAGGTAGCTGAATACAGCCTGAGGTCTTCTTTTGATGTCTAGTGGTTTCTTCAAGAAATATGCTTCACATACAGGCAAGTTTATAAACAACAAGGCTTGGGATGCCAGCAGACACAAGGACAAACTGCAAGTTATTTTCAGCTTTAAGTTACTCTTTTCTTGACACTACACACCAATGAAAATTGATTGGGATTAAAGACTGCTGTCCTTATCTTGTCTACCTTCCTTGCTCAGAACCTGTATACATACAAATTAAAAATAGATTATCTCCATCCATCATAGCACTTGTCTCTTTCTGGGTCTCTGACGTATCTCAGCTGACATTGAGTAAGATTCAGGGTTCACACTAAGCTGGTCCCCAGCAGGCCTTGCAGAGCCACATAGAGACCCTCACAATGAGTGCTCACACTCATTCCTAAGAGCAATTTAGAGTTACCAGTTCATCTAACAAGAATGATTTTGGTCTGTGGAAGGAAGCCAGAGTGCCCAGAGAGAACCCATGCATGCACGGGAGAGCATTCAAACTCCACAGAGAAAGCTCCTGAAGGGATCACCTGCCGCGTCACTGCAGAAATAGATTATTCATTTAATATATTATTGTGCTGTGAAACTTTCCATTTTGTAGCCTTGGTAAACAGAACTAATGCATTAATATAGTGCACAAAGGTTTGTCTTCAGCTTTTAATCATTAGTCTATAATTCTGAAAACAAGTTTGAGATTTACCGTTCATCATGTATCAGTCAGCTTTTAACCATAAAGAGGTTGGTTCACATATGTTAGCCCTACATAAAGCTGATAAACAATGATAAAAGCAGAAACACAGGAAGCAGTGTCACGTCATACCTAATCATCTTATCTGTATCCACACCCGGCACCTGTCTCAGACACACACCCTCTTCCTTTTCTTCTCCATCTCCCTTAATTTTTTCTTCTTTCATGAGACGCCCCCACCTCCTTCTTCCTCTTGTTATCATGGCCTGGAGACGAATTGTGAAATTCATGACAGTCAGATCTGGAGGGGCTGGATGATGGAGGATGAGAAAAGTCTCCATAGTTCCTGCTGGAATCTCTCCGTCTTTGATGAGCGAGTTATACAATGTCAGCACCCTCTGTAATCTCACTCGCAAATTTATGACAGCAGAGGAGAAGCACCGTCATTGCTTTTGGTTATGGAGCTGCAGCAAGCTCTAAAGTGCTTGTTTCTGCTCCATAAGATTGCCACTCTACTGTCCAGTAACATGTGCGCAACCTGAGATTGACTAATGGAGTGTGTCATAAAGATTAAACAGGGTAAAACACTAATGCTCTCCGTCTTTCCTTTTCCTCTTTCTGCTGTGAAACCCATTATTGAGAGTACGCTCTGGTGCTTAAGAGGCAATGGAGTCTATCTGCTTAAAATTCAAAGTTGTTGGTGTCAAACTGAGCTCTCAAGTAGCCCCTGAGACACTCAGAAGCTCAGGAGCATGAAAAAGTAGCTCCTCTGGCAAACAGACAGGGGTGGTGTCACTCTGAGACAACTTCATAGACTGCTTTCCTTATTTGTGTGTCATTTTCTTGCATAAAAACCTGCACACAGTGGGGAAAAGAGGCTCTTAAATACAGTAAAATAATAGAATGAAAGTACTTACTGTTCATTTTAATTCCTTTTAATGATTCTGTGACACCTGTTGTTACCTGCTAGCTTGTCAGGTTTTCAAAATAGAACCTATAAAGGTACAATATGTAGAAAATTTATCAAATCAATGTTTTGTGAAACCATCCTTTGCCTTCAAAACAGCATCAACTCCTCCAGGTTCAGGGAACTGAGCAGGTACACTGCAGAAACTCAGATCTCAGCAAGGGTGTTAGTCTATTTTCAAGTCAGAAATATCTGAAACACTTATTCTAATCCATGTTCACTTAGCAAGTCCAAATAAATATCTTACTACACAATAAGGCTAAAATAAGGCACTGGTCTGCTTGTAATGATAAGAAAATATCTGCCATTGAAGCAAGTTTGACTCAGTAAGGGTCTCAAATTCAGGTTTAAAATTTGCTCTGGATTGAAAAAAACATTTTAAGACACCCTTTAAGTTAAATTTGTCTTGTCTCATTGGCAGATTATTTTACTTTTTACAGTCAACTCAGCCTTTATTTTTAGTTTGTATATCTTCGAATAAGATCTTAATCCAGAAATAGAAAATTGTGCTTTAGAATAAGTCTAGTGAAGTCTTTTTGATTTGAAATTGGACAAATACTCTCACCTAGATCTGAGTTTTTTCAGTGTTGTTCCAAACATGTTGGAGGACTAACCACAGATCTTGTGTGGATGTAGGCTGGCTCAAATCCTTCTGTCTTTTCATGTAATCCCAGACACACTCTATGATGTGGATCAGAGCTCTGTGGGAGTCGTACCATCAGCGATCCAGGGATCCTTGTTCTTCTTCTGTAATGGAGCTAGTACTTTATGACACTGGCTGTAATTTTTGGGTCTAGAATAAATTTGGGGCCAAACAAATGCCTCCCTGATTGTATTGCATGATGGATAAATATCAATCAACCCTGACAAGAGGTCAAGGTTGGTTGGTCAGTGTCCTCTGTTGGATCTGGTGGCTGATTGCGCCATTTTCATTTTGAATGTTTATTTACAGTTTAGGAATGTAATGGTTACCAATAAAATGATAAACTGTGGTAAAATTTCAAACGGTTAGTATTACCGTTTCCTATTTTAATGAAAGTGAAAGTATGGCAGTTGGTACCCACATGGACACTGTCTCTGAGATTTTTCACCCCTCGAGTCTAAAGTCTGGTGGTATTTTGGATTTTACAAGGATCCCGAGGATGGCCACCCTATCTGCAGAAAATGCAAGTCTCGGGGAAGGGAGGCAGGGAAGAACCACAAACGCCCCCACAGCATCATCAGAGGGGAGAGGTCTTGCTGGATTGTTGACAAAAACCTCAGCAAGGATCCAGAGAGGTGAAGAGGGTCAGGTTCTGACCACTGCAGATCGTTCTGAAATTCACATTATTTTTTAACTAAAAAAACCTTTGTTAAATGATTTCAGTGTGTGTAAAACTGCTTTTTGTGCATTTTGAGCACATTGCAAGAATACCACGGTAGTAATGTTAACAGTGATGACTTTGGTCACAATAACCGTGATATGAAATTTTCATACCGTTACATCCCTACTACAGTTCGAGTGCAGACATTTACCCCAGGCTTGAACATACATATAAATACTGAGAATAAGGTGACAGCCTTTTTACAAAGACATATGACAGGTAATTACTCTGGTTTAAAGCCCCACTATGTAAGATTCCAGCTTTCAGCTCTCTAGGGGCCTCTATGGTCGTTGAGTGTAACTGCACTGTCATAAAACAGAGCGCCTCACACCAACATGCATTTGTCATCTTTTAAACGAATCGGGAAGGAGGGGGAAGTGACGTATGCCGTAAAGCAGTCAAAGCAGTAAAAATTTGTAGTTGTTTAGTGTGGGAGTGTTCCTACCATCCACCTCGAAGTTACATAGTGCCAGTGAAGGAGATACAGACCCCCTCAGACCATGGCAGAGGTGTCATTCAACCTGTTGTAAGGTGATGTACCATCACAATGACTCTAGAAAGATTATATTAAGGTGGAAAAACTGCACAGTGTTGGTTTAAGTTCTACATCCATGAGCTTCTCTTTCTCGTTTCTCCTCTGCCCTTTGTCTCCTCTGTCTCTCTATTATATACTATATCTAAGTACATTATTAAGTTACTCACCATCATGAGACAGTATATCCTTCTCTGACCTGTCAAGTTCAAGTGCACAGATTGTCCTCTTGTCCCCCTCCTCATCAGTGCGTATGTCGGGGTGCCCCTTGACTCCCCTGTCGACCTTTTGTGATTCTATTAGGTCTGGCTGGACTCTGGCCAGACAGGAGCAATAAATCAAATCAGAAGCTTAGAGGAGATAAAGGACCTTGAAGAGGACACAGGAATGTGTCATACTCATCCACAGTGTCCCCTTCAAGGTCCTTTATCTGCTTTATTGACCGACACTGATAGTCATCATCCTGCAATGATATTTTAATATTTCATGATTCAGTGTGTGGATCTTTGTAACAACCATCAGTAACCGTTTGTTAAAGTGACCTAAATACTTGGTCAGAGACCAAACATGGTTTTTAACATAGTGTGACAGTGCTGCAGAAAAAAAAGCAACAGGAGACGTGTAGGATCTGCTATATTTGGGTTATAACCTCAGGGCTTAAACATATTTGAGACTGAATGCAACTGTCAGTGAGTCTCTTCTCTGCTGAGGTGTCAATCTGGAGCATCAGGTCAAAGGGGATCTTCATTTCTAACATCTCTGTTCATTTCCTTTCCGAACTTTCTGACTCTCAACTTGTCAAATACCGCAACTCCGTCAGTGGGCCTCAGTTTCTCAATGTGACCATCAAAATAGACTAGTGCAGGGGCTTCAATGCTAACATTACAAAATATGCATCATACCAAGACCCTATTGAAATGCAAGATATGTATTTTACTTGTTATTTTAATGTCCAAATGATCACGTTTCTGGATGCTTTACATACCCCAAAACTCACCAAAATAAGCAAATTAATCACATCTGGTCAAAAAATCCCTTTGAAAGTTTCAGTGGAGCAGCCCTGCAGCCAGGTTTGAGCTACAAACATGAAAATTGGTGCACATTTGAGTGATCAACAGATTAACACAAAAGTCTCATAAAGTTAAGAATAAAAATACAAGACAAGAGCTATTCAGTAAAACACACCCCGAGTCTTCAATTTGAACGTATATGTCACTATTGAATGACTGTTGAGGGAGAATTAAGGCAGATACAGTGCAGCAAAAACAACAGCTTTGCTTATGGTGCACCCCTTCGACTGCTTTTTCACACTGATAATCAGCCAATTAAATTGCATCAACCCAACATGATATGCTTGATATGTTCAAGCTAAACTGCTGAAGCTCAAACTGAGCATCAGAATGAGGAAGAAAGCTGATTTAAGTGACTTTGAATGTAGTGTGGTCATTGGTGAGCTCGATGTAGTGGGATTTTCTTACCATCTCTAGGGTTTACAAAGTATGGTCCAGAGAAGAGAAAATATCCAATGAGCTGCATTTCTATGGGAAAAATACCTTTTTAATGTTGAGTGGTTCAAGCTGATTTAGAGGCAACAGCAAATTGAACCTGAAGCAGGTTGAATACAGCAGCAGAAGACCAGACCACACCTGTCAGCTCAGAACATGAAACTGATGTTCTCACCAGTTTGACAACAGCAAACTGGAAAATGTTGCCAGTTCTGAAGAGCCTCCATTTCTGCTGCAACAGATGGTAGGGTCAGCATTTAGGGGCCAAGACATAGTCAAGACAACCGGCTGAACAACATAACAGCATGTACCATCCAGCCTTGTATCACAAGTATTTTTTGACGCCACAGCCTACCTGAGTATTGTCCCTGATCATGTCCATGTCTTATGACTACACTAGAAATAAAAAGTAAGTTTGCACTGGCTTTTTGAGTTCTGGGTCAAACTCACAAATTTAAGTTGTGAGAAAAACGACTTAAAATGAAGACGATCTCAGGCAGGATACAGACTCTAATAGACCTTTGTACCATCAAAATAGGCTGGTGCAAGGACTTCAAAGCTAACATTACAAAATATGCAACATAATCAGGGTCATTGGTGCCAAGACCCTATTGAAATGCAAATATGCTTAAACTCTAACAGGTTGAAGCATATTTGGTAAGTGTCTGGTTGCTTATCACTCCAAAGCAGCACCCCTGAAACCGTATGCACAGAACTTTGCAAGATCATGCCTGACATCAAACCAACTGTTTCAAGTTTACCAACTTAAGTTAAGAACTGAGACCAACTTTACATAAAAACTTCATAAAAAACAGTTGAGATAAATACTTTGATGAAGTTTATAACACAACAAAAAACATTCAGTTTATTTACTGATAAACATATTTTATGACAGCAGTTTTAAGTGTTTAAGTTTGGCTTATTCTAGCAGGATAAATCACCATGTTGTAACCTGAACTTATCCCAGACTTTTTCCTTGACCGTGACAGTGAGTTCACTGTAGTCCAGTGGCCTTCACAATCACCAGCTCTCAATCCAGTGGGGCACCTTTGGGATGTGGTGGAATGGGAGATTCACTTCATGGATGTACAGACAAGAAATCTGCTGAAACTGTGTGATGCTATCATGTCAATATGGACCAAAATCTTGGAGGCATGCTTCCAGCACCTCATTGAATCTGTGCCACAAAGAATTAAAGCAGTTTTGAAGGCAAAAGGTGGTCTTACCGGATAATAGCAAGGTGTACCTAATGAAGTGTTCGGAGAGTGTATGTATTTTGGTGATTTTACTAACGAGGGGCCAATCATCCATCCTTTATCCCTCTAAATTGCCCATGGCAGTCTACCCTGAAGCTTTTTATGCAGATTAACTGCACTGGAAAGTAATTTAGCTGCACAGTCCACAGGCACACATTCGCATCCTCCTCAGTGAGATTCTTTTTGGATTCAGAGTGAAGTGGACAAAAGGCACATCCTCTTTTCATGCAGCTTTTTTTCTGTGTTTCTGATCGTGACACTGAAATGTCACGTCTGCAGGAGAGCGATTCTCTAGTGTCAGATATCTGCAGACCAACTTGTTACCATCACTGCACAGATGAGGTTTCAAGAGTTCTTTTCACAGCTGCTTTTCTCCTGTGTATCTGAAAAGACGTCCTTGGTAAAGATGTGCTATGAGGAAAAAAAATCTATTTACCCAGAGTGATTTGTGTGAGGCAGGTGAAAGGGAAAGGGCACATTGGTGTAATTAGTCTGCGGGCTGCATTCAGCAGATGGGGCAGGTTGGCTGGAGCGTTCCTCTAAAGCGGGTCAGCCTTGACTTTGAGGTCCAGACTGGGAACAGAAGAGGGGGAGACGGTAATGGGAGGCTGCCCTCTGTGAGATGAGGTTCAGTCCAGCCTGAAACACTGTTGCCACAGCGGACGATAAATACTTCACTGACAGAACAGTTCCAAAAAAGAGACAGAGAGCAGAGGGCTGTCACAGAAAGAGAGGGTATTTAGTACGAAATGATGAATATGCTATGAGGAGGAAGGAAGGATAGAGGAGGGACATTCATCATATTCACATGGTGCCACTTTCTGCTGGCGTTCATGATGGGCAGCAAATGTGGTGATAATGTAGTCCCGCTGAGCTCCAGTTTGCAGGATGAGGAAGCGTAAGAAATCACAGAAATCAATGTAATTTCACAGATTTTTTTTTTCTGGCAAGCAGCTGGAAGGGTTAAGAAAAGATAATAACCTCAAGAACCGTGTTGAAAATATAGGCCGAACTGACATACAGGCGCAAAAGCTGCATGTAGAGGAAGGCAGACTGAGAGGCAGAGTAGTAGATCTGTAGTTAATAAACATCATTCTTATGACTCTTGTTAAAACAGCCTGTTCAATCATTTGTGTTTTAAAACTTGTTTTTTGTGAAGAAAGTTCAGAGAAGACCAAGTCAAAAGTGCTGAACAGCCTTAACCTATGCCTTTATAAATCAGTTCATAGAGAATATTAAGAAAAACCCATATTTTACCTTAACTTAGATTCATATAAGCTGTGTTTCCACCAAGCAGTCTGATTCAGTTCATCATGGTAGTACACGCCATTACTGGTATTTCCACTGATGGATACAGAGAAACAACCATGCGCTCCCAATTTTTGTGCGCTCTGAATGAGTGCCTAGCATACCAAACCAACCCTGAAAGAAAATCTGTTGATTGGCCACAAATCAAGTCATATCTCATGCAACAGCAGCGAATACCTCATCATGTTTAAATAAACTGTGGATTAAAGTGATTGTTTTTCACTGCTGTTGCTGTAAAGGATGTCCAAATAAAAAAAGCCCCACAGAGAACTGAAGAGCCACAGGTCTTCCATTGCTGCTCTTTGTTTACAATCGGGCTCTACTGCAGACTACTTCAGTGTCGCGTGGGTATTACGTCAAGCATTAAATAGCCAGCGCAGCCCTCTCCTCCTTACTCACATCCCGCCCTCAAGTGAAGGCACAGCTGTCAGTAGAAATGCAAACAAGGTCAGGGTTATCGCTCCAAACCTGTACTTAACCACCCCAGACCACTTGGTGGAAACAAGGTAATATCATTTTTGATGACTGTTACAGTCTGTTCACATTTACCAATTCAAAAGAAAAAAAAACCCAACTTTTATAAACCTTGTCATAGGCAAAGGAGCCCTGATCCATCTGTATTCTCTCTCTGCCTGTGGCACTGTCCAAATGTAGGTGGGTATTTTTGAAAAAGCAACTTTATACAAGCATTCCAGCCCTCTGTCCACACATGAAGGGTGTTTTAGGTCACTGAAAATGCCTGTTTAAAAAAACTCCTGCCAAGGTGAAGACTTTTAAAAAAATTCTGATTAGGGTGTCTCCATGTGGTCAGGGAAAAGTGCTGTTTTAAGCGTTGCTGACCGGACCATAACATGCTAACACAGTCCCTTTGTCCCTCCCACTCTATGATGCTGCTGTAAAGCACTGCAACAAAACAAATGCAGCAGACGTTTAGGACAAGAATCATTGTCACTGTATCACAAGTGACCGTCTTGATTGGTGGCCTGTGGACGCTTCTGTCTGTGATTGCCATGGTTACAGCAGATATTGAAACCAACAAGAGTATCCACTTAACTTTAAATAACAGGTTTATTTTAAGGGATCAGATTTGTCTCAGATTGAATGTAAAAGATGAAATATTTACCCAATACACCTGCTGACAACACTTAACATAGCCTAGCACCAATTAGACTTGTGGTGGGAATAGGTATGAAAATGAAACTGCTTTGCCAAGAAAAAGTTTGCATATCAGAGACATCATAACAAGGTAAAACATTTACCAGTGTGTTTATGCATTATTGCTTTTTTGTGTGGACAGGGATGCTTTCATAAACTCCCCCGTGTTGATGGGATTAGCTTTAAAAACAGAGGAGGAAAACCTCAGTTTTTAAAAACACCCTCCTACTGTGACATAGCCTGAAATGCTCTGTTCTAGCCCCCCTCTCCAGGTCAACTCTGTGGTAAATGATCAGTTCAGTGCCATGTTGTCAGCAGCTCTGGATTTTTTTCTGCCATCTCTACTCTGTACTTGAGTTGACATTCTGAGCTGAAGGTGAAACAATGGTAGGATGTGACACTGGTAGGCTTGTTTAAGATGGTCAGGGAATGAGCTGTTTCGGGCATCTACTGGCAGGAAAGGGAGAAGTCCTGATACTGCAGATGTTTTTTTTTTTTTTTAATATAGAAATGCTCTATTGCACTAAGAACTAGAAAGCACTAGGAGAGTGCATACCTCTGCCAAGCGCCACAGTTCCCCCTATTTGTCATTTGCACCATAAATATTAGTCCCACATTTATTTTGACTACATTTTTAGATTCCTTGACCATGAAAACATACCATTAGCAACTGGATTCATAATGATATCAATATTAGTTCAGTAGTTATTCATGAAAATTGAATTTTCCTTAATGGCGGTTTTTTAGCTCCCTAGCTTTTGAAGATACAGCAAATCCGTTGGCACCTTTAAATTCCACAATGCCTTGGCTATTTAATGGTGTTTGTTGCGTGTTTATAGCTTCATTTTTTCTCTTCCTATGGGGAAAATTCCAAAGGTCCCCTATTTTTTCATATTCTGGATCATAGTATCCAGAATTATTCCTTTATCCAGATCAGTCTTTGATATACTGTAGAGCATGTTAGAAACTTGTCCTGTATTTTTTTCCCCAAGTGCCCTGACCATTATTTGTGGAGTTATATGCAGAAATTTCGAAAATGGCCCTATCTCCCAATGTTAAAGAATCTTTTAAAAAATTCCTGGATCCAAACGGAGATCCGGATCGCTTCCAAAATCTAATCATTTGTTCCTTATCCCAATCCGGACATTCCCTGAAAATTTCATCAATATCCATCCATAACTTTTTGAGTAATGTTGTTAACTAACTAACAGACAGACAGACAAACCCTCCCAAAAACATAACCTCCTTGGCGGAGGTTATAAATGTTAAACACACTAAAGGGCATGTAAAACTTGTAAAAGTACACTATGGGCTCTTTAATTTATTCTGAGATTTCGCATATTTAAACAAGTGATGATCCCGACTCCTAATGACCTTGAGCCATAATCTTAGATCTCCAGTCTCTATATTTTCATCCTCATGTCAGGGAGGACATTTGTTCAAAGTTTCAAGGGAGTCCATCAAAGTGTTTTTGAGATACACTCACAAAAAGAGCCCAGAAGGATGGACCTACATGACGCCTTCAGTCAGTCAGCTCAGCCTGTGCAGAGGCAGAGAGGGACAAGAAGAGGGATGTTAGAGAAGAAGTAAAGGCGTCCTCTTTTATTTAACCGTAAACAGAATGACCTGGAGATCACTTTCACAGCCTGATGCAGACGTCACTTTGACAGATGACTCCATTTGATACATGCAGGAAGTTTGAACTTACGTCTCAGCTGTCCCCCTGAGAGAAGTGTGATCACAACACAATCTGTGAATGTCGATCCTTGACCCAGGATCACTGAGGTGAAATAGGCCAGGTAACATGAGAGATATGCTAACATCCGATATGGTAATGTCCCTTTATCTATGTTGTGTCTACTTTAGTGGTAGTCTTAAACTTGCATACAAACCAGTAATATTACACTGAACTACAAGATATTTTGTTAAAATATAACTTTTTCATTTAAACAGCAGACACTACAGCAGATGTATTTGGTTCCCTCAGATGTTGACACTGAAATAGGCTGTTTGGTTTCAAATCAGCAGGTTCTGAATAGAAACTACAACAACAACAACAACAACAGTGACATTGTGGAGAGATGTGGGCCAAATGGGTGTCTGACGTCAGCTGGCATGGCTGAATGGCATCAAATTTCAAGCATTAAGCAAACTTTCTGTCGGTTTACTGAAGCCTCCAGGGTAGGAGGAGGAGGAGGAGGAATAATTCAGTCCTGAACGTGAGCAGCTTTTCATTCAAAATCTGTCATAGTTTAAAAAGTTGCTCACTTTAATGGAAATCATAAATTAAAGCCGTTAAATGTGTTAAGTTTTTAAGATATAGTGCTATATTATATGATGAAAAAAGAGAAAGACAGTATATTTTTTATTAATGCATTTGATGTTGATTCAGTAAGAAAGGTGCTAAGCAGACTGCAATTCTGTAAACAACTGCAGCCTGTGAGAGGTGTAGTGTGGAAGCTGATGTGAAGGCAGATTTAAAAGAACATGACAAGATTTTTTTTGAGTCAAGAAAAGCAAAATATATACACGAACATATATATTTTTTCTTTTTTCAGGCACAATGCAAGAATGGTGCAATGAAATGACAGTGACTGTCAAGTTCATGTTCAGGGAGTTTACTCCTCTGCAGTGGCACACTGCTGTACTTCCCTTTTATTCTGGATCTGAGTCGTCATTAGAAAATGAAACAGATGGGGTGCTGGATTGCCGCAGTGGTAAGCAACCAGGCACTTTCCATGTACATGCTTCTGCTGGCCCGGGTTCGAATCCAGCCTGTGGCCAGTTTGCAGACTCCCCTACTCTCTCTTAACCCCCTTCACAAGCCTATCTCTCTATCCTATCAATAAAGGCACAAAAATACCCCTAAAAATAATCTTAAAAAAGAAACTGGGACAGAAGAAAAGTTTGGCCAATAACCTTCTTATAAAGTATTTTGAGGCTCTTTTCTTCCCAGACGCTGTCTATGGGGTGTTGCCCTAATAAATGTGAAAAGAATCTCACAGATATATGAAACTTGCATGTCAGGTTCAGCTCCTGTCAGTCTTCTGAATCACATCAGGCATGTCATTGTGCTGCTTAGCAGCCAATTAGAATTGTTATTGCATACAGAGACTTTAATGGCCGCAAATTTCCCCCTTTTTAACACATTTATTTCTGTCTCAGTTGTCCCTGGAGCATATTATTAAAGTTTCCTGTCTAAAAATCCCCTCAAGCAAAAGTGCACAAATCATGTGTTTGTTATGTAATATCATCGTATCAACATAATGCAGGATCAGTGTCAGTCATGTTTTCAGTAATGAGCTATTTGCCAACATTGCTTCACTATAATGTCCTCGTTTTTAATGAGATCACTGAGTCTGCATCTTTGAAATACAAATAGGGTTGAATCGGGGTCATACATGTTGGACAGGAATAACTGCAGATCATCCTTCACCTGCAGCCTTGCCTGCTGCTCGATTATAATTATCATTCAGTACAGAAAATCTGCACTCACACACGTAGGCTGGGGTAATGGGCACACTTGAGGCTTACTTTTAAGAGAGATGGGGGAACTAGTTCCCCAAAGGTGCATACTTGGCTCTTGGCTCATTTAGTTTTCAGTCAATTTGATGTCAAATCACTTTTTCTCAGGATTTTTTTTTAATTTCAGTGTTGTTCCTCCCCTTTAATATGCAGGGTGTCCTCTGTTGTTGCTCTTTGTTTGTTCTGCTATGACGTCACCATAGACCGTAGAAAGAACTGGAGGAAGCCATGTGACATCAGTCTTTTAATTATCATTCATCAACATTAATAATGCATATCTGTGGACGCTGTCACACTGTACATGTCATTCACCTGACTTTTCAACAACTTACACACAGACGAAGAGGCAGTGTTGACTGGGGGACTTGATGATGATGATATTGAGGTGTTCTGACAAAGTTGTCTGTCAATTGGTCAGTTAGAAAAAAAATGAGGCACTGCCTCCAGCACTACATGGCAGCACCAGTGTCCAATCAGACTTGAAGCAGTTTGTTGAACTTACTTTTGTTTTTCCCTTCTAGATTCTTGCTTGTGTTGTACCTGCTCTCAGATGTTCTTCACTTTGGACAAAAGCATCTGCTAAATGAAACTGTAACCTTGCTGTAAGACATTTGTACAATGATTAGCAAAGCCCCGATAAGTGATATAGATAATGGATGGATGGATAGATGACCACTAAGTGTGATGGGTCTTGAGTTTTTTTTTCAGTATCATCACTGGGCTTCTTGACAAACTAAACAAAGATGATCCCCCATTATCTTGTCCCACTGAGACCACAATGAGTGTGCCTTAAAACAGTGAGTATGTGTTGTCACTGTAAGACAATGAGCAGCTCAAGTCACCAGAGAAAGCACTCAGCTCGTCTAGAACTCATGATCGTGAGCTGACCACAAGCAACTGCTGAACAACGTTCTCTCAGTGGTCTGGTCATCCACAACCTACATCACCAGTGTGAACAAAACAAAATGACCTTATAGCCTCATGTAGTCTAAGACTTAAGGTCATTGGGACCTGAAAAACTCTGTCTAAAAACAGCAGATTGATCATAAATGAGGACATTTGTTTTCTTTAGAAAAACATTTAATGGAGGTTCATAGCAGAAAATCTTCTTCTCTCTCTAACCTTGAATTGTATTGTTACCTCTCCATGCCTTCATACTTATATCCCACAAGACCACTTGACCTGTTCTTAAGCAGAGAGCTCTTGAGATTCACATCATGATTAGAGCTTGTTAGAGTTTAGCTTCAAGGGAAGTAGTTTTCACAGGACAGGGTCAGGAAATTGAAGAATCCTATGCCTTATTCCTGCTGGAAATGAGGGAGACCTTGCTTTAGAAATACTGCTGTTTGTTTCCACGACGACAGGACAGCTGGATGTACCTTTCCTTCTTAATCCTGCAGAGATAGGAGCTACTTAGTCGGAGAATGGAGAGGAGAGGAGACACATGAGGAGGGGGGCCCCCATGTGTATACACACACATAAAACACTCAGACACACACGCTGATGAGGGCTGAGACAAGGAGGTAGAGAAAGAGAAACAAAGAGAGGTGGAAAAAGGAGGAGGGGATGATTGTTTGTCTTCAGCCTCGTCTAGCTAAGTGCTCAGATTCCTGCGAAGCCTCATCAGCCGTGTGGCAGGATGCCTCAGAGGAAAAGAGCTTTCACAATCGGAGCTTATGGAGGGTAAGATATTAGAAGATTAATCCTTCTGAGTGTAAGTGTGATTTTGGGACTTGTTAGCTGTCTGTTAGGCAGCGTTAGCTTACCTGTTGAGTGTGTCACTGAGGAAGGTGTGTGACTTCTCAGGTAGTTTTTCCGCACCAACTCGACAACGGCAGGACATTATTACTCTGACAAGGTCACACACTGTCAGCACCACGTCCTCTTTATAAACAGCCCTATCTGTTCAAAGTAAAGGGCTGCCAGGATGCTAAAATAATGGGATCAGAGTGACAATGTGTGAAGCAGCATTGAAGAGATTGATGGAGTCGGTCAAACTGGTCCTTCATGCTTTGTAAGATTGTGCTTCGCAGACCATCAGAAGTTGTTTTAAAGTGCAGTTAACAATCTAAAGTGACAAATATGACAAAGTTTTGGAAGTTCTGTTTTTAAAACTTGCTCCGCTGATGTGAAGTCGAGCCTTCAGATGTCTGTACTGCTACCTCTGGTGTTATCACAAATCTCTTATGTTTTTATGTTTTACTAACTTCATAAAACAGTTTATAACTTAGGGTTTGATTGCATTTCAAGGTGTGACAGATGATAAGATGTCCAGCACATATTTCACTGAAGTAACAATCTCTCTGACCAAAACAAAACTTAAACATGACCGTACGTCCTCTATCCCTCAGCAGAGATAGAAGTATCAGTGCTTCGATACTGTAATCTCTACTTACACATTTACTCATTCGGTATCAAGCACTTCCATAAAGTATTAATATCAGATTAGTTGGGGTGGAAATCTCCATTGATCCCATGATATGATATTATCACGATTCTTGAGTCTTGATTCGATTTTATTGCAATATTTAATTTTACGATATGCTTAGTATTGTGATACTTGACGTTGTGATATATTGCAATTTTACACTTTTCATTGTCTTTTTTTACTTCGAAAAAGAAAAAATGACAATGTTAGAAAATGTAATAAGAAGCATATCTCAGTATATTCATCATGTCTCTTTAGTTTTACTGAAAACAGGAGTAAAATTCACAGACTGATCTCCACATGTAGCCAGAAAGGATAGAAATTAATAAGATTTCATTGATACAAATTTTATTAACAATATTGCATATTGATTTGATTCTTTAACAATTCCCTTATCAATTCCTGCAGATTTTCCTTGTGTAAAAATTGTGTCTACATTGGTTTTCAGAAGCAACAATGTCAAACACATGGCACTGCTGATGTTCAATGCCATACTGCATAGATAAATGCATCTGTAAGTTGCCGCTGTCTCCACTCACTAATAGTTGTGCAGTTTGTGTCTTTTTGTCAAAAACTGATATCACAATTTTAACCACTTCTGCCCCCTGTCTGCCATGAGTTTTGAATCTGGGGCTGTGATGAGGGTGTGAGGTCTTTGATTTGCCAAGCATGCAGAACAGTGGAAGTGGCATGCAGTGGAAGGAATTGATAAGCAAAAATGCTAATGACATTGATTCTTTGTTATCGATTCTAAACTGGAATTGGTTTTTGATTTCCATCCCTAGTAGCCAGTTAATGCAGCCCACTCTGTTGTACTCAGCCCCTCTTCAACTTTTAGCTTCAAAGCTGTGAAGAGCTTCGGTGCTACTATGTTGTTGAAGTAATTAGTAATGGCACATACGTCTCCAGCCAGCATATCAAAAGTCTTTGTTTCCTACAGCATGGTGAGGCCTTGAGTCTTGAGCAGTCAGAACTGTACATATTTGAGGAAGTTTTGTATTGACCATCACTATTCTTCAGCAGGTTTTTCCTTCATTAGGGGCTCTAGTTTGCTTTTCTTCAGTTGTACTTTTCCTGTCACACCTCCCCAATATGTCACTGACAGTGTCCCTGAGTGGTAGCTCTGCCTTATCTCTCCCCACATGTTGGCATGGCCAACAGTTAAAGAGAGATTGTTTGGGAGAGTTGTTCCAACACGTGTAGTAATCCTTTCTTTGGCCTGATTCTTTGGCAGTACACTCACTGACCACTTTATTACAGACACCCGTTAAAGAAAATAGCTAATCTGCAAATCACAAGGCAGCACCTTTTTGCACTTACACATCTAGATATGGTCAAGACAACCTGCTGATGCTCAGAACGGGCATAAGATTGGATGAGAAGGGTGATGTAAGTGACTACTTGTGGCATGATTGTTGGTAGGGATGCACTAAATTATCTGAATATGACCAGCACTGGCAGATATTTGCCAAAAAATCTGATTATCGTATTGGCAAATATGGACATTTCTGCTGATATTTATGACAGTTATTTTAGCCATCCATTTTGGCCATCCATCAGGCATAACATTATGACCACTGACTGTTGGAGTGAATGACACTGATTATCTCTTCTTCATGGCACCTGTCAATGAGTGAGATATATCAGGCATCAAGTGAACATTTTGTCCTCAAAGTTGATGTTAGTTTTCTCTCTATATATCAATTGGACGGTTTCTATCTTTTCTGTGACTTATTTTACCCCATTTAAAATTTTCTGTCTGTTTTGTATGAGAAATATTCACAGCTTGTGAAAACTAGAGGCAAGCCCCATATTCTCTAGATTTTTGGTGCAGGAGACGTGCCGCAGACACGCACCTCAGGCTTCCATTCTGAAAGCTCTGACTTGATAACATGCTTGCCAAAATCAAAACAGACACGCACTGCTTGCACTGCACGCACTCATGAAAGTAATACACACCCAGTGTGAAATGGGCCAAGGGATTTGAACGAGGTTGACAAGGGCCAAAGGGTGACGGCTAGACGACTGGGTCGGAGCATGTGTCCAAAACCGTTGCTCTTGTGGGGTGTTCCTGTTACCTGGTCGGTAAATGGTTAAAGGAAGAAACAGTGATGAACCGACAACAGGGTCATGGCCAAGGCTCATTGATGCACTTGGGGAATGAAGACTGGTCCATGTGGTTGATCCAACTTATGAGCTACTGTTGCTCAAACTGCTGAGGAAGTTGATGATGGTTCTGACAGAAAAGTGTCCGAATACACAGAGGATCAATTTGTTGTGTTTGGAGCTGTTTAGCTGCAGACCAGTCAGGGCAGCAGGTGGTCATAATGTTACGCTTGATGGGTGTATATTGGCTGTCATATTGGCACAATATACAAATGTACCATAATGGTTATATCATCATCAGCTCAATTTTAGTTTAGTGGAGGCATTGTGCTTTAAACAACAAAATATCAGTATTGGCTATCATGAGTTTGGAAATATCGACATACCAGCATATTGAACATCAGCAAAAATCCAACATTATGCATCCAAGTTGTTGGTGTCGGGGGGCTGGTCTAAGTATTTCAGAAACTTTTGATCTACTGGGATTTTCACTGCTATCCAACTCTGGTGTTCACAGTAGGAAAGCCACGATCAGGATTTTTCTGGCTGATCCAGATTACTGATCACCTGTTGGTGAAATAAGCCAGTATTAGTACCAAAACTAATCACATGTTTCTTCAACAAAATAGTACAAAAAGCTCTTAGGGAGCAACTCATCAAGGATCCTACAGTAAGGAAAACTGAACATAATGGTTTATTTATTACTTGTATTCATATGTGAATCAGCAAAGTTACTAAAAGACTAAAAAATTATAATTCCGTCTGTAGTTCTGGATCCAGGGAGTGGATGTTTTATTCTATCATTTTAATTGTGTATGTTTATATAAGTTTTTGCAGATGTATGAAAATTTATATAGTGCATTTTATTTTTATAATGTATATATGCCTGTTTCTATTTTGCTTTTGTTCAAAATACAATGAAAAATTTGATCACAAAAAAATAAATAATAATTCCAACTAATAGGCTAAGAGTATAGTAGTATAAAAATGGCAATGTGTCAAAGGACTCGGATATATTGTGCAACCGATGGGATGATTTCATTATGTAAACAAACACCCAACATTATTTATTCAAGGTTCAGAAACATACACATTCTCACCTTTGCACGAGTCAGATATCTTTGTCAAATACTTGTTATACAAAGGCAACACAAAGTCACCAACTGGACACAAATGCACCACAGACAACGACATTTGTGGTGCGCTGTGTGTACTTATTGTATGTTCATTATCAAACTAAAGCAAGAGGTTTGCTTTGCTTGCAGAAGGAAAGTGAGTGGAAATTTCCTTCAAGCTGTATCTCACATTTCGACATTTTACTGGAACTGCATCCAAAGACTGAATTATTTTATGGACGCTGTTAAAGAATAAATCTCTCCTTTTTCGCTGCTTTTCACAGCCGTCTGAACTTCCACTTCAGCAACAAATGTGATTACTTTGAAGCTTTAAATTTGCAACTGTAAAAAAATGCAAAGCCACCGATAGTGTGCAGAAATTAGTCCATCTGTTTGGGGTTTAAGCTGCACAGAAACCATCAAGACTAGAGGGAACTTTTCTAATTACCTTTTAATTGCTGCCTTTTCTTCACTGATATGTTTTGAGGAAAACAAACTCATTAAAGCAAAGCACTGCTTTTTCATCATCTCTAAAAGTGGTGTGTCAGAACAGCAATTAAATGTTAGTAACACGGAGGTATATGAGATAAAACGTATTTAGGTGTTTAATTTCACAGTGAGACTGAAAATGAGCCCTCAGCTCCATCTGTTCATGTGTGACAGTAAATAAGTGAAATATCTTATCAGCATGATTAATAAAGAGCTGTGTCAGAGAAAGGATGGCCTCCTACAGACCTGAAGGGTCTGAGTGATGTTTTTTTGGCAGGCAGAGCTTGAATCTCTGAGATGTGACAAAGCTTTGATTTACGAGCAGTGAGCTGCTGAGCCGTGCCGTGCATTGAGATTCATGAAGCAAAGAAATTACTTTTACTATTGTGTTTTTCCTGCTTGTGTGCTCTGCCAAGTCTGCAAAGAAAACTCTCGCATGGCTCAATTTGACTTTTATTGTGCATCTGCATCATGTTGAAAAGCTATTCTGAGTACATGGACAGATACAGCCATTGCATAGATGGATAACATTGTTCGGATCAGTGAAGGTTCCCATTTTTGACCAATTTTTTCCTCTGAATCCTTGGAATAGTTCCCCAAAGAGGCACTGTTTTTCTGCAAAATGCAAATTTTCACTGTAGAGCTGAGGGCAACGTGACCAAACATTCACATCATTTTATTTTTTCACTCTTTGCTGTAGTGTTATGATCTCAGTGTTGCATTATTGAAATGAATTACATATTTAGATGCATTTTAAGTGCTACAACACCTCCCCAAAAACACACAAAAAGCCAGTGAGCATGAAAATGTGTGGTCCACAGAAGTGAAGTTTCAAAATTTGGCTCTTGTGAGGTTTCAGACTGTCCAGGTTCACAATATGTGACAGTTTTTAATTTGAGGAATTTGTTTTCAACAACGACGACACATTGATGATCTTTACGTGAGCTTGTAGTTAGTTTTCAACAGGGGCCACTGAGGTTATTGCAGCATCATCTTGAAGGACTATCTTGTTTTTTTTAAGTGGGGTTGATTAAAGTCTTTTGCACTAGTAAATTGCCAATTCAAGCATTGAACAGTTTTGATCATACTGTGTGGTATGCCCCAATAATCTCAACACAACATACCACACAAATGATTCTGTCCCACCAGCGATCTAGAATCTAGTCCTCGAGGACAGAAATCTAACGTGATCAAACGCGATCTAACAAAAAATGAAGAAGAAACATAGCATCAACCAGAAAACACAACACACAACATGGAAGAGGACATATGAGAAGAGGGAATGATGGTGGTCTCTGGGACTATTTTTGACAGAAAAGTCCTGAACTAAAAAAAAGAAAAGACAGTGGAAAAAAATCCTTGAGACAGCGTGAACATATGAGCTGGTCCTCCATTTCTGAGGTCCACAGAACTTTATCCAATTCTTCGTTAAAAAGGGGTAACTGGACTTTCTAGAGGTTGCCCTTTTTAACAAAGATTTAGATAACCATGACCTGGATGAATGAGAACCTACACAGACACAGAACTTTATGTTTCAGGTCAGCCATGTTTGTTTTCCTTGTTCAATGTCTGCCCAACCCGCTTTGGAACCGATCATCGTGACAATTTACTCTTAACACAACTCAGACCACAGGATAATATTATAGGCAGGGTTTGTACGGGTCCTTGAAATCCTTGAAAATGCTTGTATTTTAATGTTGTGTTTTCAAGGTTTGGAAAGTGCTTGAATTTTCGATCTAAGTGCTTGTAAATGCTTGAAATCGTAATCATATAATTTTTACAATTAACAGCAATCTGGCTCAACAGATCGATCTAAACGAGAGAATAAAAATAGTGAAATGGGGGGGGGGAAACGTTCTCCCTGAAGGGCTTGTGTGTGACATGCTGGTCAGTTGTCATGCACGACGTGACGTCCCCCCCTTAAGAGGACAGTGCGCAGCCCAACATGCCGGGAGGCTGTCAGTTCAATGACCGTTGGCTGGATATTGAAAAATATAAACCATGGATAAGACATGGCGCAAATCCACAAGTAGCCTGCTGCAAAGTCTGCAAAAAGGAGATCAGCCTTTTCACCATGAGAGAGTCGGCACTCTCCAGCCACATGAAGGGTACCCTGTTAGCCCTACAGGGGAATTACCCTACTGTTTGTTTATGCTAACTACCTTTTTATATGCTAGGCATGCATGTGTGATGTAGAAGGCACTGTTCCATGTAACATGTAGGTGGTGTGATGATTCCCACCAGCCGTACCCCTGTCACCCAGTGGGTGTTTGTTGTTCGAGGCAGATTATCACATGGCCGCGGTCGGTCGGTGACAAGTCTTGTCTAAAAATACCAAGTCGTGCTGGGCCGACGGCCGCGGATTGGATGGCTCTCCTGCTGAATACGAAGGCACGAGACCTTACAGACGGACCGCGGTCATGTGATAACCTGCCCCTAGCTACAAACGTCCCGCGGTTGACAGCGGTATGGCTGGTGGTTATTAATAACAGTATCAATAACAATGTCGAGAAGAAAAGATGTGAAAAAATGAATGCTTAGAAAAGCATTAGGCTGATGTGCCCTGTTAAGGTTTAAAACTTACATGACTACACCTGATATAATTTGGCCAAACCAGTGCAGATCATCATGCCTCTCTTACTGTATGATGTCTTAAGACAGTGTGTGGGATGACACATACTAGGGCTGCACTATTCTGGCAAAAATGTGAATCACAATTATTTTGCTTGGAACTGAGATCATAATTCTCTGACACGATTTTACTCACAAAATGTTTATTGCATTGATTAACTTTAAAGAGCGTTTTGCAGGTTGTTTTTTGTAAATGAACACTTAGCATTGTCTGATAATGGCTGTAGTTTAAGTCAGTCATTGATTTTATGTGTTATACAACACAAAAGGGCTCAAATTTAGAGGATGAAGTGTCTGTTTTCAGTATAGCTGTTAAAAACTTTCAACACGTTTCAACATCTCATCATATGACGTAGCATGGGGACTCTGCTTTGATCCAATGTGCATAATAGGTGGTGGTGAGTGAGGGCAGGTGTTTTTTGTGCTTCTTACAGTGTATTACATTTAATTTGACCATTTGTTAAGATTGTTAAATACTGTGTTTGTGCTTGATGCAGAAATACGAGCTTAGCAGGACATCAAAGCCACTCTTTCCCCAATAGGAAGAAAAATTGAATTAGCTTTGGTGCTTGGGTTCGTTTTTGCAGGTGGAGGGATGGGACTTTATTTCTACATTGGTCACCAAAAACGCAGTCGTCTGTGGTAAAATCCGTTTCACTCTCCTTACCGCAGACGTTCCTCCGCCGTAACTCTCACTCACTCTTTCCTCACTCATCTGCAGTAGGCAGGAGCAGGAGCAGGCTCACGTGTTGTAAAGACACTTTACCATTGGTTGAGGGAGGAGGCAGCAGTGATGCTGTGTTTGGGAGCAGTTGCTTATATTGCAGCCCGTGAAATAAAATGCTTAAGAATCAAAATAATAATAAATAGTAATAAAACAGTGAAATCGCCATTTTGTGTGTGCATGAATTCTATCACATTATGCAATTTACAACTGCTTACAGTACTTGAAAAGTTTGAAAATTGACCTTGAAAGTCCTTGAAAAGTGCTTGAATTTGACC
The DNA here is from genome assembly GCA_037902135.1 of Cetoscarus ocellatus. Lineage (NCBI taxonomy): Eukaryota > Metazoa > Chordata > Actinopteri > Labriformes > Labridae > Cetoscarus > Cetoscarus ocellatus. Next base: position 1,641,872 of record JBAMNC010000995.1, read on the forward strand.
ATGAAAAAAGTGTACGAACCCTGTATAGGATAATCTTATAAGACATAAGATAACCTGACGTTTGTCGTCCTTGGTTGGGAAGGCTGAAAGTCTGGACAAGAACAGCCCGATAATCCTTATGTGTATACACCGCTTAACAGGAAATAGCCGGGTGTGGATATATAGCAGTCAGTGCAACACTGACTCGACGAGATGCTACAGTAAGACCCTTGACACTGTTTCATTTTTCCTTGACAAAACTGCTGTGTTTAAAGCCATTTTTTGATGGAACATTGCCGTAGTGGAGTCATGTAGCTAACGCAGTGGATATTAAGAAGATAGTCTCTCCTGTATTTGTCCCAGATGTTTGGCAAAAGAAATGGTCAATATTGTGATTTTACTGCAGTCTGTTGTGTGGTGTGGGCCTTCTCTAACTTTGGCTTATTGTTTTAATCATGAAACATCAACACTCACCCCTCTGCAATGACAGAACATGTTTGCGGTGCCCATTTTACACTTTAGGACTGTGACACACGACAGTAGTTTGAGGGCTTAGCGAAATTAAAGAGGTCAGATGAAGTATTATAGTTCAGGTTGAGCTGTTAATGGTAGGGCCATGTCTTTCTTTTAAAAAGAAAATTTAGACTACCCCTGCTTGCTCAGCTAATGCCCTTTCAGTCTCATTATGCTTCTCATTATGTTGTTGCAGAACACTGGGGGTTCTGTGGATTAAAAAAGGGAACAGAAATTGGTCAGGGATTTGAGTTTTGCTCAGGTTAAAGTCTCCTTAATTGTTCTGATCCACAGGAACTGGCAGTTCTTCTGCTGGAGTCACTGTGTGGTTGAATATATAATATCATTTCCTGTTACTTTAAAAAAAATCTTGAAAGCCAGCAGACAAAAGACAGGATTTCATAGTTCATGTAAGGTGTTTGACTGTAACAGTGTTGTAAAGATTTAAGAGAAATAGGATCATCTTTAAAGCTAAGAGGCTCAGCCAAAAGTTATATTCTTGCTCTTTGTCAAAGAAAAAGAAATGAAGGGTGTCAATGTGTTTTTTAGCAGGAGGGAGCCTGTTAGGTGATAAATATTGTCCACTATGGACCAGAGAATGCACATGATGCAACAAATGTAGTGCAGCATAAAGAAAAATAGATACAGGACTGGGTCATTTTGCAGTACCTCTTTTTCAGTGTATGTGAGTTAAATTGTATGATTTTGGGTGGCTTATCGCTTTTAAAGCGCCCCTGGTTAGCCCTGGCTATGACTGAATTCATACCTAGTCTGGGTGAAAATGAAGTTCTGTGCAACAGATGGGAGACACAGACCGCTTATCTTCACAGTCAGACACAAAACAAGAGCTACCTGCAAGAAGCTGCCAAACTTTGCTGGGCTGTTGCTGCTTGAAGATAAATTTTGCATTTAACTTGGTATGTAGAACCTTTAGATGGAACAAATAATGCAGAAAATGTGTGCAATAAGATTTATTTTCTGCTGCAATTCGCATATCTCCATTCATTCAATAGTTTGGGGGACATTTTAAAATGGATTGCGGGCTGTGGTTTTGACACTCCTGTTGTAAGACATCAGGAAACTGCTTTACACAAACTTAGGAAGTGATTTTTCTGTTACTGTTGGCTTTTTGTAATGTACATCCTCTGAACTGAAATCTAGAAAAAAAAAAAAAAAAAAAAAAAAAAAACACAGCCTAGTGTCTGAAGTTGATACATGGACTTCAATCAAGAAATCCAAATGTCTTGGAGGGACTTTTAAACTTGAGATGTTTTTGTTTACTGAAAATCACCGGCACAGTTTTGTTTTTGGACTTTTACCCACACTTGTCTGCAGCTGATTTATCAGGAGAGGAGGGCTGGGAGGCAGGAAATACAGACTTTACATTTTCAATGCAATACAGACCTTTCGTCCTGCTTTAAGATACACCCATCCTTTTTATTAAACTGATATCAATGAGATTTTTAGTTTGATGAATTAAAATCACAACTACTTTTAGGACCTCAGCAAAGGCCATCTCCCTTTAGGTAACCATTTTACTAACTTCTGATCCTTAAATACCAACACTTTGCATACTGTAACCTTTAGCACTGAATTGGCCATAACTAGGCTGTAAGGGATGCATGCACTCTTCACAGGTATTCAGACAAAGATGTCTTCATGGCATTTAAAAGTCATTCATCTGCCCTGACTGTGCATCCATTTGGTCTTTAGCGGACTTTTTACCACATCACTCAGAGCATTTGTTTTTGTTGTATAACCGTGAGTTTGATCAAGTTACTCGGTGTGGATTGAGACGATGGAGAATTCTCACTTCCCTGAGGGTCTACTGAACTGAACTAAAGATCTTGCAGGTTTTGTGGGTAAACAAACGTTAAGGTCGTCTTAACGATTTATTGAATAAGGCATTCATTAGTGAGAGCCAGATTGCAACTAAGTGATTGTAAAGGTTTAATGGATTGAGTATGAATGGATGTTTAGAACCAGGTGAATATTGGAAAGTTCAGTGACGCAAGTGTGGGATGTCAATTACAACCACAAGATAGTTCTTAGAAAGGAAACCAGGAGTTGTATGAGAGAGTGCACATTGTGTGTGACCTTTAGGAGAGTATCTGAAATAGCTGCCTGCCATACTGGACCCTTGCATGTCTGCAGAGAAAGATAAAAAATAGGTAGGAGGTGAGGGTTTCATCAGTGCTTTTCACAATAGAAGATGCACTGACTAGGGATATCAGAGGCAACTGGCCTTTTGCCTTCACTGACAGTGCAGAGACAGAGTATCGAATTGTAAATGAGGCAAGGGAGTAAAGTAAGACATGCGGAAAAGAGGCTGCATGCTGGAATCGAACCGTGGCCTCAGCACATGTGGTGCATGAACATGATCCACTCAGCAATCGACACCCTAGTCTGATGCACATTGATTGTTGATAGCGATGCTGTCACTTGAAATCTCACTTTGTCGCAGTGTGATGAAGGAATATGTGGTATGCTTTGGTGCCCACTAAAGGCGTGTGGCTGTATCTGCACTATTGTTGAGCACGTAGAGCTTTTACACTGTCTCTTGCTGACAATGTGCATTTGTTGACAAACAGAAGGTGGCAAAGCTGGCAAAGATGTTAGAAAAGAAAAAGGCACCATGATATTGTCAGTTTTTACACAAATATGTCTCCTCTAGTGTCTAATGCCTGTTGTTTGCAGACTGTCTCTTGAGGATTAACTTAATATGTGTATATTACAGTGATGCACAATATTATCTGAACAATGTCCATATAAGCAGATAATTGCCTAAAACTTGATTATTGGCATGTTAAAAATTTACAGATGATATTTTTGCTGCACATATTGGCCAAATCTATCTCATATATGGGCTGGAAGAGTGGTAAATGTGCAATTTTACCACAATGGTTCATTTTATCATGACTATATGTCAACTTTTATCAATCAAAACTATCATATATTAAAGAATAAAATGTTTATTTCTTGCTTTACATCTATTTTAACACAAATAGCTGTCACAATTAAAGTAGCAGGTCAACTTTGTGCTTTTGACAAAAAAATCACATTTGTTTCGGTGATGAGGAGTTTAGAAATGTTAGCATATCTGATATCTAAAAACATCCAATATCGTGCATCCCAATATATTCAACTGCTATCAAGATGGTAATGGGCCATAAGAAAATTAAACAGCTAGATTTGCCAAATGCCTGTCACCAGGCTGATCCACCTTGCAATCTCTCAAGTCTTAATGACTTTTCCTGGGCAGAAAATGGCCGGGCTTTCCAGTTTCTTTTTAAAGACAAAGAGGCAGTAGCTGCAAGAGTGCTTTAGTTTTGATAGAGATAAGTGAGTGAAAGCTTCGTACTGGCCTTAAATGAATGATAGAAAAAACATTTGTTCTGTCACCATCCAGTTTTTCTTCAAGATTCTGCCCTTCCAAATCATTTCCTAGGGGATGTTGCTGATATGGATGTTGAATATATGCTGAAGTCTGCAGGGGGGGCAACACGACAGATAGGAACACCAGGAGGCTGGCTAGGCTGGGGAAGAAGGCTGGATCTGTGCTAGGCAGGAGTTTGGACTCACTGTGGTCCCTGAACAATAGTAACCATTCCCTCCACAACGTCCTGGAGCGACAGAGAAGCAGCAGCAGTGGGAGACTAATCTCACTGCGCCTCAGGACTGAGGGGTTGAGGAGATCCTTTGTTCCTGTTACTGAACAACATTTTTAATAAAGGCAGTGGCTCATGATCTGGACTGGTTATTACCACTACTGCTGCTACATAGATACCTGAATTTCCCCAAGGGTTGAATCCATCCATCCATCTGATGGGTCAGGTTATGACTAAATGGCTACAATGAAAAGAGTGGTTAATTATATGCTGTTTTAGGTGGATTTAGACAGTTTCAAACATGTAAAGCTAACCATTAGACTGATGAAATAAGAGGGAAACCTGTGGTGTAAGATGAATTTTATTTGATGATATGCTAACCTCAGATATTACTTTGATTTTATGACTCTCTTCAACTAGCAAAGGTACTTAACACAAATGAAGGGATGTACACTGAGCTATTAGATTGCTGCTTTTTGCATCATTTCTGAACAAGTCACTCTCTCTTTTCCTCTTCTTGCTTCATCTGTCACTGTCATCATGCATTTCGTAGCCTTAGCTCTGGTATCAGCACTAACACTGGCTTCTATTTAGCAGGAGACTGGTGTGTGATCAAGGGCCACACATAGTGTTACAATGTGGTAACTTGGACGCACTGCCAAAGTTGCATGATGGTAAGAGAAGGCAGTGGGAGTGCTCTGTTGGATGTTGAAATATTCCATTTTCCTTGTGGAGGGTTTTCCTCTTGGATCAACTTTGTAACTGTTACTATAGAGTGTAAAAGCTACATATTAATGCCTTGACACTGGTCACTGAAATGAATCAATGCTTGGCACACTAAGTTAATGAATTTGTCACTGAAATTTGCTAATAACAATGTTCAACAGTACATTCATACAGCCATAATATCCATATGTTGTTAGAGGGTTATATAAGGTTCTGCTCCATGTACAGATTCTTAAGGGTTATCAAGAGTCCAAAGTGCTACTGAGTGCTGCAACCAGTCAGAGCGTGAAAAAGACATTGTTAAAAATGTTGTCATGCCTAGCAACAGTAACCAAGGAGAGTGGAGCTTAAAATGATGAGTTGGATCTATGTTGAAACAGCATTGCATAAAATAATATTTATGATCAGATGAATTAAAATATCCATTTCTGCACACCCATCATAACAACACATTTACATAACATGAATATTGTCAATTCAGTGTATGAGGGCAAATTCTGAACATTTAACAGTAGCTTTGGTCATTTTGGTTATTTACTGGACATCCTATGAGTACTGATTTTTAGATCCATTATCTTCAATTCGTCTCACACTAGATACACAGCAGTAATTGTCCTGACCAGGGCCATGTTTGGTGGAAATTGGTTTTAAACTGAAGGATGCATCCACCAGAGCGAGCAAAGCATGAGCTTGCAGATTCGTCTCGATTCCTAAAGGCTGAGCGAAGCCTTTTTTATTCCTCTCCAACTGATCCCCGGAGAAGCTGTGGTGGAACAGATTGATAGTTAAGTAGCTTGCCTGTTGAGTGAGTTTGCTCCATATTCATTTATGTTGCCCCATTTTTTCCCTTCATCTACAATCTAATCTGAAACTCTTTCTAGTCACAAACCTCTTCCTCAAATCTCTAAATTACCATCACCCCAGGTTTCTTTGAAAGCATGCTGCTGTTACGGATGAATTAGCATGTTTGTTTCAGGGAAAGAAATGAGATTCTCTCTTTTTTTGTCCTGTAATTGTTTCTGGCTGATTTTGGTTGGTTTGCCGTTGTCAACAAAATGCATCCCTGATGTTGAAAGCCTGGCTGCTGAAAAGGAGCGTCCCTGGGGAAATTTATGCTTAATGAATAACAGGGAAAAGGATGTGGAAGTGAAATGGATGGAGTCCAGACCTTCACCACCAAATTACTGTTTTACATTTGTCAAAGGATCTGTCCTTGAAAAAAACAAATTTGTGGCAGCATAATTTCTGCATACAATTTAATTTGAAGTGCTGTGAGCAGGTGATTACATGGGTTTATCAAGCAACAAAAACCAATGAATGAAAAACACAGCTGGAAATTGCTTTGTATGGAGCAGTTTTATTGTGTTAGTGTTACAGTGTTGATGCAGCTTTTCATTCTTATACTCAGGGGGAATCATGTGAAATAGCTCAAACAATAGAATAACAATAAGCATCTAAGGCCTCTGTGGGAAAACAACGATTAAACTTGTTTTTTGCATTTATTTGAGCTGAACTTTACATCCCTGTGTCATTGCAATTGTGAAATTACTGCAGGAAATGCAATATTAGTTAAACAACTTGAAGCTCATCATGCTACCACATTTTTATTTTGTTTTATGGAAACTAAAATCTTCATTTTCTTGGTTCCTTCATTGATTTATTTTGAACTTCTGTCTACACCTTCAGTGTATGGAAAAACAAACAGCTGTGCAAATTAGGTCTACAGAGCCCATATTTTGCCTTTTCTTTTTTTTTAACATGCCCTTTAGTGTGTTTGACATGTTGACATGTTTCGCCCTCCTGAAAAAGTACTTTTATACCCCTTTCAGACTGGCTACAAAACCTGTTAAAACCCGGTAACAATCGGCTCCTGTCGGCAGTTTGAAGGGGTTTCAAACTGCCCGGGTTGACTGACCCTGCAAGTGAAACAGGTTTTTATCGGCTCACCTCCAATCGGTTTCAGTGGGAACATCACACCCAGGTCAACCCGCTAATTTACGGATGATGTCGGCATAACGTGCCTACGGCATAACATCACTCCTGTCCCCTCTGTCTGTAACTTACGTGACTCTTTGCCGTCTCAGCAACAAATTCCATCCGCCTTTGTATCATCAGTACCAAGTTTGTACATTTTTAAAGAGGGACAAAAGTACAAAGTACAGAAAACCGTGTCCACGTCTTCCATGCTCCTATCCATTGTTTACATGGTTGTGTTTCGGCGCGCTGATGATGTTATCAACATGATGACATCAGCTTGTTGCGCCAGAAGAAAAAAAACAGCCACGCAGCTCATCTGCTGCCGATTAGACCCGGTTCTGCTGGCAGTGGGAAGGGAGTCACTTGCCGATTGTTCACGGGTTAACCCGTGTTGAAAAAACCCCCGTTGACCCGCAAATTTTAGTGTGAAAGCGGTATTATTCTCAAGACAAAAAGTCTTCAGCAGCAGGACTTCTCCCTCTCCCCCTGTTTACAGAGCCAGTAGCTGCCTGAAACAGTCCTGAATAGATCAGTGTGATGTCCTGCAGTTGTCTCATCTGCAGACTGGCCCCATTGCCTGGTGCTGGCAAGGTCATTGCAAAGCAGAGACTGTGGAATGAATGCACACCCACACAGGAAATGGCACCAGGCAGTTCTGAGCTGACCAAACCACAGAGTGGGCCTGTCAACCCAGAGCAGACTGGGCCCCCATGAGATAAGGGGCCTTAAAGCACCTGGAGCTCTGAGGGGCCAAACACACAGAGATGTGTTGCCCAAAAACGCCTTCAGGGTTAAAAAGCATGAAGTCCTCGTGGAGTGGATCTGCAGCCATACACATGCAGCCAAACAAGATTAGTAGAAAAATAGGTTTGAGCAGTGTAATGCTCTCAGCTTTGCTCACACACTGAGGTGGGTATCAATAATCACCCACAACTGTCTCTGTGCCGTTTTTATTCTGATTTTTATCTGCTTTGGCTAATTTTGACATTGATGAGCATTCCAACTCTGCATCTTCCTTGGAAAAGTTTGAAATATTTCAACTTTCATATGCGAAAAAAAAAAAAAAAAAAAACAAAGTTGGAAAACCACATCACATGGCGGCTGAGAAAAACGCCCAAGTGTTACTGCTGCTGTCATAAAAGGGGTTTTCCATCCAAATCTTCACAGAACTTATGGAATTTGGCAAAAGAAAATGTGTATTCATGCATGTTTTTATCTACTGTTGTTGTGTAAGTTTGGGTACCGCAAAGTTTTTGCTGATTTTAGTTTCAGTTCTTGTTCTCCTTATAAATTCCAGGTCTTTATGGTTCTGAATTCTGATTCAACATTTTTTGGAAGAAAAGAAAGACGAATATTCTGAGATAAATATCTGCCTGCCAATAATGTTAGGATCTCAACAAATCTGGGCCTAATTATGAGGACTTAATGACAATAATAACTATTAAATTAAACTCTTTATTAATGACAAAAAACTACTTTGAATTCCAATTTTTGTAATATCGCTTCAAGAAATGTTTACTAATTTCTTGAAGCGACTTCAGATAAAACATGTCATTAAAATGATGATATGACACCAGGTCAAAGTCTGTTTCGGTGTCACCCTGATTTTCAGTAAGTTTCTTTAGTGTCCAAGTCCATTACCCTCTGGAGCCAGAGCAAGAGCTCACAGCCTGTGCTGCGGCTTAAAGGCCATGTTTGATGTGAGTGACCTGCCTCTGTGCTCTGAGGTTGTGATAATAAAGTAGAGACACAGGAGAAACTAAACCAAGATGCTGCTGCTTTCACAGGCTCAGTTATTCAGCCTGCTGGTGTGTACAGTCAGCTTCAAGCCTGAAGACAACTGGCAACTGTAGAGCCAAGTGAGGGATTATGGGATTGTACATAACTCACCGCTCTATTTCATTTTGCCTCGCAGGTATTGTGCCTACCTGATGGTGTGATGAAGAGGAGGAGGAGGGTGTGATTGTGCATCTACTACAGTTTTACTCACAGGCATTTTAGTCACCTCTGTGACTGTGTATTTTTATGGCTTTGATTCCAAAATAGCCGGGCATCGCAAAGAAAGAAACCCCAAACAGTTGATCCAGGCTTCTTAGCTCCAACAAATACAGAGTATTTCTTCATTTTGTTCATTATAAGCTTTATTTTTTGGTTTTACACCTATAGTTCAGCAATGAAAAACAGAGTGAATATGTTGTGTCTGTTAATGTAGAAACAGGGCACAAATTTGACCTCTTTCTTCTGACTAAGGCTGGGAAAAATATCAGAGTTTACAAATTGAAGGTTGACCGTTATAAGTGGATTTTAAATGTAGTAGGGGATATTTTAGCATAATCTTGACGAAAACAACCAAATTTCAAAGGGGTATTGAGGCCATGCCACCCACGTGTACTGTGCAGTTTGTCCATCACATGAACAGATGCTTCTAGAAACCTAGACTATTAAAGACAGGCATTTGAGCCTGTGGACGTAAAGTGAAGTTGAAACTGATTGTTCAATAACATAATTAAAACTTGATAAAGTTCTGCTAACAAATAAATCTGTTGAAATGTTGTTTGATTGTATTATGCATTTTTATTATTAATTATTATTAACCTTTATTTAACCAGGTTTGTCCCATTGAGATCAACAGATCTCTTTTGCAAGGGAGACCTGAACAAGAGTGGCAGCAGAACACATTTTCATCTCAGACTCAAACAGAGCAGAAGAAGTGAGGAAACAATTTTCAGTAAGTCATCAATTGAAACAGTGACATTCAGAAAGTCTGTATTCCAAAGTTTTCACTGCAGATTTAAACATTCAGAGACACAAAGTTTTGCAGCTTAAATTCAGTCTGCAGATTATTCCAAGTAAAAGGTGCAGAGAACCTGAAAGCCTTCTTTCCCAATTCAGTTCAGACTCTGGGAACAACAAACTGCTCAATGATCTCAGGTTGTGTAATCCATCCTTCAGGACTGAAAACGAGGAGAAATAGTCAGGAATGGCTTTGTAAATGAACACATACCAATGTCCGAGTACTTAAAGAAGTCCAATTGACTTTAGAGTATAAAGTACAGTGATGAGTCAGAAATCCACAGTTTGTGATAAATCTCAAAGCTCTATGGTACACACTCTCCAACAAATGCAGACTCTGAGCAGAGGCATTCATGTATAAAACATCACCATAATGAAGAAGAGGCAAAAACATAGACTCGGCTAGTCTCTGACATTTAAAGAGAAACAGGACTTGATTCTGCAGTAAAAATCAAGTAAAACTTCTTTTTTAAAATGTCACCCAATTTCAAGTTAATTCCCAATAATTCTCATAAATTCCTTTAATGCCCATAGTTCTCATGCAGAGTTTCCAATTTGCAATATTTCCAAAATTCTGCTGCTTAACTTTCCATAGAAAGTTTTACAAAGGTTTCTGGAAATTTACTGGAAATTTTCCAGCCCTTTGCAACCCTACTAAGAAACAAAATATATTTAGCAATATTATGCTGTGGCCTCAAATCAAGAAGGTTGCTGGATCAACTCCCAAGTTGGACGTGCAGCTTTCAAGTGAGTTTCACATCAGGATTTAGACCACCGCCAAAATCGAATCACTTCTTTCTTGTGCTATGACAAACATTCTCTGAAATTTTAATCCAAATCTTTTTTAGTTTTTGAGTTGTCCTGGTGACGGACTAAAAAAGATACAAACAAACAAACAAACCAACAAACAAAAACATAAACTCCTTGGCGGAGGCAGCATAATCTGTTTTGCTCATATCTTCTTTCATTTTTGCCCTTAATCTGTTGCAGGAAATCCTCAATAATCAAGGAGGATATCAATAAGGAATACTGTCAGTAAGCAGAATTGATAATTGCATCGGTGTGACATACTATAATTCCATCTTTAGTTTGGACAGAGCGCTGCTACATATTGTAAATGCATACTCTGCTCAGCTGTATTTGCATGATTTCAAGAAGATCCAAAGGTTTCATATTATCAGGGCACAGCTAAGCTCCTTCTTTTCTCAGCAACCAGCCAAATGCTGCTTTTTCCCCCTGAAGGCTTTGCTTGTCACTTCATTTTAGTCAAATTATGCTAAAAAGTTTGATGTCAGCTCTAAAATTAAATTAGCTGCAGAGATTCTGGTTCACTGCCACCTCGGCTGATCCACATACAGCACCAACCAGCCGCCATGAGGGTACTGTCTGCAAAAACAGCAACAAAAAGAGGAAATGTTTTAACAAAACACTCTAGATTAAAGTCAACTGCAGTTTGTAACATGTCTGACTTTAGTGCTGCTGCACTGCATCATGCACAAACTGAGTCCTGTTGTTCAGAAGAGACTGTTTTTAATGGAGTCGAGCAGAGACAGGGCGATAATGTGGGATAATTACTCAAGAGCTCTCAACAATCCTCCTCTAAATGCTAACACTATATTGTCTTTCCAATCGTACAAAGCCTGATGAACACATTTGGATCCATCTGGCATTAATTTTCCACATTAAATGTAATTCATAAGGGCTTTTTGATTGTCGGAGTGGTTGGGTTGTGTGCTGTTTTTCCTGGAAGAGGGAAGGTGAGAGAGGCTGCAGGCTGCTGTTTAAGGGCAAATCTCAGTGCTGTCAGAGAAATTCATGTGATTTAAGAGAATAGTCGATACCTGTATGGACCTTATCAAAGTTATCTCAGCGCTTTTTAAAGAACATGAGATGAGGTGCTTGTGTGAATCTGATATGGAGAAGTTAAGCCCATAAACGCACCGAAGAACAAAATCTATATCGTTCAATTATGTTACTCAGCGTCCATCATGCATCACTGTAGGCCCCTAAAAGTGAGAAACTGGGAATATTGTCGTTTACTTTTCTGTGAACTGTCCAATCATTGGGCTTAAATTTGACATTTCAGTAATAATAATAATTATAACTTTATCCCTTTAAAGCCTGAAAACACAAATTATAGCCAGAAAATTCAATGTTTTTGGAGCTGAAATGTTTATTTCACTTTCTACTGAAATCCCCAAAAATAAAAATTTCCATAACATTTAACATATATATTTTTTGTATATCATTAGATACATGAGGTGTTTTTGGCAACTGATAATCCACTTGAGGACATTTTTATTATTTATCTGATTGTATTCAGATGTTTCTTTCTGGTAATTTGTTGATCATATTGATTGGATCGAGGTATCATAAAAGTATGTAGCAAATATTATACAACAGGCTTTAAGGGGTCAAATTTACAGCACTTTTGAAAACAAAGGTTTCCAAGTGCTTTGACAGAAAGGAAAATACAAAAGAGAAGCGCAAAAGTAACAAACCAACAAAATGCGTGATTTAAATCAAAGAACCCACACAAACAAACACACTAGAATAGAGCCAAGCACAGTTGGGACCGAAGAAGAAACTGCACGAGTGTCTTTGAGACCAATGGTGCTCATGAAAGGGAGAATATTTCCGGAACACGAGGAAACCTAGAATCCAAAAAGCAGGCACAACAATCCAGGTCCAGGCACCCAATACTGAGCACCTGGACCTGAACACCCACTCCCCAGGCTCCAAGTGCCCCCGACCCTCCTTCCAGTCCTTATTTAAGAGATAAGACCTAAATCAATAAGTAAAAATGAAAGTTAGAAGCAGAAGACAAGAGAAAAATGAGAAAGAGATACTAAGCAGTGAAAGTAGGAACAAGAAATTTGTTTGCATGGTCTCACCGTGCCTGTGTGGATTTCCTCCAGGCACTCCAGTTTCCTTCCACAGACTAAAAACATGCTCATTAGGTTAACTGATGTCTCTAAATTGCCCTTAGGAATATGTGTGAGTGTGAATGGTTGTCTATATCTCTACGTGACCTTTTGATTGGCTGTCAGCAGGTTCAGGGTGTACCTCACCTCTTGCCCAATGTCGGCTGGGTTAGGCTCCAGACCCCAAAAGGGATAAACTGTATAGATGATGAATGGATGGAAAAGAAAATACCAGAAAGGAAGTCCTTAGAACCAACATTATATTTTATATTTGATAGGAATGTATGATCGTATGAGCACAATGTCTGTATTTGCAGATATTTAACGATTTAAAGCCTGAAAACACAAATTATAGCCAGAAAATTCAAATTTTTTGGAGCTGAAATGTTTATTTCACTTTCTACTGAAATAAAAAAAAATCATAAAATTTAACATATATATTTTTTGTATCTCATTTGGTACAGTAGGTGTTTTTGGCAACTGATAATCCACTTGAGGACATTCTTATCATTTATCTGATTGTAGTCAGAGGTTTTTTTGTAATTTGTTGAGCATTAGATAGAGGTATCATAAAAGCATGTATCAAATATGATACAACAGGCTTTAAGAGGTTAAATTTCTACTGACATTTACAGCCTATATATACAAATATATCGGCCTTATATATTCCATTATATCGGCCATTATGTCTGCAGAATGTCTGAATGTACTATGAAGCTTCACCTTATTATCAATCAATGTCCACATGTAAAAATCAACAGTATTATTTTTTTATATAATCAAATGTTTTTTTTTGTTTCACATCTGTGTGTAATACAAAGACACTGTCACACTGAAAGGAGCAGGTCAATTTTAGTGGAGAAGGGACTTCATACTCTTGACCAGAAACGCTGTGTCAGTGATAATGAGTTTCACAGTATTAACACATCAGATGCTGGCACAAAATCCAATATCATGCATCCCTCATATGTAATGGTTCTCATAAAGTCTCCATCATATTCTGAGACTGCAGTGCAGCAGTTTGAAAATCAATGATTTTTGTTCTTGCCTCAACAAACTTTGAAATAAAAAAGATTTGACTTTGTTTATTCAACAGCAAAATTCAAGGTCAGACTGTCAGGTATCCTTCTGGGGTTTAACTTCAATATTAGCTATAAATATTAATGTAAAATGTGGCAAACAAACACATATATATAAAAACCTTTTCTTTTGTCCAGTCAAATGTGTCTGTCAGTTTTAAACAGTTTGACCCTCTGGCAGTGAGAGTAGTATTAATGTGCCCTTCTGTGTGACCTGAGCTGCTTATGCATGGTTTAGGGATAACACAGAGTTATTAATACACTAATATAATCATCCACTGACTTCACATGTAAAGGAGAGAGTTTAGAATAATGAGTAAATAAGGGGCTGATTAAGAAAACCATAATTGTATGGCCTCACATTTAAAATGTGTACATGAAAACAAAAAAAGAACATATGTCCTTCATTCCTTCATTTTTTTTATTGAACTTTTTAAGAAAAGAAACCACAATACACATCACACAAGAAAATAATGTCAAAATATTAGGATTTTGCAATAGCCTTCAGCCCAACTCTGAATGTTTTCTACTTCTTTTGATTATTTCTCTCCTTTAATAATGGCAACTGGTATTTTTATTTTATATCCTCGGAAAGCCTGATAAGTCATCTAAGGTTAGGTTCAGGTAACACTTGTGATGATTGTGCATTCATGGAAATGAGCAACAGAACTAAACGTGTGGGTAGCACAAAAAAAATGTGCCAAAATCCCCTCCTCCCCTAGAAGAAAGTCTATGGTTCCTCAGTGAAACAAGGGTGTGGAATTTGTCTTCTTGGAATTTGTCTTCCTTGGTCGTCCACTTTGTCTGTCTTCACCAGTCTCACTTGGTCCTAACTTTGGAAATGGTAATTTCTAAATAATGCTACCACTCTGGAACACCAGCTTCCAGTTGCAGGGGATTTTGGCAACCTTTTTTGGGTTGCTACCCACATGTTAAGCTGTGTTGCTCAGTCCACAAATGCACAATCCTTACAAAATGTACCTCGTTGTAAAGGTATCTAATCAGGCTTTCCAATGATATAACATACAACACAAACTGGTATTATTAAATGGGAGAAACAGAGTAATGTAGTGTAATGAATAAAGTAATTTTTTCAGATTTTTTTTTTTTTTTTGTGGATTACATGATGCTTAATGCTAGCTAGCTTCTGCAATGACATTACCTAGCTTAATAAGCAAGAGAAGAAAAGAAAGTGAAGTCAAAGACAGACCGTAAAGTGGTTATTCAATCAAGACAACACCCCAAAAAGACTGGTTCCTCACACTTTCTTCACTGAGGAACCATAGGCTTTCTTCCAGGGGAAAGCGGGGGCTTTGGCACATTTTTGGGGGTCGCTACCCACACACGCTTAGCTGTGTTGCTCATTCCACAAATGCATAGTCCTTACAAGTTGTAGCTCATTGTAAAGGTCATTAATCAGGCTTTCTGATAATATAATATAATACCAGCTGATATTATTAAATCAGAGAAATGGTATACCAAAATAACATTTCCAAAATTCTTTTGTGGAGCATATTGTATGTTCTGACAAAGAAATAAACTAAAAAAGAGTTTTTATTTGGACAAAGACACATGTCAAGATTGATGGTGAGAAGCCCTCCTTTTATGGACACATTGGAAGCACAAGACAAGACATAATACAGTAGTTCTCATTACCAACAGGGCAACCCTGAGTAACTTAAGGTTTAAAAGACCATTTGAAAGGGAAAAACAACTGACATAAGTTCAATGTTCCCCTCCTCTAACTTTTTGTGTGTCCTTGTTTGACAGAGAGTCATATGTCCGTGCAGTCCATGGTGGTGCACTCTGTTTATGTGACCGTGTGCCCCTCACTCCTCACTGTTAACACCAAAACACCATGTGCCTGTGTCAGCAAGAGGAAAATTACCGACCGTATCGCTGACTAGTAAACTTATATTTCCATTCTCAACAGTGAAAACAAACAGAGTCAAAGAGCAGAGCTCTCCACAGAAACACTCCTAATGTCAGTGTGTGTCTGTTTGGTTCTTCTTAAAGGTGAGCGAACTCTAGCAACAGGAACAAACACTTCAGCAAAGCTTTATGAAAGAACACGTTTGATGTGAGAAACACTGCTCTGATACTGTTTCATTTTCTTACATCATCGTATCACATATTTTTATAACAGGCTCAAGAGCAGAGAGCGGAGGGGTGTAAATACAGAGCTGCAGATGAGGACATGAGAGCGGGTTATAGAGCTGACAGTTACTGAGATACAAAGACTGAGATTAGGCAACAGCCTCCCTGATTTCACCTCTCAACTCTAACTTGAACCTGGTGTTATTTGGACATGCTGGTAAATCCTGGACCTGTGCTCTTAAAAGAGGTGCTTACAGGAGGATTGCAGTATCTTGGTGTTGCATAAAAGATGGAACATGAAAGGCAAAAAGCAGAGGCCGAGTTATCTTTAAATTTGGCAAATTGAAGACTCCTTTAACCAGTATGTCTAGAATTGGGGTAAGTGTTCTCTTCTAGTGTAGCTCCATGGTGGCAATGCAGCTCAGTCTGTAAGGGCTTGAGCTGGGGACCAAAGAGTGGCTGTTTCAAGTCATCCTCTGAAGTTGGCTTGATCCCAGGGCACTGCTTCTGCTTAAGGCAGATGGTAACACAGCTGAATGGGGTTGGCATCCCTTGCCTCCAGGGCGTAGGGTTTGCACCCTTGTGTCTTTAAACTTCATTGCACACAAACACCAACAGAAGTTGTCCTTTCCAACATATTTCCAACTGTTGTGAATGTCCTGTTACTGAGACATTAGGTGTTGAGAATCAAGCAAATATTGTTTCAGTTTCAAGTATCATAATTTTAACGTTGTATTGCAATTAAACTTGTCTTTCCTTTTCTTTTCACCCGAGTATGCCGATGATTGTTAGGATGATTTTTAAGTCATCAATATAGTCTTTTGGTCTTGGACCCATTCATCTATCTTTTAGATTTCCCATGCATCCATATATTAAGCCTACATATGAATCCACGTATGTGTCAACACACACAGTGTCTGGCACCCCACCTAGAAATGGCCTGACCATATGAACATGTTGTGTATAGTTTCATGACCATATACAGAAAGCACTGACCAACACACACATACATATTTTGTTGTCTTAGATTACTGTTGCCACATTTGTGTCTACATGCATGTCTATGTAACTGATGTAACCACTTGTGTTTCTTCGTCAGTCTTTCCACTGAACCAGCCGTAATAAACTGCTTTGATAATTCCCCAGTCTTGTCTTAGGTATCCTTCATTAATTAAAACATCTTGATATCTGATATGTAACACAGTGAAGCGCAATGCTTCACATTGGTTTAAAAGTATATTTATAACAGAACAAGGTCTCCTCAAAAACAGTAAATTTAATTAGTTACTGTTTTACACCACTGTGTTCACTCTCTGTTGGTGAAGAAAACGCTCAAAAGATTGTTCTTGTTGCATTGATTGCTGGTTTGACCTCTTGCATCGGCCCTTCAATGCACATCTAAAATATTATTTGTTCTTTATTCTTTTGTTAGTTATGTTTAAAATCTTTTTCACAATTGAGTCTTCGGCCAAGACACTAGCAAAGAAGTTTCACAAAGAGAACGAACAGACAATGCCAAGCAAATATTACATCAGACAGTAAAATTGCAGCATTAAGCAGAAAGATGTGCACATGCTGATCAAAGAAGCTTTAATGCTGTGTAAGTCGTCCGAGCTAATACAATGCTTTAATCATCACTAAGTAAAATGAAGTCTGTGGTTAAGTTTTTGAGTCTGTTTCAAAGCTGAGCAGACATCATCCCTGCAAAACATTGAGTTTTTCAAACTCTCACCCTTTTGTCTTGTAGATCTAGAGCAGTCAGTGAAAAGTTAGTAAAAACGCTGCAGTATTTTGTGTTTCAAGTTGGAAATATATAACTTTGCAGTGCAGCAGGATCTCATTGAGTCAATGTCTGCAATCAGAAAGATCTATCTTGCCAAGCTCCAATCTATGATTATAAGCGGCAAAAGCGGCACGGCCCAATCAGCAGGTAGATGTGGTAGCTACGAGCTTCACAACAGTAGGAAGTGACTGTCCAGAAATTAGCACAGATGCTATCTGCTTCAGCAGCTTTATCCGATCTTGGCATTTCTTTATTGTATGAAAATCAAACAACACTGCAAACATTTCTCAATAGGAAATATTTTTTCGCTCCACTTCTGACATGTTTTGGCGAGACTATGTTTAACAAAGTGGCTGTGGTTTGTACTCTACTCCATGTCAGGAGCACCCGTGTACTACATCATCTGATTTGCCTGTAATGAATGTGATTGACAGAACATGGAAGCCATCAATAAGAAGCTGTTCTCGGAGTATCTTATGGAGAACATAATCCATCTATCCATTATCTAGTCTGCTTATCCCTTTCAGGGTCAAGGGGGCTGGGGCCTATCCCAGCTGATATTGGACTGATATTGCACCACCGTGCCGCCCTGGAGAACATAATAAGTAATACAATGTATGCAGTGACTGGTGCCTTTGAATGCATTGTGACCTCCTTCATTCTCTCCTTTGGTTAACTTTCAACATGTTGTGACATTGCTGGAACCTCATTTATCTTTCTGAAAGGGTTTTATGGACAGGAGTAAGTGAAATGATGATCAATACAGGGTCTTTCTTTCAATGTCAACAGTTATTGGAACACACTGTGATTGTATAAGAAGCAACTTTATTGGTTTTGTAGCACTTACCATGCTGGACGAATCAAAGTCGTGAAGGTCGGTTCATTTTACTTTTCTAGAAAACCTTGAAAGGAAGAGACTGATGCTGTTTTTATGAGGTAGTAGATTTACTCCACTGACCCTGCTTTAACCTCAAAAGCTGCAAAATTGAGTCTCTGTGATGGGTTACACACCACACACAATCTTCAATGGGTGATTCTTTGTTTGTCAGACAATAATCTGTTTTTGTTCTCTTTATTTTGTTGTTTTACAGACAGACAGAGAGTGAGTTTGTGAGTGTGTTTGTGTTGAGTGACAGCATTAATGATTTGATTGGTTTAGCCCTGTGAAGAAAAAGGGATAAGTGGCGATTATCAGGAGATTGATTTTGGACAACCAGGGAGGACTTCAGAGCTGCCTTAGAGATTGATCCAGGTAGAAGAAATTGGACTGGCTCATTTGTATGCAGGGAGACCAGAGAGAGAAAACAGGTTCGTAAATTCAACACACCGGCAGAGGAAAACATGTAAATCAATGCTGTCTGTTGAGGTGCTTTCTAGCTCTACATATCTTTCTTTGAGTGGTGTCCTTGTTTCACATTGTCCTGATGTTCTTATGGAACACTTAGTTCTGAAAAGTCAGAATGATTGGACAAGATACTCCCCCTAAGTACTGATAATGGAGTACAACATCACCAAGGCTATGCCCAAAACTGCACACTGCATACTATTACTATGCTTGGTAGCCCATTCCAACATGCACTCACTGTCTGTCTTATTAGGCACACTCTGCTAGTAGCATGTTGTACCCCTCTTGTCTTCAGAGCTGCCTTAATTCTTTGTGACATATATTGAACAAGGTGCTGGAAACATGCCTTAGAGATCATGGTTCATGATGACATGGCAACATCTTGCAGTTGTCTTGCAGATTTGTGGGCTCCACATCCTTAATGTGATTTTCCTTTTCCTTCACATTCAAAAAGTACTCTTCTTCTTTGATATCTGGAAAGGGTGGGGGCCACAGGAGTACAATGAACTCATTGTCATGTTCAATAAACAGTTTTGAGAAAATTAGAGCTTGTGAAACAGCGTGTTATCCTGATAGAAGTAGCCATTAGGAGATGGGAACACTGCAGTCATGAAAGCATGGGCATGATAAGGGACAGTTGGTATGAATGAGCCATAAATGTGCCAACAAATTATTTCCCACAACATCACCAGTCTGAACCATCAATATAAGGCAGGATGGATCTATGCCATTATGTTGTTCATGCTAAGTTCTGACCTTGTCATGTTAATCTTGTAGACCAGGCAAAATTTTTCCAAATTATCAATTTTTGGTGAGCCTATGCCTATTATTGGACTCAGTTTCCTGTTCTTAGCTGACAAGAGTGGAACCTTGTGTGGCCTTCTGTTGCTGTAGCCCATTTGCTTCAAGATCTGATATGTTGTGTCTTCAGAAGTGGTCTTCTGCATACCTTGGTTGGAATGAGTTGTTATTTGATTTACTGTTGCCCTTCTATCATCTAAAACCACTCTGACAAGTTCCCTTTGACCTAAGGCTTTTTTTTTGCCAAGACAACTGTGGCTAACTGTTTTTTCCTTTTTTAGACCATCCAGCATAAACGTTAAAAATGGTTGTGCACAAACATCCCAGTAGATCAGCAGTTTTTGAAACACTCGGGTTGACACTGGCAGGTTGCCCTACATGTCTAAATGCTGTAAGTTTGTCTCCATGTGAGGTCTTATTAGCTATTTGGGTTATGCAGTTTTGCATGTGTACTTCATAATATGGCCAGTAAGTGTGCAGGTAGTGATCTTGGTGACTTTGATAGGCAAAGCAGTACAGCAGAGCTCTATGTTGTTCTTTTACTTTACATGCCACATTAATGTTTTCCTCTTAAACAAGTAATAGTTCACCATGCTGTCTGTATTCTATACCCCTCACTGTGAGGTCTAAAGCCGGAGACATACTTTGTTGTTTGCGTGCTTTGGCATCATGATTGTTTTTGTTTATTTGCTCTCCAGTATGTATGGTTGTTACTGGCAGATACCACTGGAGGCCTCAAAAAAGACCACAAGCTGTATGCAACTATCTGTTGTGTTAGAAATAAACTGGAAATATGGCGGTAATTCTGAGAGTGAAATTAACAAAATAAACACCGGTAATCAGTATTATCATAAACTATTTGATGACAACTGATGACCAGTGGTTTGACCTAACCATCAGCATCATCTACACTCAATTTCTACAGTATTTTTCTCCTTGAACTGTTGTACTGCCTTGGTGTTATGGTCTAATGAGTGACCGTGTTAACCGATGACTTGCGGCCGACTCTGTAGTTGTTAGCGTCGATGCACTGCTTAAAATACAGGGTGTTCTTCCTACTGCCTACTGCTCTGTTGTGAGATGTTTTTTAAATTATTGTGTCAAAAATACCTATCAGTATGTGAGAGCCACTGAAATGAAGTTAACATGACACATCCATGGACAAAGTCACCAGTTTACACAGTCACTAGTTGAATTAACACCGAACACATTCCCTTGTTTCATGACTTCAAAAGGAGAATCATATATATTTATTCATCAACTAGATGTTCAGACACGTTTATGTCTGTACAGTTGCACACAATCAGATGTTGATGACTGTGGTCTTGATTTATGAGTTTGTCTTAAAAACTTCCTGTTGTAGTTGTTTCTGCTGCTGAGATCAATCTGTCACATCCCTTGTGCCTTTACACTCTTTCTTCTGTAGCCCGCATCTACATCATGTTAGTACTGGATGATGTGCACAACCGATTTGCTGAACTGACACAGATGTTACGCGGTGGCCATGTATCTGTACAGTTTACAGCAAGTGTATCTTCTGCTTTACCGTGAAAAATGGAACTTCAGATGCTGTTCATTGTTTCCTCTTCTACCAAATTTTAGCAGTGGATACAGAATTCAAGTTAAATAATCAATCTTGTCATGATGTCTTTACTATTTCTTTTATCGTGTATTGGCATTGGACTCCATTTTCTGTTAATGGTACACTATTACCCTGTCACTGGGCCATTTTAATAGTCCACCACTCTTTTTGCTTTTATGACACATCTGCCACTGGCCCTTTCCCTGTCTGAGACCCTGTGGAGGTAGTGAGTGAACTGTTGGCAGGAGGATGCAACTTTCAAAGGGAATAGAAAAGAAAGAGCAGGCAGCAGGGGAAGAAAGATGTCAATTATAATTCCTGGCTGATGCTGGGGTAGTGCACCCGGTTGTCAAATTGTGTAAAGTATTGTTCAAACAGTTGTTGGTGGCACAAAGATTTATCATCCAATACTGCAGCTCTGTTGGGAGTTTTAGCCTTGTCTGGATCAGTTCCTCGGTTTTACAGCCCTTCCTGGTGCAATTCTGTCTCTCTACTCTCACCTCTGGTTCCAGCCTCAGCAGACAGCTTTCCCCATGAATTATTCGTAGATAAACAAAGTTAGCAACTGGTTGGTGAACAAAGTGGGCCATTTAGCAGCATGAAAGCCAGATATTTCCCTTGGGAGCTCTTTGGAGAGCTTAACAGGAGAATGAATATTACAGTGACATTTATTAGAAATCTGCAAATGAATGCTTTCGATGCTCAGTGTTGGTTTGTCTGTTGTTCTTCAACTGTGTGCCCGGAGAATAAAAATGTTAAGGTTAAAGTGCAAGAGCAACAAAATTCTGATGAAGGGGAAATCACCCAAAGTAACATATACTAGTCCATGTTGACCAATAACAATCTGCTCTTATTCTGTTCTTTCCAGGGCTGACAGGAGCTTCTCCAGAACCAGAATCTTATGGTGAGTCCTCATCTTATTGCTAAACATTAAGCTTTGAATTTGTTTGGTATTATGCTTTCCTGCCCCATATGGTATATCTAAATCTGCTGAAGTCTTTATGACTGCGGCTGTGTCTACACCAATATGCCACGCAAAACTTTAGAGTGCAATAAGAACAAAGAGAAGAGCTTTTTGTATTGGGCTTTTCCACCATGGAGTTGCAAAATTCTTCACAGACAAAGAAAATATGAAATGTTTAAACATCACACTCAGTATTGACCTGCTCCACTAGAACAAATCATTCATGGGGAATTATAGATTTTCAGGGAAGGTGAATGCACAATTTCCATTTTGATTGTTGCTTATAAAGTCATTACTCTACTCTGGTTACATCCTGAACCTGCCAAATGCAGGGATGGATCTTTTCTTAAAATGATAACTGTTTTGGAGAAAAGTTCCCTTATTACAAAGTCAGAAAGTTTTTGTTAAACTTTAGACCGAGTGGTTTGAATCTGAAAATCCCCTACAGCAGGTTTTTAAGGAGGTGACCAGATATGACCTCTTGACGCTCTCTTGTCTCAGTAGACCTAATTAATTTTTGTTTTCTTCTTTTTGAGTCCCTCTTTAAAATGTTAGTTATTACTTCACATTATGCAACAGTGTGTTTCTGACAAAGCTAATCGATTGAACTAGATGCTTTCCATGGGTGGTAATAGAAGAGAGCATCACTGGCACTTTCCATATGTGGCATCTGCTTGACTAGGCTCAACTTAATTTGGGTACAACGTGCTTCCTTTTCCATTACAGTATTTCCTTGATACTATCTCTAAGATAGATATATACAGTATCTAAGATAGTAGTCAAAGTCATAGTGTGGCTGCACGAAACTACCGTGGGAACAGAAGGGCAGTACTCAGATCATACAGTGTCTGCATGGCATATTTAAGTCTTGGCTCAGCTCACTTGAACCTTACAAGAGGTTGTGTCTGGTATGAGGTACAATCACCAGTAGAAACCAAAATATCTGAGCAAAGTTGCATTGAGTCTAGTGGATATCACAAAGTAAAAATGCATCGTTTTCTCTAACCTGAAACACTTGATAGATTGTTTCACATGTCCTGTGAAACATATTTAATGTCTATCTGGGAGACATCTCATAGAAATGGATTGGAAAGGGCAAGCTGGAGTGCGATGACATGAATGTTTTGACTGTCAAATTTATTTTGACCTAGTCAGAGGCTTGAGGTTGCTTCTTACTCTTATCATAACTAAACCAGCTTTGTACTGCTGCCTCTTTGTCCTTAAAAGGATGTTGAAAAGGTCAGGCATTTACTGACTGGGAACAATTGTTTCAGATTAATGCTTTGCAAGATGGACCTGCCAGCTGACATGCTTTTCAACTTCAACTTTATTGTCCCCTCAGGGAAATTTGCTTTGCAGCCAGGTGAAAAAGACATTAATACACAGTCACACCAAGTCAGTCACAAGAACAACAGAAACACTGGACTACAATAACCAGGGAAAACATCAGTGGGGAAACCAGGAACAGAGCCATCACCAACAAAAACAACCAATGGTTACACAGTAATGAAACCATTCAAGCTGGATCATTTTTACATTCAGTTCAGTTATGGCTTAGAAGATAAAGGAGTTTTTCATCCTATTTGATTTGGCCTTTGGTAACCTGAATTTCCAGCCAGGATGGTCAGAACACTGTATGATGTCCTGAGCCTTGGATCTCAGACAGGTCAGGTCATTTTACAACAATGATTTCACAGGCAACCTTTGCAACATGTTCAAGCCTCTTTTTATCCAATGAAGCAAGGCTCCCAAACCAGGAAATAAAAACAAAGGTGAGAAGAGACTCTTATCTACCATGGCATTATAAAAGATTGTCATCAGCTGACTACTCACTCCAAAATGGTTAAGTTTTCAGAGAAGTGCAGTTGAGCTTTTTGAAAAACTGCATCCGTGTTGTCACTAAATATCAGCCTGTTGTCAGTGATGACATCCAGGTACTTGTGGTTTTGAGTCCTCGCCACTGTTTCCCCTTTTATAGTTTAAACAGCAGTGACTCTGACTTCTTCCTAAAATCAATACACGTCCTTTGTCTTTGAAATGTTTAGTTTTAAAAAGGAGTCCAGTCTAGAGGATCATCACTGGTCCTGGAGCTGTGTCCTTCTTCTTTGACAAACTGACTATCACTGCATCATTGCAAACTTCAGAATGTGTCTTCCTGGATGAGTACATCTGCAGTCATTGGTCTCCTAATAGGCTGTAGAAGGAATTTAGAGCTTTTGAAGATGATGCAGGAGCACACTGAACTGATCAACAACCACAGAGGAAACAAGTGCATCGGCCCATCTGGGACATTTTTGTGATACAGTAATTCAGATTTTCTCCAAAAATTACATGTGTCTTCCTTGACCTAAGCATGGATTGATTACATTTTGGAGGTTAAAGGTCAAGGATAATGGGTCCATGGTTCTTTCCTCCCCTCAACTGCAATCAATCAAAGCTCAAGAACATTTTGGGGGGATTTTCTTCATACTTTCTCAAATGTCTGATCACTTAGAAGGATAAACTCATCACCAAGACTCCCTCAGCACTTCCTGATCCACTACTGCGGGCAACTGTGTAGAGGCACACAAAAGCCAGGCAATAGCTCTGCTTAATCAGGCTTTAGATTGTGCTTTCATTTATTCTCAATTTTAAAACATATTCTGGTCTTATATCAGTGGACTTCTGTCTGTGATATAAACAGGGGAAAGGATTCAGGATTCAGGATTAATTTTCCCTCTTGGCAGGTCACCTGGCAGAGTGTAGAAAGTGTGTGTGTGTGTGTTTACAGTAGAGGAGCAGATGGAGAGGGACAGGGGGCACAGATAGGTGTGTGTGAAACCAGCTGGACATGTGGGGCAAGCTGAAGCATCAAGGGCCACTGCAAGAGTGATTGTGCCTCTTTACTCCAGATAAAGATGATCAATACTTCATTTTGACCACTACTGGAGCGAGCCAACACTTTCAAGTGTTTTTGAAGCTGTCAGTTACTTTGTTTTAGTACCCATATTGTTCTATGTGTTCAGGTGTAATATTTAAGCAACACCATAGTCCTGGCGATAGTCAAGTGGGAACCTGCAGAGTTGAAAATTGAGGAAAAATTGAAGAACTAAAACTGCAGCTCCTTGAGTGTTCCTTGGCTCACACTGTAAACATCAGACAATTGCCCAAGTCTCTCTGATCCAAGGCCCAAGCGAGTGTCAAGTCATTTGGTCCAAGTCTCATGCAAGTCCCAAGATTTTTCTGTTGTGGGCAACTCAAGTCAAGTCGAATCACAAGGTTATGTCAGCCACAAGTTTATGGTTATGTCAAGTCGAGTCAGCCACAGGTTGTCAGGTCAAGCCGAGTCATGGGTTATGTCAAGTCCCTCACCATTGTTCCCCAGCCTACCCAAAAAGCACTCAGGTTTGTCCAAAAAGCACATGCAGACTGGATTAAACCAGCATAAAGCTGTTCATTTATCCATTACAACATTACATGCGTCGGTGGCGCAGCTGGATAGTGCGCTTGGTCAGTGATCGGGAGGTTGCAGGTTCAAGCCCAGCTCCGGGGCAACACATGGCGATGTGTCCTTGGGCAAGACACTTAACCCCAAGTTGCTCCCACTGCTGCGTCAGTGGCGTGTAAATGGGTATGGAAGGGCGTGAAAGTGTTAGCTGATACTGATGGATAACTAACATAGAAACTCTGAACCATCAGTGAGCGAATGTGAGAGCGAATGGGTGTGAATGGGTAAGTGTGACCTGCGGTGTAAAGCAGCTTTGAGTAGTCAAAGACTAGAAAAGCGCTATATAAGCTCAAGTCCATTTACCATTTACCATTTTACCATTTACATGTCTGATCATTTAGACCTAAGTAGATGGGAACGGCTACATTCCATTAAAGAAATGGCATGTTTAATACAAAAAATATGTTTATTTGAAACATTTTGCAACATTTAAATTGCAAGCTCAAACTGCCTTTCTGACGTTTTTTCCAAGTGTATTTTTTTAGAGGTAGCTAGAATGATATCCAAGTGAAAAAAAACATACAATGAAAAAAAACAATTTTTCCGTCTCATATTGTCTCAAGTCGAGTTGAGTCTGGAGTCATTGTCTCCCAAGTCCGAGTCAAGTCTCAAGTTTTTACCTCCCAAGTCCAAGTCGAGTTGCAAGTCGCCAAATTAGCGACTCAAGTCGACTTGAGTCCTTATTACTCGAGTCCAATTATCTGGTAAACATGCCTGTTTTGGTTATTTAGCCTGTGAATTCTCCATAAATTTACATTACTAGGACAAGCTGAATCTTTTTTTCTTAATAAACTTTAGAATCGCCTCAGCTCTACCTCTTAGTCTGTCTCCAGACTAACCAAAAGTCACTTTGGGATCACATCCCCAGCTCCCAAAATCTGCGGCAGCCATGTGTGCAGTTATATTTCTGTACCATGGTTTTGCTTTATCTGCTGTGGAGCAGTGAGTCTCTGAACTCGGTGTTGGCTGTCCCTGTTTCTTCCACCTGTTGCTCTTCTTCAGTTAGGCTAGAGCTGTGAATACAAGCATCAGTTACAACTTTGCAACTATTGATTTCCCTATTTCTAAGTTGTTGAATTCTTCTTTGATATCACTTTTGAAGATGCCCTATAAGTCCTGCTTGAGTTCATTTTTCAGCTCTTGGATATCCCTGCTTAGTGGTTGAATAGCTTTGACGGATGTGAGGTATCCGTTGTCGCAGCTCATATTTAATTGTGATTCATACAGATGTTGTGGGAGCACTTTAGAGTTGTAGCCTGTATACTTTAATTTCAGCATCAACATGTTTCTTCCTTCCTTCTCTGCTCTGTGTGTTTGGTGGCAAAATAAAAGAAGAGTAGACCAATCAATAAATCAAAATATAGGTGGACACTTCCCAAACCACTGTGCTTTTAGATGATGCCCCTTTGCATTTTATCCCCTTTTGTCTAACAACCATTGTGCAAGCATGACTATGGAGATGACCATTGGTCTGATCATTCTAACCTCAAAGTGGTCCATTTTATTCTAAGCGTAGTTACCTTATTGGACATCATCTCCTCTATAAAAGATGATAATGATGATAAAATTAGGTTAGTCATTTGAATGTCATCATTAGAATTGGTCATCTTCTGACATTATTCCAGATCATTATTAGACTTTCTTTTTTTTTACAAAGGCTGGGTGCAAAAAGGCATGAAGCCCAAACGGAGGGGTCTTGATATTAATTACTCCTCTCTGATCATTATGTCTGCATATTTTGTCCAGTAATGCAAATAGATTTGTGCATTCAAAGAGAGTTTTCCTTTTTTGTTTGCTCAGCTCTTTGTCAGTTCTAAAGCATATGAAAGGATTGTGTTGCTTCATTATTGCACATGAAATGGGCTTCAGCCCCGTAAATAACTGAACCATAATGAGTATGCTGAGGACAATGAGGGAATATAAGAGAAGAGAAAATTGGAGTTGCAAAGACGATTCAGACTCATCTAAAGAGAATATGCACTCACTGAATATCTGTCTAATATTGCGGGTTTCTTTCTGGTGATGTGAAAAGGTCTATAGAGTGTGTTAATAGCACCGCAGAGTTAAAGCTGAGTTAGCTTTGAAAAACAGGCTCTGATGATGATTGCTGAGTCATTAAGACTATCGTCTGTTTCATCAGTCTGACTAAATACATGTTATTTATTAATCTTGTTGAGCTGTTTTCACTTAATTGTTTATTTTTGTCATGCTGCTGTGTAGAGGATGCATACTATGTCTTGCATTGTGTAATGTAACCAGTAGAACTGTCACTTTTCCCAAAAATGAAACTTACACGCTAATAACCAAAGACATTCAAACACCTGGCCTCCCTGCTGGCCTCGCTGCATCATAGCCACAAGGCTTTTCTATTAGATCATTACAGCATTCATCTCTCACATGTCCTTGCTTATGAATTTTGCACTCATGCCTGTGATGGCCTTTTTCCGCATTGGGGCCACACTGGGCTGAGCACTTGATGGGGGGCCGCTAGACTGCAATGGGTGGAAAGCCTGCAACTGGGCCTTTAGATTTGTCGTGGATGAGGAGTGAGCCAGCTGCTTTTTGCATAATTGACACACCGTTGAAATAAATCCACCTCCATGTTGCCTCCTGGTCCTAAAATAAGCACCATGGCCTTTTTCAAGATATGAAACTTTTTGGATGGCATATTTACCATTAAAAAAGAGGTGCTTGTTTGGCAGAGTGGTGAGGGGCCAAGCTCGTCTCATATATACTTTGGCCAACCAAAAAGTTTATTCCCAGCTGAGGCCCATTAAGAGTGTCCTCCTGTCTTAGCCCCTTTCACGAGCATAACCGCTGTCTCTCTCCCTCTCTCTCCCATTATCATTCATTTAAGACAGAAAATTGCTCAAAAAAAAGTTTAACAAGCAATAAACAATAGGTTTTTCCACAAAACAAACTTCAATTTTGCAACCTCTGAGCACAAAGGTTGTGTGTTAACATGTATAGATATGTATATGAGTCTGGCAAATAAGTTTCTTGTCTCTTGTTGAGCTTTAGCTGCAACCAATTGGACACTACTTGTACGAAAACAAGATCATTGGCATTGGGCGTTTCTGATTGGTCGACAAAGTGGCTGGGAATTCTTGTCACGTCGTTTAGATTTCAATATGAAGGTCTGACAACATGATGGATACTTTTATGTAATAGCAAAAATGTTGAATATAATCACATGATCAAGGTTTTATCCCTTTGGATTTCTCAGAATAAACTTAACATAGAACTTTAAGGCTTGATTAAAATTTTCTGGAAGATCTGTTGCGTGGTTACAGAAATATTGTTGACAACGAAAGCTGTACTACCTGGGTTGTTGGTGGTTTTCGAGGGTTAACCGCACAGTATTTACCGTGGACCTAACATTTAAAAAGGCAAAACATATTTTATATAAGGTGATGGTTAAAAGGAACCAAAAAGTCTCTCCAGATATACCCAAATAGGAAAAAGTGTTGTTTACTGCGGTTGTTGTTCCAGCCTCAGAAGGCAGCTTTGTTTTTTACATGAATGTGGCACCAAGTAAGCAACTAGCTGCTAAACAAACTGGGCTATTTAGCAACTTAAAAGCCAGATATATCCCCTGAGAGTTGTATGCAGAGCAAAACAGGCAAATTAATATTGGAGTGACATTTATTAGAAGGATCTAAATGGTTGCTTTCCTGTGCTCTGCGTTGGCTTTATCTGTCCTTGGGTAAATGTTTGCCAAGAGAATAATCGGTCAGTGTAAAATTGTGATAACATGATATCTTTGATTAGGGTGTCTGTCATCGAACAGCACAGGACTCATTCATAATCTCTCTTATTCATTGATAAGCACCATGAAAATGCTTTATTTTTAAAAAATGTGAAAAGGATGACAAACACACAGCTTCCACTCCTGCAGAGCTCAGCTCTGTTACCTAGTGCACACACATACGCTCACTTTTCAGTTGATGTAACTTGCTTTGCCCTGAATCATCTAAACAAAGTGCAGCTCCTAATCAAAGGTGGAAACACACTTGTCTCACTGTTAAACTGCTCAGTGTTTCCAATTAGAGCCTCATTTGCTTGATTGTTGTCAATAATGGCAGCTGCTAATCTTTAAAGCGCCTGCTGATCTGCAGTAAGAAAAACAAATACCTCTTCAGTCCTGCTACAATTGTTATGCTTCAATCAGACAACTTGTTCAGACTGTTAGGTAAAAGCAGCAGTTGTTCTTCGGTTGCTTCATCATTACTGTCTGCTGGTGCAAAGAAACAGTCTAATATATCTGTCTTTTTGTTTTTGTTACTTCAGTAAATCAGTTAAATTTCCAATCAGAAACCTTCAATCTGTAGTAAACTTCACATCACAGCTCCGCATCAGCTCTGCAGCAAAGTTCTAAGCCTTTTTTCTTGTACAAATCCCAATTCAATTGTAAAAATGTAAATAAAAACAGAATACAATGACTTGAAAATCATTTTTGGCCTATTTCCAATTGATATTTAATATCAAACTGATAAACTTAATTATTTTTTTGCAAACATTCACTAAATTTGAATTTGATGCCTGCAACACCTTTCAAAAAAGCTAGGACAGGGGCATGTTTACCTCTGTGTTACATCACCTTTCCTTTAAACAACACTCAATTAGCATTTGAGAACGAGGACACTGTTGAAGATTTGCAGGTGTAATTCTTTTCCATTTTTGCTTGATGTACAACTTTAGTTGCCCAACAGCACACTTTTTCAATTCACATCAGTCCATCTCAGATGAGCTTGGGCTCAGAGAAGCAGACTACGTTTCTGGGAGTTGTTTATTTATGGCTTTTGCTTTGAATGAAGAAGTTTTATCTTGCAGCTGTAGATGTAGCAACCAATTATGTTAACTGACAATGGTTTTCTGAAGTGTTCGGTACCACGTGGTGAGATCCTTACAGAATGATGTTTTTAATGCAGTGCTGACTGAGAAATCAAAGGTCACGGACATTCAATGTTGCTTTTCTGCTTATGTGCAGAGATTTCTCTGAATTCTCCGTTTCATTTGATGATAATATGGGCTGTAGATGATGAAATACTTAAATTCTTTGCAACTGTACTTTGAGAAACTAGTTCTTAATTGTTGAACTATTTCCTCACACAATTGTTCAAAAAGTGATGCACTCTGCCCCATCCTTATTTGTGAATGACTGAGCCTTTTGGAGATGCTCCTTGTATACGCAATCATGACACTCACCTTTTTACTATGAACCTGTTTACTTGTTGAATGTTGGAACAGAATGTTGAATGTTGAACAGCTGTTTTATGAACATTTTTCAACTTTCACAGCTTTTGTTGCCCCTGTCCCTGCTTGTTTGGAACATTTTGCAGGAACTAGATTCAAAATGAGTGAATATTTGCAAAAAAATAACTACGGGTGGGCAGAAATATCGATTCATCAATGCATTGCAATATTTCACCTCCAGGCCAGTGGGGGGCGCTGTGCACTTTTTCAGTGTTTATCCAGCAGTTGCAGAAGAAGACATGCTTGCAGAATGATAGGATTGAGAGCCGAACATGAGAGTGACTTAACAGCTGTTTTTCAGTTTTTTCTTTGTAGATAATTTAAAATATTAAACACAATAGCATTAGTATAATTTTGGAGTGTTCTTTTCGTTCTTTTGCCGTATTGTCCGTAAAATTTAACCAGGTATAAAATCAGTTCACAGTGAGCTTTAAGGATATCTTTTACCATGCTCAGTGTTAAAGGGATATGCCAACTTTCTTTTTCCTGTTCATGCCTTGCCTCACTTCTAAGGCCATGACAAGCAGATAGACACCATTCTTTGTGTGCATGCAGTAACAGGGAAGAGACGGGCAGCGCTCGCCCACAGCTTATTAGCTTAGCTCAAATGCTGGGAGTCAGTGGGTAGTGTTAGCCTGCCTCTGCCTAGGGTCATCAGAAAAAATCTTCAGCAGCTCTAAATGATCCCGTGGTCTTGTTGTGACTTGTGTTTTTTTACCGTGTTCTGTTATCTGTTTTTAGACTAAGAATACACTTTATGTAATTTTCAAAAGAAAAACATACAAAACTAAACTGCACATGCACAAACCACTGTGGACATGCTTGTAACTTGACCAAAAAAAACAAAGCACGTCCACAATTGGTTTGTGCGTGTGCCCTGCAGTTTACTTTCGCATGTATTTCTTTCAAAAATTACATAAAGTGTAATCTTAGTCTAAAAATAGATAGCATAGCACGGTAAAACAAGTACAAGTCACAACGAGGCCACAGGATCATTTAGAGTTGCTGAAGAGTTTTGTCTGATGACCGTAGGCAGAGGCAGGCTAACACTACCCATTGACCGCCAGTGTTTGAGCTTAGTTAATTAGCAGTGGGTGAGCTCTGCCTGTCTTTTCCTTATTACTGCACACACAGTTAAAAAGTGGTGTCTATCTGTTTGTCATGGACTTGGGAGTGAGGTAAGACACGAAAAGAAAGATAAGTTGGCTTATCCCTTTAATATATACTGCCAGCATTCCAATGTAATCAAAATTTTACTTACTCTAATTTTTTAATTAACTAGTTAAGTGAGGTCCCCCCTTTAGGCACTGCTCCTCTGGATGAATAGATCTGTTTTCTGAGCACAGCTGGAGGTGTGTATGTATGTGTGTGTTTGTTGGCTCACTGCGCTCCCCTCAGCACTGCCCCGCGGTTGTGAATCTGGGCAGCCCTTTGACTGACATGAAGAGCCGGGTGGTAATGAAGTGGTCCTCAGTGTCGAGGGCTGAGATGGAGAGGGGCGAGGAGGCCTCTAATTGGGCATCTGTGCCTCTTCAGTTGGCTGTTAATGGCTGTTCCCCCTCCTTATATCAGAGGCAGAGCAGTGAGTAGAAAGGAAACAGAACAGAGGGGAGCCAGTTTGAGTTCATTGGGCAGGTCAAGACTGTCTCTTGAAACAGGTTTACTTTGTTTTTGAGTAGTGTTTCTACAGGCAAGACAGAAGTAACTATATCAATAAAGTTAATTTTGATGTAAATTAAAATATGCCTCATGTGATGTCCAAAATTGATTGTGAACATTTTATATTAATTCTCTCACCGACTATAATATTATCTATTTGAAATATTTAGTCACAGTGGAGATTTACATATTTAATTAGGTGCATTGAAGTTCTTCCTTTTTTGAGGTGCATTACCACAATATTTGCTGGACTTGCCTCAACTCTTTTTTTCCCATTAGAGTTTGTACCTGCAGCTTGATACTTCTTTAAGTGTTCAGATTGGTCACGAGAATGTGATTTAAGGACTAACTAACTACTGAGTGGTCCTACATTGTCACATTGTAGGAGCGTCATCACCAGGGTGTCTATCTCGAACCACTCTGGCTGTCCTCCACTGACCTCAGTTATCAAGAAGGCATTTTTACCAAGAGAAATGCCACTTACTGGATATTTTCTCCTTTTCTGACCATTCGCTGAGAGATAATTTTGTACTCAAAATACTTAAAACAGCTGGTCTGGCACCAACAATCATATCATGTTCAAAAATTACCTATATCATTTTATCTTTCCCCAGTTTGATACTTAGTTTGAAATTCAGCAGATCATCTTGACCATGTCTACATGATGAAATGCTTTGATTTTGCCATGTGATTGGCAGTTAGCTATTTGTGTTAACAAGCAGTTGAATAGGTGTAGCTAATAAAGTGGCCAGTGAGTGTACACTGTAATAGAAAATGGTGTGTTAAGAAACCAAAACTGAAGGACCATAGAGTTGAGCTTTTACCACTTATGGAAAAGGAAATATTTAAAAAAATATCCAGCATTAGGGTTCTTCAACTTGCCATGTGATCAAATTGTTATTAACCCTGTTCAATTTCTAATATCCGTTATCAACATTTGTAACTCTAGGATTTGGGCAGTCACCCACACCCCCAAAGTCATCAGTTTTTGCACAAATCTGACAATTCTTCTCTGTAATGCCTGTTGGTGTTCGCAAACTGTTTTATTGAAGATGGCTGACACTTTCACAAAAATCAACCTCGATCTGTTTTAAACATGCACACTAATAACCAAAGATATTTCCATCTTCCCTTTATGTAATGCCTTTCCTCCTCCTCCTATGGCGGGGGGCCTGTCAAGGAGGACATGGGTGCACAGGGCTGAGCACTTGATGAGGTGGACTGCAGTGGGTGGAGGGCCAAAAAATGGGCCGGCAGATTTGTCATGAATTGGGAGTAAGCTAGGTGCTTTGCACATTACTGACACACAACCAAGTCTTATTTTTTATTTTGTCATTGGCAATGCAAAGCCCAAAGTTCTACCACGAAGTGGCTTTGCCTTTCCCCCATTTTTTTTAGGTGTACTTCCTGTTGTTGAGGTCAAGAGAGCTTGGGCTGTGAGCACCCTCTGTTGGATTGGGCAGTCAACTGCTCCAGGCACCCTAATGTGCTGCAGAACTGTATATTGTCTGTTCCAATGTATATTTACAGTTCAAGTAGGGATTTTTACCCCCATGCCCAAACAGATGTTTGAATATCAAGTATAAGGTGGCAGCCAAAGAAGAGTAGTACAAGTACAAAGAGGACAATTTGTGATTTCTTTACAAGAAGACATATCTTCATTTACATTATATTCTGTTAATCATCAGTTCTCAGATGTTTCAGTTAAGAGTTTTATAGCATCAACAGGCCACTGCATCAACCAGCATACACAGAAAAATTAAAACATTCCTGCCTGGACTGTAGGCTCACTGACATCATATCCTGAGGCTCTAGTTTTCAATCAAAACAAAACACAGCCCCCATCTTTCCTCAACTTTTATCATTTTACAAACATCAAATAAATGGAGGTATATGAAGTCATTACTCTTCTTTGACTGTGCCAGTGTTTCTACATCTCCTTCAACACTTCAGTATCTAAGAGAGCTCTGTGAGATTATTGGCGCTCATAAACTGGATTCTGCTCAGGGTTTATCAAGTTCATGTGTACTTCTGTGGGTGTCTCAGTGTTTTAGAGCAGACTGTCTCTTGCTGAGTCCATCTGCTGCTCTGCACAGTTCATCTCAACCTCCTCTGACCTCGGCTGTCTCTCCATTTACCCTGACTGAAGTGCATTTTAATGACTAAGAGGAACCGCCGCCTCTGCCTGGAATGAGGATGACTTGGTGTCACTCAGGAACCTTAGATTTCCTATTCCTCAAAAGGCTTTCTTGAATAGGACGATGAGTTCACTGTAGTTTAGCGATCTCCACACCTTTGGGTTGTGGTGGAACAGTCGCATCAGGGATGTGCCGCAGATAAATCTATCTAGCTATCTGAGGATAACTGAGTATGTCCTCTTTGATTTGTCACATGAAACAGAACAAGCCAATCAGGGTGTAAGCTGGCTGGAGCAGGAAGTAGGTGTACCCATGGCAACGAGAGTAAAGGCAAAGCATAACTAGAAAAGCACTCAGAAAGCGCAGACCTCCGCCAAGCAGCTCAGTTACAGCAGTGGCTTTTCAGCTCCAACTGGACGGCCGAGTCTTCGCTCTTGTCTGTCCATGTGGAGAATGCTGCGTTATCAGCGTTCCAGTTACAAAGTCGGAAAAAACGTGCCAATCTACCCGGCTATTGTTAGCCATTATGTTAGCAGAAGTCCTCCACTGGCATAACAAGGGAAGCTGGAAAATGTAGTGACATAGGCTTGAAAAATGTTAACGTCAGTTTGAAAATAAACTACAATTCCGATAATGACGTAAATGAATGGGATTTGCCTTAATAAACTTCAATGTTTTTTGTGACATCAATCTGAAACAGATCAGCACCAAAATGTAATGGCTTCTTCCTTGGACCAAAACACACCTCTGGTAAAGTTTTCATGTAAATCCATACAGTAGTTTTTGCGTAATCTTGCTAACAAACAGACAAACAGACAGACAAACAAATAGACAGACCCTGGCAAAACATAACCTCCTTGGCTGAGGTAAAAATGAACAGATGTCGGAAACGGGACAAACTTGTTAACGTTGATTCAGTGTCTGTAATCAGTCAGATCCATTGTGTAAAGCTCCAATCTACAACTGTGAGCGGCCCAAATTGGTATGGCCCATCAGAGTTCTGCAAAGCTGGAAGAGGTGGTAGCTAGGAACAAGAAGACAGCAGGAAGTGACTGTATGTACAGAGCTTAGCATAGATGCTAACAGCTTCAGTAGCAGATTTATCAGATCTGGACCGCATTTCTTTATCAAAAGAAAAACAAACAATAACAGTGAAAGCATTTCTTGATAGAACGGACATTTTTGGTCCACTCCAACCATGTTTTAACACGAGTTTGGTTTACAAAGTGGCTTATGTTTTGTATTTTACATTGCAACAGTAGCGCCAGCCTACTCAGTTATCTGATTGGCACGTCATGGATGTGATTGACAGAACGACCATCCAGGGTCCTGCTGGATATGCTTTGGAGGTTTGAAAGTTTCTGCCCATCCCCAAACACTTTCTATGGGTTGTTGCCCAAATAGACTAGTAAAATATACTGAACGGTCCATCTGGTGTGTCAGGTTACTGACTTTATTGTATGTGGCAAAAACAGTACTGTCTATATGGTGTTAGCTCCTCCTCCTTTAACTATACCGCTTAACCCTCAAAATTCACGGTGGGCTGGAGCCTTTCCCAGTTGACACTGGGTGAGAGGACCCTGAACCAGTCTCCAGCCGATCGCAGAGCCATATTAGAGAGACAGACAACCATTCACGCTCACACTCATACCTAAAGGCAATTTGAAGTCGCCAATCAATGAAGCGTCCGAGTGTATAACAGCTATATCCACCTAAATTGGTACTTGACTAAATACACTCGTGAAGCTTTGTCCACAAATGCTGATGTCTGATCAGCAAATCCTTCAGCATTTCATATGAGCTCCAGTCTTTTAAAACCCCCCGTAGTATGTTGCAAATGTTTCACAGGGTCAGAGTCACTGAGTTTTAACTCAGTTACAGCCATTGAGGCTTTGACTTCCTTATCCAGCTGGGTGCTGCTTTAGCCGCATCAAAAGTCAGGCAGGGAAGAGACCCCATAGCAACCCAGGCAGGTGTGCCCACTCTTCGGTGACTTCACAGATGAAACATTATGACCCTGTGCAGCTGCAGCCAGGTGTGCAGAGAGCAAAGAGAGAGAGTGAAAGTGATATTTGAAGTTGATTTAACAGACACAGTTCACCTATAACTCTATGCACCTGCTCAGTAAAACACATGAAGGATAAAATGTTGAACCACACATGATAGGGTGGTTGTGATGCACAAGGGATACACCAAGAGATTATTTATTTTATTTGCCACAAACTTGCACTTTGACTTGAGGCTAAAACAGCTCAGTTTTGGAGGTTAAAGGTCACCGCAAGGTAGGCCTGTGCTCAAAATATGGATACGGCAAAATATCGCCACGCACTCCTTGGGGATATATGTATCGATTCAGATT
The DNA here is from genome assembly GCA_037902135.1 of Cetoscarus ocellatus. NCBI lineage: Eukaryota > Metazoa > Chordata > Actinopteri > Labriformes > Labridae > Cetoscarus > Cetoscarus ocellatus. Next base: position 1,678,942 of record JBAMNC010000995.1, read on the forward strand.
CTACAGAATCGTTGTGACCTCAAATGTTTTGACGGTTGTCAATACTCTTTGGGTAATGTTAACAATGGCACAATTCAAAGTATAAGCCAAGCTACATGATGAAGCACATCTTCCAAATTTTAACTGAAGTCTACCATCTTTGAGGACCTGAATTTAAGTTTCTTAAGTTGTAGAAACATTTAAAACTCATCCTTGTTTTTTTTTTTCTTGTAACTTGTCGAGAATTCTGTTAAAAGCGTCGTCAATGTTCACAATTTATGTGTATCAGGATAGATATCGTATCATGGCCTCAGTGTAGGGATACATATCGTATCGTGGGGTTGCTGGAAATACCCAGCCCAACTGCAAGATCACACTACCTCAGTATTCCCCCCAGTCCTTCTACTAGCCCCAATTGTCCAAGAATAGTACACCTTGCAAATGCATATAATCACAAGCAGAAGTTTTTTTTTTCACTTTAACAGAGAATTTGTCCGTTCCTCCTTTTATACACAGATTATTAAAAGCACTGATTACGATATCACAACACACACACACACAGATGCACCTACTTTATATTCCTCCCAGCTGTGCTTCATTAGCCTCCTCTCTCAGTGTAGATGTTCTCATAAAATTAATTGAAAAGCTCGGACTTACTCAGGGGGTAATGTTGCTTGCAGTTGTAGTCATTTAACATTATGAGGAGGTCGACCACATGTAATCAGGCTCCATTACATCTCAGTTCAGGAGACTCTTCAATTAGGAGCCGCACATACCTCGGTGAGTGGGAAGATGAGTCCAGAGGACAGTAATGATGGAGGGCATATTCAGCGTCAGTGCAGTGCTGTTGTTACAATCGGGGTAGGCAGTTTGCTGAGCGGAATTGATGGAGAATGTTGGTTCTGTATTCCATCTTCGTGTTTCTACAATGACGTCAGCATGTCACAAATGCATGAGCTGTCAGTCGAGATGAAATGTGGCATCGCCTATTGTGTTGAAATGATGAAGAGAAGCATGTTTGATTTCAGAATGACAGTCACGTAAACATTTGTTCAGTGGAATAAAAGAACAGTGGAAAACCTTGAATGTAGGAGCTGGGATGATTCTTGAAAGCCCTGCTGTCAATATGATAAAACTTGAGTTTCAAGCACCCACATATTTACAGTGATGTGCCATCAAATTCTAAAATGCAACAATCCAGAGCACTGAATACATCAACCAAAGCTAGTATGACAAACAGGGGCCAACGGTTGTAGAGTAACCCTGACAAAACATGACACAAGCTTTGTCTACTTTCAGTCCAGTTAATATATCTGAACTCTTACTTCATAGTTGGGTCCAGGGTGATCTGGTGAGGTTTATTTTAAAATGACTTTCTACAAACTTTAGTTTTTCTGTTCCGAGCTTCCATTTTAGAATCAAAGATGACCCGCAATCATCTCTTATGGAAAATCATGAATACCTTTGCTTATATCAACTGCGACTATCTGGGTTAGGAATGTTCAATTGCGTGAAAACGAATAATCTCAATTATTTTGATTGAAATTACAATCATGATTATTAAGCGTGATTACTAACTGACCATGTTTTTCTTATTTCCTGTGCCTTATATTAGTGAGTTAAACATAATGGAGAACCTGTTTGAACAAAACAAATGTGCCATTAAGACCTCTCTCTCCCCTCTTTGCAGAGCCAGCAGCTACCAAAGACTAATTACCGCAGCCCTCTCAAATAGACCTACCAGTGTGACACCCTACCATTGTTTTGTCATCAATTTCAGACCCATTGCAGAGCATGGACATTAGAATAAATGCAGAGTTGTTATCAACAAGGCACCAAGTGGGTAGATGTCCACATGAGGAGCAGAGCCTTAAAGGAACAGGAGCACAATAGAGCATCTCAGACAGAGAGAGAATACAGCACCATCAGGGACATTCTGTATATGAAAACTAGAGTTGTTTTTTTAACATAAGTCAAAAAAAAATAATAATTTAAGGCAAAATATGACCTCTTAAATGCCCGGCTGGCTTCATGTCACTCACTGAAAATCTTGAGAATAGAAGCCTCAGGCTAAAACTATATCTTGACTGAAATATACAAGAAAATTAAACAGAGAGAGCCATATTTACCTTTTTCCAGTATATGTGTATGTCCACAGTGGTTGTATATGTCACAGACAATATAGACACAGTTGGATTACACTTCCTGTTTATGTCTTTCAAAGTAAAAGCTTACTCTGACGTTTTTGGGTCAGGTGTTGAATAAATCAGGTCACTGTGGGGAGATTTATTGTTGGTTTTCTTAAACTTTCTATCAAAGCACTTTATTGAGGTAACATTTAAAAAGAGAGGCTGTGGTAGCAGGGAGATGCAGCCACAACTCCCTCTATGTAAATGTGTCCTCAGATAACTTTTGTAATGATTTAGCACTGACGTTAGACTTTCCAGATTGATTGATATGCTGTTTCCGTTAAAAAGAAAAATTAAATCAGTCTGAGTAATCACAGATGTCTGAAAACCTTATGCTAAAAGCTGCAGCCTTATGTTTTTCATATTAGAACGTTCTCATCTGACAGCCTGATTAGTCATAACAGTAATCGGTAGAATTCTTAATCATTAAATGAGTAACAACTGCAGGCCTGTTAGATTGTTTTCAGGTTTGGAAAAGTAACATTTATTTAGCTTAACTTTGGTTTGTATGGACTTATATTCACATACTCTATGTCATTGTTCAACATTTCCTCTGAAGCAATAGGTCTTGAGGATCAACTCCAGTGTCTTCTCATTATCTGCCTCTGGTAACCTGTGCTGTTGTTGTTGTTTTGTCTCATTTTCATGCTCCTCACTCAGCAGCAGTGAAAATGCCCTCCTGGAGTATCTGCTAACAGCTCAGCTTGTCCTCATGATGACTCTAATCACCCCATTACTCAGTGAAACGCAGTACAGATAGTGGACTCCTTTTATCTGCCTGCAATTCAATCAATATGGGTCAAGAGTGCTGTTACATTTATTTATTTTTTCTTAAAAATTTTCCCTTTGAAAAAAAAAACAGTACAACATCTGAGAGCTGGTTTTGTTTGGCCACTTAGACTTAACTTCATACACTTGATATGCAGCGTTTTATACTCTCACCGGACAAACTTCTCCCAAACTTTGGCGACCTTTTTAAAATGCACATGTCCTCTCTCTCTCCCCCTGCTCTGTCACTGCCACCACAACACAATACCAATGCAGCCCCACCACTTCCCCAACATCCACCTACAGACTCTGACTGTGGGGCTCCAAGATATGATCTAACTGATGCTCTTATTTCTGCATGTAAAACAATCTCAAGGAGTGGTCAGGCTGGAGCTCAGACGCGAGGCATTTCAAGTAGATCGTTTTACTATCTACCCGAGGCCAGACTGGTGGGCTGCATGTCCTTGCCAATAAATATTTTGATCTTGTCTGTGATGACCTTTGTCCGCTCCTCTGGTGGGAGGGGGCTAGCTGAGGAGGATGAGGATGAGCACTCATCTGCTGGCACAGTTGAATGGGGGGCCGACAAACAGGTTTGCAGATTTTTAGTGGATGAGGAGTGAGCCAGCTGCTTTGCACGTTATGGAAACACAGTCCGATCTTGTTTTTGATTTTGCCATCAGCAGTGTGGAACCCAAAGTACTTCCATGAGGTGCTTTGCCTGTTCACCATTTTCTAGAGGTGTACTGAGGTCAAGAGATCAATGGACTGTCAGGAGTGGCCTTTGCTGGATTGGGCGGTTCACTTCTCAAGGTGCCCTAATGTGCTACAGAACTATCCATCCATCCATTTATGCCACTTATCCCTTTTGGGGTTGCAAGGGGCTGGAGCCTATCTCAGCTGACATTGAGCAAGAGGCAGAGTACACCCTGAACAGCCGATCGCCAGGCAGCACAGAGAGACGGACAACCATTCCATCTCACACTCATACCTAAGGGCAACTTGGAGTCACCAGTCAACCTAATAAGCATGTTATTGTTCTGTGGGAGTAAGCCAGAGTGCCTGGAGAGAACCCACACAAACACAGGAAGAACAATGTCAATGTCAGCTTTATTTATATAGCATGTTTAAAACAGCCAGTGACTTACTAAAGTGCATCACACAAGAAAAAACATGCAAACTTCACACAGAAGGGCCCGGTCTGGCCCAGGGATCGAAACCGGTGACCTTCCTTCTGTGATTCACATGCACTACCTGCTGTGCCACCATGCTGCCCACTGCAGAACTACATATTTTCAACTCTAATGTATTTTTACAGTTGAGTTTGGAGTTTTACTCCCTTGCTCAAACAGATATTTGTATATCAAGTATAAGGTGACAGCCCTACTTGACACCAAACACTACAGTAATCATGCCAAACATCTGTCATTGACTGATCTCAGAATGCTATGTTTAGAAAATCTGTAACATTTAACAATAAGGTACATCAAAATCAGCATAGTTATTTGTGAACCACTGAGTATCTCACTTCTTGATAACATATACAAAACTGTCAGAGTTACTGTGTGATAAATTAGTATGTAATTGCTGCTTAACTTGCACTATTTGAAAGAAGAACAAGGTTCTTGTGCCATTATAAAGGATGGTGCTTTGTGAAGAGACCCCTGACCTCACTTATATCCCAGTGTACTAATGAGAAGTTACACAATCCCCCACATGGTCCTCCTGTGCTACAGCACTGACACCTTATATTGGACTCTGGCTTTGTACATGCATGCTCCAGGTTGATGCTACCACACACCTATACTTGAAATTAAGAGCACCCTCATGCAGGATCAGTGTGCTTGGTTTTGGCTGGTATCTGGTGGTCTGTGCAGGGTGTAAGCTGTCCACTGCAGCGTTTGATACAGTGCAGCCTTGACCAAGATAAGTCAGACAGAGGAAAGATGGATGGGTGTGTATGCAGGGGGTAGGAATGAATCCTTTTTTGCTTCTAATATTGCATAATCAGCGAAGAGCCATTCAGCAACACATTGTCTCTTGTTTTATTTATCATCTTATATCTTTTGGATTCTTACTAGGCTTAAATATCAAATATCCTAAAAACAAAACCAGTGTGCAGTCTGGGAGGAAATCAGCACAATCACTGTGTTGCAGAACCTTGGATTCCTCCAATCTTCCATATGCTACCTCCCCTGCTGGGGGTAGTGTGGTTTCGCACTCAGTTTGAGTCCAGATCTATCACTGCCAAAGTCAATAGACAAGGCCACCCAAACACAAGGTAATTATGAGAGCCAGCGGGATTCTGGGAGTGCTGACAACACTGTTGTTGTGTTAAAGAACTGCTTCCCCTCCTGCCTTACAGGTCTGCGGGGAAATGAAGGCCAATGCCAAGGCCTGTTCACCAAGGCCATAAGTGTGATTACTTCACTGATAAAAAGTCATCCGCTGTCTCTCATTGTGCCTCGGCTTATTGGAGCGCAGTTTGCTTTTGAAGAGGCTGAAATGTTGTTTTTATTCAGTGCTGCTCTCAGGAAAGCCGAGTGTTTCTTTGTCCCCGATACTGAGTGCATTTTCTTATTCAGTAACTATTTGGAAAGTTTTTTTTGAAGCAAGTATTCTGAGGCTTTTGAACGTGTGCATGATTAGTAGACTTGCAGATAAATCATGGCAACCCTTCATAGCCATTACTAGATTTACTAATCTGGTTAAACAATCATAAGCATTTGAAATTAGGCCTACAATGGTGTACATGCTGTATCTAAGACGCGGCATAGCCACTCATTATTAGAATTGCTGTATCTTTATAGGGCCCTCTTGCTTCTTGCTCTACTACCTGAATATAAATCATTGCAGGGGCAGCATGACATCTAATCCAAGTAATAGAATTCAGAAGTATTTTGATCTAGAAAATTACAAAAAGTTGAATGTGGGCTGTTTAACTTTATTTACCCTTATCTATGGCAGATATGGTCTGTTGTTTAAATGCTTATGAGAAATTGTACCTCCAAATTAAATAAAGCAACTCTTTTTAGTGTCAGCCAGATTGAATTGTCAATACATTTACACAATCAAAGTAATAAAATGTGAGAAATTATGAAAATGATATCAATGGAATCATTAATACTGTTTCTATAGTTCACTCTTTACATGCCAGTTCATCCTTGTGCACTGTTTATACACGGATTAGTCCAAAAAAATGCTCTTAATCTGGTCTTTCTGATGCTGTTTTTTCCGTCTTGTTTTCCTTTAGTTTCTTTTGTACTTACAAGCTTCAAGTCACAATATGACTATGCAGTTATTTCAAAGGGAACTCAACATGTGGGAAAGTTCATCTCAGTTGCTGTCTGTTAAATGATGATTCTGTGGTTCGGTTTTTATTCTTTATTTCATTTTACTTACTTATTTTAGTGTCCTTAAACTTAAATTAATTGTTTGTTGGTTAAATTGAAGAGGGTTAATGTAATCATGTGTGCTTCCCATTAAAGGTGAAATTTGTGGATAAAAGTACTAAAAATGTCCACAGCTTTTCATCAGGCCTGGTCATTCACAAGGTTGTAAAATTTGACAGCAGAGGGAGTCAAAATCCCAGACTTGACTCCACAGCTGACATCTCTATCAACTCACTCTTTCCATCAATTTACTGCTCTTGAATCTTAATCATGTGTAAGTTTTGTGCTTTAAAATCCAGTCACACACAGGATCAAGCTGAAATCTATACATTCATCTACTTCTGCATTGCTGATCCTCTCTGTGAACTTCTCAGACCAAGGGTCAAAACTATGGGGTGAGATGTTTAAAAATAGAGGAGCTTCTCTGCTGAATGGGAACAGCTTTGAACATGGATGAGAGAAACTGATGAAGAAAAAGTGCTGACCCATCAAGATAAATGTTTAAGATGGACTCTTTGAATATGACTGCTGAGTTTTTAGGATATATTTTTAGGCTCTTGTTCAAAACTGATGTTCGACCAGTATCATATATAAGGATTTAAAATTTCACACTAAAGGTATAATGTCACAGATTTAGCACAGGTTTACATCATATTTTGTTTGTTTGTTTTTTCTTCTTTTACATTGATTATTTGATGCAATACAAAAGGTTTGAAGTGCTACCTCAGTTTTAGAGTGATTTTCACAAACGGCTTAAAGTTACCAAAGATGACTGCTGCCCTTAGTTATATTTAAAATACCTTTTTTTATTAATTTAATTTTCATATTTGCCCTTACTTGAGAAAAAGATATTGTATTTGTATGAAATGTGCTATATAGATACAGTTTGATTGATGGATTGATTGATAAAGACCCCAAAACATAAAATAAAGTTAAGCAGTTATTGCATTTTGAATCTAACTCATTTACAATTAATGTAGTCAAATAAGTCACAAGCTGAGAGGCTAGCAGTCCTCTTTAACAGCTTTTCTCCTTTATTTTGCCACAAAATTTTGGGCTCCACCCAATCAAAGGCTAAATAAAAAACAAGACTGGGCTGTGTGATCATAATGTGCAAAGCAGCTGGCTTACTCCTCATGCGCGACAAATCCACAGGCCCATTTGTCAGCCATCCACCCAACTGCAGCGGAAAAAGAGTGCTCAGCCCATAAAACCACATTCTCAGGCCATTACAGACAAGATGTCAAGATTCATTTGCAGGGACATCTGGCCCTTAGGTGTGGTCTCGGAAGAGGTAAAAAGTGAAATGATCCAATGGAAATGCGTGAGGATTAAAATACATGCTGATAACTGAATATCTTCAGTTACTGAATAACTAAATATCTTCAGTTATTAGCTTGTATGCTAAAAAAAAAATTGAGTTTGATTTTGAAAAACAGTGACAGCCCTACTATGGACACAGTTGATTGATCCATATTTTTGTGCTTGAAAGTGTCAGGGTGTCGGTAACCTCAGCCTGATTCCCACTGTGCAGATCATGATTGACCTCAAAAGCAGCAGATGTCATGGCATCTTCTGGGAGTCATTTTGGCTTCATTTTTGTACAGTGGGTAGAGTCAGAGATGCATTGTCCATCTTTATATACAATCAATAGATAACAGGTAGAATATCTGTGTTATTTCTGACAACAAAGTTGCAGCAGCAGCTGTTTCAGGTTGTCAAAGACTTGGCATTAACATCCCAAATAAAAGCTCTATACATACTGCTGAGACAGCAATTCTTTACGCTCTGGAACACATAGAAGCCTCAATCCAGAAGAGCATCCTTGTTTGTACCGATTCAATTTCTTCAGTCTTCAGGTGTTAGACAACCTAAACACTGATCATCCAATCATCGTCAAGATACTCTCTAAGTTATTTTCGTTTGACAGAGCAGAGTATGATGTCCATCTCTGTTAGGTGCCTGGACATGTGGGCATTTCTGGAAATGAAAAAGCAGACTCAGCAGCAAAAAGAGCTCTCGGACAAGAAGTAACACCATGTCCGATTCCTCACTCTGATCTTAAGCCTATCATTCACAAATATGTTTTGGCAAAATGGCAAACTGAATGGAGTGAATGCCCAACAATAAACTATATGAAATTTCTCCTTTGATAAACAGTGGAAGACAAACATGGCTGAAAAACCACAAGGATCAAGTGGTCTTAACCAGGTGTCAGATCGGTCTTTTGAGGCTGACTTACTCGTTTTTACTAAAAGGAGAGCCTCCTCCTGAATGTGTAGGTTGTCAATGTCCTCTGACAATAAAACACTTTCTTTTAGATTGTGCAGATCTTATCCTCCAAAGAGAAAGGTTTTATAGAGTAGCTGATCTGCAAGATCTTTCCAACAGAGTCAAAGCAGAAGTCACTGTATATACATTTAGAAGTTGTTTATTCTGGATCTAAAAATGTCTGTCTAATTTGCTTCTGCCACGGAGATGGCCTTAGTTACCGACATGGCGTTAAACGTCTATTCATCCATCCTGTGTTATTTCTGTTAAAGTGCATGATCATATCTGTCAAAATTCTGACACTTTTGCAGCTGTAGGCCTGTTTGTCTGGGACCTCTCCTCAGCTTTAAATGAAGAAGACTTTGGCGTGTTTTGTTGTCCTCGAATGTTGTACATGACTGGTGCTTCTTTTTCAAGTGTATTCTCTGCAGCTTGTCGGTGTGTAAAGTTTAAATTTAGTTAGATTGCCTCAGGAGAGGGAGGCAGACGGTCACAATGAGAGACAGAGACAGAGCAAGAGAGACAGAGACAGAGGGGGACAGAAGGGGATGAAACTAATGAAAGGAGAAGTGCAAAAGACAGAATTTGAAGAGCCTCAGCCTGACCCACATATAGTTCCTCTCATAGTTGCACGCTGTCTGATTAACTTGACAAATCTGAATTCCCAAGTACTCACTTGGAATAAAATGCTGATAATTTGTTTAGTCAACCCTCCTCCTGACCTGGTTTGACTCCCATTAGATGTGCCTGGTGTGAGCCACCATCCTTTCATCTCCTGCTCCGCCCCGCCGCCGGCTCAGAGGCTCCGAACAGGCAGGAAAGGTGTTGGTTCTACTTAACCTGCATGCTTCATGCTCCGTCTCTGCCCGACCAGGTGGCTCCTCTGCTCCCTGAGGAAACATGATACATCTGAGGCGAGTTTTCGAGCTGCTTACCTGAGACCGGGATGAGCAGCTATTTGAAAATGTTGGAGCAGGCAGGGGTTTATAATTGTAATGGACTGGTAAATGGACTTGAGCTTGTCTAGCGCCTTTCCAGCCAGCTTACTCAATGCATTTTCACACTTCTACACTTATCTATTCTCACCAAATCCAGATTTCAGAGGCTTCTGAATGAGGTGTCCTTCAGAAATTGCTCATCCCGTTCATATCCATTAAACTCCACTGAAGCAGCAGTGGGAGCATTTTGGAGTTTAAGATGTTTTGACTTAACTCTTGTTCATAAAACCAGTTTTTATTACTGCTACAGTACATTTACGATCCCTAATGATTACAAGACTTTCAAGTTTTCACATGCTGAGTCCCCTGATCTACCTGTATTCTCACTCTGCAACACTCTGTCTCCAGAGCCAGAGCTTGGCTCCAACCCTTCACTTTCCAGTTGTTGGTGGTGTGTTATTCTAGACTAAACTGATGTTTTCTACTAAGCTGATGCACTGCCCCCAATTATAGCTCTATCTATAACAAAAGAAGGAGAAAGCAGTGATGTGCAATGATCAGAACTCAGTATTGTTTGTAAGTTTTTACAATACAGGTGCTAAAACTATTAGTATGTTTTTATTACCTCCACCAAGGAGGTTATGTTTTTGTTGGTATTTGTGAACATGCTAACTCAGGAAGTTATGCATGAATTTTGATGAAACTTTCAGGAAATGTTAGTAATGGCACAAGGAAGAAGTGGATAGATTTTGGTGGTGATCCAAACCCAAATGCAGATCCAGGAATTATTTTAAGGATTTGTATTCATTTTGAGATAAGGCAGTATACTACATTTTCACTAATAACTCAACAAGACAGTTTCAAGCTTGTCTCTGTTGACTTTTTTGGTTTATGTTGTTTGAAGAGGAACATTTATTTTAGTTTGAATTTAAAATTGAGACTCTAGACTTACTTTTTTATTTGAGTTTTGAAAGAAATAGGTATACCAGTTGCCACTTAGTTTTTTTCATTTTTTTAAGATTGAATGGGGCTTAGAATATTAATTACATTTATATGTGGATGTAGCAACAGCAAATATGCATTTGCACTATGATACGTAATAGAGAAATTAGTATTCACATTGAAGGAAAAATATCAATCTTGAAGTAACCACTGCGTTATCCTGTTGACAAACTAACAAACAATGTCAAAGACATTACCTCCTTGGTGCAGGTAACAAAAAGGCAACATTTTCTATGAGAATGAGGTGCCATGCATGCAATGATTATCGCCATAATCAATCACACACATTAAGCTATCAATCTCATTCTCGATTTTCACAGAGTAATTGTTGTGCACCCCCCCGTCTGAGACCACAGCTATGGAAAATGAAAAACTTTCCATAGCTGTAGGTTATCCAGTGTAACCCTGGAACTCCTGCGTTGTACATTAAAACAGGTTTGTATGGTTTCTTTTTGTTGCGCTGGAAAGCCTTTTGTGATTTTTCAGCTACCTCAGGTCTACCTGTAACATTATCCACACAGGAGGGCGTAGACAAGCCAACATGCCTCCTGAAGGCTTGGCTCACATCCCCCCATGGGTCGGTTTTAGGGCCTCCAGCCCTGCGTATCGATTTGAGCCTCTATCATTACGTTTCCTGCTGCTCGGTGCTCTCAGCAGAACTCTGACTGTTACAGCGGTGAGCAGCTAAATCTGTTTCAGAGGTGATGCTTCAGAGCAAACAGGCAGCGGGAGGAGGAAGGATGCGGGGCAGATTCTGGAAAATGAGCTTCTCTGATTCTGTTTTCCAAAAGGTGGAGCCTGTTTGGTAAGCTGCTGCCTGATTTATTTATGTTATATTTAGATCTTTTACAGCTTTCTTCACCTGCATGGTGCGTTACATGTGTGGGGCAGCCCTGTGTAAAAGTGCTGTGAGTGTGACAGAGCTGAGTCACACAGAATATGTTCTGATTTTTATGTTTTTATCTGACAGCTCTGACTCATGTTGTTGACTTTCAGTAGTGAACTGTCTTCCTGCAAATTTGTGCTTTGTGCTTTTCATGGGAATAACAATAAACTGTTGCTGTCAGGCCAAACCCTCTTAAAAGGTATAATTTAAGATAAGAGGTTTTGGCCTGCCAGTCACAATTTTTAAAGTATAAACACCTGAAATATCAAGTTAAAAATTATATCATCACTCAAACATGGTATTTCACTATTACTCTTTATATTTAACTAATGTAATTTATCTAGAGCAAACCTTTGTTTTATAACTGAAGGTAACTACCTCAAAAAGTCTGAATGCATCTGGAATTATGCATCATGTCTTTCACTGGCACAACCCATCCATATCTGTTGTGGTTATTTGAGGGGAGTTGTCTTGGCACAAGTTGATGTTCCCTCTTCAGATCAGTCATGATTGCTTTGTTATATATACTGAGATAGCGATGACAAAACACAGTTACTCAAGCAATAAATGAAAATACAAACCTATTCCAATGAAGTTGTGAATAAAACACAGATAAAACAGAATATAATTATTTGCACATCCTTTTTGATCTATATACCATTGATACACTACAAAGACAATATGTTTAATGTTGTGCCCCGTGTGAGCCACCATGTTTAAACTGATAAGCTTCATTATTTTTATTTGCAAATATTAACTTATTTTTAATTTAATGCTTGCAACACATGAAAAAATCTGGGACAGGGGACACAGAAGACTGGGCTAGTTGAGGAATGCTCAAAAAACATCTGTTTGGAACATTCTGCAGGTGAACAGGTTATTTGAAAACAGAAGAAAGTCATGATTGGGTATAAAAGGAACATCCCTGAAAGGCCCAGGGGTTCAGAAGCGATTGTGAATTAGGATTTCATCATCTATAGTCTATGTTACCATCAAAAGATTCAGAGAATCAGCAAGGTCTAAAACTATAATTGAACTTTAAACACCTCAGGTGCAACTCCATTGAAAACGCCATCATTCTGTAAAGGATATCATCACGTGGGCTCAGAAACTTTTTGCAAAACCTTTGTCAGCTAAACAGTTTGTCACTACATCTAAAAGTGTTAAAACTCTACCGTTCAAAGCTAAAACCATACATCAACAACACCCTGAAGCACCGCCGGCTTCTCTGAGCCCAATCTGAGATCGACTGAGGCAAAGTGGAAAAGTCTGCTGTGGCCTGAAGAGTCCACATTTCAAATCGTTTTTGGGAATCATGGCAACGTGTCCTCCAGATTGACATCAGCGCAAAGTTCAAAATCCAGCATCTGTGATGGTATGGGGATGATAGAGCCCATGGCATGATGTGTGACATACTGTAAAGCACAAAATATGACAACAGAGACCTGATGCTGTTGAGCAAACAAAGTTGTACATCAAGCCAGAATGGGGAAGAATTCTACCTACAAGTCTTCAACAATTACTGTCCCCAGTTCCAAAACGCTCATTAATTGTTGTTAAAAGGAAAGGTGATGTAACACAGTGGTCAACATGCCCCTGTCCCAGATTTTTTTTTAACATGCTGCAGGTATCAAATTCAAAATGAGTGAATATTTGCAAAACAAACAACTAGGTTTATTTGAGCATTAAATATCTTGTCTTTGTAGTGTATTTAATGAAATACAAGTTGAAAAGGATTTGCAAATCATTGTATTCTGGTTTTATTTACGTGTTACATAACGTCCCAGCTTCATCTGATTTTGTGGTTGTATGTTAACAATGTTAATCTTAATAGCTGACCAAGGTAATAGGCTTGAAGTTAATGTTGGTAATTAAATAAATTAGTAAAATTAATTATAGTACCTTTCAAGAGAAGAGGTCACAAAGAGCTTCTACTGTTGTGTTTGTGTAGTTGAAGTGAAGTGACGTTTAATTATTGAAAAGTAACTTTCAGTTTATCTCACTACCTTTGGCAGGGAGCAGATCATCAGGTTTATCAGGCAACATAAGCAAGTATCAACCAGGCCTGCCCAAAGAAACGGCTGGGCCCCTGAAAGCTTTCCCCTGTAAACCCCCCTTATGGCCGGCCTTGGTACCAGCCACTAAGCATACAGCAAACTGAGTGAAAGCCTTTTAGTGCTGGACTTCTTTGTTGTGACTGAGTGTGAAATGTGTTGTGATGTCTTGTTCTGTCTTGTGCATGAGGATTAGCAGGAAGTGATTACTCTGTGATTTATGAGACAACACTGACCTGCTCTTACTCCTCTGTGGGCTGAGCAAGTGGTTTTCCCCATTATGAGAGAGCGTGTCGACAACATCTGCACACACCCAGCGCTTTTTCAGCTGCCACTAATGTGTCAGATTGACAATGGGACGGCTAGGTTAATTTCTGCAGAAGAGGGTTTATGATGTTGAAACAAGCTGTCAGAGCGGGGAGGCAGATAATTAGGGACGGGGGAGATTTGATGTCGCCTTTCAAATGAGGTAATGTCCTCTTTTGTGTTGTAGAACTTTGCTTTCATGCCCACATCCGGCCGTGACATTTTTTTTTTTTTTTTGTCTGATTGAGTGAGCAGAATCTCCTATTAACAAGCAGATTCAGTGGAGCAAACGCTGAGCAAAGCAACACCCACAGATCGGATGGGCAGCTCTTTGTAACAGTGAGTGAACAAAAGAGCGAGACGTCGGTAAAGGGAGAGGGAGAAACGTTTGTACTCTGTTACATGAATGTGAGGAATAGAGGAAGAGAGAGAAGAGAGGGAGGGCTGCTCTGAGCATCATCTGACAGGAGAGAGGCTGATCCCAGCCAGCAGGTGTTGGAGGAGAGTCTGAGTCAGACGTTCAGAGGGAGCGATACAGAGAGGAGCAGCAAGTTGTTTGGAGAGATCGAGCTCTACAGTAAGGTAAGATCGACACAGATGGTGGAGAAACTGTTGGAAGTGTGAGAAATTAATACTGAGGTTATTACAGGCTTATTTATGGTCTATGCAGTATGATAAGGCTATTTATTAGTGTACTTATTGCAATGTGATTTACAATCCTGATACAGGGCTGACATAACAGTATGCTGTTGTATTGTAAGATAACGTAAGCAGAACTGTGATGCCTTATTGCATACTTAATTTTGGAAACCCTTGGGTTGAAAAGGGAAAATTGGGAAACTTTTTGAGGCTCATGAGCTGAATTTTGAAGTCTTTCTTTAAATATACTGTTGAATGTAGCATGCACACTGTACTGGGCCATAGTATGTAGTATGACTGCTAGTTCGTTAATAATTTTCAGCAGTTTTTGATCTAGAAAACAAACTAACTCAAGGTGCTCCAAGCATAAACCGCCCCCAAGGCATTTTCAACTTTGAGTTATTGTATAAATAAGGGGAACTGCCCTATCTGGCACCATCAGCAAATCCTTGGAAAAACATCCTGGATCTACATATCTCCATAATGTAATCACTTGTCACTTGTGCCAACATTCCCTGAAAATGTCATCAAAATTCATGGAGAACTTACTGAGTTACTAGAAGAATGAGGAAAACGTTCTCGCAATTTTAACAAAACTTTAAGAAACTCCTAGATCTTTGAATCACCACCAAAATCTAGCTGATTGGTCCATGGGCCATTTTTGAGATATTCTGAAAGTTTAATGAAATTCTGTCTTTGAGAACTTTGAGTTATCCTGTCAGCAAACCAATGAAGTCCAGCAACGACATAACCTCCATGGCCGAGGCAAATATCTTCCCAGCTAACTGCTGCTATACACCTATTCTGTGGAAAAAGCATGCAAGTGATTTACTTTTGATTTCAAAGATGCCATTTGATGCTCTTCCAGACCAAAAGCCTGCAGCCCACTCATCCTGTTTACAGCATGAGTGGCTGCCTTAAACAGCTTCACCCTCCTGAATAGACTACGAGTGTGACATCCTCCCAAGTGGTTAGTCAGCAATTTTAACACATTGGCTTGGGGTGGCAAGTCCAGAGCAGACCGTAGACAAATGGTCATTAACTGCTGGCCCTGGGGCCACATCAGGCCATCCATAGCTTTCTAATTGGCCCCTCAGGAAATTTGAGGTCGAAAATTTAAATGTGGTCTTTCGGGAATGGTTTTATTGTTAATTCCCTACTAATGTCATAGTATCAAGTGGGTTTCTAGCTCCATAAATCATGAGAAAAGGAGGCTTGCCTATTTTTCCTGTGACTTGCGCAAATTTCTCTGCCAAAACAGACAGAAATATGAAAATTATAGAGCCATATTCATCTTAATCCCACTGATATGTATGTCCAATGCAGTAGCATATGTCACAGAAAAGACAGAAATTACTCTTCCTGTCTGAGCCTCTCAGAGTTAAAGCTCAGTTTGCCTTCTCTGTGGAGAAACTCCCCTTGTTTATCAGAATGCTTTCATTCTGCAGGTTACTCGGTTCAGTTATGTAATGAATCAGGTTCTTTATGGCAATATTTATTGTGGTTCTTCCTAAACTTTCAATAGAAGCTCATTATATGGAGAGCTGGAGCTGTGATAGCAGTGAGCTGTGGCCACAGGGGTGTGCACACACATGCCTAGTGTGAAAGCTGTAGCGACACTCGCCATGTGAAATAGGTGTTAATCATTCCAGCACTCTGCTTTATTGAGTACAGCTACTGTACAGACATGTCAAGACATGTTTGAAACATACAGGTCCATCACATTGCTCAAAGTGACTTTTATACCAGGGGAAGGTAGCAACTTAATTACCACCACCATCAGGGGAGTCTAAGCTCGCTGGCTCAGGCTGGCATGCCCATTGCAAATCAGAGATGGTAGAATGAATGCAGAGTTGTTGACGACATGGCAATGAGCAGAGCTGAACTGACCAATTATCACAGAGGAGACCGTTTAACCAATTAGAGTGAGCTGGACCCATGTGAGGGAAGGGGCCTTAAATTGGACTTCTCAAACAGGCAGAGAATACAGGTGGATCAGGGGTACTCAGTATGCAAAAAAACTAGAAAGTATTTTGAACAGAGGTGATTATGAACATACTCTGGCAGTCATTGTATATAAGATATGAGTCAAATCAGATATGTGAACCAGAGTTCAGACAAATATCGGCTGTCCAGGTCATCACCATAAACAGATTGGTCAATGGTCCCTCCATATAAGCTGCAACATTCATTTTGATTTCTACACCCAGAGCTGTCCCTCTGTCTGTGTCTCCCTCAGTCTCTCTCCAGATCATTCAGGAAGTGGCGGATTGGCATCTCTGCTAAATGTCTCTGCTTTCATTGTGCATTAGCTGCTTTTCTCGATTAGATTAGCTGCTCTCCTCTAAGTGGACCTGTAAAGCTCTGGGGTTCATGAGCACTTGCCTCTCTGTCTGTCTGCGTGTGTGAATGTGAGTGCAGGTAGATGCGTTAATGCAGCCAAGCAAGACATGACTCTGAGGGAGACTACGATTTTTCTTTTTCCTTTACAGTATTTTTGAATTTTTATCCATACTCAAGCCTGGAGCAGGAATTTAATCTACAGCGTGATTGAAAAGCAAAACCTGGAGCTGCTCCAGTGAAGATGATTGTGAAATATAATTCTGGTCTTGGAGGGAGCTTTGAGCTTCACATGCAGAAAAGTTTCTTTTGATCGTTACATAAGGCTGAAATGGAGAAGAAAAACTGTGAGAATGTCTGCAAAGTTTGTGCACAGACAAATTCAGTATTTTTTCCGTTGACTATAAGAAGTGGATGCAGCCATTGCATTTTTGATAATGGCCAGCAGGGGCCGACTCTTCTCCTTGCAGAACAGGAATATGTACCTTCTCTTCAGTGATTCATCAGACCAATTCACAGTTCCTCTATGCAAAAGCGAAGCAACAAGGCTCCACTATATTTACACGTAACATAACGAAAGGCTGCTATATCTGTGTCAATCCACACTACAATAGGGCCTGGATGTGCGCAACACGGCACGTGCCGCCACATACGCACAAAGGCAGAGACACTCACTCGCAGCACTCCTGTCTCCAGCTGAGTCTGCGTGCCTCCCTTTCTCTAATATCATGCCTCTGTTACCACTTGTAAAGACGGAGCAAAGAGGGGGTCAACTTGTTCCCCCATTCTGTCTCCATGATGTTCACAGTAAGGCCGAAATGTCAGAAGTGTAAATATTACACCTTGAAACAGCAGTATGATTTGGGCCCTTTTCTCAATTGAGACATTTCTTTTGAGTTTTTTTGACTGGTCAGTGGCTTCATCTAGTAGTGCCTATGGATCAGAAGGTTGAGGGTTCCAGCTGTTACATGTCAGTGTGTCTCTGGGCAGGACACTTAACCCAAAGTTGCTCCCACCCTGAGTTGGTGGCATGTAAATTAACCACAGACACAGGAAGCTAAGGGTCACCAGTTCACTCATCTACTCTTTTAACCCTGACACAAGGTTTTATCCCAAACCATCTACAGTCAATCAATCCATCTTTATTTGTATAAAACCAAATTATAACCAATGTCATCAGGACACTTTACAAAAGAGAAGGTCAATGTCATACCAGTTTTATTATAATTCAGTCTTATTACAGTAACATCAATGTTGGTTTAGTTGAAGTTTTACACCAAGCATTAGTCAGTTCAGAAGTGTGTTCCTCAACAAAAACTTCATTTGCATGTGCAAGTTTGTAAATAGTCCACAGAGTAATGTCTGTCTTCGCACAATGATCATATAAACGAAAGAGAGAACACAAGCAAAGGGGAAACCGATGGACCGTGTAGGTTTCAAGCCCAGGATGTGGTTTCCCCTGTCTAGATGTGACCACTGTAAATGCCGTTTCTAAATGTCACTGTAGCAAGAGTCTTTCAAAAACATTATTTTCAGTGACCTAAAATACTCTATGTAGAGGCAACAAAGGCCAAAACACCCAGATAAAGCTGTTATTTAGAAAATATGAATGTGTGGACATGGCTGAAAAGAGGAGAGAAGAGAAGTGGAGGTCCAGAGGAAGTCCTTGTACCTCTGTCCAATAATGTGGTGATATGAAGTGAAGGGAGAGCAAGGTTACACATTATTGTCATTCTAATCAGTCTCAAAGAAAAATGTGAGTATGTTGCCTTTAGGAGTCACCTTAACCGGGCACAGAAAAAAGAAACATGCACAGGATCATTGAGTTCATTGTGATACATGATGTTCAAAATGCGTAATACTTCCTGTACCTCTATTCCTAGGTTCATGTCTTTGAGATCTGAGGTCAAAGGTCCCCTCAAAGATGGCGGCACTATATAGGAGACGCCACATCATAGGTTTAAATAGCCTTGCTTTGAGGTGCAGCAGCTGAGCCTTTAGAGCAGGTGTGAGCGAGTTCATTGAGTGCATTCATGATCGGTGCTCTAGCTGTCACACCAACACAAAGTCTTCTAACTGCTGCCAGTTTTGAATATCGACAAAGAAACCTCCTGACAATGGTTATAATGATAGTGGTTCTAATGAAAAGATCTCATGTATGATTTGAAAGTCAGTGTTAACACACATTACATTTGGCAAGAAAAGGGAAGAAAAGGGAAGGAAAGCAGGACTCCAGTACAAATTTGTTCCTAGAACAATCGTCCTTTCTTCACCTCAGGCTCATGAACGGCACTTGAAGCTAAAATAATGTTTTGATGTTGACACATCTTGTCAGGGTCTAAAGATTCACCTTGACTTTAAAGAAATAAAACTAAATAAAAAGTGTTTGAACCGCTGAGTAATTTCTGAAGTCTCCACTCTGAAGTCTTTGTTTTTTGCTTTTGTTTTACAAAATGAAAAGGTGTTGTGTAGGAAGTAACTCATCTTCAAATCCCTTGGAAAAACCTTCTCAGCTTTTAGATAAGAACTGTTTGGTTGTGCTGCCAAAAATAACATCAATGTCAGAAAGGATGCCAGTTATTCAAGAAGCAAACTTGGGTGGGGAAAAATGAGGCAAATGCAGAAGTGCAAACAGCCGCAATCCTCAAGTGTCTGAGGTGGGCTGCGAAATCCTCACTATTCACAGTGAACACTCGTATTAAATATTTAATTTTACTGCTGATATAAAGCAGTGCTAGTCTAAACAGATCATTTCTTTAGTGGTACACAATGTATGGAGGTGGGGCGGCATGGTAAAGCCGTAGGTTAGTTCTCCTACTGTACCTCACAGCAACAAGGTTGCTGGTTTGACTCCCTGTGTTGGTCAGAGCCTTTCTGTGTGGAGTTTACATGTTCTCCATGTGCATGCATGGGTTTTCCCTGTGTACTCCAGTTTCCTTCCTCAGACCAAATACATTGTTGTTGGTAAATGGGTGAATCTACATTGCCCTGAGGTGTGAGTGTGTCTAGGATGGATGGATGGATGTCTAGGAAGGCATGGGGGGGCCTTTATCTCAAAACTTGAGAGCTAGTTTTTCATTATTAGTAATCATCATAGCTGTGCGCCAAAAGCCTTGAGGTCTGGCTCCACCTTTATGACTTTTGATATGTTGACCCAAAGTTTGCTTAAAACAGCATTTCCAATAAAGCAACCATCCTCAATGGGCCTATGCTTTATGTAGTGCATGTAGTTATTTTGACAATCTAGGACTGTAAATGAGCCTTACAAAAATATATGTTTATATTCATTATTACAATCACTTTGACTGGTATAAGGATCATGAATATCATACCATTTATCATGTTTTGTTAGAATTATGAATGCTTGACTGATTTGTTTTTCTTAAAGGTCTATCAACAACCATGTCACAAATTGTGCTGGTTAGGTTGCACTGATCCAGGTTCTTCTCAAAACCAAAGATGTTTAACAAAGCTGAGGACATTTATATCTGTTATGAACCATTTTTTAAGTAAAATACAATTTGCTGGGGAGAAGCATACCATAGTATATCACTGCAGAAAGTTTATTTGTATGCGACGTCACACTCGTTCCATTACGACTGGACACCAAAAACAAGGCCATCCAGCATCGAACTTAATTGACGTTCACGCTAAATCGATGAAATGTCCCTGTGACAAACTTTAATCCACATGTTCAATGATAATTATCTACTGCTTTGTAGTGGACTTTTTAAACAAAGCTGTAAATATCAGTTTAATACATCTGCAAGTCATTTTATGAAGCTCTAACAAACATTTTGTTGTGATCTGAATCTAAATGCTAATCCAGGAATTTGTTAATGGATTTTTTCAACATTGTCAACTAGGGCACATTTTCACATTTTTGCTAATTGCCCCAAAAGCCCTTAACAGATTTTGATAAAACTTTCAGAGGATGTTATACATGGGACAAGGAAGAAGTGATTTGATTTTGGTGGTGGCAAATGCAGATGCTGATCCAGTGTTTTTCCACAAGGATTCTACAAAGGGCAGTTTTCCACTCTCTTGCTACCAACTTTCGTTCAAGGTTTTGTGCTTTTGGAGCACTTATTCCATTTAACAACTCTCAGGCATCCTTTACGATAAGTTTGTTATGCATTTTTATATTGCAGTGACAATAAAATAATTCATTTTCTCATCCCAATCTGTTTTTTTTGTGATAATGATGCTGTGCCGTGCTCTCTTGCACCCTCTCAAAACTGAATTGGACTATAAATTGCAAGCACTATCACATCTTTCTGGAATTAATGTGAACATTTCAAGGTGTAATGACTGGGTGCTTTCTTGCTGCACTTTTGCATAAATGCTCTGTGAAAACACAGACCGAGTGGCAGTTGGCACAGAGGAGGAGGCATTTTTCTCCTGAATAAATCAACTTGAGTAGAGGAGAATGCTTCTAATTGTGTAGGAAAAGTGAGTTGCAATTTGTGGACAACCCTGAGACTGAGATATCCACAACTGCAGCACTGTCTTGCCGTTCTGGACACTTTTTTCAAAGCCTCTTCAAAGTGGGAGTCATGGTAACATTTATTTTTTTTATTTCTTAGACCCTCTGTAACAATTTAAAGGAGATAAAAAGTGTGAAAAAGATGTTTTCCCCAGCATGCAGTCCATGAATAAAGCAGAGACAAAACAACATCAAGGCTGATTTAAATGGGGATCAGAGTTACTGGGCAGGATCTTTAGTATTCTGAAGTCATACATCAGCTAATAATATGTCAGCATTGATTCTAAAAAGCAAGGACAGTATATCAGCAGAGCCTCTGTATTGTGTAATTGACATATCTCCCCCTTAACAACGGCTTCTGTCATTGGTTTACCATTCAGAAGTTGTTATATGGATCATTATGGCACACTATTACCAGAAATGCTAGTTTGTAATTGCTTCTTGAATCATTTGGGAGGTACCCAGCAATTGATTGCCATTATAATCTCCATATTAACAGCACACCCCGGGTCATCTCTTTAAACAGCCATTGTCTGTGAGGCCTTAATGGACAAAGTTAGTGTACCAATAAAAGAGAGGGTTACTCTACCATAGCATCATTCAGCTCACTGATATCTGACTCTCCCTGCTCTGCCTGGGGCTCTCTTTTGTTTGCCAAGGCATCTGTTGAGCTGGCACACAGGCAGCCGTCATGTTCAGAGAGTATTTTGCCTGAGGTCAACAGTATTTACCAGAGCAGTTGTGGAGTTTTGTTGAGCCTGTGAGGCAAGAATTATATTGACCTCATTAGAGTTCATCTTTTCATCATTTTGATTATCTGTCTTTAAAGGAGATTTGGCTCTCTGATCGTTTTGTTTCTACTGCAGTGCTGAAAATTACTGACACTATGCCAGGCTGCTTAGCCTGATATTGAGCTGTCAGCATTTACTTTATGCTAAGGCATTATTTTGCTAAACTATATTACATAGAGATTGATTATAATTGGCTTAATTTAAAGGCCAACCAGTGCCTCAATCCTACAAAGCACCAGATGGTGCAATTTAGAGTTGTGCAAAACAAATCAAGTTTTAAGTTCACATAGCAAAGCAAAATATGCTTTTAATGATTTCATTCATAAAATGGTGTCAGTGACCTTTCCAAAACCTTTCCCTTGCCCCCCAACATCCGACAAAACCCTTCTCTCCCTCTTTCATAAAACATTTGCTCAATCAGTCTGTTCAAAATATTTATTGTTGATAATAGCACTTGGGCCTCTGCCACTTTCTACAGATGGAGCACACTTGCCTGTGGAGCCACAGTAAACATTAAAGCACAGTAGTGGAAAGTAAATTAACTTTTTGAGAGGGGAATACAAACCGCAGTTCCAATGAAGTTGGGACATTGTGTAAAACGTAAATAAAACAGAATCCAATGATTTGCAAATACTATTTGACCTATACTCAATTGAACACGCTACAAAGCAGATTCTATAAGATGCCAGTGTTTTAGCTCGGCTGTTGAAAATTTGATCCAAAGACATGTCTCATAGATGTCTCTGTTTTTAATCCATGATGATGTGCTTTGTAAATTGTTTTGTCTGTCTTTGTATTTCTGTCTGTAACTTTGTGTTTTTTGCTGCTGCCTGTCTTGGCCAGGTCTCTCTTGAAAAAGAGGTTTTTAATCTCAATGGGACCAACCTGGTAAATAACAATAAAATAAAATTTAAAAAACAAAGACAAGACATTAGTCTGATAAACGTGCTTATTTTTTTTTGCAAATATTCTCGTTCAAATATGTGCTTAGGGACATCCCTTCTCATTTCAGCAAGACAATGTCAAGCCATGATCTGCACATATTACGACAGCATGGCTTCGGAGGAAAGGAGGGCAGGTACTAGACTAGCCTGCCTGTCTAGATCTGCCTTCCATTGAAAATGGCGCATTTTGAAGCCCAAAATACAACAACAGAGACCCCTGACTGTTGAGCAACTGAAGTTATACATCAAGCAAGAATGGGAAAAAATTTTCTCCAACAAAGCTCCAACAATCAGTGTCCTCAGTTCCCAAACTCTTACTGAGTGTTGATAAAAGGAAAAGTGATGTAACACAGTAGTAAACATGCCCTATCCCAAAGTTTTTGGAATGTGTTGGAGGCATAAAACTCAAAATTTGTGAATATTTGCAAAACAGACAGTAAATCTTATCAGTTTGAACATTAAATGTCTTGTCTTTGTTGTGTCAATTGAACATAGGTCAAAAAGGATTTGCAAACTTGTGTATTCTGTTCTATCTGTTTATACACCGTCCCAACTTCATTGGAATTGGAGTTTGTAAATAATTAATTCAGTGTTTTCTTTTACTTGATGCTACTGACTCAGATAGTTGTTACATTTGAATGAGCACAATTTAAATCTCTGTGTCAGCCTATGGGCAATTTACATCGTGTGTGGCATCAAGCGAATCAACCACGACAGGCTGTAGGCAGCATCGACAAGATATATTACACAAAGTGTTTGTGTCTAAATTAAGCATCATTTAGTCTTATCAATTCTTTTCCCACACATCATTTTGTTGTCATCCCAGCTCTGTAAAACAAGTGTACATTTGTGCTCTTCACTCCACTTGTGTTGCATTGAGGTGTATGTGTGCATACAGATTGAGGGTTGGGATGAAGGGTGAGCTTTTTTCTAATATTTGTCAGCAACTTTCAAATAATACATTTTCTATAAATTCCCAGTTTGGATCATTTTGTGACATAATGTTTGTTTTGCCATCCATTTATACAGAAACATTACCAACACTTTAGTCCAGTTTAGACGGTTTGAAGGGTTATGTTCTTGATTTCAACTATTTTAAACAAAAGACTGTCAATATTAAATAAAAAGTTTTTGTTTTGTGACAGTGGTATCAAACAGGTGTTATTATTGTCAGGTTTTCACTATAATCATATCAAAGCCTATAAATCTGGTGCTGAGATAACCATGTTTTGTCATTAGAGAGAATATGACTGAAGACATACAGTATATCCTGTATGTCCATACAGAAAATAAATATTGAGATAGAAGGTTGTTGAAACACTGCAGTGTGCACAGTGTCTTCGAATTAAACTCTTCTCTTGCCGTTTTCAACAGCATGCATGCCAAAGATATTGTGTAGTGACTAAGCATGAGTCATAACAATGTTCAGCCCATACCACACAGCAGAATACATCTGTGGCTGTTTGTTTTTCCTGTGAGTGCTTGGTAAAATTATCTTTTTTTACTATTTTTATGCCCTTGAGTTATCTTTCTGGATGTCAGTTTGCTTCGCCTGCCAAGTTTGGATATGTGATATCTTAAGAGTCCCATGTGGGAGTAACTCCACATTTGGGAAAAACAGTCACTTTGATCAGAGGATGGACAAGAAGAAGGTCAATGTCATTGTGATAACTCAGATTATTAGGCCATACCTAATATTTTTGCATGCTAAGTTTGACACAATTTACCTGTCTCTGACTGGATAAGAGGCAAAGCGATGTTTTAATCCAAATTTTCAATCATACCCTCCTGGACAAATGAGTTAAACCAATATTTCTGTCATATTTTTGTAGCAAACACTGTATCAGGAACACCTGGTGGCCTTCCCTACAGTTGAGCCAAAATGCCCATTTGAGTGCAAAGGTCTGAGATCAAGGTCACTGTGCCTCTCCATTCATCTGAGTTTATTTGGAAAGGCATTACACACTGATGAACATCACTATATAATACATATGCAAATATGCCAGAGTCAGCGTAACTGCTCAATTGCATCCGTAGCCCCTTGACAGGTTCCACACAATACATCAACAATGCATATATCAATAATAATACAATCCAAGATGATAAAAAGTGCAGCAATATGCATTAGATTTTGTTTAAAATGCATGTTTTAAGGTGCATGTTGGGGGAATTTGATAGGATCTTGTCTGTTTTTCATTTTCTTTTTATATAACGGGTGCGGTGGCTCAGTTTGATAGCTCACTCTATTAGTAATCAGAAAGTTGTGGCTTTAAGCCCAGTTCCAAATGCCACATGTCAGTGTGTCCTTGGGCAAGACACTTAACACTAGAACTGCCAATATTCCAATCCCCTTAGAATCGCTAAGGGGGATTATTTTCAGCTTCCCCCTCCACCCTGCATTGGAGTGGTTCATTTCCATCGGATTCTGAAATAATAATGCAGACTTCAAAAAATGACTGAGCATTTTTTTTTTTTTGCATTATTTTGCAATTTCTTAAGGAAATGAATTCAATCCAACATGTAAAATGCATTTTCAGTTTAATCAAGAAACCTCCCAGTGATTGGAAAGTAAAAACTCAATATTTTAATACTCCATGTATTATTTCTTTCTGTGTTAAAGAACCTGATGCTTTTTGTTGGAGAAAATGTGGATAAATAAGTGACCACACACGTCTTTTGGGATTGCCCAATAATTCAGGGGTTCTGGAAAACTGTTAAGGAAGAAATTGAACAAATTTTACACATGTCTGTCCCCTTAGATCCTTGATTGTTTGTGTTGGGAGCTGTATTTAAAGAAGAGTTTACCATGGACCAAAGATATATACTGCAGATACTCTTATTAATTTCTAAGAAAATGATCACAATGAACTGGAAGGAAACAAAACCGCCAACTATAAATATAAAGGTTGACCTAGTGGTGTGTCTACCCTCCCCCTAATCATTTATTATTTTACTCCAATTTACTTTTTTTTTTCTTTTCTTCCCTCTGTTGATTATTTCTTATGAGCCATTTAGAGTCCTTTGTCAGGAATGTAATATGGTTTAAAAATGAAAATTAAAAAGTAAAAAAAAAAACAACTCACAATTTAATTATATTTAAAGAAAGGAAGGATAAAGAAATGCTGCTCTCTTTGTCTCTCTGTCTCAAACATTAAAAAACACATGATAATTATCAATTAACCATCTATAATAACGGTTGAAAAACCATATAATGAGAAATTATAAATGATATATAGTAAAAAAAAACATATAGCGAGACAAAATAGACCTACAACTTACCTTCACGCACAAAAAATTTGTGTGGTCATTTTTTTAGGTGAAAAATGACAGGTCATTGCTCTCTTTGGCCCCGCTGATTCGTCCTCAGTCCAGTCGGATTTCTCACCCCCATCTACCGTGACTTGTCCTCCCCCTGACTTGCCTTCGCTCAGGTCTTGGAAAAACAGCCAAGCTTCCTTGGCATTCATCCACCTTTTAGTCTTGTCCATTCTTTTATCGAAAAGCTATTGTTTGTCTCTATCTGTAAAGCTTAGTGTTGCTAAGCAACCGCAAGTGCTGTGAGTGGGCTGGCATAAAAATGACTAAATAGGCTGAATTGTGCTAAAAAGTCATGGACTTAGACATGTAGGGTTTTTATTTCAACAGAGATGCAAACATTTGAAAAGCCAAAGGGGTAAAAATGAACCCCTCGGCTAGCTTAACCTCAGGTGAAATGGTGTAAAGAATCTTACTGTCGCGTCTGGTCGAGTTTTTGTGTTGTTTTACCCTAATAGTGGTTAATTACAATGCTTTGGTAGCACCACTGACTGCTATGTATTGGCTAATGTTATACCCAGCTGTCTCCTGACAGGGACAGAGCTAAACAGTTGGTTGATTGGCAATTACATTTTCTCGTGCGTTAGACCTTGAGCAGCCCCACTTGAAAACCCTGAACTGTCCCTTTAAGGTCAATTTCTTACTATCAAAATATTAATACCTTTCAGTGTTTGTTTGTACAGTATTGTACAGGTGAGCAACGCCTACAAGATTTGAGCTAATACTTGACAGATGCTAAGCCTCATATGAAGAGATGGGTTTATAGTTTTTTTCCTCAGCTTAAAACCTCCTCTCATCACTTTAGAAATATATTATTTTATTGGAAAGCAGACTTCACAGTCAATGCTTATCAAAAACTCAATTCATAAGACCAATTTTACCCTAAATTGTTCTGTTTCTGACCAGCCCTGACCCTCTGCTCTCTGACTGCACCAAAACTGGTCCACTCAAATTCATGTTTTAAATTCAGTTTGCAGATTATTCAGCGTTTCCCAGCTCATTTGTATTTGCAGGTGCTCCTCACTTTAAACCATGGATGGACTACAGAAAGCTCAAGTCCTGATCAGAGCTCCTGACCCAGCAGTCTGTGGAGGAAACACACGGGATTAACTGGCTGATTCTGTTTCTGACTGCTTTGTCTCTCTTTTAGAAACTTTTTTTTTCTGCTGGGTTTTACACAGGAACACATGATTTTATCAGTGGGAGAGGGCTTAAAGGTGAGGACCAGTTATTTTGGAGTTTGGCTTGCTGGTGCACTGACGTAGTTTGCCATTTGTCCTTGGCAGGTTGTTAGCTTTGCTGCTTCATGTGAGCACTTTGAAATTTGCTATTTTCGGTCTCTGTAAGGGACAGGAAGTGGAATGAGTATCTGTGATGTAATAAAAAAAGTACCCTCTCACCGTTTAGCTGAGAATAATGTGTCATTTTTACCATGTATGATTGAAGAAGACATTAAAAAATGAAACAGAAGATTAATATTCACCTCGGTCGGCCTCTGACAGTCTGGTAATATCTTTCATCGGAATAATGTGATGTATTTGCTGTAATCAGCAGTGAGTCAAGTGATATTCTTGGACACTTGGAGCCCATCTTTTAAGAAAATAAACTGCCTTGTCTCCTGAAAATTGCGTTTTCCATCAACATGACTCATGACTTTGGTAGTAGTATCATTTTCTCTCTTTACATGCCATCATTCATCATTTAGTGTGGAGTGTGGGTTTGTTTTTTAGGTGTTACATTTTGTCAGTGATCCAGGAGATAGGTGATGTTGCCAGGTGACACACTTTTATACGACTGCAGACGAAAAAAATCAACATCAGCGTCGAAAGAATAACAGGATGAGGAGGTGGTTTAAACACTGTTTGTCCTTTAGAAATGAGGGCAGGCTTTTAAGCAGAGATTGGACTACATCCTTTTCGTCTGCCACTTTGTCAGATAAGGTGATCACAGAGCCACAAAGTTTTGCTGTGACTTCACATACCAACTCTGTCATTAACTACTATGCTTGTGACAGTAGGTTATTGCAGGAATGAGTCCAAAAACACATCAGTGAGGCTGAAAGTATATGTATTTAGAATATCATTTTTTAGGTAGATGTGTGAAATAAGGTTCCTGATGAACACACAAGGTTTTAATGTTTAATCTAATCTGAATTAATAAAATGCATCTATTATTGCCATCTTATAAATTAATTAAAAGTGTTGAAGTGTGTTTAAAAGGATGGTTCAAACGAACTGCAAACAAGGACTACAAAGATGGCCAGGGACCCGACTACAAGCATATCTGTTTTTATAAACAATAATTCATACAATACCACAGCCATAAGGACCAATTTGATCAAGTCATTTGATTAAGAGAAAATCCTCAAACAAGAGGTCACAGCAAGACGTTAGACACTGAAAATACTGTAGTTGCTTCTAAGTCATGTACCATGTAGTAGCACCAAAGAGCGATTACGTTTACAGAGCTTATTATCTGCAGTAATTCAAAACAGAGTGAAAAATACTTTTGGCTTTTAGTCAAGAGAATCAGTGCGATGCTAACTTCTGCATTAGCCTACTAAAAGTCGTCATCCCTGCACTGCTCTATGACCTAAGAAAAAGTGTGGGGCTGGACAACACCCAGCAGAATTTATTGTTGGGATAATGTATGAATAAGAGTTGGGGAACTAGCAAACCTGACCAAATTTCGCAGGTGTTTAGTCAAAAAAAACGTTATCACTCTTTTCATTCTTTTTGTGTCACTATTTTGTTATACAGCAGAAAGTCGTACTAGACTTTTTGCTGGGAGGTTTCAAGACAATCCAGATGTGAACTTTATTTTCAGTCTAAATTAGGCATTGGATTTTCAAGGCATGGTATTTGTGACATTTCAGAAGTGATGTCCCTTCTGTCTCAGCTTTGGATATTGTAACCGAAGTGTTATAGAGGAAGAATTACATCAACAGAGCCAGCGGGGGAGCACAGTCCTGTGTGTGGGTGTGAAGCTCCTGCTATTCTGTGCTTTGTTGCCTTTCCAATATGCCATACACTTTGAATTAACACCACTGAAATGACATTAAGGAATCAGCATAAATGCGTTACGACGTAATGATGGCAGGGATTTTTTTAAAGTCATTTTGCAGAAATGCCCTTCACTTCAGAGATGACTCATCCCAAAACTCTGTTGCCTGACCTTGGTACTAGTCTAACCCAGTGGTTCTCAAACGGAGTGGCACACTGTTGTATCCAGGTGTGCATTGGGAAATTGTACAACCATAGCTCACAATTATATGACAACTTGTGCATGGCTTCTGGATTTACTCCATCAGTAATTGTGTAGATTATTTTACCAATACAACTGCAAATTCTGGTTTTAAAATAAAATCTCCAAGATTTTGCGACATGTAGAATTTTAGGAAGTATGGGGAAGTATTACTTCTGCCAAGGAGGACAAGTTTTTGCTTCAATTTGTCTGTTTTTCCATGCATCCAACTGTTCATCTGTGAGCAAGATAACTCAAAAAGATCACCATGGATTTTGATCACATTTTCAGCAAATGTTGTTCATGGCAAAAGGAAGAAGCAATTAGATTTTGGTGGTAGTCCAAATATGGACACAGATCCAGGATTTGTTTCCGGGGATTTGTAAACATCACGAAATAGGGCAGTGTTCCACATTGTTGCCTAAAACTAAAAAACAGATTTTGATTAAATTTTCAGGGCATGCTGGTTGTGGCACAAGGGAGAGGAGAATAGATTTTGATGGTGCTCTGAATGTGGATGTGGATGCTTGGTGATTTCAAAGGAGAACTTAACATTGCATGGTGGGACAGTTTGGATATTTTGGATTACAACTCAGGTAGGCAGAAATGCATTGGTGGAGGTTTAATTTCTTGGAGCACTTCTAGTTACTTTGTTTTAATCCAGTTTTTAGTTCATCTAGTTTTACATTAGTGACCTGTCAGGCTTAAATTTGTGTCACTAAACTGACAAAATTCATTAATGTTTTAAGTAAATTCTCAATGAAATAAATATTGCTGGCGAAAAACAGTTGATGGTCAAATTTTATATAGAAATTTAAACTGATAAGGTCATAAGGATGGGTATTGATACGATTTTATTAATGCCATTATTGATTCTGCTTATTGACCCCTGATCGATTCCTGTGGATTTTCTGTGCTGGTAAAAACTAGCCTGTGTACTGTAGGTTTTTGATGCTATCAATGTCAATCAAATTTGACTCCTAATATTCAGTGCAGTGCTTCAGCAAGTTGCTGATGTTTCCAACCATTAAATATAATACAGTAAGCTTTAGCTTTAGTCACAGTTTTGACCACTTCTGCCCTTGTCTGCCATGATTATAATCTTGACTGCTTTGTCATCATTTGTGCCAAGTGCCTCTAATCAGAGTGTGACGTCCTCAATTTGCAAGGCATGCTCAATAAAGTAAAGGGAATTGTTAAGGAAAAGGGCAGCATGATGGTGCAGCAGGTAGTGCATATGCCTCACAGCGAGAAGGTTGCTGGTTCGATCCCCTGGTCTGTCAGGGGGATTTCTGTGTGGAGTTTGCATGTTCTCTCTGCAGATGTGTGGGTTCTCTCAGGGCACTCTGGCTTCCTCCCACAAGACCAAAAACATGCTCATTAGGTTGATTGGCGACCCCAAATTGCCCTTTGGTATGTAAGTGACCAGGATTGCCTGTGTCTCTCTATGTAGTCCTGCAATAGGCTGGCGACCACTTCAGGGTGTACTCTGCCTCTCACCCAATGTCACCTTGGATTGGCTACAGCACCCCGGGACCCTGCAAGGGATGAGGAAAAAGACTAATGATATTCATTCCTTGAGGGAGTTGTTATTGATTCCCATCTCTAGATACAAATTTGGATTTTTAGATTTTAGCATGTTCTCTGTGTTGTGCCTTGAGCAACGAATGTTTGAAAACCACTGGTCTAACCACCACCATATCTAACTGACATTGACCAAAACAAAGTGACACCCAAGGAAGCAAAACTTTCCCTTTTTTTCGTTGGCTAATTTGTATTTGTGAGGTTTACAGGTGATAATCTTCTGTGGCCAGAGACTAAACCTTTCACCTCTGGGGTCATATGAGCAGAAATGTGGCAGTGAGCCTCCTCTCATTGTTTTAACTGACTGAATAGGTGCTATTTTAATGAGCCTCCAGTGTGACAATCAGCATGTCTGCGTGACACAATGACCTGACCACCTGGCTGCTGCCCACAGGTCTGACCTGTGACTGACTGCAGGTCAGGCAAGATCATTTGAACAGACTGCAGTGTTTAATACGACTGTAACAGCTAGGTATTTGGGAAAGTAAACAACTCATTACTGTAATCAAGAAGTGAAAGGACAGTTTGGCATGCAATCACATGCAGTTATACGCACTATGCAGATATTTTGAATGTCGAGTTAGTTTAGTCAAATAATTAAGTATTTTTTACTCCTTTTCAACATTTTTACAAGGGTGCCAGATCCTTCAAGAGCTGGCAGACACCTGATATAATCCACAACAAATGCAGGTTTCTAAAGATGGATAACATTTCAGTAGGTGACAAGAAATGGCTTCAAGTGCCAGCAGCTTCAGTAACAAAATAATCATCATCATCATCATCATCATCATCATGAGTGCTTCTATAATACAGTTTTCTCAGTGTCATTAAAATTATGTTTGCATACATTGTCCGAAGAATCAATATTACTTAGGGGTCTCCAGTTTTGTTCTTAAATGTAGAGTGAGACTCTTAATGAAATGGAGGATGGTCATTCATAAAGAGCTGAAGCCAGATAGTAGAACATGTTGTAGGCAATAGAAAATAATAATTAAAGAAATGCTGAATCCTGCTGTAGTAAGAGCATGTGTTGATGGAGCTTTTGGGTTTTCAACCAACAGTTTCATGCAATTCATCACAGAGAACAAAGTAAAGTTTTTTTATCAGACTTGTGGCTTTTAAAGTCTATATTTTACTTATTTTCTAAAAGTTTGCACTAGTCCTAGATGTCCCTTTTCAAAGTTTCTTGCCCAAACAAATCTGCAAAGATGTTACACAGATATTTGAATTGGCATTAACCCCTGAGTTTCAACCTTGCCTCAAACAGGCTGTTAAAGCGTTAAATCCTCTTGAGCTGTGTCCAAACACATCTGCCATGGAGTTGATGTGGCTTTAGATTTCTAGCACTGTGCTCTAATGTTAACTGTGGCTGCTCAGCCAAACTAAGGCATGTACTTTTCACTGGAGGCACCCGTGGGCTTACTAAACACCTGGCTTAGAAAGTGCCCCCAATATGGAAGGAATGACACATCCCCTGATGGCATCATTGAGGAAACATTTTCAAACAAACTTTTTGGGCACACCTGGTTTGTTTTTGCCAAAAACGCACCAGCATTTTGAGCAGTTTCTTTGAGTTGTTGTGATGGGGCTCAATGTGTTATCCTTCCATGGAGCCCACAGCTCCTTGCAGCACCTCAGGATACATGCAAAGAAATATGACATTTGTGTGACACATTAATGTTGGTTTAGTCAGTTTCAATTTAAAGGAGGAAAATCTGGTTGACAAGGTTAATTGATTATTGGTGTTCAACATAAAACTTCAAGCCACCTCTGTGAAAGGCAGCACGTAAGAATTGAGAGTGTAACACATATGGTAAAATTCAGTTTAATCAGTGTTACCTTTAATAGCTTTAATTTCAGCGTAGGATTAATATTCATGACTGATTTCCAAAAATGTCCCCAGGCTGTGGCCCAATGGGAATAGGGGATTTCAGACTGAACGAAAAGGATGAATATTGCCAACAAGACCAAAACAAAGAAAAATCATGTGAAACCTGAGGGACTCGCCACCCTAAAGACTATTTTTGCAACGGATGGAACAGATGTACATTGTGTGAAGAAAAGGAATATAAATCAGGCAAATATTCATCAGTTTATACACTCTTCACACATTGAACCATTAGTCTAAACAGCACAGTGTGGCTTATATTTTCTTAACACTTGGCTTGTGTATAATTCATGTACAGCTCCAGTGTCTCAGTGTCATCACAGCAGATTATAACTCACTGAATACCCCCCTATTTTTGTTAGTCTTAATAAATCCCTATCACATTATCATCATGTCGTATGTCAGGGTGTTGGTATTTGATAACGTTTGTCGACGTGTTCATGACGATAAACTGGCCTAAAATCTCTCTCTGAGTCAAACTTAACATTTACCCAGCACCTGATATTTTTCTCTTATCTGCTTGTAAATTAATTCAGAGCTGGTATAAACAAACTCACATACACACACACACTCACACACACACACACAGAGCTCAGAAAATGCATTCATCTTCTGTGATGAGAGCCACCAAGCATGCCAGCTGTAGTGAACGTGGCAGGCTGTCAGCGAGCCGTCATCTCTCTGTCGGAGGAGTCTCCTAATGCAGATTGATTTGCACCTTTGTGCTTTTCCTTTCATTATGGATCATAAAGTCGCACACAAGAGGTTTGGGTTTGCTGTCTGCATGCCAGCAAATGAAGCAGGTGGGTCATGTTTACTTGAAAACATCAATATGATAATAAAACATTGAAAAACATGAATTTAAAGGGATAGGACCCTGATTTTCAAACAACAGATGCTCACACTGAGAACTTAACCTTCAACTGAGCTCAGTAGTGTTTTTACTAGTGTTGACATTTTCTGTTATGTATATTTAATAAATTCATCATCCCTTAGCATGAAGAAGGTTCAAGTTACTAGACCACAATAACTGATCTCAGTACTGAAATGAATCTTAAATACAAATGATCTCATCATCATCATGTTTATCAAATAATCAGATATCGTAAAGAAACTTAACATATCATGTCATATTTGGCCTCAGCTATGGTTCTTAATTCTACAAACTCCAATTCCAGTGAAGTTGGGACATTGTGTAAAATAAAACAGAATACAATGATCTGCAAAAACTTTTCAACCTTTATTCAATTACATACACTAAAAGGCAACATATTTGTTGTTCAGTCTGATAGACTTTTTTTTTTTTCTTTTTCTTCAAATAGTCACTCATTTTGATTATATTGCTCACTACATGTTCCAAAAAAGGTGGGACAGGGGTCATTTACCTCTGTTTCTTCACCTTTCCTTTTATCAACACTCAGTAAGCGTTTGGGAATGGAGGACGTTGTTGATATATGGCTTTGCAGGGTAAAGTTTAAACTTGCACTTGTAGATGCAGTGATGAACTGTGTTAACTGACAATGAAGGGTCCCTGAGACCACGTGGAGATATCCTTCAGGCAATGATGTTGGTCTTTAATGCAGTGCTGCCTAAGGGAAGGTCACAGGCATTCAGTGTTAGTTTTTGGCCTTGCGCTTACGCGCAGAGATTTTTCCAGATTCTCTGCATCTTTTGATGATATTATGGACTGTAGATGATGAAATCCTTCAATTCCCTACAATTGTATTTTAAGAAATTTTGTTCTTAGACTGTTTGCTAACACATTTGTTCACAGAGTGATAAACCTCTCCACATCTCTGCATGTGAACAACTGAACCTTTTGAGGAT
Source organism: Cetoscarus ocellatus (assembly GCA_037902135.1). Taxonomy (NCBI): domain Eukaryota; kingdom Metazoa; phylum Chordata; class Actinopteri; order Labriformes; family Labridae; genus Cetoscarus; species Cetoscarus ocellatus. The sequence goes on from JBAMNC010000995.1 coordinate 1,713,784, forward strand.
GCTTCTTTTATATCCAATTATGACGCTCACCTGTTTCCAATTAGCCTGTTCACCTGTGGAATGTTCCAAACAGGTGTTCTATGAGCTTTTCTTACCTTTCCGAGACTTTTGTTGCCCCTGTCCCAGCTTTTTTGGAACACATTACAGATGCGAAAAACTCGCAGCAGCATCACCTTACATCATGATTTTCTTTGTGTTCCTGTAGCTTCATATGAGAGATACAACATGATTCATCTACAATAGCATGCCAAATCTGAGAAGCCAAAGAAGCTGTGAGGATGATCACTCAGCTTTATTCAGTCTTTTCCAGGATTCACCAGGGATCAGGAGGAACAAAGAACATCAGTGTTTCTCCTCTGCTACAAACAGATTTTTTTTAGACCTCAGCTCTCGGTCAGCAAGGCTGTTGTCAGGAAAGTGCAGCTCTGTTTACTCAGACAAACAGATTCCCTATAGTTTTAGTGTAGACAAGGCATTTTAAGATTGGAAAAGCTGCAATATCTAGTAATGGAGTGTCTGCAGAGGAAAGAGCTCCGGTAAATGATTGAATTTCTGTCTTTGCTGTTTCAAAGCCTTGCAGGTCGGGCCAGGATGGCAGATTGCAGGGATTATGCGAGTGTACCAAAATGTTGTAACTCAAAACATGTCAAATATGGCAGCTTGGTCTGTGGCACTGCGCTTCAAAACGTAACAAGGCATAACTTCTGTCAATCACAGTACATGCAAAGTGCTGCTGTGAAGATAGCTGGAATCAAAGAGCATCATCCTGTTAGAATGTAAGATAAAGCAAAGCCAAACCGACAGCTATAAATAAAAACTCCACTCCTGCCGGATGTCAGGAAGCTTTGGAGCTCCTGGGTTCCAACAGTTGAGAGAAGTCCTTTATTTTGCATGGTTCTTTGGGCCTGTTCTAAAACTTCCTCGAGTTCCCTCCAGTTTCTCCTCTGATCCAAGATCACTTGCTTTTGGATAGAATCATTGCTCCTTCAGCAGACATGTGCAATTCAGTTCAGATTTTGGATAGGGGTGGTCAGAAATATCAATACATTGCAATTATTCCCCTCCCAGTTCAATATCGATTCAGCAATTCCTCTGAAAAGATTCACCTCCTGGCCAAAGGGGGGCGCTGTGCACCTTTTCACTGTTTATCCAGCGGCTGCAGGTTGCAGAAGAAGACATGCTTGCAGAGTGATAGAACTGAGTGCCGAACATGAAAGTTATTTAGCGGCGGTTTATCAGTATTTTCTGTGTAAATAATGTAAGATATGAAAAACAACAGCATTAGTATCATTCTGGAGTGTTTTCTATTTGTTCTTTTGCTGTATTTTCTCTGTGTTTTGCCGTATTTCCGACGTACTTCTGCGTGTTTTGTCGTCTTTTTTTTTTGGCATTTATCGTATTTTTGATGATAGTTAATTTTTTATGGATTCCATAAGTATTAAATTTAGAAATATTGGAGGAAGAAATGTCGAGATCTCTGTTTTCAGCTTGACAGGAACTGCTTCAGGGACTACCATCAGTAAAAAAACGCCTGGACATGGTCTAATATAACAGGCCGTATAATGGACATTAAATGCTGTAGTCAAACAAAAATGTTTGAGTTTATGTAATATAGGTGAAGTTTATTTTTGGTCATCTCAGAAAATTTCTACATGTTCATTTACAACTGTTTATGAAGAGAATCCTGTTGAAAATTCAAATCAGTTTTTATTCTTATCTTGTAATTACACACTGTTTTAAGCATTTATAACATAATAATGACAAATACTTGCAAGAATTGTTTACTTTTATTTCTTGTGTAAATGGGTGAAAAAATGTATTCAAAGGACAATTCCTGACACATTTATTGACAAAAAGACCAGGTGGACATTTATAATTATAGTCTTAACTGTCATGTTTTTACTTTTGTACTCCATATGCACAAGTAAGTTATTACTGTGCAAAATTTTATTTTCAGATGTTGGCTCAAAGATATGAGGTGACATACCACATTTTTTCACATCGGCATCAAAATAAAAAAAGTCAAAAATTGTTAACAGGTACTCTAATTATTTGTGTATTTCTACTTCTTACTAAATCAATACTGAATCGAGTCGCCAACCAAAGAATCAAAATCGAATCAAATTGTGAGGTTCTTAACAATGCCCAGCCCTAATTTTGGATGTAGCAGAAGCTTTGAGGGGGCTGGGAGTTGATGATCTGGTGAAGTTAAAGATTTAATATCTTTTACATCCAATCCAGCTGTCCTTTACCTCAGGATGCAGGATCGAGGCCATTTTTTTCTCTTGTTTTTAGGTGGTATGTTTTTTTGGAGCAGATTATCTTTCTCAAGAATCCACTTCATTTTACTTAAATCTTTTGGATCTCTTACACCGAGAGTTCCGAAGCCTGGACGTTATACAACCACTGGGATTGAACACATGCTGTGAGGGTCTTCATCTGTGTATTGAGGTACATCTCACAATTCGTAAGAATGTGCTTCAACTCATTCCATTTGTCGAATGCTGAAGAAATCCTTAAGTGGAGAAATGTAGACAACTTGGCAGTATCCACGATCAAGTATCCTAGGTGATGAAACTGCCGTTCATCCTTTGATGCAACTCCACTGACGTTCACTAGACTTTTCTGACCTTAAATACTGATCAGTGGTCTGACAAGTTCACATTCCAAATTGTTTTGAAATTCATGGACATTGTGTAGTATGGGGGTATGTTAGTGCCCATGGCATGGGTAACTAGCACATCTGTGATGACACCGTTAATGCTGAAAGGTACACGCAGATTTTGAACAACATATACTGCCATCCAAGTGATGTCTTTTTCAGGGGCAGCCCTGCTTATTTCAGCAAGACAGTGCCAAGCAACATTCTGCACATTACAACAGTTTTGCTTTGTAGTAAAAGGGAGACTGACTCGCCAGCAGTCCAGACCTGTCTAACTTTGAAAATGTGTAGCACATTAAGAATCACAAAATATGACAATGAAGATCCCAGATTGTTTAGAAGCAAGAATAGGAAAAGCAAGAATGGGAAAGAATTTCACCCTCAAATTTTCAGCAATTATGGTGAATCCCAATTGTACCCCTTAGCCCTTCCCCTTCGTCTTACCCCTCCGTCAACCCCTTCAAGGGGAAGGGGTGAAAACACGCTCCTGAGAAACGAGGCGCCACTCAATTCCTGTTACGTCACCACCCAGAGCCACTCTCGCTGTGACAGATGTGACAATAGCCTTAGCTGCAGCTGCAAAAACTAGCTCGTTATAACAAGAAATTTTAAAATACGACCAACAATTCAGAACATGGTTAATATTTACTTGATAATTTAATAATTACTTACAATTATGCCCTTCCTTCAGTCTTCGCTCTGCCTTCTTGTCAGCAGGCGTGGTGTATTATGGGAAATTCTCATACCCCTTCCTTCCAAGTGAGGTCTCGGTCTGTCTTCGTTTCAAGGGTTGTGTAGCCCTTCGTCTTAGCTCTTCCCCGTAGCCCTACGGAGAATTGGGACACCCCTTCACTAGACATGAACGCAAAAAACCAAGGGGTAAGGGGTAAGACAAAGGCTAAGGGGCAGAATTGGGACAGACCCTTCATGTCCTCAGTTCCTCAACACTTATTTGAGTGTTGTTAAAAGGAAAGGTGGTGTGACACAGTGGTAAACACGCCCCTGTCCCAGCTTTTTTTGAAACATGTTGCAGGCATCAAAATTCAAAATGAGTGAATAGTTGCAAGAAAAACATTGAAGTTTATCAGTTCAACATTAAATATCTTTTAATGTTACACCACAAATGTATCTTTGTGCTGTATTCAATTCAATATAGGAAAATTGTATTCTGTTTTTATTTACATTTTACACAATGTCCCAGCTTCATTGGAATGAGGTTTGTACTCAACCACTTACAACAGTGAAAACATTAAAATTAACACGACAAAATAATTTATTATTGTTGTGTTAATGTCTTGGACACAATAATGAACCTACAGCAGAGTGACAACAGCATACAAACAATTAGCTAAAGGGGCTCCAGCAACTGCATTTAGTGAAACACTAGCCTTCGGTTCACTGTCATGTTAGAGGAGGAAGAGTGAGAATGGACTGAGCATGCACCTCTCCACCATCTCTCACTCCATTCTCACCATGTTATCAGCTGTGCCGTTGTCCCGTGTCAGTCTTCTGCTCCGGCTCAGCGTGTAGCAATGCCCTCTGCTGCAGGTTGGGGAACAGGCTGCGTGCACAGACGGGCTGCCAGCTCTAGCGGCCGAGCGCCGTGTGAGACAAAGTGTGAAGTAATTTGCTGTGAGCAGAACCCTAAGCGGAGTGGTAATTCACTCAGAAGGAGACGGAGGAGCTGAAGGAGAGGGCAGTGGGTTAAGGGATGAAAGCTGAAGGAGCTTCTCTTCTTTTTTTACATCTGGTGTCACTTTGTTCTGCTTTGATTTTACACGCCCTTCCTCCTCCTGATCTCCATGTTTGACAATCTGGCCTCTGACCGTCCTGCCGCCTTCAACCTAGCTAGCGTTAAACTAAAAGAAATAGTCTGGATCGATAGAAAAGGCAGGAAGTTTATGGGAAATGCTTCAGGAAGGTGGTGCAATAAAAGCCGCCCTGCCACTGTAGTAAGAGTGCATGATCCTCTTTTAATGAATGAGTCCATTGTGTTGCAAATATGTTCTTGTGGTCATGTTGCTTAAATGAGAAATGTTGCTTCAGGCCAACCATAACCCCTCTCTCTCCCTTTCACTCTTCACTCCACCCTCACCCTCCTCTCTGACTCACAGGAAACAGGATGGAAGGATCCCTCGATTCTCGGATGAAGTAGAGCACTCACTCAAGCACTCCAACCCTCCGTTTCCTCCCCCTTCACTTATAAAGGTAACACAAGTCTCTGACCGGCTGCTGGCTTCCTTTCCATTCAAGTTTTTCTACCCGTGCAGAGAGAGAGAGAGATCTCTGATCAGATGAATGTGAAGCTAAAAATTTTTACATTGCTAAAATCAAACAATGATGAATGAATTTTCACACAATCAGGCTTCTTCACAGCAACTTTTTGGCATGTAAAAAGAGGTGATATTCGAGAATAACTCATCTCATTTTTGTGAGTCTGTGGTAAAACAACTAGCAAACACTACAGTATAGGAGATGGCCACTCTGCAAAGTAATAATGGACTCAGGGAGGGGGCAGAAGGGGATGGTCAACCGCCACCTTCGCTAAATCAAACAGCAATTTACATGTTAATCTTTTTAACCATTATGTTTTTGAAGGATGTCTTAACAGAATGAGAGGGCAGTTTTCCACATTTTTGACAATAACTAGCCTGATAATGTTGGAAATGCATTGGCAGAGGTTTGTGTTCTCAGAGTACTTCTTGTTCAAAATGTATTCAGGGTTTATTAGTAGTCAGGTGCTGTTATTTCCCCCCCACAATTTAATGGGTCTTATTATTACTTTGTGATGTTAGTATATTATATCTAGTAATGACGAAACATAATAATACAAATATTATTTTTCTTTTTTTATTATTTACCTCCAACATTTGACCATGCTCTTTAAACTAAAAATGTGCAGTTTTTATTTCAATTATAGCCAAACATTTCTCATGTTCTAAGTATAACTATAAACTTAACTGATTTAGCATTGATGATTTTGTTTAAATGTGATGGCTGGTAACCACAGTTTGTATGTCAATGTGATTAGACTTTGCTTTAATGTTTAATGGTAGGTGTGGAGGAAGAATAAGAATAAGCTCTCATTTCCTTTTTGTACAATAAGTAAGTTCATGATTCAGCAGGCTACAAAATGAAACGACGGGTTAACTTACTGTACTCATAGGATGAGGCTCTCCCACCCTCATCTCGAAACGTGGCTGCAGTCAGATCAACCGTATCTTACCCGGATACAGCAGTGTTAAATCTGATTGGCTGATATATAGTTGTATGTTTTTTTTTGATTGGCTGATGGGTAGTTGATCTTATGGCTGGATCGTGTCAAGCTCCCGTTCAGCTCTGTGCTCAGAGGGTCTTGCTACACGTTCCATAAGTGCATAATAACGGTGTAACACGGTTGGCGTTCCACAACAGAAAGATCACAGATAAACAAAACCGCTTTTTGTCAAAAGGAAATAAAGGCTCTTTGTGCGCACTTCAGCGTGAGAAATCGGAGGTGTGGCGTGTGAAGCCAATCAGATGCGTGAGTCTCATGGCCAATGCATGAGAGTTGGCAGCCCTGTGTTATTAAATGGGATCATATTATTCACCTGTCGGTTGCCATTGGCCTAGTGGTTTGAATCAGTGCACCTCTCATGTTTATAGGCTCCTGTCTCGTGCAGGTGTCCTTGTTTTGAGGCCAGCCTCTGACGAATGTGACATGAGAAACAGCTTCTTAGCAACTTCATTGCTCATTGAGACCTCACACACAATTGTTCTGTCAAACTGAAAATATACATGTGTTAAAAATGAGCATCAAGGTTGTTAGCTTGATGCTAACACATAATGGAAAATCTTATATATATATACCAAACAAATTAGCGTTGCTCCTTAAGGTATTTTACCTAGAAATATGATTGATCTGAGGGGGTTGCCATTGGCTTCGTGGCTTGAATCAGTGCACCTCTCATTTCTCATCTCATTTGTTGTGTCTGTCCTTGGTTTGACTCCAGCCTCTGGTCCATGTGACATGATAAATGGCTTCTTCTTATCTTTGTTGCTCATTGAGACATCAAAAAATGGCTTTGTGAAACTGAAATGCAAACCAAAATATGATTTGTCTCCTCAAAGAGTTACAATATCAGACATAGTATCATTAAATTGTGTGATGTACTCTTCAGCAAAGCCCTTTCATGTGGTTCACAAGCTGCATAAATGTGTTCAAAACTGGCAACAAGTTTGCTAGCTTGATGCTAACACATGATGTAAAATTACCTCTAAATGTTAACCCAAATTAGCATTGGTATTGAAGTTTTTTTTACCTGGAAATTGGACCCGCCTAACACAATGTCTAATCAGGCAGATCCGTCTTAACAAGCTAAAATCTACAACGATAGTGCTCAGTCTGGAGGAGCACGGCTGAAGCTATTAGCATAGATGCCAATTAGCTTCAGTACCTGTTTCAGCACACCTGGACCGAATTTCTGTATCAAAAGAAAAACAAACAACAACATTAAAATGCCTTTATCAATAAATTGTTAGAAAAGATATTTTCACTCCACTTCTGACATGTTTTGCCGAGTTTGTTCTAGGAAGTGGCTCGAGTTTTGTACTTTACACTGCAAAAACACCTGCCTACTACATCATCTGATTGGCCCATAACGAAAGTGTTTAACTAAAAAATCATCCAATCACCTGCAGGATATGCTTTTTAAAGGTTTTGCCTATTCCCAAACACTTACTTTTTGCTGATGCCCAGATAGAATAGGGAAATATATTCAGTATATACGGATCAGTCTATCTGGTGTGTTAGGTTCCTATGAGGTCAAATCCAACAAAAACAAAAATCTTAAATGGTCCAAATTTTCCCACCTGTATGGGCTCAGAGAGGGCAAACATGAACAAACAAAAACAATTGTGAAATGTAAGATCAGTTTTAGAGGTCAGTACACGGTTATTTTTGGCTTTAAAATAGTGTTTACACACCTGTTTGCACAATCTGTTTGTCTGTGTATTATAATTCCCTCCTGATTTCCTCCCTCTTTTAAGCTCCAAATACCGTTTGGTTCCAACACTCTGGTGAAAGGTGCCCCTAATGTCCCCCACCCTGTGGGTGGCTGGCAGGCTGCTGCAGAGCCTGACAGAAGGGTCCGTGCCCTCTGTCAGAGACTCCTGTGACAAATATAGATCTGCAGCAGTTGTTTCTCTCTGTTACATACCATAGGAGGCACGCTGCTGTTATTTTTGTCACACAAGCAGTGGAAATATAATTTGCAGGGGATTAATTAAGGTGTTGTATGACCGTCAGGGATGTGTTTGCTTTGTAAATGTTGTTTCATGTGACAAGGCTTTAAATTAATTTTCAAGAACCAGAGATTTCCATCAGGAAACCTGAATAAACTGTGTGTCTGCAAGGAGGAAAATTATATATAATATTTTACCCTACAGTCTGGTTATGTAAATCAACCACAAACAACCACAATTCAATTTTGTAGCAGAAGATAATGGCAGGGGTTAAAATTGAAATCGTCTTAAAAATCCAGAAAAAGAACTGAACTGTTATAGAAGCAAGAAATGAATTATCATGGAAATGCAGAGAAAACATAGGTTAATTATATGAAACTCATTGGAATGTATTTGACAAGGGTATTTTAAAGGTGATGCTATGGCCTTGTTATTAGACGTATCTGCTAATGTTGGCCTTTAACTTGCAGAATACGTTTTGCACATATCATATCTATAGAAATGCATGTGCATCCAGAATCATCTCAGCATGGGAAAGTTAATGGTTACCTGATTTATGTCAGAATCAGAATCAGAATCAGCATTATTGGCCAGGTATGTTAGACGTACAAGGAATTTGACGCCGGTTCACGTCACTCTGTACAGAATAGATACACAGAACAGAAGCAGAAATCACAAAGCAGGAACTAAACCTTGAAATGAAATTAAAATTAAAAATTGAAATTAAGGTAAAAATATAAATAGAATATATACAATATGTGCAAGATAAAAAAAAAACAAACAAAGGATGACAAACAACAACAGGCAAGACAAATTTCACAGATGCATGTACGTGGGAGGATGATATGTGCAATGATATGTGCAATGATACGTGCAATGATACGTGCAATGTGTGTTATTCTTGGGATTTGAGGCAACACAGGGCAGATTACGAGTGGACTGCAGGCCACAGTTGTGCTTTCTTAACAGAATAGCACTGAATATCAGGGGATCCATGCCTCTGGTGTTGTTAATCCCAAAAGCCAATCCACAGGAATCAGTAAGGGATTTGAGAAAGAATTGGATCAATAAGCAGAGCTGATAATGGCATTCGCTATATCTACACAACTCTGTCTCTGGTTGTTCTGAAACCTATTAGAATTAAAATCAGCCTCAGTCAGTCTTTTAGGGAGCAAAGCATAATTAATGGTATCAACGCATTTGTTAAGTCTTCAAACAAGGCAGCACATTATTTCCCCTTTATCAGCAGCAGGAATGATAAATAGTCAGATATATAGAAAATGCTGTTAAGCTCAGGTCTATTTATCACATGTATGCAAACAGGTAGTCGACTGCAAGTATATCTCTGACTCAAGTCTTCTTAAAACATTGTAGTACAAGGTTTTCTCAAGAGACAGGAGCGCTTAAAGCAGAATAAATCTCTGATCTCTGAGCAGCATCAATTTTTTTTTTCAAGGATTATAGGATTAAATGTTAAAGTGATGACATCCTGTTAATGATGAAATTAACCTGCTCACCTCGGCTCGTCCATTTCAGCAGCAGCAGAAGTGTGTTTAATGATGAAGCAGCCCTGAGCTGAAAGTACAAGGTTTATACTTTTTTTAATTCATGATAAAAATAAGAGGCAAGACTGCATTACAATATTATCCAACAGTTTTCTTTGTCATGGCTGCTGCCCTTTGCAGAAGTAAGAGTCTGAAACGCACTTCAGCAGCAGACTTGTAGACCTTAACCTCTCTGGCAACCAAGTATCCCATCTGATGCACTGAAAAGGTGAAGGGGTCTATCAGTGTGAGGTCCATTTGTGCCCCCCCAACCCCACCCCCCAAGACTCTGGCAGCCACAGGAAGGTCAGGCCCCTCTCTCAGGAGCCGGGCCTAATGAATGGAGCCCTGTGGATTTTCTCTGGCTGAAATGATAGGCTCCTGTGCCCATTGATTGAGTCTCTTTGAAGATTACATTACCATTTTACTGTTCTGCCTTTGAGGATGCAGCTAACCTCAGAGAGCATAAAACGGAGTGGCGGGGAATGAGGAGGATTGTGGATATTGCTTTGGATGCAATCATTGGCAGTTGGTCCATGGAAATTCAAACAGTGTTTTGGTCGTGAGAAGTTAATAGAGAGCTTCAGTCAGAGCTTTACTCCGCAGCTTGTCAGACTAAAGAGAAAGTTCTGGACTCTTTGGTCAATAGATATCAGTTCTTTCATATGTTTTCACTCACATGCTGGATTTCAAATTACAAACCTAAATTTAAAAAGAGACAGATGAAAACCAGAAGAGAAACTGAAAACAATGATTTCTTATTCTTATCCTTATTCTTCATGTTCCACCATTGTGCTGTTGTTGTCAGGGTTTCCGTATACAGTTTAAGGGAGAGGTGGGGCTATGCTGTCATCATATCTGTATTCATTTTACACACAGGAACACAGGGCTGGCGTTATCAGAGTTATCCACCCTAGAACCCATTTCAAAAAATGTATGTTCTGGCACGAGTAACGCCGTATCTGTGTGGATATATGATATACGATAAAAGAAAACTTGAAGTGGATATGCCTGAATTCGCCTCCGTGTGGATGGCCCCTAAGTAATGGTCCGTACGTCTAGGTCTCCCTTTGTTTTGCGTTTTTTTACCCATGTCCTTTTTGGTTTTATAGCTATTCGGAACAATTAGTATGAAATGTATATTACAATTTTAGAGCATTACAAATATACAAACACAAAGAAAAACAGATTTCACATTCACCCCTACTAACCATCTTTCTCTTTCTAAAGTTTTGATAATGCAGTCAATGTCAGTGCAGGCCCTAAAACTACATCAAACACACAATTTAAATGAAGTAATGGTTCAACTGCAAAATTAATTGCATATATAAACACACAAAAGAGTACATATGTAAGCATAAGCAAAAGTTTAGAAATGTCAAAATCCTGGCTCCTTTTCTTGGGTATATCACTGTAACTCTTTTTATATCTATTCCAGATCCTTCCGCCTGTAGAAGCTCTCGTGTAGATGAATTTCTCAGAAGGTCTTTAAATGGTGTCTATATTCCTCATAAACCTGGAATTTTCTTTTCGGGGTATACGTTATTCTTTCCATTGACATATGGTAAATTGTGCCATATTTTTGATCCAGACACCTTTTGTAGGTGCAATAGTTTTATTTCCAGGAGAGGGCATTTATTCCTTTTCCTTTATGAATAGCAGTCAATGAATTTATATTCTTTGGTTCTTTACTTGAGATTTGATGTGAAATTGGACTAGACTGGGACAGGAAGTTGGGGAAATTCATATTCTTCTTTGGCACAATAGGATGAGTAGTGTGCGCTCTTACAAAATATAAATTAGCTGAGTACATATGATTGTCATGGCAGCTGAGAGGAATACGTTTCAATGTCCATCTGTGCTGGGATACATTCCTTTTGAAAATAAAACATTATGGTCCTTCACTGTTCTGCTAAATAATACATATAACAATCAGGACATTTTAACCCTCCTCTGTCAAGTGGAAGATACAACAGAGACAAGCGTACCATGGGATGTTTCTTATTCCATATAAACTTTGTAATTAATATTGTCATTTTGGAAAACATTCCTTCAGGTGGTGCCAAAGGAATATTTTGAAATAAATACAGAATTTGGGTAATGTGTTCATTTTCAATGTACTTAATCGCCTGTTCAGAGGGAAAGGCAAGGACATCCATCTCTCTAAAGACTTGACCGTAGAATAGATTACACTTTATTAATTATTAGTACTGTCCTTTTTCCATTTGAGGGACTTTTAATGCCCAAATAAGTTAAATTGTTAGATATTTTGACAGTGTGTATGTGGTGACAGGTACTTGGTGTACGTTTTCATGAAGTAGCATAAGTGATGATTTAGTTGTGTTTATTTTGTTTCCTGATATTTTACCAAAAAAAGTGTCTCATTTCTTTAAAAACAGAATTTTGTCGTCTGCAAATAGTGCTTTTCTGTAATCTCTGCACGGATTTGGATTCCTTGTATATGGCTGTTGGTTCTCACTGCTATTGCTGATTGTTCAATAGCTAAAAGGGATAAAAGTGATGTAATGATTTGACCCGATTACAAAAAGTTTTCCCAAATCCAAATCTATGTATATCCTCAAAAGGCCATTCAATAAGATTGAAGGCCTTTTCTGCATCCAATAATAAAAGACTTTTATAATCTTTTTCTCTTTCTCATCCAACCCTTGCCTTCCTTTTATAAACCCATTTTGATCATCCACCTCAACATTTGGAAGCAGAGGGTCTCCATTTATTTCTGCCACCCAATGTACACTGTTACTGACCCACATGCCTGTCCCAGCAGGTGGTGAGCCCCAGGGTGGCCGTTCCATGCTGTTTTTTCTGGGCTGAGCCCCACAATGCCCCATGGAGGCCACCAAATGCTCGCCACGAAGCACCACCCCCAGGTCTGACTCCCGGGGCTTGCCCCAGTTTACCAACTCCGGGCCAGGTGACAAGGCTCCATGTGGCCAATCCAGAGCTCAAGACTCTTTGCTCAAACCCTTTTATGCAGAGGACCTTCAGCAGGCATTGGGGCATTTTGAGAGTCTTTGCTCAGAGTGTTGTTCACAAGTGAGGGTAAAATGGATTGAGAGACTGAGTAGCAAATCAGTGAGGCACCTGCAGTGTTGCAGGCGTCAAACCCGACTGTCTTGGTAAAGAGGGAGGTTGTTTGTGCAACAGTCTCTTGGTTATTATAATAATGTGTTTCCATGGCAACAGTAATCAAATATTTGAAACCTTTTAAATCAGTCTTTGAAAAATATAAATAATTGAGTTAATATATAAATTACAGAATTTAACATTTTGTTATTAATTTAAAAAAAAACCCAAAAGGCTTGTTACCCTGGTTCCCCTGACTAGTGTGACCAGTGTTACATCCTACCACTGTTTTGACAGCAGTCTAAGCCCATTGGCTCAGGCTGGCAAGCCCAGAGCAGAGTATAAACTGAACGAAGAATGTAGTCTTTGACAACATAGTGCCAAGCCCTGAATGGACTAATTACATCAGAGAAGACTGGTCCACCAATCAGAGCAGACTGAGCTTTTGTGGGGAAGGAGACCTTAAAGTGACAGGAGCTCTAACAGGGCATTTCAGATAGACAGAGCTTGATCAGAGGTATGCAGTATGTAAAAACTAAAATGTTTGTTAAACATTAGTGATTGTGAGCATACTCCAGCAGTCATAAAAACTAAATATATGACTTAAAGCAAAATATGGACTCTTTACATTACGTCTCAGGTGGCAGAGTAAAGCAAATTTGTAGCTACAACTAATTATGGCTCAGTTGCAGATGAGTTACAACATATTTAAGTAGAGCACTGTTGGTGCATTAGCCATGAGCATGTCAGTTTAAGGTCGCTTTCACAGCTTAAGCTCAGTGGAACTGGAACGGTTCAGAAATAAAATTGCAGCACTGTTTCATTTTTCATTTGATTTGGTTTTCTTTCACACTGCTCTTTGTCAGGTGGACCAAAGCCGGTTAAATGTTGTGTAATCTAGCCTCACGCTACTAGTTGGGGCTGTAGCTGCGGTCTTTGTTCCTGCTGTCTGCCTCATTGTTGCACTATGGCATAACGTTGTTAAGCTCAAAGCAAGAATTGTGCGACATAAAATAAATACGAAGCTGCATTTGGGCTGCATCAGTTGGCACTTGCATTTTGATTGGAGCGATATGTTATATACTCTGCACCAATCTGTAGATATCAAACTATTAAGAAGATTGGAGGTGGGGGTCCTACCATGGAAACGTTCGCATCACTCTGCTTGATATTGTCAGTGAACACTACATAGACTGCTCACTGTTGTGATATTCTGCCAAATCCAAGCCACAATTAATTTCGTTTGGTTCGTTTGAATTGTTAGGTCCTTGTTTGGTTTGAATTGCTATCACACCCACCATGAACTGGACTCGCTAAGCAAACTTAGACTTACTTTTTTTGGTGGACCAGAGTCCGCACCATTTGTGTGAGCTTTCACACCAGCCCAAATGAACAGAATTTTACAAAAAACATGGAACAGAGTTCAATTAATCCGGACCAAACATGTTCGGTGTAAAAGCAGCCTTAGTTATGGCACAGTTATGGCACAGTTATCTACTTTTTTTAACTAAGTTATGGCTCAGGTACAGCATTTCTACTTATGGCAGGGATAAGGCTGAGTTCCAATACAGGTACTGTATTTTTAGGTATGGCACAGTTACAGCAAAGTTTTGGCTGTTTTGTGATAGTACAGTTTTGAACACTTTAGAAAACCTTTGCCATTTTACACAGTATGTTCCTGCATCTTCCAATGTTAGGTAAAACTCAACTTTGCAAAGTTGTGCTGCTGATCTGCTGACTGACCTAAAGTGGAAAAATGTGATCTGATGAGCCCACTTTCATTGAAATATGACCTGATTTTGCTATAAACTCTGTATCGTTAATGTTGTATTGATAAATCCTGCCCTGGAATGTGAAGTCATGTTCGTTTATATTTTATTAATTTAAAACAGTTAACCATTGATAACGTATTCCAGGGTTTGATTTCATTCTGTGCATACTCTTCTTTCGCTCTCTAAACTGTTCCCTTGTATTCATTTAAAAGTTTTGGCATTAAATGCAAACATTTATTTACAGGATTAACTCCAAAGTGTATTGGCTAGATTTTAAGACTTAATGTTCTTAAATATTTTAAGCTGCTCATGTTTTGTCTCCTGACCTCTGAGACAATGTGGAGCCGCTGCAGTGAATATAGTACCACTGTTTAATGCCCGAGGGGCTGCGGGCTACACATCTCTTTTTCTCTGAGTTGATTACCGGCAGTCTGAGTGTGTTTGTGTGTCTGTGTGTGTGCCGGTGGATGTTATGAGCCTCAGACAGAAAAGGGGTTATGTGAGTGCATGACGGCGAGAGACGGACTGATTCATGTATTGACGTATGCTCTTCACTAAATGGCTGAGAGCAAAATGATAAAGGGTTGAGATGACACATGTAGCTCAGTTTATATGCCAGCGTCAAATCTGTAGATCCCAATGCCCCTCGCTGTCTTGAGCATTATGCTTATGCATTAATATTAGTCCATATCATCCAGCACTATTATGCCAAAACACTAGTAGGCAGTGTGATCTCTTTTGATAAATTGTTTGGGTACCAGAAACAATGGTGACTGAAATGGAGCATGTAATGTTGAAGTACTAGAAAAGCACTCAGAGAGTGCAGACCTCCGCCAAGCAGCTTCAGTCCGCTTTGGTGAAAATGGTCCTATCTGACAATTTTACAGAATCCTTTAAAAAATTCCTGTATCCAGATGGTGATCTGGATCAGTCCCAAAATCTAATCATTTCTTCCTTATCCCATTCCACATATTTCCTGAAAATTGCATCCAAATCTGTCCATAACTTTTCAAGTTATCTTGAACACAGACAGACAGACAGACAGACAGACTAACCAATGCCGGCAAAAACATAACCTCCTTGGCAGAGGTAATAAAGCTGAAATATAATGAAGAAAAGTTACAGTTTGTTGAAAAAAAGCAAAGAGAGGAGACATTTGAAGAATTGAAATTTTCAGTTGCTGGATCATTCAAGGCAGAGGTCAGAGATTGTTTAGCGCTTTAGAGGTTATGCTTTTCATAGGGCTGTCACTTTTCAAAATATTCAAATTTGATCATGTAACGAGCACACACAAAGATATTCAGTAATTAGCATAAACTGCTCCTTATAATAATAATAATAATAACTTTATTTGTATAGCACTTTAAAAACAGAGGTTTACAAAGTGCTTTGACAAACAGACAAGAACATACAGACAGCAATTACAAGAGCTTCAACACAAAAGGAAATAAAAACAAAAAAAATAAAACAAAAAGCCCAGTTTAAATCAAGGCACTGTTACAGAAAAGCACATCTTGTCAAAAGAGCCCAGAGAATACAAGAACCATGCAACGTAAAATGAGACCATGAGGACCGAAATAAAAGCTAAAAAACATAAAACCAGTAAGAAAAAGTTAAAAGGGGGTGGAAAAAAAGGAAAACGGGTGTGAAAAGGACGATATTAGTCATGACAATAAAATAATAACCCCCCCCCCCCCCCCAACCACAACACACACAAGTCATTTCCATTGGGTCATTTTACAGTGTAATACATCAGTGGGCTGCATGTCCTTGCATATGAATCTTTCAGTCCTGTCTGTGACAGCCTTGTTCCACGACTCTGGCAATGAGAGCTCTCAAGCACGACGTAGAAGCACTGGGCTGATCACTGCTGAACTACAGTGGGTGAAAGGCTGACAAACGGATTTGTCATAGTGGCCCAGCTGCTTTGCACATATAGCACACATAATGGAGCCCTAAGTGCTTCCACGCGGTGCTCCTCAGATGTTTTGTTTGTGTCTGCTCAGTGTGGCTTTGTCAGCGCTGCCTTTTCTCAAGGTGTCTTCTCCTGTTTGTTTATGACAGACTAGATGCAGCTGTTATTTTTGCTCCACTTCTGACATGTTTTGATGAGAGTTTGTTCTATGAAGTGTTTTGCATTTTGTATTTTACACCACAGCAATAGCACCCGCCTATTACATTATCTGATTGGCTCCTAATGAATGTGAAACAATGATACAGTCACCTGCCGGATATGCTTTTAAAATCTTCTGACCATTCCCAAATACAGTTCTTTCTATGGACTGCTAGTCAGATGGACTAGTAAAATCTATTGAACAGTCTTATCTGGTGTCAGGTCAGGGTCCATAATTAAAACTTAGCAATGATGTTTTAAGACCTCCATTCAGACCCCTAGAAATAGTAACAACTTGCTGTCAATTAAATGTGCCTAATGTCTTCTTTCTTGTTTTCTTGGCAAAAGTGTCCAATCAGGTGCAGCTTAAGGTCAACAAGAGGCTAGAGTTATATGTCATTTCCCAAAAGAACCAAAAGGAAGTTTGAGTAATGTTGTGTTGCCTTATGTAACAATGAAGACACATTTTTTTTCCAAAAGTGGCACAAATTACTTGATAGAGCTAAAAATGTCCAGAAGAATATGCAAATAAATTCATAGCTTTAACTGTAAATTTCTTTTTCTCTTAGATTTGGTCCTTTACTAACCAAAGCTTGACAGAATCACATTGAGATGTTAATAGGCATGTTCATCTTTGATCTGTCTGTGATTTGTATAAACTTTTCTGAGATTTAAATTTCATTTCGATTCTTTGTTTTGTCTATATGGCCATACAGCTTCTAGTACACCAATCTGATGTCACGACATTATAAATATTCTGATTGCCCAGGTTGTCCTGGGAAAAAAAGATGTAATTGACTTGATTCTGCTCAAAGAGTTCAGGTTTTATATGCATTATCACAATAAAATCCAGGTGGACGTAAGGTATCAAAAATGGTCCAAAGACTATAAAAAGGTCACACAATTTTACAACTCATGTACTGGTACCTCATCCATATTTAGTCCACTTTTATTCAAACTAAATTATCTCTCCACCTTCTGGGAACCTGTCTTTGATTTTTCTTTTGTGAGATCGATGTACATGATTGGCTGACTGAGTTCATCTTAAATTTTGGGACAAAGAAATCAGCCTTTATCACAATTTTTGAAAATCTATCCTCTTTAAAGCTTTCAGCAGTGCATATATCTCTTAAAGAAGTAGGTCAGTGTTTGTTGATACCAACTGCTTAAGCTGCACAGAGAAACTCTGCCTTCATAGACCGACAGCTTCCCTTTCAACCCACATCTCTTTATCTTTTCCTCTCCTCCTCTGTCTTTTTTCTGTCTGTAATTCTCTCATGTCGTACCAGGGCTTAACCGTGCACAGATGATTTTGCAGGTGTGAAGGTTGGCTTGCATGCCGGGGAACTGGGCTGCCTGCCTGTCGCACAAATCTCCCCTGGTGAGGGTGATAACACAAAGAGCCTTTCACATTGTTGCTTCTGCACCAAGGACATGAAGCAGTGGATACAGCCCAATGTGTTTCAATGCAGAGTTTACTTCTCAAACATTTATGGATCCTCAGATATGCAGAAGGATGGGAGTAACAAGGGTCATTGGGTTTTTGAGCTATAAACTGCTCTGGCATATTTAGCACACCCCAAAATAGCCCTTTGTGTTTGCACATTAGCACCCAACTTCTGCAACTTGACCTCTGGATTATTATCTTCTGGGAACAGTAGACTGGTTTGATGATACTTTCCCTACCCACTCAACAACCTAGGTGGCGCCCAATAGCACTGTTTTTGAAGAAAGATCAAAAAATTTAATTAGAGGTCCAACAGGGATGATAGATAAATTGGACTGGATTGGATTGGACAGCTTTGTAAGCAACTATGGCTTTCTAAACAATTAAGGCGAATAGAAAGTGATCTGACATGTCTTTAAGGGAACAGCTTTTCTCAGTGGCGTGACATGAATCCTTGACTCTAGTTTTACGTTTTTGGAAGACTTTTCTATAAATAAAGACAAATAAATCAATTCTATATGTACGTACAGATAGCAAGGGGAAGGGAAGGACAGCTTTTGTAAACAAGAAACAGTAAGAACTGGTGACTCTTCAGTCAGAACAATGATTGTGTTAGCGGAGTCTGTTTTAGTGTGCTGTGATGAAATTTTTGTCCAAATTTGCTACTTCAACATAAAAAATTACAAAGAAAACTCACCTAGAATCAAAGGTAGGAGAAAACATTTCAATACTGACAATATTTGGTGTTGAAGGAAGTGAAAAAAAGTATTATGTTGATGCAAACAGCTAATGTTAGATGACAGCAGGTCATTTACTGGTTATTAAAATTAACTGTTATAAAACATTTATACAGATTTTGAGTTGTCGTCATACACCCTACTGTAGTTTTCATTCTTTCACTCCAGCCAAATTTAAGGTAATCAAAGTAATCAGAGAATCAGAGTAATTAAACATCAGTAAAACTTAACCAAAGTAGAAGGCGAGTAATTTGCAATTTCAAATAAGTGAGAAGCCAGCAACAACAAATTTTGTCTAACCTAGTAACAGTTACTAAGGAGGGCGGGGCTTGATAAGAGCTCACTTCCTGTAAAGGGCGGGGCTTGACAGAGGATCAATTGTGGCTTGAATTTGGCCAGAGAATAGTAATCTGGCTAATGTAATGTTCACTGACAACATTAAGCAGAGTGTTCTAACATTAGCAATCCTGTCATCGCCAGCCTTTGGTGTTTTTAACAGGTTCAGTTTTAACTAGTCTGTGGGGAAAATGTGAACACAACACTCCAGATAATATGCAAGTACCACCCATTGCCCCCTAAATGCAGCTTTATGTTGTTTTTATGTCACTGAATACTTCAGAACTGCTTCCAGCTAAACAGTGTTAGGACTCAGAGCTGTTTGTGTGTTTTGGGTCATAGTGCAACAGTGGGCCGGAGGGCAGGAAGGACCACAGCTACAGTCCCAACTAGAAAAGCACTCAGAGAGCACAGACCTCCGCCAAGCAGCTTCAGTCCTTGGTGAAAATGGTCCTATCTGGCAATGTTAAAGAATCCTTTAAACAATTCCTGTGTCCAGATGGTGATTCAGATCAGTCCCAAAATCGAATAATTTCTTCCTTATCCAATTCCACACATTTGCTGAAAATTTCATCCAAATCTGTCCATAATTTTTCAAGTTATCTTGAACACAGACAAACAGACAAACTAACCAACGCCGGCAAAAAAATAACCTCCTTGGCGGAGGTAACTAGTGGTGGGAGGCTAGATTACACAATACGTGACAGGCTTTGATCCGCCTGACTAGACACAGTGTTAGTAAACCAAACCAAGTGAGTAATTAAACAGTGGCTACATTTATATGCAGTCAATGTTTGGGTTAAGATCAATATTCCAGTTTCTGAAACATTCGGAATAACCCAGTTTACATGCGTGAGCAAACAGGGTTATTCCTCTATGCATAGTATCATGGACAAAACAGCGATGCACGGAGAACGTCATCACGCAATGCGCGTCATTTACGCTTCTTCTTCCTGTATCCAATACCAACGAGAACAACAGCAGCAGCATGGTGGATAATGAACGTCCCGGAGCAGGTAACAGTTGGCTTCGTTTGCGCTTTGGTACTAGTACTGACCCACCACGAGTACTTGACGCTATTCCTTGTCAGTTTCTTCATTAATGGAAGACAAGAACGTGAAGAATCAGGAAATCGAGCTGGAGTTGTACCATGTTACAACAAGTACTTCCTGTACTCAAAAGACCAAGATCCCTTGCGAAAAGGACATGCGCAGAACACAACTTGATTTTCCTTTCAATGAGGATATCCCGATCGGCGTATACATGACCAACTATTCGGGTTAGAAAAGGAGTAACCCAGGGGTGACATTCAGGTTTTTAAAAACCAGAATATGAGCATATTCTGGTTTTTAAAAAGGTTTTTTGGTGTTTACATGGTTGCACGCAACCGGGTTATAGCTTATATTCTGTTTATGAAAGGTTTAATAGCTGCATGTAAACATAGCCAGTGTTGCAGTGTCACCCCTGAACTGAACTGAGTCCTTCGAGCTTTTGGTGTGAAAGTGACCTCATAGTGCTCCAGATTGGTTTTCACATTTAAGTTGGTCCAAGCTTCATGTATCTCATGCAGACACCAAAGGATAACATGTGAGTCTAAATAAATCCCAGAGGAGTGTGACAAAGCGTCTCTAATTGAAGACTGGGGAATGTAATCAGTCTCAGGGTGACAGAGGTCATCCTGGGTGAGTCTGGGTGTTAATTCCCTCCCATAGCAGCAGTTATGTTTCTCCTATATCCCACTCAGCATTGATTGTGAACACGCCAGAACATGCAGCGTGTCGTTAATGTGTCTGAGAGCACAGAAATAGAGGCTTGTAATCAGCTCTCAGGATCTATAAAAGCACTGCCGGGATAATTAACCTACTTCTCAACATGAGCTGGAAAACACATGGAGATGACTATTACTCACAGACAGCTCTCAGTGGACGAGTCAGAAGTCACCTTTTGGTGTCAAGTCTTTACAGTGCAGGGTAGCTACTTTAATTTACCTCTCTTTCATAGAATGTTATTTTTTTTTTACCATCGTTAAGCTTTTCTAATGAAATAAAACAGTTTTTATCCAAACAAGAAATACAGAAAAGCAAAGCATTAACCGGGGATCACTTTACTTCAGTGTGTCATTTTATACCAATTTCCTGTATAAAATGTGTTTGACGCAGTACTTCACAAAATAAGCACTCTGAAGCCATCTCATACTCCTAAGGGTGAACTTACACTCAGCTGTCCGCACTGCTCCTAAGCACATTTGACCCCCAAAGTCCAGTTTGTTTGTGTGGTGTTCAGGGGGGCCATAAAGGGGGGGATTAGTATGATTTTAAGGGCCCCTGACTGACTGGGGCTACTACAGTGTTAATTTTTACAAAACTTTTTAATGTAGTTTTAGTTTTATCCTTTTGACTAAAATATATTTTAGTTTAAGTCAAAATTTAGTCATCTAAATTGTTTTAATTTTAGTCTAGTTTTAATTGATGAAATTTCACAACATTTGTCGTCGACAAAATCTACTGTAAATTTAGTCAACTAAAATATGAAGTGTAAAGTGTAAGGCATTTTTTGTGTTTCCTTGAATTTCTGAAGTCATGTTTTACACTTGGATAAAATGAAACATCTAATAACCCTTTACTGAATGCTAGTAAAGTTAAATTAACAGAAACAAATTTAACTTTTGTGTGAAATGCAGTCACTTTTATTTAGGCTACCTGGCAGAGCATCTCAGTTACAATACCAGAATTAACAACAAACAGTGAACCTGGTCTACATAAATATATCAATTCATAAAGAGAGGAGCTCTGATTGGAGCAACTTATCCCGCCACCATGAAGCTAAGGCAGCTGTGATTGGATGTCCCTCTTAACTCATCCAACCTTTCCACACAACTAAAGTGTGTCTGTCTGTGACTGGATACATTCCTTACTAGTCAACAAAATTAACACTGGGCCACTAATAACAATTAAATCATCAGCGTTAAATCATCAATATGTTTTATTTATCCTGTTATTCATTTTTTTGCCATGGGTTTTTAAAGAGCTTTTTCCTCTTCACATTTAAAAAATACGAAGTTTTCTTGGTTTTCATCACAAAAAGTAATATTCATGCATGTTTTGCATTAAAGAGACCCTTAGTGGTCTCTTTGATTACACCTATGCAAGTTGCATGTCCTTGTATTCTTTTGTGTTATTGGAATTTTCCATCTTTTGCACAGATCAATACATAAATGAACCAAAAAAGAACTAAAGCATGTTCTCAGGGTTACTCTCACTTGAGCTGTCTTTAGATTTGTCTTGTTTCAAATTGCATGTGTTGCCTATAGTTACATGATGATGTTACCAGGCCTTCACCATGTTGTAGCTGGAGCTGTGCTTGTGTGGGTTATTGTGTTTCATCCTATAACAGGGCAGCTGGGACCAGTGATAGAGCTTCAGCCAGTGCAGCTTTAATTCGGATTGTAAATCAAACAGGACATTTCTAGTTTTATCATCTTGACTTGCCTTGACTCCATCTGATAGCTTTATTTTCCATCAGGGATCACACCTGGTGCCTTGTACTTTTTTTCAGATGATGTTGTAATGATGCTTTTCCATTTGCACAACTTAATATCACCTTTATTTTCCATTCAGGTATTCACATAGATAGTCCCTCTTCAAAGTGGGCCAGGTCCACAACAACAGAGGAGGAAATATAGCCATTATAGCACAGCTGGCTTTCAGTTTGTAGCTTTCTGTCACAAAAAGGAGACAAGTTTTGTTGTAGAGATGCTGACAAGCAGCAAAGCAGAAAACATTTGAGAGACATACATTATTACAGTTACGGCTACCCTCTTCTATTGTGGCACCATTCAGTAGTCATCAGTGTCTTGTGGATGTTATAGACTGACTGGTTAACCTGCTGACCTCTGGGAAGAGGTTCTGCAGCATTCGGTGCAGGACCACTAGGTTCTAAAACATTTGTCCCCCAAGCCATCAGACTTCTGAACTTCTAAATCTCACTGCCATATACTGACTGTTACTGGACTTAATCTCCTTTTTTTTGGACATGTCTGATATTTAATATTTAACATACAGAGATTCATATTCATACTTCCCTTGCACAATTTTTTACATTAACTTGCACCTTATTATCTACTTTTATTCATATTGTACTTGAAATCTGTGAACTGTAGCCTATGCAATGAACTGTCATTCTGTATACACCTGTCTTATGGTCCCAGCTCAGCTTACTTGGAATCTCACTAGTGGTGATACATCATGTGAGAGGTGTGATCCTGAATGGAAAATTAAAATAATCAAGTAAAGTCAAGTCCAGTCAGGCCGATACCACGGTACACCTCAGAGGTGAGCTGAGCCAAGACTAAAATGTGACGTCAAGACTCTCAACTCAAAAACTGATGAATGGATTTGGATAAAATTTTTGAGGAATGTTGGTCATGGCACAAGAAAGATGTGAGAAGTCCAAGAATTTTTTCAGTGGCAGATTTTGGCCGCAGCTTTCCACATTTTTGATGATTAGGGTCGTTTCACACTGGAAGCATTTTACCCACGTGATGGCAGCAGTGCAGGCCTACTGTCAGACTGGCAGCACAAGCCACACATCTCAGATGTGTGCTCTGCGAAAGTCTCAAGAAAAGGAGGCTTTTTTTTTACCACGAGCTGTGCACTTTTCTTAGCCAAAGCAGACAGAAAATGACAACCAGGGGGTCATATTTACCTTAATCCAGCTGGAGAAAATATCCATGTTGGAATGCTTTCATTCTGCAGGTCAGTTATTCAATAAATCAGGTCCCTTGTGGGGAGATTTATTGGGGTTCTTCCTAAACTTTCAATAGAAGCTCATTATTGAAGTGGTATGGAGAGAGAGAGTGATGACAGCATGGTGAAGCGCTGAAACCGCAGGATGTTCAGGCACCTGGTGTGAATTCAGTGGCTAATGTGTGGCAAATACTAGCTAGCAAAATGCTTCCTGTGTGAAATGGTGCAACTCGCTCAACAATGTTTGAAATGCCTTGGCGGGGTTTGTACATTTATTTTGGAGTGCATTGTGCATGTGGTGTTGTAGTGTCAAATAAAGACTTCATGGGGTATCTTTTTCTTTGTGGTTGCAATTTTGGGGAATTTGAATTCGACCGGCGGCCGCATTGAGTCAAGAGGGTGGCCGCATGTGGCCTCAGGGCCTCAAGCTGCCCACCCCTGCTTTAGGTTGACAATATCAGAATCAGTATCAGCTGTACTGGTGCAGACTACATACAGACTAGAATGTATAAACACATACAAACAAGAATAGAAAAAGCAAAATAAAGAAAAATAGAAATTAAACTTTTTTAAATGAAAATCAAAGGTAATAGAATATGTTCAAGATAATATGAAGTTATAAGTTTAGAGCCGTCAAACACACACCTAAATATTTGTTTTGAAATGCATTCCAATACAACCAAAGTTTCAATTATGACTGTGATTACATCTGATTTACTGACTTAAAATTTTGCTTGACTGCGCTGTTCCTGCCTTCTTTGCATGAATGCTTAGGAAACATACTGTAGAAGGAAAAAGAGGAAGAGAGTTGTGGCATATTGGGCTTGAACAAAACGAGAAGCATTCATTTTTCTCACAGTGTGTGTAAGTGTGCATGTGTGTGTGTGTTAGCAGTAAAAAGAGCTGATAGCTTTTCCGAGCACACTGGGAGGGGATAAACATCGTCCCTCCCTCCTGCCCACTTCCTATTGAACAGCTGTGTGTGTGAGTTTATGTGTGTCAATATAGCTGGGTGGGGGGGGCATGAAAAAGAGAAGGAAACATTCTGTCATTGCAGCACATGCTCACACACGCAGATGTATGGATTGTGATGGACAGGCGTCAGGTTTCCCCCCCTCACTTCAGCCTGTCTGATAATCAGTCAGTGTGAAGTCTGGTTGTCAATCCCCTTCTCTGTCCCCGTGGCTGACAGCTGAGCTCCTGCCGGCTCGCCTGCGCCCGCACTCGTGGAATGATGACTGAGATCAGGGGGACTAAAGGCGCCTCATTGGACGGACGCCTCAGCCGTCCCCACAGTAGGCCTTTTCTCAAGAGGCGATGCTTCAGTGATGTGAGTATTTTCTCACTGGCTGGAAGTGAGAGATTCTTCTGTCTTCTGTTATTGTTGCTTATTTTGGTCTTAAGGTGACTTACAGACAGATTTGTTCTTGTTTGGTGCAGCAGAACAGGAGATATTGGATTTTTGTTCATTGTGCAGAGAAATGGACTCATGTTTCAGGCTCTGGAGGCTGGATTTTATCCACTAGGTCAAATATTTTCTTTACTTTATAACTTTAAGATAGTTTGAATGTAGGGATGTGTGATATTATCAGAGGAAGATAGCAAATATTTTGCTTATATTTCCAGCTGATATTTTGCAGGTACAAATTGGCCATAAATATCCCACATGTTGACTGTACTATTGAATGTACAATTGTACCATAATGGTTTACATTGTTACTATATGTTCACTTTTCCAAATCAAAAACAGTTTATTAAAGAATAAAATATGTTTTTTGTTGTTTCAAATCTATATCTAACGCAAATGTACTGTAAATATTAAGGGAACATGTCATTTTAGTTAAGAAGAGGCTCAGTGCTCTTGACTAAAAATATTGGTATCGGGATAATGACTTTGGAAATGTCAACACATCAGACATCTGCAAAAATCCAATATCGAGCATCCCTATTTGAAAGCACTTTAACCAAGCTGTATCTGCACCATTTAGCTATATGACAAGATCATTTTAGAGACAGGCAAGTAAAAACAACAAAAAGATGTAACTACAGGCCAAAATAAGAGAATTTGATAGTTGTGAAAAAAAAGCTTTAGCACTTACACTGGCTGATACTCAATTTTCTTCCTATTTTAAATCTGACAAGAAATGAATATCACAACAACTTTCTCCTCCGTTATATAAACAGAAAGTATCATTGGATGTCCGGATGACAGATGTTCTGCCGCCAGAAATTTAAGGCCCCTGCCAAAAATGATCTGCACAACTCTGCAACTTCTCAAACTAAGCATGTGTTATAATACAGGTTTGTTTGAGACATCAGATCCAAACTGTGGAGAAAACACTCAAACACTAATTTTACAGGGATAGTTCAGTATTTTTTGAAGTTAGGTTGTTTTAGGAACTTGACAATAGTCACTGAAGTCACTCCAAGTTGAGCTTCATCTTTAAGAAGCATTATTGTGCAAGTTTTACATTAAAAAAAGCCACAAAAGTAAAATATGTTGGGTCAAATCTAGTGTACGATTGGGTAAAGCATTTCAGAGTGCTTTATATTTCCTCCACATAGTCTCTGTGTTTGGCACTATTTTAAAATGCAGACGATGGCTTTGTGTTCTTCCGCCTGTGCACATTGAGTGGATTTGAGCCTGTAAAATGTTACGCTGACTGGCCGCTAAATTAGGTACACCTTGCTGGAACCCCTTTTCTCCTCAGGACTGCCCTAATTCTTCATAGCATAGATTCAACAAGGCATGGTAACATTCCTCAGAGATTTTGGTCCATATTAACATGATAGCATCACACAGTTGATACAGATTTTTTGGCTGCACATGCATGCATGCATCCCATTCCAGTTCATCCCAAAGGTGCTCTATTGGACTAAGATCTGGTGGCTGTGGAGGCCACTGGAGTACAGTGAACTCACTTTCTTATTCAAAACACCAGTTTGAGATGATTTGAGCTTTGTGACATGACGTATTATCCTGCTGGATGTGGCCATCAGGTGATGGGTACACTGTGGTCATAAAGGTATGGACATGGTCAATAACAATGCTCAGGTGGTACGAAGAGGCTCAAGGTGTGGCAGAAAAGATCCCCTACACTATCACACCACCACCAGCAGCATGAACTGTTGATACAAGGCAGGATGGATCCATGCTTTCATGTTGCTTAAGCTAATTTCTGACCCGATCATCTGAATTCAGCAGAAATCTAGACTTATCAGACCAGGCAACATTACCTAATCTTCTATCGTCCAATTATAGAAATTTTAGACTGAGTTTCCTATTCTTAGCTTACAAGAGTGGCATTTGCTGTGGTCTTCTGCTGCTGTAACCCATTGGCTCTAAGATCTGACATGTTGTTTATTCAGACTTCTTCATCACACCTTGATTGTAATGAGTGGTTATTTGACTTACAGTAACCTTTCTAGAATTATGAAATAGAATTTATTGCCATGTGCCAAGTTAAAAGACAACAGGTACATTGGAATCCTTGTGCATGTTCCTGAGGCAGTAGAAAAATAATGTAAAAATGAAGAATAATAATCATAAAAAAAACTTTTAAAAGCAAATATTAAAATCATTCAAAAAAACAATATACAAGCAGTAGTTTTTACAGATATAAGTGGTTATATTGTGCATGAATTGTCCAGCAAAGGGGATTAGTTGCTCTGTGACTGAGTGGGTACTATAATGAGGTGTTTACCCTCTTTAATGGGGTAAAGAAAAGAGGGTGTGTTTTCCCATTCTACACAAGGCATTATTGTTCAGAGAACTGCCACTCAGCAGACAGTTTCCTCTTTTGGTTGTGTGTTAAATTCCTGAGAATTTCATAAACTGCTGATCAATCAGGAACAACCGTGCAATATTTCATATCACTTATATCACCTTTTTTCCCCATATTAAAAAAACTGGTTTGAACCTCAGTTTGTCTTCTGGGTCTAAATACACTGAGTTGCTGCCATGAGATAGGATGTTAATCCTAACAAGCAGTTGAAAGGGTGTACCTAAAAATGGCCAGTAGGTGTAAATACCAAAGGATGTATATTTCCAGCCTAAGAGCATGGGTAGTGTTTATCAGCAGAGCCAGCTAACCCATTAGGCAATATAGGTAAATGCTAAGAGCGCCGTGGCCTCCTGGGGGCGCCACAAAATCAGGAAAACATTCACCTTCAATAAAACTAGTTATTACTATAAGCTCTTTAAATGGAAAAGCTCACATTTATTCAAATGTAAAGCAATGCCCAATTAATATTACTACAAATGATATACCAAATTACTAAATCCGGTGACATGTTATCTTACATTATACATTAAAGACAACGGTTAAAAATAATGCTAATCGATTGCTTTTGTAACCCTATGTAAATCGACAATGGAGGGGGCACCATATAAATTATTTTGTACCATTGAGTAGGGCCAGCTCTGTTTATCAGTTATAAATATGTTTATAATGGGGACAATCTTATTTATTGGACTCAAACTTCCCACAATTTAGACACAGCCACTGGAAAGATTTATTCATTTGTACGTAGTTTTAACAGTAAAACAAGGGATGAGTACTGACAGCTGTGTTTCATGTTCTGCTGCACTCAAACCAAACACTCCCACAGCTCAGGTGTGTGTCCCTTCATTCTTTCACAGGTTTAGTGCGTGCTGCAGTGTTATCTGTTCAGCGTGACACCATGTTTGTTGATGTTTGTTTTTCAATCAGAACATCAGCAGTATCTCTGAATATCATCTGCCACTGTTTATTTTTACATGTAATAACAGACCGATGCTGCTCTCAAAGCTTTATAGGTCAGGGTCAGGGGATGAGTGTAAGTGTGTGTTTTATGGGTGCTCATATATACCAGTGTAATTTTACAAGAGCAGTTAAGAACAAGCACATGAGGAAAAGTTAATATGTATGCACAGGTGGGCTTTCTCTTAGTTTCCCTGCTGTGTGTGTTTGTGTGCGTCAGCCCTGCAGTAAATTGAAGCTGTCATGCAGAAACATCTTCCTGGCACTTCAGTCCACTTGTGTTATATGGTGAGCTGAGGTCTCGCCCCCACAATGAGCCGTGCCATCAGGGCGGCTGGGATCCTCTTCAGCTCAGGTTGGAGGCGCTTCAAACCCATGACGTGGCCTCTGCAGAGGACGGCGTGCTGAGTCTGTTTCACTTGACTTGAACTTGTACATGGCCCTCGGATAATTGACCCTCTTTCGAGCCTCACCCCCCTTGATTAGTGTAACTTGTAGGGGTGTGACAGTTCAAGAGGTATGTCAGTATATTGTTTGACTGATAAATGATCCAGTCAGACGGGTTGGAAGTCAAAACATTGATCCAAACAATCATCTGTATGATACAGCTTTATTTTGAGATTAGGGGTGAACAACCACTAGATGACTTGTTCAGGTATTATCCTTCATGCAGCAGAGAGGAGATGCTGATACAGGGACAAACTACACAAAACTGCCAAACTCGATTGGAGAATTGTTGCACGAAGCTGACTTGCACAGCATCTATTGCCACTTTGAAGACCTTTAAGTTGACAGAGCCTCACTCTTGCATCCCCTGAGACTCCCTGAGCAAAGACCAGAAGATAATTTTTCAATTCAGAAAATGAGGAGGACAAGGTAGTTAAGTAAAGAAGGCAAATCATGCTGCAATTTAAAGCTGTCGTCATCCTTTCCTTAATCATCTGTCAAGCTACAAGGTCTAATGTGGGTCAAATTTCCATCATCTTTTAGAACTTGCTGCAAGGCAATTAAAAATGGGTCAAGGGCCACAGTTGGCTCCCAAGGCCATAGTTTGAACACCCCTGATATATATTAACCAGTTTGCCTCATTCTTGCGCCACCTGAGACTCCCTAGAAGATAATTTGCCCGAATTTTGGCCCAAATATCTGGTGGTCCTACAGATCATCCTGTCAGATTTTTCTGTGTTATGAGGTGTGTTTAAAGTGATCATATCCTCCTAGACTGTCTTAGAAGAAAAGCAGGACCATCCTGACTTGAAATAATAAATAATTGATAGGGTGGGAATCGTCCTATGGGTACTGATTAGTTTAAATTTAGATCTCAAGAGTCACGCTCCAATTGAAAATCTTTTTTTTTTTATTCAAACCAATTAAAGATACACTCTGTATGTTAAAAATGTGTTTAGTGCAGATCTGAGGTACAAAAAAAAAGAATAAAGTGTGTTGAAGTTACACAGGTCATATCTTTATAATGTTTGTTCCAGATTATTTAGAACGATTTAGATTCACTGCAGCATGAACTGTGTTAAAAAATGTGTTTAAAATTGATTAATGGATGTTTTGAATCAATTTTCAATCTTTTTATAGATATGATTCAATTTAAATGCAAAACGATCTTTTTGAAAATACATAGCATGCTCACTATTTAAGTTTAGAAAACTTGCTACTTGTTTATTCAAGAGCCCCCTGCTGGCCGAATTTTACATACTGTGTCTTTAGTATCTACAATTTCATGCCAGGGCGTCATCAATCCACTTCTGAGAGGACTATGAGGGATAAAATGACCCTTAAAACATTTCTCCCCACAGGATAGTCGGTTAAAGTAATCTATAGGGCCACCAGATAATTTGGCCTTCACTGACTTTGGTCAGAGCAGGGATCCAAGCCAAACCTTTAGACCGATTATCTTGTAGTGTGTACGCCACTGATGATGTGGTTGACTGCACAAAATTTTGAGCTGAGACTAGAGTAGAGACCTTAGTCACTGGTGTGAGTCTGTTAGTGTGAGATGCCTTGTGTCAATCCTCCTGTTGCACAACACTCTAAAAGAACGACACCGTTAAATCTGTCATTTGCTGTCATGTGTGAAGTCTCTCACTGTTTCAAAACCAGGTAAGATTTAAGATTCTCTAAGAGTGCCAGGCTTAGGTGGTGCATGGCCCTGATTTTTCTAGGTTGCTTCTCCAAACAGAGCCAAGGTTAAAGAAAAATGTTGATTATTAAAGAGTCCTTACAACCTCACTTTTAAAAATTCCTTAAATTCCTGCTCACTTAAGCCTCTAAAATAACGGTGTATTCCAGCTGAATCTGGCCGTGCATTCAGTTGAGCTGTTGGCTGTGGCAACAGTGACGAACACGACAGAGCTCTGAGGCTCTTCTCCCTCCAGATTCAGCTTGTTTACAGCGTGTTTGTCTTCAAGAGCAGAGAAATGGTACACTTGGAGTAGAGGAAGAGACTCAGAGCGAGTGTTGTTGAGTGGGTTGGAGGTGCTTTAGGGATGTCAGAGATATGAAGGGGGAAACAAATAGTACAAAACTTACAGCCATGTCTCTTTGTGGATCTGTGTCGACTCTCTTCCTCAGACCTCGGACCTGTTTGCCATGATCGAGAGGATGCAGGTATTGTCAACGCCCCCCAAAGCTCAAACTATTCTCTGCTTAAACTTGTCCGTGCTTCCTCAAAAGCTTTAATCAAATGCCGTCCTTGTATTTTTCCCACTTTGCACACAGAACTTTTTATCTGTTTACATTTCTGGCCTCCTGTTGTCAGCATTTCCTGCAATTTGTATTCAAGATCCCAACACTGCAACTCTCATAAAAAGCCTTGTTTCCCTTCCTTTGCCATGATGTGTCTTCTTGAAATTGCAGCAGTGAAAGCCAGAGCCTTTGCTGAATAGAACTCTTGTGTTTTCTTTGCATAGCTGTGTAGTATTTCTTTCTCTTCTTGTACATGGTGAGAAGGGTGAAATGTTTTTGAATGTCCCAAGATGAATTTGTAAAGTTTGTTGATTTTTTCTTTTTTCGTGGCTCTGGATGTTCAGAAAGTAGGCATAGAGAGAGTAGAGGAGTTGATTTGAACCCCTCAAGGAATCCCTGTAGTTTCTTTTAACAGAATTATAATGTCTTTGACACATTTTGGCACTTCTGATTATGGCTGAAGTGCACTGCCAACTGACAGAGATTTTTCATATTGCTCTAAACCCTGACGATGACATAAGATTGCATAATAAGCTGTGAGAAATGATTCAAAGGTCCCTCCTGGTGTGTTGTTTACATCATGTTTTGGCCGTCTATTAATCAAGGATTTGATTAAAGTAACATCAAAAAAGGAAAAATTTCATCTCTGTAGAGGATCAGATGCAGCTCTTTTTACCTCCCCTTTGGAAACGCTCAGATCTGAGGCTGTGATAATGAGCTCTGTGCTGATTGCCTTCTTCAAACAATATCTGACGGGATGGGGGGTAGAGGCTACAGGTTAGGGAACAGACTTTCAAAACAGTCCTGGCATCTGCCTGTGACTAGCAGGTGTCACAGGCCTTGGTACTCGCACTTCATGTTTTTTTACTGATACCTGTATTGTTATATTTGTGATACTCGTGTTCTTATTTTTGTACTGATGTTTATTATTAATACTAAATGTAGCATCGTGGGGCCTTTGAGTATTGTAATTTTAGTCTCCTGCATGTGTACACATATTGCAGTGTTGACAATAAAGCTACCTTGAACCTTGAAAACACACATGTAGGTGGAGGCTGTGTAGCTATTACATCATAAACCCCAGGAAGTAAAAAACAAAGCATTTTAAGAGGCATAGTCCATTTCACTGTGAACTAAGCCTTATCTATAAGATTAATAATACATTTTATCTATGTATTTATGTAAAGTTTGAAATTTTAGCTCTAAAAAGACTCAACAATTACACTTGATGAGAGTTAAAAGTACCAACTCTCCAAAAAGACTGAAAGCAACACTTTGCACTGTTTACCCATAAAGACACTTAAAAAATCTTGATGTTAACTTTGATAGTGTTAATTTGTCGTTGCAGATTTTCCTGTCATCTTCTATTGTAGGCTTTTCTGTATTGTTTTTTTTTTTTTTACATCATAATGCCCTTAATTCCTGTTTAATTCATTTTATGCTGTAATGCTTCACTAAGTGCCTGTTGTTTTATCTGTTTGTCTTATGTTGTACTTTGGTTTTTTATTGGTTTCCTTTTAGACTCCTTTATTGTTTTACTGATGTATCTTGTTCTGTTTGTAGTTCTATTTGTTCTGAATTTTTATCTTGTTTTACAGATATTTTGTTATTTTTATTGTTTTCTTGTCTTCTGCTTCCACCCCTTTTATTTATCTTTTATCTTTGGTCTTCATCGCTTGGTTCTTGTGTTGCTTTGGTTTCTTATGACAGGCTCTTATTATGCTTGGGTTTATCTTGCTGCTTGGGTGTGTTTCTCAGGGTTTTCTTTTTAAAAATTGTGCTTTTCTTGTTGCTTAGTTCCTTTGTGCTTTTGTTACTGTGCTTGAATTCTGTTTTTTCCTCTGTTTGTCAAAGCACTTTGTAAACCTAAGTGCTGTACAAATTAAGTCTTTATCAAAAGAGGAAATGTTGCCATGTTTGCCTGTTAAAACCACCATATATAGGAAGCATCCATGCTAATCTTTTCACAAGTAGCCATTGTTTACAGGTTCACAGTAGCTTCTCACTGTCATCATGCTCGTAGCTCCCGCCACTTCCTCTCAAAGGACGCTGACTGGTCAGTGCTTTTTCAGTCCAAGCTCAGCTGCCTCAGCCTGAGGCTTAACAGTAGGATCTGCCTGATCTGCCTTTTTTGTTTGTCTTTTTTCCTCACTTTTGTTTTAGACTAAGTTGCACCATCAACAGAAAAAGTTTATTTTTCCTCCCTTATCAGAAATGCCTGATTAATCAGCAATCATCCGTACCGTCTGATTTTCATTAAAAATAAATGATTTGTGGCTCAGAATGGATGCCTTTAAATATTGACTACCAAAACCAGTGACCTGTGGTCAACAATCCGCAGCTGAGAGAGACTCTGTATGTGCAGTGAATTGTAATTATATATGCTAATTAAATTGCCAGCTAATAAGTATTAATCTCATCAGCATCATCAGTTAAACCAGATAAAGTCTTGCATGTCATTTTATGTTTATGTACAGATGCTGGAACATCAGTGGGTAATCTTGCTTAATAATTATAACTTAGCATCAATCAAAATGATCAAGATCATACTTTTTCAATAATTGTTTCATATAACTAAATTACTGCCCTGGA
This sequence comes from Cetoscarus ocellatus, assembly GCA_037902135.1. Lineage (NCBI taxonomy): Eukaryota > Metazoa > Chordata > Actinopteri > Labriformes > Labridae > Cetoscarus > Cetoscarus ocellatus. Next base: position 1,747,478 of record JBAMNC010000995.1, read on the forward strand.
AACAAGTTCAAAATCAAGGCATTGAGTTTATATGTGGTTTGTCTTGCCATTGAATTAATTAGGCTTTTACTTTGAAACGCATTAAAGGTACGGGATGGTGACAGCTGCCATGCAGATCTTTAATACACACATAGCCTGAAACGCTGCGTATCTCTCAAACATAGACTGCAAAAGAATTGGACAAAGCCATGTCATAGGAGCCTTTGATGCCCTCGAATAGACGCTGCCTTACTGTACGTGCTATCTCAACCAAACTTTAGCTCACAGACAGAAAGACCGTGTTGAGGTGGGACTCAAGGCTCTCTGACCAATTGCAATGCTGTATTTCCAAAACCAGAAATCCCCTATAAAAGAAAAACAGGCACGATATAAAAAAAGTCACCCCCTCAGGGCAAGAGCACATAGATGTGTTATAGTTTTAGACTGAAGCTTTTTTTTTTAACCAGGCTGCAAATATGTGTTTTAAGGGTGTGAAAACCATCTTTGCCCTGAATACAATCCTTACGGTGTCATTTTTCTGCAGCCAGCCCCAAGTGGACACTCATGGTACTACAGCTTTTGGTATTTCCATAGAGCAAATGCCTGTTTTCTGTCTACAGAAAGAACTACAGTCCAGTTCTGTTCTTGACTTTTACTCATGAAAATTGTACTTTCTGTGTCACTGCTCACTAAAACTATGATTGGGTATTTTCAGTATGTAGAAGGGAGTGTGCACTTCATTTGCCACACATCAAAGAATGAGCACGACGCAGCATGCAGTACGGCAAAAATCATACAGTTATTTTAATAGATATTGAGATCATGATTATCAAACACAATTACTCACTGATTTTAAAACATGTACCACATACTTCCATTTAACATGTGTGATTTCTACACTTTCATGTATGACATTGAGGGCGACATGGTGGCACAGCAGGCAGTGCACGTGCCTCACAGCAAGGAGGTTGCTGGTCCGATCGTTCAGGGCCTTTCTGGGTGGAGCTTGCATGTTCCTCCAGTGCATGTGTGGGTTCTCTCTGAGCACTCCGGCTTCCTCCCACAGGATCCACCTCTTGCCCAATGTCATCTAGGTCCATCCCCACCACCCCAAAAGAGATAAGCTGTGTCAATAATGGATGGCTTTTTAACATTAGACACTTGTAAAAATACAAATACCTCAAGGCAATAATAAAAGTGGAAAAGAAAAAAAGGTCCACATGCAATGTGGCAGAGTAACATGTTAATTCCGATTACTCACTTTCACATAACTGTGAAAGCCAGTTATTGTAATCTTAATTAAAATTAGACTAACCGTCCAGCTCTAGTGTCTAGCTCTGTAGTCGTCTGATAGTAATAATCTTATCTTTATGATGGTGGGAGTTAAATTGGGATTGTAATTTAATCAGTTAATAGCCCAGCACTAAAACAACATGTGGTTTCATTGCTTCCAGATTTTTATAATGTTGCCATAGTTGTGTAATGAGTTAAAATAAAACAACACATGTAATTAATGAATCGGCACATTTAGTGATTCAGATTCTTTTAATGTAGGGTTGTCTCATTTCTCCCATAAAGTTTTTTTTCACCGCTCCTACAACAAACTATGATAACATACAGTAGTTGTCCAAAGAGGAACGACTTTTATGATTCGTTTATCAGGTTACGTTGGCACCTTTAGGACGTCCCAGAATGGTACAAAGCTGAGTACACTGACCAAGTGTTAAGCCAGCTGCTGTAACAAAACACAAAATATGACTCAAATGTTAACAGCTAATTTCTTAATAGATGAAACGCCTCAAAATATCACACTTTTGCCTTTGGCTTTGCTTCATCATGTTCGCCTGACAATGATTTTTGACCATTCAGTCTTAACAGTGCTCTGTTTTAAACCTTCTGTTGAGACGTAAACATCTCTTTAAAGTTTTACTCCTGAAACCAACGAGAAACACGTGCATTAAGCATGAGTCTGCCTGTGCACTTTTGTATTAGTGATGCTTTCACCTTGTCTTAAATGTTTTAAAACTACTTTGTGATTCCTTTGGGGCAATTCAGACTTTTCCATCTTTGTTTACTCATGGCTGTAAAACAGCTCAGCAGCTCAACATCAACTCCTCTGAGCTGAAGACAGCAGCAGCATATTTTATGGTCAGCAATGGAGCCTCGACAACAAATAATGAGGAAGATAATGGACAGGAAGAGAAACTGAACGCTGCAAAATTGTTCTAAAAATGTTTTTAATGTCACCATGATTCAGCTTTCAAAGTTCCCCTCGAAATGTGTGCATCAGATTTGATGAATCTCAAGTCATGCTGCAGGCTTTTGGAAAACAGAGACGGTAGCTGATCAGGAAGCTTGGTTACTCACCTCCTTCGGAATCGTCAGCGATTATGAGTCAGCAGCAGAGTCATACAAGGGCAGTTTTAGTAACTATATGGCAACGACCAAAACAAGGCCATGTTATGCAAGAAAATGTTCAAAATCATACATTTTTGTACATTTGGATATTTTGCATTTTCATATCATGATGATGATGAAAATGCTGTTTATCATTCAGATCACTGAAGCCACTAGCGGTGACACTTACATGGTTTACTTATATCTCTGGAATTGTATAACAGTCTTGATGGGACAACTGAGTTTGTAAGGTCAGGCTTTTGCCAATTCAAAAATGGCTTCAGGTCAAATACATCGTTAGCATTTTTTTAATTCAACCCTGAAGTTCAGTGTTTTATTTCAGCAATGTTGTATTAGTAGATCCACGGTGAAAATCCATGATTAGTCACATTTTTAGTCACAAATATTTTGCTCCTAATATTTTTATTACCTCATAGAGTGATTCGGCTCAACACTTTTTTTTACATTATTGACCAATCATTACATTTCGGTTTTTATTACATTATTTTTAATAACATTTGGGTCACTGTTACATTTCAGGTCATTGTTACATATCGGGCTCTAACACGGCCCTTGGCAGTTGCTTTCACTGTCTAACGGTTGAACTTGAATGGGGTGCTGGTTTGGTGGAGTGGAATACAACCATGCACTTGCCATGTGTTGGGGCAGCACAGGTTTGGGTCTGACCTGGGGCCCATTTGCCATGTGTCTATCCCTGTTCTCTACCGCCCTTTCTGAGTCTGTCCACTGTCTGTCCACTGTCAATATAGTAAAAAAATATCTTTAAACATGGTTGAACTTAGATGAAAACAGAGTGTAAAGTGAGACAGTTTTTGTTGTTCACAATTTATATGTTCTGAATAGGGGTGGGCTATATGGAGATAAAAATATTAAAACAATTTTTTTCATGATCTCTTCATGATGATTTGAAGATTTGTTTCATTTGGGAGTGCTGGTTTGGCGAAGTGTTAAGCATAGCCTACATGCTTCCGCCGGCCTGAGTTCAAATCCAGCCTGTGACCAGTTTGAGTGTCCTCCCCCACTCTCTCTCGCCCTCTTTCACAAGCCTATCCACTGTCTCTCTCCTCTGTCAATAAAGACACAAAATGCCCCAAAAATAATCTGAAAAAAAAAGATTATTTTCAATAACATTGTTGTCACCTATTTACAGATGAGCAAACCAGAACCAAACTTACATCCATAAACATTATTTTAACTGCACAAATACTGAACTTAGAGTTCAGGTTAACCCTGTAACGCCTTTCATATCATATTTGATACATGCTTTTATGATACCTCTATCTAATCAATATGATCAACAAATTAATAATAAAAAAAACGTCTGAATACAATCAGATAAATGATTAAAAAGGTCCTCAAATGGATTATCAGTCGCCAAAAACACCTAATGTATCAAATGAGAAACAAAAATATATATGCTAAATTTTATGTAAATTTTGATTTTTGTGATTTGAATTTTCTGGCTACAATTTGTGTTTTCAGGCATTAAAGGGTTAAAAGCTATTTATTTTACTTGTCTTTGGCAGTAACCTGTTGGTCATTGTATGGAGTATTTAAATATTTGCCATTTTACAGTTGAAACCATTGGGTAGTTGGAACGTGGAGTAATAATTGTTGACATTTTGACACAATTTTAAGAGTACGAGTGAGTTGTGAGTCTTTTTTTTTGTGTATGTGAATCTATTTTAGTGATTATTTTGGGAAAATCCAAAGCAGTTCCGAAAAACTGAGGTAGAGCTTTTTTTTTTAACAGACTTCACATTAAGTTTCAGTTTCATTTTTCAGCACCACTCCTGCTCCTCCACTGGGCTAAAGGAGGAGCATAGCACTACAGCAGACAGAATTAGCCCCGTAAATGATCCTATTATTGCTCTGCGTTGGAAGATGGCTGATACATTTAGTTTTTTCATGATCTAATTTTGTCATATCCCACACCCTGAACTCTGAGTAATTTCTTCACTTTGGTTTGATGAACCATCTTCCCCTTTTTCATGCTTATCTTTCCTAAAGCCTTCGGATATCACCTCTTTTTACTTTCTGTTTATGCGGCCCATCTGGTGATCGAGCTTTCATTCTGTCAAGTGAAATTATCGCCGCTGAGCTGCTGCACAAATAATGTCAGGAAGCCTAACAATCAAAGTACTTTACAATGTGCTCCTTTTTCCCCCTCTGCAGGTGTGACCTGTGGATATTTTCACCTGTTCCCTCCCTATTGTTTCATCTCTCTCTGTTTCTCTCTGCAGGGTTGCAGAATGGACGAGCAAAGATGCCCCCTCCCTCCGCCGCTCAAAGTGAGTCACAAATCCCCTCTCTTCTCCCCACAGAGCGCTGTGTGGTAAAGCATCAGAGTTATAAACCTTTCGTTATCAGCTGTCAGACAGGCTTTAGGACTGAGTTAGGTGCTCAGCGGGGACTTGGACTCCAAATCCTAAAATGTCCTGTTACCTGAAAAAGGCTGGTGTGGGTGGTGTTGAAATGCTCAGCAGGAGATCTGAGGCCGAGTCAGAGAGCAATAGATAATGGAGACTGGAAAGAAAGAGAGACAGAAAGACAGTGATTCATGGTTTCAGGTGGTTAATGGCAATCAGAGGGTGATCCAGAGTCCTCTTGAGTTTGTTGAGTGGTTTTAGAGTTAGAGCCAAAAGTTATGTTAGACCTCCTTTTTGTAGCTTTCAGTCACATGACCGGCTTGGAGGCCCACCATTTGCTTTCCCAACCCAAACTTAATTAAAAAGTGTTGCACCAGCTCTGATAATTCTGATGTAGATTTAGTTTTTTGTTTAATTCTCACGTCTACCTCCTAGTGTGCAGTCCTCTGTGAAATGCATCTGTCATGCTGTGTTGTTTTGCTGGGTGGGTAACTGGAGGGACAGGGAGGAGCAGAGGGTTTTAGCAGATGTTTGGTGTCAGTAGTGTGCTTTCCAGGACAGATCACATCCCTCGGACATAAAGGATAAAGGAAAGGAGAGCACAAGCCGCACAAGGCATTTCTGACACAGTTATCTGGGATATTATCGAAAATGTGGAAACCTGCCCTGTTTCATAATGTTAACAAATTTTTTAAACATTTTCTGGATCCACATTTAGATTCAGATCACAACCACAACCATGTCACTTCTCTTTTGTGAAATGAAAAACACTGCCTGAAAATTTCAACATTATCCGTCAAGAGTTTTTTGAGTTACCTTGCTCACAGATGGACAGACAAACTGATACACTCTGGCAACAACATTAACCTCCTTAGCAGAGGTAAAAAAAAAAAAAAAAAGGAGCCAGAAAGCAAGGCTTTGGACAAAAAACACAGCTTGTGACAAAAAGGAGCCAGAAAAAAATGGAGCCAGATGTATCAGACAAAAAGGAGTAAAAATGCAAAATATCAGACAAAACTGAGTCAGAAAGAAAGGAAGTCATCAGATGAAAAGAAGTTCAAAAAAAGGACTCGTAAGCAGACAAAGAAGAGTCAGAAAGGAAGACACTAAACAATAGGAGTCAGACAGCGAAGATTTAGAGAGCAAGGCCATAGACAAAGAGGAGTCGGAAAGAAGGGAATCAAAAAGGCAGGGATCTAAAAGAAAAGGAGTCAGGAAAAAGGCGTCAGACAGCAAACAGGAATAAAAGGATCCAGAAATCAGGTTTCAGAAGTAAAGGAGTCAGACAGAAAGGATTTAGACAAGTAGGAGTCCCAAATAAAGGAATGGTTAAGGAGTCAGAAAAAATGTCTTAGTCAGTAAAACAGACAAAAATGAGTCAGATATAAAGAAGAAATCAAGGAATGGGACAAAAAAGGAGTCAGAAAGTAAGGCATCTGTTGAAAAGGAGTCAGAAAAAGGTGTCAGACAGCAAACAGACAAAATGATCCAATAACCAGACGTCAAACAATAGAGTCAAAAAGAAGGGACTCAGATAGAGCGGGCTTCAGAGATAAAGGACGTCCGAAAGAAAGACATCAGACAAAAAGGAGTAAAAAAGCATAATATTAGATGAAAAGGAGTCAGGAAAAAAGGACTCAGATAACAAAACAGACAAAAAATAGTCAGGGTGCAAGACATCAAACTGAAGGAGTCAGACAGTAAGGACTCAGAAAGCAAGTCTTCAGAATGTGAAAAATGGGGGATGACATTTCTCATTAATAACAGCTCCTTCCATATACCGTATTTTCTGGACTATAATTCGCTCCAGAGTATGAGTCACATCAGTCAAAAAATGCATCGTGAGGAGAAAGAAAACATACATAAGTCGCACTGGACCATAAGTATATATCGCATTTATTTAGTGCTCTGATAGAGAGGTGGTTGCCTTGTATGAAGCGGTAACACCAAGAAGACCCACTGCGTCCTCCTCCGTTGGCATTGCTGTTAAACAACACATCCACCAGGGGGGGCTCGAAGAAATCTGTTTCACACAGACCTCCACTTCTCCTTCGCTACCGACCAACTGATATCTAATTGCCCTCCAATCTCCTCCCTGCTGTTTTGGTTTTTTTTGTTTTTTTTTTGCATTTGTTTGTCCCGGTGTTCAGGCGAGGTAACATCATACAGATGTTTGTAATTTCTAAGTAACTCACAGAGTTTCTCTTCAAAAAGTTCTGCCATTATTATTTCTTCTTCGTGTCTCACTGGAGCTACATATGGGGTAGTAATAGCAACGCTGGCCCCACAGTTTCCAGTGGTACTGCTCCATTTGGCCCGTACCCGTAAGCTTTATGGAAACATGCAGAAATACGGACAAAATGAACACAGAACATGGACAGGAGGCTCAGTCCGTGTCGGGATCCGTCTTTAACGTTGAGCCTAAATGGACCTGTAACAAGACTCTCCCAGCAGCACATTGTTCAAGCACCCATCTGTGGACTCGTTCCTCCAGCTCTGGCCATCTTGCTTTCGGTACGCGATTACCTTTCTTCATTTTCTTCACTGGAGTAAGAGTAACCTCTGCTTTTCGCCAGTCGCTCACGAGTTTCTCACTCACTCCAAACTTTATTTCGGCTCGATTACCGCTGCATATTTTACTACCTGCAGTTTGTTAGAATAGGATTTTCATTTTGGGGGATCTTGTTTATGTCCAGCTTAGCCTAGAGCGCCCTCTCGAGGCTGTAGACGGTGATGTTTACTCCTCGGTTCATGTCTGTCAGTATGAATTAAACGTTTAAAAACATGTTAAATTACATATATTTTGATTTATAAGTCGCACCTGACTATAAGTCACAGGACAAGCCAAACTATGAAATAAGTGCGACTAATAGACTGGAAAATACGGTAGTTTGACATTTGTAATTGCTCTTTCACTTGGTGCTGATAACCTCTAAAACAAAACCTCTTTCAGAAAAGGCCATGCATGCCCAGCAGGTGTAGTTGATTTTTTCTTGGGAAGTGGAGTATATCACATCTAAAAATGATGGAAAATGGGTTCACCAAGGACAAAAATGTAGCATGATGTTCTAAGCAAATGATAAATGCCACAGCACAAGGACTGTGGTGGTTGAATAATAGAGGAAATGTTTGTTATTATGTGATATTTAGTCATTTTTTTAAAATATATTTGAATACTTTAGCAAAAAGGGAACAAAAGTGGGCCTCTCTCTCTCTTGATTATCCTTCTGAGGCAATTCACTGTCTGAAAGCTCAAGGTTATGTAGCTTTTGTCTTTGTCCTGAAATGTTTTAGCACCGGCTGTACAGCATGTCTACTTCTACCAAATACTGTCAGTTGAATATGAGTTTTCTGAGTGCAGATTGAAACATCAGAAAATGACCCTTGCTAACAAAATGTCTTCAGAAGAAAAAGGATTTTGAGGTATTTTGTCAGACAGACAGCTGATGTTGTTTCTGTCGTGTTTGCAGGAAAAGAAATGTAACCCTGAAAAATGCAGAGCTGCATGACAGTGTTGTTAATGTCCTGTCAGAGCTTTTGTTTATGTTCATTTTTATTTCCTTTAAAGAGCCACAAGCTGAAAGCAAGGCTAGAATCGCCTGTTTGTCAGACTGACTCATTTTTGTTTCCTCCCCTGCAGACAGAAGAAGACTACATCCCTTATCCCAGCGTTCACGAGGTAAATGATGTTCTCCCTGCACAAATACATCATAGTGTTCACCATTTATTATATATGTGTCAAAAACTCGAAAACAAAGGGTTCAAACTAGTTTACAAAGCCTGTATTTTCTGAAATAATGCAGAAATCCTCAAGGTCTTTGATACATTCTGTACTTTGTTCTAAATAGACACAGTCAGTGTTAATTTAATGGTTCAAACAACATACGTGTGTTACACAAGGCTGGTGCACTAATGAAGAGTTTCTATCAAATATTGCTGGAAAACTTCTGCCCACTGTCTTAATTGCATGTAAAACATATGCAGCATTTGATTAATCCTACCTTTATGCACAATAGATGATATGTAGGAGTTTGGTTGCAATTATTGGGCCGTGATTTCTAATAAGGACACTGATACTCCTTTGAATTTCTCATAATACTTTCAATAACACATGGATGACTCAGAGGAGAAGTTAAAAGTGACCTGCACCTTGTGATATCAAACATTTTTCTTCTCTTAATATTCCCTTTAGGTATTTCATTTACTCACCCATTGATAGCAAGTGAGTTTGTCTGTGCTAGCATCTTCTCTTAAAGGGATATTTCAGTATTTTTGAAGTTGGGTTGTTTCAGACTACACCAGATGGACTGTTCAATATATTTCACTAGCCCCTCAAGGAAAAAGTGTTTGAGGAGGGCAGAATCTTTCAGAAGCATATCAGGCAGGTGATAGGGCGATCATTCCGTCAGTCACGTTTATTACGGGCCAATGAAATAATGTGGGAAGCGGGTGCTATTGTGTAACAGAGCATGAGCAATTTTGTAAATCAAACTCCCATCAAAACATGTCAGAAGTGGTGCGAATATGTCATTACTATAGAGAAGTTTGTAGTGTCTATGTTTGTCATTTAAAAGAGAAATGTGGTTCAGTTCTAATAAAACTAAAGCTGTTAGCATCTATGCTAATCTAGTCAGTCTCTTAGTTCGTGCTGTGAGGGATGCTGATTGGGGGATTACTCACGAGGTTAATTAACTGTCACTTCCATCGTTTTTTCTGATCTACTGAGTATCAAATTTTAAAACAATATCATTTGTTGAAGTTCCAAGTATTATTTAAAGGATAAGTTCGGTTTTTTTGACACCTGGACCTTATTTTTAGGATTAAATACGCTCGTAGACTCACCCAGACAATTTTGGTGGAGCTCGGAGCCGTTTTCGAGCAATTTAGATCCATCTGACGGCGTTTTTTTCTCATGCCATAGAAGCTGACGGGGCCAAAATTGAAGCCCCTAAATTAGACATTATCTGCTGCGAAACTCACTCCTCCTCTGTTGCCATTGCCGTGCAATGTCCACAACAACACCACCAGTTAGCCCCCATTCGTGGACGTGCAGTGGTTGCTTGTTCTCTGGCCAGCTGTTCGGCTCTTTCCCTCTGCATCCTCCTTTCAAATAGCTCCTCGTCGGTATATTCTGGCTCAAAACGATACGGGCATCCATTATACTCAAAGTCATCGTCAGACACTTCTACATCGGATAAATATTCCGCCATGTTGCACAAAAATAGCCGTGTAGCCGTGTAGCCTAGCAACAACAGCGGCTCTACTCAGCTGCGCTCTTGCGGTGCATGTCTGTGACGTCACCAAAAGTTACCCATCCTTGTAAAGCCCCGGATGACCATAACAAAGAAGTTGAGCTGACATGGTGATAAGACTGGCCATTCATTTATAAAATGTAGCTGAAATGAGCGAGTTGCGCAGCAGATAATGTCTAATTTAAGGGCTTTGATTTCTGGCCCCGTCTGCTACTATGGCATGAGAAAAAAACACCATCAGATGGATCTAAATTGCTCGAAAACGGCTCCGAGCTCCGCCAAAATTGTCTGGCGGAGTCTACGAGCGTATTTAATCCTAAAAATAAGGCTCAGGTGTCAAAAAAACGAACTTATCCTTTAAGTATTGAGTGTCATGATACTAAACTTCATATCAGTGTTAAAGTTAAAGTTTTGGTCTTAGGATCACACATGTTTATATGAAACTTTGAACAGTTTGCTTTTTATTTACTCAGATATAGTGGCAAATTTAACTTAGTATGATGCTGTACATGCCAAAATTAAATACTCAAGTAGCATAACAAAGTACTTATTTATAAGAAACTACTCAAAAAGTTCTGAAAATTGCTGCTTAATTACAGTCACTCCAGGGAATGCATTTAGCTACTTTCTATTCCTGCATATAGTGCCAGATTCTTGTCAGTGTACACCCTTACTGTTACTGCATGACCGTAACTGAGTATCATTAATATATTCAATAAATTTATGAATAAAAAATGTAAAGGAAGACTGATCAGCCACGAAAATGATAGCTTGTTGCAGCCCTTGTTCAGACCTGACTTTTTTGCCATCCAGTCATTGTGACAGTCCTACATCTTGTCCTAAAGACAACACACTGACTAAAACTCATTAATCTTTTTTTAATTTTTTTTATTCTTTGTACCACCGTACAGGTTTTGGGTCGCAGAAGCCCTTTCCCGCTCATCCTGCTCCCTCAGTTTGGAGGTTACTGGATCGAGGGGACCAACCATGAGCCAAAAGAGACAACAGAGACAGATCAACCCCCCTGTCCCGCCTCCCACGTCAAACTGGAGACAAACAGCATGGCTAAGATCTACAGGAAGCATTTCATGGCCAAGGTGAGGATGCAGAAAAGATCGATCAACAGTCAATCAGTCTTTGTTTGTATAGCGACAATACATAAGTGTTATCTCAAGACACTTTAGGCTGAAGCCATACTCTTCATTTTATAGATACACATAATATGCGTATATACACAATGTATATAAAATACACATATACACACAGGCGTTAGGGCTGAAAAATTTCTCATTTCGGTTCGAAATTCCAATTTCAGACAACGCAATCATGTCATCGCCAAAGCTGAAATTTTTTGCAGTGCTCCTGACTGACCCATGATCTGTAGTGTCAACTATTTTACACATTTAAGAATGGCTCATAAATGAATGGCTTACTAACAACTGCCAATCGGTTCTCATTGTTCACTTGAAAAAGCCGTTCAAAAGAGTTGACTCGTTCAGGAACATCACATCTCCACCGGGATAGTTCTGGTAAGCAGGTCAGCAACACAAAGCCTCCGTTTAGGAGTAGAAGTTGGAATATCCATTAAATAATGAAAACAGACTATTTATCATCAATATTGGATGAATAATGTGTTATGAGCTTTTGACCATTGAGTCCTTACTGTTGTCTATACTGTAAACATAGTGAATATTGCACTGAAGCTTGATTTGTAGAAAAATTGTGAATCAAATTGAAATCATTAGATCTTTTCCTAAAATCGTTCAGCCCTAATGGGCAGTATGGTGGTGCAGCAGGTAGTGCAGGTGCCTGACAGTAAGAAGGTTGCTGGTTCAAATCCCATGTCAGGGCCTTTTTGTGTGGAGTTTTCTGCCCATGCATACATGGATTCTCTCAGGGGCCCTCCAGCTTCCTCCCACAGACCGAAAACATGCTCATTATGTTGACTGGTGACTCCAAATTGCCTTCCGGTATGAGTGTGAGTGTGAATGGTGGTCTGTCTCTGGGCTGGCGACCGGTTCAGGATGTACCCTGCCTCTCGCGCAATGTCAGCTGGGATAGACTCCAGCCCCCCATGACCCTGAAAAGGATAAGTGGAATAGATAATGGATGTATATACACATACATACATCCAAACCCAACATGAATCACCATGAGTGCAGCACTGGGTCAACCTACAGCAGAGAGTATCAAAGCTATTTTATTCCATGGCCAACAACAAGAAATGATCTACTGAATCAGGAAGGATTGCTGTTAAGATTCTAAAATGACAGAAATCAGCTTCTCTCTTCTGAAAAAAATTCAGTTCATGATAAACCATGTTGAAAAAAGGCCAGGAAACAATTCTACCACAGTGTGAATTTGTTTAGTCATATTTATTCATCTTTGAAACTAAGAAAGGCACACAGAGCATTATGTAAGAACTCTGTGTCCCTTTCAAAACATTCCCTATTGTAAGTACTACTGCGCTGTAAGTGTGTTTCTTCCAACAGAGCAGAGGTATACAAAAAGAGGTGCAATAACAGCCCCGGTACGGTGACAAATTAAATGAAAACTCATCATAAAGGGTCTCAGCAAGATGGCAGGCAGCCATATGCCAAGAGCACAGTTTTATTACACCTTGGCACTGATTCTTTAGGTCTTTGAAACTCCTCTGAGGTGATAAACAAGGTTCTTTCAAGAGTTGTTTAGTAGTGATGGAGGTTGAAAACACAATTTGGTTGGTGCAGATGTTGAGCCTGGATTGTTTATGACTGTTAAGGAAGATTAAAAGATCCAGTCTTGAACCTCCTGAACAGCTTTATGTCATGTATACACATACTTTTTTATATCGGTGTACTTTCATTTAAGGGTCAGCTCTTCACTACAGGGAATCCACTTAGGACTAATAAGAACAAAAAAGTGTTCTGTGCATTGGTAATCTGACCAATGAAATATGGAATACAGAAACTGATTTCTAAATCTGAACAGCAGTAGTTTACATCTCAAATTTTGTGTTTGTTTAAACTTAATTATTTTATGCCAGGATGACAGTACAACTGGATATAACGTGATATGATAATACACAATATGATAACATACTGTACCAAACCATACAACAGGATGATACAAAATAAGATATGATGATACAACAACAAACAATACAGTACAATATTTTGAGATATCAATACGTACTATGTAACCCTTAACTGTGTTTCATGACCCCCACCTGAGAATCAATGTCAAATGTTTTGATGGTATAAGATGGTTTACAAGACGATACCATATGACAAAATATTAAGATAATACTAATGATATAAGATTATATCAGGAAATATACAACACGACATGACACAATATTGGCCATTTTGAAGATATAATGTATTTGACAAGACACAATACAATATTATAATAAAAGGTGCAATACATGACTGTACAATAATATAAGAGAAAATACAGGATGATGATACAAGATAGGATTCGACACAAAATGTTGTGATAAAAGATGCGTGTTAGTTAACCCAGTTGATGAAGCTCTACACAAAGAACCTAGGAGTAGGACCTGTTGTTCACTATCTCTAGAGTGAACTACTCATGTTTCGTTTAGTCTTTTCATCAAAATGATGAGCAAGTTTACATAGCACGCTCAGGAACAACACTGCGAATGACACGATCCACTCCACAACCGAAAGATAAGAACAACATCAGCATACAGTTACTGGGAACAATTATTTGTCAGCTAAAGATCTTATCATGTGCTATCTTTTTCATTTTTTTTTGTGAGATCAGCTTTGTGTTAAACTCTTTTACGCAGCTGTTAGATGATTTGGAATTTTAACTTAATAAGCAGGGACTTCTTTTGAGAGACCTGATTTTATTTAAATGAAAACATTTGGATCCAGTGATCATAATTGTACACACAAGTCTGGACGAGGATATATAACCCTGCTGATGCTTTGTACCACACAGTGCTAATGCTTTAGCTGCACATCCTGACCGGTATATCTTCACATCATTCTCCCAAACCCTCTCTGCACCCTCACACATGATGGTGACATTTTCATCTCCTGACATCGCTTACAGCCTGGACTTTAACTGAAATGAAATCCCAGCTCAAACTCAATCCTAACGGGACCTGTTTTGCATTTAAATATCTGTTGCAGAGCATGAATAGATGTTTGCTGCTTAATTATTCCACGCAGTGCACCTGTGTGGAGGCATCTGCATACATTATGGTTCTTCTCTGATTCATCCAAGGTTTCCTGTAATTTGTCATAGTCTGTACGACATACAAAGCGATAAGAAAAAAATCCAATGTTAACATGTGACGCTTTCAAACGGCAGGATAATTCTCCAAACATATAAGCAGGTGCAGATTCTAAAAAAAAGATCATCTGAAATATATTGTCCCATAATTTCCTCCATGTTCCACACAGGGAATTTGCACCTTAATTAAAAGACTGTCAGTGTCTCCCCCCATTGTCCATTTTTAATTTATTTTGCCTGTCTTTAATTATTAGAGTGTCAGCGGCTGTCATTATCCGGGGGAGGATTCACCCTTGCATTAAACCTTCTTCTGCTTATCTGCCCTCAGGAACACTTTAATTATTACACCATGGATGCCGCTCTGGGACATTTGGTCTTTTCCATGAAGTATGATGTCATTGGGGATCAAGAGCATCTGCGCTTGATGCTACGGTAAGAATTCCCCATTATCTTTGGTCAAATTAGCTTCTTTTTTATCAGACTTTATGCAATATTTTCTCCAGTCCTCTATTATCACAAGTGGTAATCTGCTTTATTTTTGCCTTTCTATCATCTCAAACCACTCTGTCCATTCTCCTTTAATCTCTCCCATCAACAATGTATTTTCACTCATTGGATGTTTTCTCCCTTTTTGCACTTTTCTGTGTAAATTCTAGAGATGACTGTAGAAGTGAAAATCCCTGTAGATTAGCAGTTTGTGAAACATTCAGACCAGCCTGTCTGGCACCAACACCCACGCCATATTCAAAGTCATTTAAATCACATTTCTCCCCGTTTTGATGCTCGCTTTGAGCTTCTGCATGTTGTCTCAAATGCATAGATTTACTGCCATGTGATTGGCTGTTTACCTATTTGTGTTAACAAGCAGTTGAGCAGGTGTGCCTAATGAAATGGCTGGTGAGAGTAGTTTCCTGTGTCTTTTGCTCTTTTTCTCTTTTCTGGAGATCCAAACCTGCCTGCAAGATACATGTTTTTTTCTTGACATTTGTAATGCATGGGTGGCCAGGTAGCAAAGCAGATAGTACACGTGCCTCACTGATAATATAGGTGGCGCGTGTTACTGCGCTACAGAACTCTTGTCAAAACATGTCAGAAGTGGAGTCAAAATATGCTATGTATAGAGAAGTTTGCAGTGTTGATATTTCTTTTTCATTTAATAAAGAAACGCAGCCCAGATTTGATAAAACTGCAACTGAAGCTGAGAGCATCTATGCTAATGTCACTTCTTCACTTCTATGCTAATGTTCTGTCGTCGGGCTCGTAACTCGTTTCTCTTCCTGTTCTAAAGGACCAGCAACCATCTTGAGGTTGCTGGTTCAAACCCTGTTTCAGGGCCTTTTTGTGGCGGGAGTAACAAACTTTTTAAATCCTCATTTTATTCATTATCATGCCTGACAGTCTTTTGTGAACTTTTTTTTAGGATATCAGAGACTTTAAATTTTGAAGATAATAGATCATAGTGCATAGGGTTGAAAATTTTGACATTCGTGGTATATTTTAGTGAATTTTGCAGTTTCTTCAGAGGTCTTACCAGTAATACTATTTGAAGGAGCATTTTCACACATGACTTTACTATTTTCCTTAAGAGAGGGTTTTTTTTTTATTACTCTTTGCTCTAGAATATTGTAAACTGAAGCATAAAATAATTTACAGAGGAGGAGAAGAGCCCATTGAGTCCCAGTGGTTGCTGCACTGATGAATGTTAAAGTGTATTTTCCAGCTGAATAGTTTACAATAGTCAGACTCACCCTGGAGTCAGAGGACGTTCAATACATTTTCTCATTAATTTCATCTTCAATTAAACATGAAGTCAGACGTCTGCTGCCTATTCTGCGTCGTCTGATGGAGTCCAAGGACTATGACTTTTGTAAATGTACCTCTCCTAGGTGAAATCTTAAAAGACAGATTTCCTTGACCTGTAAAATTGACCTACCCCTGTGATTACCCTTCACTGTCATGTAAGTATTTTCAAGCTCATTGGATGGCAAGCCCAGTACAACACATGGACTGTATATAGGATGCAGAGCTATTGAAAATAGTGCTGTACAGTGTATAACTGACCAATCATCGCAGAGTAGACTTCCCAACCAACCAGAAAAGAATGGTTCCCCATAAGGTAAGGAGGACTGAAATTGAGCTCTAGCAAAACCTGTGAGACAGAGTAAGAATAGAGGTAGATCAGGGGTACTTGGTACTTTTTAAAAGAAAATGTTTTGTTGTTTGGTTGACCTACTTACAAGCACGTCCATGGTGGTTTGTGCATGCATCCTGTGGTTTAGTTTCGAATGTATTTCTTTCGAAAATTACATAAAATGCTAATCTTAGTCTAAAAATAGATAACGTAACGTAACACAGTAAAAAAAAAAATTGAGTCACAATAAGCACACAGGACCATTTACAGTTGCTGGAGTCACTCATTCAGTTTTCAAGCATTCACACTAATAACTGAAGCCACACACAACTTACTTCTTTTTATGCCATCAGTAGCTTATATGGTGTGGTTTTGCCTGGCGCGGTGTATTTCCTATTGTTAGGGTCAAGAAAGTAATGGACAGTTGCATTGCGATGGGGGTGCCTTCAGTTGGCTCGAGAGGTTCACTGTTCCTTAATGTGCATTAGAACTATATATGTTCTATTTGAATGTATATTTACAGCTCAAATGCAGATTTCTACACCATACTTGAATGGATCATCGAATATCTAGTGTAAGGTGACAGCCCTAACACCTACAAGGAAAAATAAGCTCATGATCAATCAGACTTTCAAGTTGATTTTTTAAATAACTGTTTTGATTTTGGACCCCAGTCCCATCTGATCGACTGCTTAATGCTGACAGCCAGTACCATAGCCATTAACTGTTGTTTTAACATGTATACCTGGAAAAAAATATCCCTGACAGACAGTGATAAAGCACCAAGCAGAGGAAAATGGAGCCCAAGTGGAATATTGTGCCATTTTTGCTACATTTTGAGTTGTGTGATTGTCAGGGTATGAAAGAGGAGCTTGCTGATTGTATACATGAGCATAAACACTCAAAGCTGTCCGTTAAATGCCGACTTTGGAAAAAAAAATGTGCCTCTAAGTACTGCACAATCAGTGCTCTATTCATCCCTATTTTTGAGAGTAAATCCTCCCACCATCAGCGTCACACTCACTCTCATGTTCCCTCACTCAGATCCTCCTTCACTTTATTTTAAAGACAGACAACAGAGAGAGGGGCAGCGTGTGACCTGTGGAGTAATTTTAGCACAGAATAGCTCCGCTCTTGGTTTTATTAGCTACTCTCTCTATTTGTTAATGGCGCTGTGGAGTGGGTGAGTAAATCAGGAGGTATCAGTCACTCAGCCCACATCATTTTTCACACTCTGATGTTTTCCACTGGATGGACCCCACCCACAGTCACCCCATCACCCCATCAAGCTCCATCACCTAAGCTCGGGTAGTCACAGGCTCTGACTCATGCTGTCCATTTTTATAGCATCTGTGAAAGGGATAGGTGATCAGTCATAGTCTCGTTTTATCTTACTGTAAATCCTCTACATAATTGTAATTACTAATATCTGCCTAATTTAGATATTTTAGGTGTGCAGTGCATGTGTGAACCGGGATGTTACTTTTGTTCTCCTATGGGTTCCCCCTAAGGTTATTTTTTGTCTTGGAAATGGAGACAGTTCTAAGTTTTAACTTGAACTGTGATACTGGCAAATCCAATACCATTTTTTGCCAAACGTGCCCAGACTGTCCATTTTTAAATAGATTTTGGGTTTAAAATGATCAAACTCCAAGTTTTTTCGTTGTTGTTGTTTTGGTTTAGTTGTGGTGGGCTGTAGCCTGTCATTTAATAGGAAGTTGGCTTCAAGTACAAATGCCTCTGCTATTTCCTGTCACCTTTAGCCATGCAGTGAATTATGTGCCTACTGGTAATCCAACTTATTTTTTTCTGTATAATTGGCCTGGATAGTATCTCTGTATTAAGGTGGTAAACCCAAATTCCAAACCCAGTCTTTCTCTTTCCCCTCCTTTGCTTTTAAATTTGGAAAGCCTATAAACAAACACCATATTCTAAACTCATTAATAACACAGTTTTTCTTCTAGCACAGCTCCAGAGACACAATCTGTGCAGAAACTTGAGGCATCAACAGGCCTACTGTGCCTACTTCACGCCTGCTAAGCCAAGTAACAGAGTGTCATCGTTCAGAAACAGAGCAGCTTTTTAGACACTGAATTATCTGCATTTTAAAGCTTAAAATTTTTGTTTTATTCCAGTGCACATTTTTACAGTGCAGTGGACATCTGTGGCTATTGTATTATGTGGTCACAGATGTGAGGAGTTTGGCGTGATCCTGCAGAGACAATAATCTTTGTAATCATCCTCACACCGTTAGGGTTGTTGTGTGCTTCCAGATACATTGATTTTTTTTCATTATGAAGTGCTAAAGAGCCCATGATGATCTGGCTGTTATATTTACACTGTTTTTCTTGATCTCTTTGTAGCTCTGAGTGAATGTGTTGTTTCAAGAGCATTGTTTAATGTACCCCACAGACGGAGCAATGACCTCTTTGAAAAAGTAATCATGCTTACTTGAGTCTCTCAGGCAATCTCTGCTCAAACACATCAAGTGTAAAAACCATTACGCTCCCAGCTCCACACGGCATCTATAGGGTCCCCTTTGAACTGGAAATACACCCAGTTGAATGCTAAGCAGTGGTTCAGCTTAAAAGTGTTCTGACTTCTGAAACGTTTTTTTCCTTCTTTCAGCACAAAGGTAAAAACCTACCATGACGTGATTCCTATTTCTTGCCTTACTGAGTTCCCTAACGTGGTTCAGATGGCCAAGGTAAACCACACAATGTCCGGTGAAAATGCACTCCCTACTGGTATACGTTAGAAAGAGGAATAACTGAATATGAATCTCTCCTTGCAGCTTGTTTGTGAAGAAGTAAACGTGGACAGATTCTACCCTGTTCTCTACCCAAAGGTAAGCCCTAACACTTTTAGCCAGCTAAGTATCTTTGCATTTCCAAGTGTTGCATCAGTGTTGTCCATTAAATGTTCTAGCAGCTACAAATAGCTGATGCTACTTAAACAGATCGAAGCTGTCTTGTGTATCCCTTCAGCATTTAATTTAAGCATAAACTGCTCTGTCACTCCCATTCAGAAGCGTATCCACTGTCTCTCTCCCCTTTCAAGGCATATGATGCCAAAAAAAAAAAAAAGAAAAGTGCTTTGAGAGCAAAACCTCCTTAGCAAGGCGTTTCCAACATTGTTGAGTTTGTCATATTCAGAACTGTGGAAAACTGCACCATCTTGCACTGTGGACAGTTTCTTTTAAAATAACACATCTGGATTTAAATCACTACCAATATCATATCACTTCTCTCATGAACCATGACCAATATTCCCTGAAAATGTCATCCAAATCGGTTCAGAGCTTACTGAGTTAGTAGCAAAAATGTGGAAAACTGCTGTGTCATGCTAAGTTAACATATCCTTAGAAAAGTTCCTGAATCTGCATCCAGATTCAGATCACCACCTAAATCTTATCACTTCTTCCATGTGCCGTGGCCAGCTTTCCCTGAAAATGTCATCAAAATATGTTCATGACTTTTGGAATTATCCTGCCACCAGAAACAGACAAACCTTGGCAGAAGTAACCAGTTAGAGGGTTGACTGACGGGCAGATAATGGTCCTTCATTTCGTCTCACTGAATACAACTAAAGCCAATATATCTCTGCTATGGGTGCTAACATATTGTGTTGGTTAGTCTGCTTTGTGGGTGTGGACCAATAGAGCTAAGACACTGCTCTGGAGCTCTCTCTGCAATGCAAGGACACATTTCACTCACCATAAACAATGTAAGATTATTCACAGTGATACTTGTCATAGACCCTGGTGTGGTTCTTGATACAGTGTGTGGATGTGGTAGAAAGACATCAAATGTGAATTGTATCTGAAGTTTAACAGACCCCCATCTGAGACAGAGTTGCATTCTGTAATTGTGGTAATTACAAAAATGAAAATAAACGCTTCAAAAAGGTTTGAAAACATTATTTTGGTTGATTATTTCTCCCCTTTAATAATGCCAATTGGTATTGTGTTTTGTGGTGCTGGAAAGCTTGATTAATCACCTTTACAATGAGGTACAACTTGTAAGGATCGTGCTTTCTTCGAATGAGGAACACAACTACACATTTTGGTAGTGCCAAAAAAAATTATTTGGTGTCAGCACTGGTGCCATTTCCAAACTTAAACCAAGTTTCTTGAGACTGGTGAAGTCAAAGACAGACCATGAAGTGGATGTCCCAGGAGGACAAAACAACAAGAAGACCGGATCCTCAGCCTTGCTTCATCAAGGAACTGTCAGCTTTCTTCTAAGGGAAGAGGGGATTTTGACTCATATTTTTGGTGCACTACCTACACGTGTAGCTGTGTTGCTCATTCCACAAATGCACAATCCTCGCAAGTTGTATATCATCGTAATGGTAACTCATCAGGCTTTCCAACAATTGGTCTGATCAAGTATAAGAAAACCCCCTTTTCTTAAAGTTTTTGATGGAAAATTATTGGGGATGGTCTTTGTTTTCTTGAAGTTAAGTAGAATTTTGCACTCTTATGCAAGTTTGCATTTATGTTGCCAAACAGATAAGGCTTGCACACATTTGGGCAAACAATATTTCTATCTTTAAGCTGCAGGTTACTGTGACTTTGGAAACTCTGAGGTGGTTTTATGTTAACTTTTTCATTTAACACCACACTCCTAAAACCCTCCTCTTTTCTCTTCTTTAGGCATCAAGACTAATCGTCACCTTTGACGAGCATGTGATCAGCAACAACTTCAAGTTTGGTGTCATTTATCAAAGATTTGGCCAGGTGAGTGCTCCTCAGAGATAACACCGTTAATCTTAAGCAGCTGAAACATCTTCCCTCCCACATTTTCCTTTCTCCCTTCTCACAGACGACAGAGGAGGAGCTGTTTGGAAACATGGAGGAAAGTCCTGCCTTTGTGGAGTTCTTGGAGTTTTTGGGCCACAAGATTGAGCTCCACGACTTTAAAGGGTATGTTTATGTTCAACAGTTCCTGGCTAATTCACAGTTTTCATGCTCCACCTCCATAGTCCTCTAAGGGTGATTTTTGACCAACAGTTTCAGTGATTCTTAGTTCCAGAAACTTCTCTTCAGGGAACCAAATAGTCCTACTGTTTTCCATGTTTCCACCGCAACCAAGAGTCCTGGAACAATTATGTAAATCAAGCAAATGACTGATCAAAAAGCAACAAAAATAACTGTACTATTAATCATGTGGTGGTGAAAAGGAGACAGGCTATACAACAAAGATAACATGAGATACAAAGACAGACTGGCATCATCATGTTTTTGCCTTTTTTCTTTTATAAACATGCCGAGACAGTAAACTGTGAAATATTTATTTAACAAACCTTGTAGTGCACTGGTTAGTTAAAAGTTATATTAACCCATAATCCAATTTACACATACAAACATTGATACTTGATAATCAAACACTAAACATTTGGTTTGGAGTGAAAACACCAACACCTCTAATGGATAGGAGTTAATTAGCCAAGAGCTATGGAGGCTAGCTCCTTGACTAGTCACATCTTGCTTTAGATTGATTTGGTATTTCATTCTAAC
Source organism: Cetoscarus ocellatus (assembly GCA_037902135.1). Taxonomy (NCBI): domain Eukaryota; kingdom Metazoa; phylum Chordata; class Actinopteri; order Labriformes; family Labridae; genus Cetoscarus; species Cetoscarus ocellatus. The sequence continues at coordinate 1,769,393 of JBAMNC010000995.1, forward strand.
CAGTACCCAACAATTTATTTTGCCAAATAGTATAACCGTATTTCCCTTTGAAGCATGTCCTTCATGAAATAAGAAAGAGAAGCTCTAAAGAGGTGCTACTAGCTTAGCTTGGGCTTGTTCATCTCACAGTTCCTTGTGTGGCAGCACTCTGCACATGCAGGTATACAAGCCATGTAAAAAATAGCAAGTACTGCCCAGCCTGGTCACATTTTGCTTCGGATTAAGTTGCCATTTCAATCTCCCCTTAAAGGTTAATTGCTAAATAGTGTAATTCCATAACAGCATGTCCAATGAGGGAGAAAAGCTGTTAAAGAGGCACAGGTAGCCTCTTAGAACAAGGTTTATTAGCTCCATTCATTAGCTTTGCAAGTTTGCTTCACTTCACTGTATGTACCATGCAGGGAAAATAATTAAGAGGCTAGGGGTGACTCTAGCCTCTTAATTAATTAATCTTGATTAACAGCTTTTCTCCTTCATTCTATCATATAGGCATGCCCTACTACTGCCGCTGAGCTGTCTCTGTGTCTCATTTATTTTTATAGAACCTTTACTCTCTGCTAGCTGTCCGTTCTGTCACCCAAACGTCTTCTTGTACTTCTGTCCCCTGACCCCCATAAAGACTTTACAAGTTGAAAGGATCCACAGTCTCCTTCGTCACTTTTAGTCTTACTTTCCTTTTAGAATTGAGGACTCTGGTGAACAAAAACTCCTTGAGGTGTGTTAACTGCGCAGCAAACCAGCCGTTTTGTTTCACAGATAAATTTCTCATCACGAGGGACGAAACGCTTCTGAAAGTGCACTTCCTGATTTCAGCAAAGAGTGCCCCAGAATGCCTTGTGAGTTCATAACACAAACAAGGAAGTCCTTTTAAAAACTGTCTCTCTTATTATGAAAGCTTTTTCCTCAAAACTAAAACACAGGTTTTCTGTTTAGTGTGCACACCTCGTTTAGTGTGACATTTTTACTGAATGGAGTCCTCAATCAGCAGTTAGCAGTGAAGGCAAGCTGGGTGTCTGGGTCACTACGTCTTGACTCATCGTGAACTGCACATACTGTACTTTTATAGTGAGTTCTGATTGCAGGTCATCCATCACCAGAGACGTGTCCTATGTGTGAATATCACACCACAAATACTCAACCAATCAAAAGTGATCAGCGCTGCAGGCTCTTCTCTCAAAATTCCTAGATTGAGGAATTATTTGAAAGTACTTCTCCCCAAGGAGGGACTTTTCAGGAAGTCAGCCAAGAGCACTAAGCTAAACTTACACCCTGGGTTTTACTGTCAAAACACACAGAGTTCCTGACAGGTCTCTATTTCTGGAGGAATGTTCCTCCCATCAAAAAGCACCTTTAAAACGACCATTATCCAGTATGCTGTTGATCGACGTGGGCTCAAATTAAAACCCTGGTTAAGGAGATTTGGAGTGTGCTGATATTTGTAGTGTAGCTGACATTGTGATTGAGTGGGCGGGAGAAGTGCTCTTGGTATTCATTCAATGATGGATGGTGCAGGCGTTTTGAGGGCGTGCTCTTATTCTTCTCTTCTGGCGCTTTTGTTTTGTTTTCCTCTCAAAGCAATCCTCTCCTTACCTCTTCTTCTCCTTTATTCTTGTGTTTATCCTCAAATTCCCCTCTTTTCCTCTTCTCTTCTTTTCTTCTACAGGTTTCGGGGAGGGCTGGATGTCACGCACGGTCAAACGGGGACAGAATCCTACTACACGAATTTCCATAATAAGGAGATTATGTTTCATGTGTCCACCAAACTGCCTTACACAGAAGGAGACTCGCAGCAGGTACAGTGACAGTCCAATGATTAATTACAAGGGGGCCTAATTAGGGCTTTCAAGGCACTTGTACTTTGGTAATTTACTCATGACAGCCTCTTCCGGTGGCTCCGTCATGTTTCAGACTGCAACAGTGTTTTCCAGTGTGTCAAGGCTGTTAAATTCAAAAGTTGTTTTTTTTTAAGTCAGGGCTGAAGATACAAGATGAATCATTTGAAACTGACCTTTCCAAAATGAACAATAAAGTAATTTAGCTTTCTTTGTATGTTTTAGAAAATATATCTACCTTGGAGATTTTTTCGAGCTGTTTTCACATATTCAACTGATGATTATTTCCAGAAATTTTAGGGCAATCTGCACCTAAATTCCTCCTCAGTTGCACATTCAAATACAGTGTGTCCTCCCAAAGCATGGAGGTTTTCTGTCTGACAGGAGGTTGTCAAGGATGAGATTTAATAGAAAAATAGAAGCTTCAGAAATCGAAGATGGTGGACAGTTGACATGGTAAAACTGTGGCCCACAAATCAATATATATATAAATATGTTCATATAAAAGAATAAACATGGAGGAAACATCAAAACTGTCATGACAACGTTAAAGAAAGAAACATTTACATGCATGAGATAGAACTGTCTGTAGCTGTTTCTATAAAACAACTTTTTTGCATTTTAAATGCATTTGTGGCAGTAAAAGTGGAACTGTAAGTAAGTAAAAAACTGTAAGTAAAAAAACCTTAAATATCTAATAATCTACAACTAGTCAGGGGGCCGTCAGGAAATGTTATTCTCCATCAGAGCAATGTATCTTCTGTTTTCAATATATCAACCTGTGCCAAAAAAAAAATTCACCAAAATTTTGATGATACCTCAGTGTTGGTGAACATCAGCTACTATACGTTCATGTGTGAATGTGGCTCTGGTTACTATATCGATCAAGTAGTGCAGTAGCATCCTAACAAGGTACATTTCCCCACAGCAAAGAGAGAGAGTAGCGGTGTACAATAGAGACACACAGAGACTTTAGCAGACATAACTTTGTGACGCAGCCTGATCCCTCCAGTTTTCAGCCGCCAAATGAGCTGATCCTGCAGGCAGACTAGTGTTAGCTCACAAACTGTGAACACATGTTCAGGCATTTCCTGAATAAAATAACATAAACACATTTAAAGTTAACCATCACCAGAACAGCTAGCAAAAAGCAGCGTACATCCTGTGAGAAGATGATTATGAGTTGCTCAATACAAGAGGAAACAATGGACATGATGGATATCAGGTTTGGAGTTGACAGAGACAGTGTGAGACACTGAGATAAGATGAGCAACCCCCTCTTGTTTGGTGACTTTGGTTATATTTTTGCTTGTTTGTTGTTAGCATAATAGCTGTTTATTATACTGTGTACGCAGAAAATGTGACTTTGGATGTCAAAGAAATATTAAGAATATTAGGAATGACACACATATAAACCAAACTGATATTGGTCCGTTAAAAAATTTGCTAACTTATCTCTGTTATTTGGAAATGTGTTAATTTTCAAAAGCTGACGATGATTTTGTTAAAATAAATAATATGCAAAAAGTAACTAAGTAGGTGAGTAGAGTTCATATGGTCGTGATGTAAAGAGCAGACAGGGCACATTTAGTTGTGTGTAACTTTTAAGAGGTTATATTTCTTCAAATTTCATCTGGTTTCAAGTCCTCCCTGTGGTATAGAATTATCATATTTTTAGGCTTTTAGATGCATCATAGCTTTCCTTGTTGACATTGAAGTTTCTCAGCTTTGGACTGTCTCTTTGGTGCCATTATTTAAAGCTTTTAGAGGTCTGCTCTCCAATGCTTTGATCTGCCTGTCAAGTTTGGACTTTATCACCACAGTAACCTGCACAGATGCTCCGTACTGCCAAGGCTTTAAGGCACACCAAGGACATAAGCAACACCCACACGGGATGATTCATGAGGGAACTCAGGAGAGCCTGGAGCAGTTAGAGAGTGGCTAGATTTCAGGAGGGAGAAAGAGAAGAGTCGTGGTGGTCAGATTTGACCGTAACGTCGTTTTAAGATTTTTATGTGTCCCAATCAGGCCAAAAAAATAATTTACTTTGAATTTCTGTTGTTTAAGCTTGGCTGTCCATCTTTACAGAGGAGACAGTAGCACATATCATATACAGTGTTAAAAACATGGATTCAGGCTCTGTGGTATCATGCATTGGTTTTCAAATAAAAGTTTAAAAGCCAAATATCTGTAAATTATGTTTTGGAAATGCTTCCTCCATCTAAATTCCAATCTATTGGTTACTGGCAAAGAAGTGGAGATGAGGAGGGGCTGAGGTAGGGTGTGCCTGTCTGTCAGTTTATTTGGAAATTAGCTTTTGAGACAAAAATTGCCTATGGACTAGACTGTATACAGATATTTTACTGCTGTAAAATCTGATATTTTAGTATGGGGCCAAATTGTGATTCCTTTGCTTTGTTGCTCGCCTCCAGTGGACACAAAAACAAGGCAACTGGACTGTGTAGACAGTCCAGTTGCCTTGTTTTTGAATCTTCAGGATGACCATGACTTGGATGAATGAGAATCTACACAGACCTCCAGTGGACACTTTAGGAAGTGCTGGTTTTAGATTTCTTCTTGGTTTTATTTATTACCAGTCAAAGGTAAAGGTAAATTTGTGCTTCATACGACAAAAGCTAACAATGTCAACAGATACAGAGTGTCAAGTTAGCACCTTGCTTACAGCTAGCCAACTATGTGGTATATACCCTCACAGTGATCAAGATAACTTATAGTGTAGAGTTTGAAACCCCTCTCCTGTTTGCTCTTTGGAGCAGGGGAACAGGGATAAATGATGGCATGTACATCATTGGTGTTTAGCTTTGGTAATTCTTGCAGAAAGTTTCCATCCAAACATAAATGTAAATGGAGCCAGATAGAAACTGGAAACCAGGGTACCGATCCTCAACAAAACTGGAAGCAAGCCCTCTAGCTTGAGCACAAAGCCTAATCACAGTCTGCTCAAAGGACCAAAATATTACAAAATATTACCCAGCAGTGGATCAGAGATACTACCCATACCTGTTTTGCCTTTTTGATTTTTGGATGGCATTTTTCAGTTTCTTCCTGATGTTCTGTACAGTAGTCCTAAAGTTTTTTTGTGTACTTGAAAACATAATCAAGTCAGAGCTGTTTGTAATTTAAAAAAGTGGATACATGATCAAGACAAAAAATGTGAATGTAAAGGCTTTTGTTCCATTTGTAAATAAGATTTAGTTCCTTATACACTGTTGTCTTTGTAAATAATACATTTTATGTGATTTTCCTGGTTGCTTTTATGAAGACTTCCTGGTTCCTGCAGCAGATGGTAAATTGTTCTCATGTCAACATAAAACTTAGATGTTATAAGAGATTAGATTAAACATGAACTTCTGTCAAAGAATCACCTGTATTTACTGGAAACACAATCCATCAGGTCTTCATGCATTTTATTACTGCTCTACATATTGCTAAAGCTGAAATGATCAGCTGTGAAGTGGCATTTTTAAATGCTGCGTATCATGCAGCATGATAGCTGACAGAGGGTAAACAACCTGCGCTGCTGCAGACCTGCTGTCATGAGGGTGATATTGATGCTTCAGATGAGGAGCAGGGGTCAAATTTTCCTGTCCACACTGAAGATAATTTTACCCCACAAACTCTAAGCTATCTGTCTATAAATCTGATATGTGTGCTTTTACTCAAATGCTGCTGGTAAAGCTTTGGAGGCACAAATTTTATGATAGGGATCTTTTTTCCATTTTGGAGAATATGACAGAAAATATGTTGACATTCTGATACCTGCTAGAATTTAAGAATATTTTAAAGCTGCTTTACTTCAAGTGAAACTATATAGGGAAACTTTTCTTCAACTCAACTACATGCAGGTAAAATGCCTCAGTTATAACATTCTGATAACCTGTATGGTGTAGACAGTTTTGTTTATTTCATCAGTCCTGTTGACAGTGAATCAATCCATCAATATTTATTTGTATAGTGCCAGTTCATAACAGCCTATTCAAGGCACTTTGCCAAAGAACAGGCTGAAGCCATACTCTTCAGTTTATACACATATATGCATATATACTCATATACATATAAAATATGCATTTACACATATATACATATACATACAACCAGAGATGTATTCATCCAGACAGAGACAGAGGGACTAAAAATAAGAATTCATGATTGCTACAAACTTAAGGCTGCCCAGATCATTTATCCGTCCTCATCACATTTGTCTCTGCTGAATATAGAAGGATGGATAGATGGATAGATGGCAGGAAGAATTGTCTGATAAATGAATAGATTTGTTGAGATGAAATCTATGAATGAATGGATGGAGGGAAAAAAGTACATAAATAGAAGGTTGCATTAATAAAAAGGTCATAGATGGGGGGTGGATAGATTGATGTAAGAATAGATGGGCAGTTGGATAAAGGTGATGGGTGGAAAAGGATGCATTAAAAGACAGATGATGGATCAATTGATGGTTGGAGATGAATATTTGAATGTGTGATTGTTGCTAAGACATGAATAGATGGATGGAGGAACTGATGAAACTTTTATTCAGCAATACAGACCAATAACGTGTACCTACTACTATATCATAAATATCAAGGTCAAAAACAATAAAATACCACAGCGTTCAATTATGGAATGAATATTTTTAGTATCAGGCAATGTCGCTGTCCTTGTCCAGACACAGATTAAAGGCCAATCCCAATTGTACCCCTTAGCCCTTGTCTTACCCCTTCGCCCTTGGTTTTGCATGTTCACGTCTAGTGAAGAGGTGTCCCAGTTCTCCGTAAGGTTAAGGGGACGGGCTACACAGCCCTTGAAACGATGACAGACCGAGACCTCACTTGAAAGGAAGGGGTATGAGAATTTCCCATAATACACTGCGCCAGCTGACAAGAAGGCAGAGTGTAGACTGAAGGAAGCACATAAATATAATTAATTATTAATTCATGAAGTAAATATTAATCATGTTTTGAGTTGTTGGTCGTATTTTTATTTTGCCCATTATAACGAGCTAGCTTTCGCAGCTGTAGCTACGGCTATTGTCACATCTGCCTACGACACAGCCAGGGAGCGGCTCTGGATGATGACGTAGCGGGATTGGAGTGCTGTCTCGTTTTTTAGGGGCGTGTTTTCACCCCTTCCCCTTGGCCCTCAAAACAGAGGGCCAAGGGGAAGGGGTAGACAAAGGGGTAAGATTAAGGGGAAGGGCTAAGGGGTACTGGGAGATACTATTGGGATTCACCTTGAGGCTGAAAAAAATGCCTTGATGTCGAAGACTTTTTGTTCATGATGATCTGTGTAATGATCAAATTTCAATTTTTGCTCGACAAAATACAGCACATGTACCACTTTGTTTTCTTATATTCTATTTCTGTGTTGGCTTCATTTTCTTTTATTAATCGGATTTACTGTTTTTTTGTTAACTTTATCTGTATTTACTCTTAATGTGAGGTCTGTAAATAAGCCCACATTGTGTTTCTACCTCACCTGCTCATGTGACTTAATCTTATTCACTGTTTTCTTTGACTTTTCTTTTAAATAAATGCAAATAGATAAAATAAATAAATATACAAAAAGAATGGATGATGGATGGAGATTTGTGGATGAATGCATGTAATACACTATATAGAAATTGACAGAATTACAGATGGATAGAGATGGATGATGGATAGAGAGGTAAATGACTGAATGGATGAACAGATTAACAAATAATGGATGTACAGACTGAGATAAAAAGGTTCAATGATGAAAGAAAAAACGGGGGGATGGATGTATGAATACAAGGATGCATGGATTGATAGATAGGATAGATGTGTTAGCGAGGGGTCATAGATGGTTAAACAGATTAATGGACAGATAGAAAGATGGTCATGGAGCTAATAAGCTCTCTTTCGTCTGAGTCTCAGCCAAAGTTAATGGAGTGAAAACATTCTTATTCTAGCCGGGGCAGCTGGTGTCCCTAAAATACTCAACAGTATCCAGCCTTTAAAAGATATTGCCTGGATCTAAAAGTGAACTCAAGGGTATGCTCCGTCCTTCAAGTTTACAAGTGTCTTTTAGGCTGCTTCAGGCTTTTTGGCAAAGAGAAAAATGGAGCCTGTGAGTGGTCATGACTAGGACCTCTGGCAGACAGCTGCTTGCTAAACTCTGTGTTACATTAATTTGAATTCAGAATCATCTATCCATTAAAACATCAACACCATAACTTTATTGCTTAGAGGTGAGTGCACTAGATGACTGAGATCATATTTCTGAGTGGGTGTTTTTTAATTCTGGATCATCATATCTTGAAAGAGAGATTAAATCTGTGGACCAAAGTCACGTCCTTCTCACTCTTGGGACTTGAGTTATTTTGGGACAATCTTTCAGTGCAGATGCTGGAAGTAACTCTCTGTGTTTTTGACTCTGTAAGTGGCTATTTGAGATGTTTCCGCTCCTATAGATGGTGTCCTTCTGTCCCTTTCAGCTGCAGAGAAAGAGGCACATAGGCAACGACATTGTAGCCATCGTGTTTCAGGAGGAGAACACGCCCTTTGTACCAGACATGATCCAGTCCAACTTCCTGCACGCGTATGCTGTAGTGCAGGTGGAGAACGCATGTTCGGACAATGTCACCTACAAGGTTAGTCCTCCTCGGCCGGCTGAACTTCACCCGTCAAACACATTTAAGATTCAGTAATTCATTATTCAGGAGGTTCTGTTTCCTCTGTGTGGCTTTAAATGTGACATTGAGTATGACAGCATTTTTTCACCTGCTTTTCCCTCAAGGTGTCTGTGACGGCGCGTGATGACGTTCCTTTCTTTGGGCCCGCTCTGCCCGACCCTGCCATCTTCAAAAAGGTCAGCACTCTCACAAATCTACAGCCCTCCCTTCCATTTACAGACAGATGGCACAGTAAACTTTAATATTCTCCACCTTTCTGTCTCTCTCTTTGGCCTCCTCAGGGCCCGGAGTTTCGTGAGTTCCTCTTCACTAAGCTCATCAATGCAGAGTACGCCTGCTACAAGGCTGAGAAGTTTGCCAAGCTCGAGGTGAGAGGAGTGCTATGAGGCAAAGAGCACAGTAGACGTCTGAATGCCAGAGTCTGTGTGTGTGTGTTTGGATATGTGAACACTTTGGTAAGAGCAGTTTTCAATCTTATTGACTTGATTCTCTGATTTTAAGTGACTACAGATTTAGGGTCCATCCCGAATCTCCCCCTTAGCCCTTGTCTTACCCCTTAGCCCTTGTCTTACCCCTTAGCCCTTGTCTTACCCCTTAGTCCTTGGTATTGCGCGTTCAAGTCTTGTGAAGGGGTGTCCCAATTCTCCGTAAGACTAGGGGGAAGGGCTAAAACGAAGGGCTACACATCCCTTAAAACGAAAACAGACTGGGACCTCACTTGACAGGAAGGGGTATGAGAATTTCATTTAATACACTGCGACCCGCTAACAAGAAGGCAGAGTGGAGACTGAAGGAAGTGCTTAATTCTAAGTAATTACTAAATCATCAAATAAATATTAATCATGCACACCAACATTTCAGCTTTAAAACTTCTGTTTATTGGCAGATAAATAAGTAAGCTCAATTAAAAATAAGACGTGAAGGGATGCCGGTTTGGTGGAGTGGTAAGCAACCATAACCTTGCAGTGTAGCTGGATCTGCCTGATTCAATATCTGTAATCAGACAGATCTGTCTTGCCAAGCTCCAGTCCACAACAACTGTGCTCAGCCTTCAGTGGCACAGCCCAATCAGCATCCTTTATATCAGGAAGAGGTGGGAGCTACAAGTTAGATGACAGCAGGAAGTGACTGCTGGTACAGAGATTAGCATAGATGCTAACATTCACACTAGCAGTTTTATTAGATCTGGACCACAATTCTTTATTAAATGAAAACCAAATTACAGCACTTAATGTATCATCAAAATGTCAAAATTCAAACAATACTGTATTGTAAAAAGGAAACCACAAATCTGACTAAAACCTTAAGCATATTTTGGTTTTATCACCATTACATCTTACTTTGAACTAAACACTTAAGCAGGGTACACACAACACGACAATCGAGCCAACATCATCTCAAATCCCTGCTTCTGATCAAGATCAATCAAATGTAGAAAAGGCCTGATTATCTGGAGCTCCTAAAGATGATCTTACCAGATTATCCTGTGGTGTTAGGTGTGTTAAAAGTCATTTTATCCTCTCAGATGAGGATCGGAGCCGCAACTTAAAATCGTAAATATGAAACATGTTCAATATTCACAGCCAGAATTCCAGATGTGTGTGGAGTGCACCGAGGATGGCCGAGCACGTCCTCTGTGTTTTGTCACATGGACAAATGCAAAGGCATTCAGGAAGAAAGCTGGCTGAAGTGGGAAGCAAATGTAGCCATAGCAACGAGAGTAAAGGCGAATTATTTACTTAGATGGATGTCAAAATAGGGGTCTAATTCGTTGATTTGTGTCAAAAACAGGAGCGTCTAAACAGTGTATCTTGTAAGTTATATATAACAAACTGATAACATCCTCCACCAAGGATGTTATCAGAAGCTAACCGCTAGCTCAGTCGAGCATCCTGACGTCATCAGATTTGTTTACATTAAAGTCACATTCAATCATGCAACAGCTGCAAATGCAGACATGCTGCCGTCTTCCTTAATGAATTGATTGGTTTGTGGTGTGCTATGTCCTTCTCTTTGTGGCTCACCACACACTACAGGAACCAGACTAATACATTTTTCATTACTTGTCTTCATGTGAGGCTCTCTCACTGTAACAAAATTGGCTGAGATTTTCCTTATGAGTGTATGAGGCCTAACTTGAACTTCAGAAATTTCAAACAGCATCATTACCTGTGTGAAAACTGACTTTTCTGTGCTTGTTAGGAGCGCACACGTTCAGCCCTCCTGGAGACTCTGTACGAGGAGCTGCACATTAACAGCCAGTCCATGATGGGTCTTGGTGGAGACGATGATAAGCTGGAGAACGGAGGCGCTGGAGGAGGAGGTGGAGGCTTCTTTGAATCCTTCAAGGTAAAGTAGCAACCCTCATTTGCTTAGAGGCACCTTTAATCTGCACCTGCACATGCATGAGAGCAAAACTGTTATGACTGGAGGAACTTTTCAGATACTATCCCCCCCCCCTTGTCTTGGCTGGGATTCTGGGTATTCACACATAAATAACAAAGTTGGGAAATTTTTCCATATCTCATCGGAGCAGCTCTCATGGTGTTTGATTTCCTCTCTTGGCTGTGACTGCTGAACTCCCTCTGTTTCCTCCTGATGCTGTGGTATTGAGGTGGCGGAGCTCCCGTTGTGTATGAAAGACACTTCGTTCTGACTGAGAGTGCTCCATCAATGACCATTAGGGCGGTGGAGCATAGCCCAGCCGCTGTGCCATGGCAGTGGGAGCTGTGATTGTGTGCGCCTGATGAATGGTTTAATGACTCCTCATTAGGGAGCTGATGATGCAGTTTGCAGCTCTCTCCCAATGGGCTGCACCCTCGCTGTTCCTCACCGCTGTATTTGACACCAACCGGTTCTCAGCCATTTATTAAGCATTTCCATGAAACCTTTAGAGATGTTCCCACCTTTTCTCTCAGATTCTGTTTACATTTTGCATTTACATCTAAATGAGGTCTTCGGATACCAAGTAGTGGTCCTTGCTTGCAAAGGAGGCTGTGGGATGCCTTCATGTATTAAAAATTGACCTCATAAACTGAAATCATTTGTAATTGTTGGCCAGTAAACAAATAGTAAGTATCTTCACACTTTTATTGTGGTTATGGAAAGTTTTTAGATGTTCCTCATTTGGTACAATTTTGTCTTTTTAGTGTCTATTGAAAGTAAAATATGTAGAATTACCACCCTGAAATGTCTAAATTACCATATAAATGACTTATCATGCGTCATATATACAGTATAGTTTTGTTTTTTATTTTGAATTTTTGTAGTTCTGATGGGAGCTTTTTCATTGTGACCAGCAAGACAGAGTTGATATGAAAAGACATGACATTTGTGTTGTTGTTAGGGTAATACAGGATATTAAGACTGTTGCATATAGCCCATTAAGATTATCCCGTTTCTCATTTGTTTTTTTGCTACCTACCTCTGATAGCACTTGATTATTTTTTGCCATTGGCTAATGGTCCTGTCACACTTAAATACGCAAGGGGGCGAAAGCGTTCAGTGCAGAAATAGGACAGTTTTGTAAACGTCACTTACTGCGTCATTTCTGTTTGCGTCAAAGAGAAAATCGATCGAGAAAAAAAAAACAAAATTAAGCCCAATGATGGCATCTGCTGCTTAAATCACTGAAGTTTATCATTAGGAAAATTATTCTTTTCACTTTGCCGTAGGGCTGGGTATTTCCAGCAACCTCACGATACAATACGTATCATGATACACATAAATTGTGAACATTGGCTACGCTTTTAACAGAACTCCTGACAAGTTTTTTTTTTTATTTTGGCTTCTACTTTGAACTGTGCCATTGCTAACACTACCCAAAGTGTATTGACAATAACTGTCAAACATTGAGGCCGTATCGATTCTGTAGAATCAGTACCGATACACGTGTCCCCAAGGAGTGCATGACGATATTTTGCCATATCGCTATTTTGAGCACAGGCCTACTTTGCTGCTGGATCAGCCTGTGATTTCTCTCATTCATCCATCAAATAAGTTTATAAATTCAATAACCGGCTTGTTTTCTCTTGTCATGGTCAAAAATCATGAACATTTTCTTCATGCATTGCCTCAAAAGTAGCTGCTCATTTCTTCCCTGAACTTTATTGAATTCACCACCGTCTGATCTGTCCCCATGTAATTTGCCAGTGGCCGATTGCTTCATTTTTGCCCATAATTTGATGCATCTGTGCCTTGACATAAACTTCATGTTATTTAACTTTCCACTTACATTTTAATGAAATTTCTCTTGATCGAACTGCTTTTTCACTTTCATTCGGCTCCCTGTTAGATCTCCAGGGCAACAACCATTCAGCTCACCCATTGGTCAGCTGCTAGAAATTTTGCACCACTACAAGAAAATCTGTGTGGTAGCCTTTAGGGAAGTGCAGTCTGATATGTGCTTGCGGGAGGGCCGTATTAAGGGCATAACAGGGTGTTCTTGGACTACACTTGAGTAATGTGACACCCTACAGTCTTGTGCCTTCTTAGCGGGATTGCACATTTGGAGTGTAAATGGGAGTGTCAATGGGACAGAGCATTAGAACAAGTCATCTCTTGTGGTCCCGAAAGGAGTAGTCATTGCCATTATAACTAGAACCCCGTAGGGTTTATTTGCAAAATGGAAAAAACTGTTTAATCTAAAAGCCTGTTTATGTCAATTTGAGGAAGAAAAGCTGTTAAAAACAGACTGACTTTCATTCTATTAATTTCGTATCGTTAGTAGCTTCACAGCACAAGGTATGCAGGATCTTGTATGAACTTGTATGATGTAAATAAACCAGGGTAAGCTAAAGAGCCACTGAATTGATGTTTGGGCTGTAATGAGCTAAAGAGGCAGGCAAGTGGGTGTAGGTAGTCATATAGGACCTCCTGGTAATGCATAGTGTGAAAGCATGTTTTCAGGGCATCCAATTTGGTATCCGAATGTCTGACAGCTGTTAAGACAAGGTGTAAATGGGGTCTAGGTCTTTATTATTTCTGTAGATCCATTTCCTTTCTGTACTGTCGTTTATTGCACTTGTGTGAATGAACTCCTGCCTGTAAATCCTCCTCTGCCGTCTTGCTGCCTCTCTCTTCCCTCTCTTACAACTCCACAAATCACATCTGCAGAGATTTCCCTCTTGGTCCTTCCTACTTTCTCACACTGCCTTCCTCATTCACGCTGTATCTCATTTTCCCCTCCCCAGACACAAAACCCCACCATGGATTTTCCCTGTCTAATGACGTCTTAGGAGATAAGAGGCCGCTCTTCATTCTCCTTCCTTACAAAGCCTACAATCTCTTTGACCTTCTGTAAACCTACATCTTTCTCGCTTAGCCTCCTCCCTCCTGCCTGTTGACCTGCACTGCCCCTGTGTGTTCAAAATCAGTCCTGCAAACACACACACATGCACACACACACATACACATCAGAACACAAGCACCTCTGAGTTTATCGGAACCCTTCAATACTCATACTTGTCTAATTTCTCATTTATACCCATGAAATCTTTTGTTCCACAGTAGTCCTTTACAAGTTCAGTCAAATTTTGCACATGGCTCAGTGACAATACATCATTCTTTTTGTCTAATTACCCCACCAAGAAGGTTATGTTTTTACTGGCATCAGTTACATTGTCAACAGAATAACTCAAAACATTACCTCAGGATAGGTCCAAAATGGGCCAAGGGCCAATTGATTCGATTTTGGTGCTGATCAAGCTTCAGATGTAGATCCAGGAATATTTCAAAGGATTTGTTGACATTGCTTGATAGAGCAGTTTCCCACATCTTGGCAAATAACTCAATAAGTTCTTGAAGGATTTTGATATTATTTTCAGGGAATGTTGGTCATGCCACAGAGGACAAGTGATTAGATTTTTGTTTTGACCTTAATCCGGATGCAGATCCAGGATCCAGCAAATAGAGTAGTTTTCCACATTTTTGATAATAACTCGACTGAGTTGTGGTGAAAGTTTGTGTTCTTGGAGAACTTCCAGGTAGAAAGTAAGATCTGCTCTAGGCTCTGAGTTTTGGCAGCTTGTTGCAGCAGCTCCTTAACTTGCATTTATCTTTATTTATTCTTTCATACATTTCATATTGTTTTCTCTTGTATGCTTCTTTGCCCTGTGCTGCTGTAACACTCCAGTTTCCCCTCTTAGAATCAGTACAGGATTATCCTATCCTTTTTGATGTATTAAGATATAAAGTGTGGTTATAAATCATAGAAAATAAGTTATCTATGGATTGTTTTTAACAAATACACCAACAAAACTTTGTCATAAAAGGAAATAAAGGGTATTATCCAATATTAATTTTGCTCCTTCTATTCTTGAGGAAGTTGACATAAGCCCAATTCATACTGGGAAAAACCTTTCCTTAAAACAAATAACTAACACTTGCATATACTAGCTACTTATTTACTAACTCAACATAATTTGGATTTAATTTGTCGTAGTGTTACATAAATAATGTGGTATCACAAAGTGGATCCACTGACGGTATCTCCTCGTCTCTCTCTGTAGCGGGTCATCCGCAGCAGAAGCCAGTCTATGGACGCCATGGGCCTCAGTAACAAGAAGTCACACACAGTCTCCACTAGTCACAGTGGCAGCTTTACCCACAATCCCGCAGAGAGCCCCAAAACCCCGGGGATTGTAAGTAGCCCACTTTGGTTCACATGATGCCCCACATAACACGTACATTCAGGATACCGGTATGTTAATTTTTGACCTCCTCAGCATTGCAGATAAATACACAGCGCTGCTCTTTTGTACTCGCAGCACTTAAGTAAATGACTACTGTTGGCACACTGTCGCACTTTAGTACTCTCAGTATGGTAACATCAAAGTACACTCTTTTATTTTCATTTTTAATCCCTTTTTACTGTCGACTCAAGCGGCTCTCATTGATTGCTTTTCCATTTACACACAGAGCATTCCTGTTAACAACATTTTTTGTTGTACTAAACTGCATAAATCAGCATTTTCAACACTTCATTCATTATCATCTGCTGAAAGAATCTTCATCACCACATTTGGCAGGCAGATTTGTAGGTTGATGTTAAAATAGGGCATCAATTGAAAATGAGTGCTGCTTTTTTTTATGTCAGTATGAGATTTATATGGTTTTTATGTGAGCCCCAGTTTAGTCTCTGTCCTGAGTTGAGGTGACTGTATGACTACCCAGACTCCCTCCCTCCTTGCTCTGCTTTGTCGTGACCCTTAACCTCCTATAAATGTTGAAGCTTCTTCTCACAGCCTTTTTATGTGCATGTGTGGCTGCAGAATATGCATGGCACATGGCATACAAGATATAAGCATTTTTCCTCTGTCTAGGTCTTTTTCAAAGATGGGGTCAGTACAAGCAGAAATAATTGAGAAATGAAGCTGAAGTTCAAAAATGCAGTGACCCAAAGTCACCACTTGAGGCTGCATTAAAAAGGAAAGTTTGTTCTCATCAGGCACAATGCTGAAAAGTAAATCTGGAGAACAGTTATAGACTTGTGTGTTAGCATGATACCCCAACAAAAGATTTTGTTCTCCCAAACTATTTTCTCAATTATTAGCAAGTTCATACATGAGGGATGCAACAATTCTCAAATGACCACTTTAAAGAGAGTGAAAAAAGTCAGTATAATAATCTTAATAATTCTGTGTAGTGATGATTGGCAGTTAGTTTAGATACATTTATTTAGTTTAAATTCAAAAATCTACACACAGACGTGAAAAGTGATCAAGTGATCAGTTCTACAAGTGTCCACTTGAGGCTGGCTGCAATAACAGATGTTTCCCATTTGAATCTATCTAAAACCATTTCAAATGTTACATTTTCAGAGGAAAATCAACATGTTTGCAGACACAAGAGAAAAGTGAAAATCTGATGAAAAGCAGTAAAATATGGTACTTTTAAATTCAACTTGATCTGACAAGATTTCTTATTTTTTAGTCTGACAGCAGCCACCACAAACAATCTAATCTGTAGGAAACACTTAAGTTAGTTCGCTTATTAACCGGCTAATGTATAATCACATCTGCGGACTGTATCTGTTTACCATCTTTGCCTTTGCTAACTGTAGACTTCTTTACAGAGCCTCACTCATGTCTAAACATGGTCACATCTGGCTTTAGGAAACAATCATGGCTGGAGCCAAATTTCCAAACTGGAGGCTTCGGAAGGCCGTCCTCCGAACGATTGATGTTTGCTACCTCTATTATGCATAATGACTCTGGGTTTATAATGCATCCATTTGGGATTTCTTAACTGACAGCAGTATGAATATGATTAAATCAGCCCCATTTTTGAGAGGCCTTAGCTTTATAAAGCCCCTCCATGGATCCTGTTAGCCCTCTTCTCCTCTTTGTCCCTCTGAATGCATCACTAAGCAGAGCTGTATCCCTCCGGGCAGAAGCTGCAGACATGCCTGCTTCCTCTGTGGCGCTCCCTCTCTCGCTGTGCCCTCCTGTGTTGGACTTTAGGCTGCTTCTGCTCCCACTTTATCCTCAATATCCTCCTTTATTAACCCACGCTGCGGGCTTTTCGTCAGGCTTTTTTGCACCTTGCTGTTTAAACTCTTTGTGCTGTGCGCATGATATCTTATGATGTGTTCTTTTCTTTTTCCCTCCCCTCCTCTTCTTGCTGTCTTTCATTCTTTCACCGCCTGTCTTTCTCTCTTCCTCTCTCTCTCTTTCTATTTCTGTGCTTCCCTTGCTCCGTCTTGCGTGGCTCAGTCATTGCTTGTTCCAGGGAAAAGTCCCAGTAAATATGGACGCCGAGGCAGTGCCATAGGGATAGGAACAATAGAAGAGGTTCTTTTATATTTCTACTTTTGTCTCTTGTGTTTTTTTTTCTCTTGTTCTTTATGATGTGTGTAGATAGTGATAGTCTTATAGACTGAAATGTGCCTTTTGTAGCCCCCTTGGCTTATAGATACTTTCGATCTGAAGGTGTAAAGAAATAAAGATAGAAGGTCAATTATTTATTGTTCAAATCATCTTTTATTTTCATTCTAACAGCAGCTTATACATCATGATATGACTGTTAGTCAAAAATTAATAATCGTCTTTGTTTGCTATGCAAGCCTAAGCAGATGTGCATCCATGTATTTTGATCTACGCTTTCTAAGTCATTGCTGTCATTTTCTTTAGTTCTCCTTCTCCACCATTCTTGGTACACCAATTCAGCAGGAGTTGGGATAGACTTTGCAATGTACAAACCTCAATCAAATGAAGTTGGGATGTTATGTAAAACAAAAATAAAAACAGAGTACAATTATTTTCCAGTTCTTTTCCACCTATATGCATATGAACCCACGACAAAGAGAAGATATTTAATGTTCAAACTAATAAACTCCATTGTTTTTTAGCAAATATTTACTTGTTTTGAATTTGATGCCTGGAACACATTTCAAAACCAATGGGACAGGGCATGTTTACTAATGTGTTAAATCACCTACCCTTTTAACAACACTCAATAAGCATTGGGAACTGAAGACACTGTGGGGGAAATTCTTTTCCATTCTTGCTTTATGTACAGCCTTAGTTGCTCAACAGTCTGGGGTCTCCGTCGTCATAATTTGGGCTTCATATTGCACCACACATCTTCAATGGGAGACAGGTCTGCAGTCAACTATGAAGCCATACTGTTGTATCAGAATGTGTCTTCATTGTCTTGCTGAAATAAGCAGGGACATCACTGAAAAAGACGTCTCTTGGATGGCAGCATAACCTTCATAACCTGTATTTACCTTTCAGCATTAATTGTGCCTTCATAGATGTGCAAGTTACCCATGCCATGGGCACTAACACACCCCCATACCTTCACAGATGCTGTCTTTTGAACTTTGCACTGGTAAAAATCTGGATGGTCCTTTTCCTTTATACCCCGGAGGACACGACGTCCATGATTTCCAAAAACTATTTGAAATGTGGACTCGTCAGACCACAGTAGACTTTTCCACTTTTTGTCAGTCTATTTCACATGAGTTCAGGCCCAGAGAAGCCAGAGGTGTTTCTGTGTGTTGTTGATGTATGGCTTTGGCTTTGCAAGGCAGAATTTTAACTTTAACTTGTAGATGCTGCAGCAAACTGTGTTAACTGACTATGACAGAATGAAGTTGATTTTTAATGAGGTGCCATCTGAGGGATCCAAGGTCATGGGTCTTCAGTGTTGGTTTTTCGGCCTTGCAGCTTACGTGCAGAGATTTCTCTAGATTCTCTGAATCTTTTAATGATATTACTGTAGATGATGAAATGCCTAAATTCCCTGCAATTGTAATTTGAGAAAAGTTGTTCTTAAACTGTGTGATGCAGCAGTTCACAGTGTGTTGAACCTTGCACCGCACCTTCCTTCTGAACAACTGAGCCTTTCGGGATGCTCCTTTATTCCCAGTCATGACACTCACCTGTTTCCAGTTACCCTGCTCACCTGTGGGATTTTTCAAACAGGTGTTTTTGAGCATTCCTCAAATTTCCCTGCGGCCTTTTCGCAGCTTTTTTAAAATGTGTTTCAGGCATCAATGAGTGAATATTTATGAAAACACCAAGTTCATCAGTATGAACTTCAAATATATTGTCTCTGTAATGTATTCAATTTAATATGGTTGAAAAGGATTTGCAAGTCATTTTATTCAGTTTTTATTTACATTTGCAATATGTCCCAACTTCATTGGAATCAGGGTTTGTTCCACATTTGGTGGGTGGCTCTAACAGAGTGTACTAGTTCAGGTATACTAAATGTGCTGTTGTTGTAGATGAGGCTAACTTTCACTATCTGAAATCAAAATAGTGTTTTTTTTTGTTTTGTTTTTTTTCTTTATAATAATTCAAAGCTCCTCTGTGCAGAGAAGACTAAAGTTGACCCTGAAATAAGCACTCCTTTGTAACAAAAAGTATTATGTTGTAAAACAGAAATCCATTAAAGAAAAAAACAGATTGTGACCCAGAAGTCATAGTCAAATGGTGAGCTTTTAAATGATTTACAGACAGAGATGAATAAACCGAGATCTTCAGAATAAATCTATGATCTCTAGAGAATAAAATTGGATAAAATGCGTGGATCGATGTCTGCTAAGGGCTCTATAGTTTACATATTTTAAGTTAACATTAGTCATATTTGACAATTTATCATTTGTATCACTTTGTTTACTTTCTAAATTGCATAAATATATTTTGTGCTGCACAGCACATCTTGATTTTACTTTATTTCACCCTCTTTTTTTCTGTTAAAGTTGTTTTCAAACTGTTAAAAATTTTAAAAATAAGGAAAATTACTTTGTAAACACACTCCCACTGATGTTCTGACACACAGCTCTTAGATGAATCATACACTTTCTTAATAAGATATTTTTCTTAAACATTTTTGAATTCAGTCAATTTCAACTCCACCTTTTCAGTGTCATTAAAATAAAAAACAACCAGCAGGATGCTTTTACAGTACTAATGCACAAAGGGTTTTTTATTTTCCATCACTTATTATTGTTAATATGACAGAAAAAATGTCAAAATTTGATTTAAAAATGTGTCATAACATTATCTCATGACTCATGAAGCCATCAGTTCATGACTCCTGCTCAAGTATTTCAGTATTTCCTGCTTTTACTACTCGCCTTTTCATTTCTGTATATGCTGTATATTTCTTGCTGCACGGTGAAATCCCTGCTTTGTTTGTCTAACCTTCCTCTCCCTACCCACATCAGTCTCTGATCATTCCTGGGAAAAGCCCAACCAGGAAAAAGTCGGGACCGTTCAGCTCACGTCGCAGCAGCGCCATTGGCATCGAGAACATCCAGGAGGTCCAAGAGAGGAGGTGAGAGGAGGAAGGCGCTGAGTGGGAAGTGAGGAGAGAATAGTGTTGCAACAGATGGATGCTCGGACATTAAGATGTGGAAATCAGCCATTAGAAGAAACCACTTTTGGAAATATGAGCTACTGTTGGATGGGCTTTCTTCATTTTTAGAAAGATTAGAACACACAAATGAGACTTAGCATGATTGCAAAGTGGTTATTTTTAGAGATGGAACATTTTGATATTTTATTCACATCATTATCTCCATTAATTGCACAATTTCCTCATTGATTCCCTCATTAATTGTTGATTTTAAGTGTGGAAAAAGTTAGCCTGCTCAGGTTTTCTGTGTCAACAATGTTGATCACATTGCACTCCCTACAGTGAGATACCATGCCGTGTCAATCACCAACACAGCAATTTTAGCAATAATAGAGAAATAAATGCCTAGAGCAAGCTGAAGGAGAAAGACATCCATCCATCCATTATCCATGACCTCATAAGAGGTGGAAGGGTATGAAAAAATATGACATGACAACTCGCTCATTGCGCCATGATGAACGCTGTCCAAAGATTTAAGGCATCGAGAAGATGCATGCACAAATAAAACATCACCATAATCAAGAAGAGGCATAAAAGTAGCAGCACCAAATGCTTTTTGGCAGCAAAATAAAAACGAGAAATATTCCTGCTATAAAAGCCAAATAGCAACTTTAAGTTCTTTACAGGTTATTCGATATGAAGCTTTAAAGAAAGCAAATTATCAATCAAGAACCCCAGGTATTAATAAGAAGGTACAGACTCAGTCACATCCCCCTTAGATGTGACAAAAGGCTGGGTTTAATTTCTTTTAGGTTGAAAGCACCGTGAGTTTTGATCTTTCAGGATTCAAAACCAACTTAAGCCCCCATGTTGGTGATATCCAGGGGAACTGAATTCCATATTAAGGTGTATATTATGTATAATAAATGCAGTATCTGTTTTCCACAGCTGCATTAATCTATACTAAAGTCTTCTCCTGCAGATAATTAAATCCCTGCAGCCTTTGGAGGGCAGCAGGACACATGTATTGGTAAACGTGCAGCCTCTGATTAAAGTACTACCAGTGTGCCGTGGCATTTAGCCCAGTCTCCTGTGTATCTTGATTAAATCACATGCAAATTACTATAGATTGCTGAAAAATGACCACAATGTGCTCTTCATACATCAGAGTAACCATGTTTATAAAGGAGACTGGCTAACAGAGGTCTGGCTGAATTGGCATTATCTTTTTTAAAACTATTTTTTATGGCTCTTGATATCATGTCATTTTTGAGATGCAGCAGTTCATTACAGGAAAGAAGAAATGTCACCAGCAGTTGAAAAAGGTTTGTTGTTTGTGGCCATTAAAATGTGAGCTCTGATAATTGTTATGTCTTTGTAGTGGTATCATGACGTGAATGAAGTTTTAACTCGTGGTATTTTCATGTGTCAATCTCCATCTCTTGAAGTCGGGAGGTGTCCCCGAGCACCCAGAGGACGCCAGATAGCACCCACTTCTCACAGGAAAACAGATCAGACAACTCCTCCAATCACAGCTCTCCAGAGTTTGCCGCGACAAAAAACAGGTGAATATTATCTCAGTGTATTTAAATTAAGCTGGGGTGTGTTAAAGGGATACGGCAACTTTTTTTTTCCTTTTCGTTAGACACCATTCTTAGACGTGCTGTTTTGTTGACCTGTTTACAAGCACTCCGGTGGTGGTTTGCGCATGCTCCCTGTGGTTTTGTTTCGTATGTACTTCTTTTGAAAATTACATAAAGTGCTAATGTTAGTCTAAAACTAGACAATTTAACATCACACTGTAAAAAAAAAAAAACAAGTCACAACCAGCACACAGGATAGTTAGAGTTGATGAAGAGTTTATCTGATGACTGTAGGCAGAGGCAGGCTAACACTTCCCATTGACTCCCAGTGTTTAAGCTAAGCTAATTAGCGGTGGAAAGCTTTATGTTACTGCACGCACAGTCGAAACAGTTGTGTCTATCTGCTTGTCACAGACTCAGGAGTGAGGCAAGACACAAAAAGAAAAAAAAAGTTGGTGTATCCCTTTAAATTCTGAGCAAATATCTTGACATAATCTTCTGCAGTTTGATTGTCATGACATAACATATTTTACTAAACTTTGGATAATATTTGTAGCTCTTCATCTGCATCTAAACTCATCTGTGTTCTGCTGCTTTGTTTAACAAAACATTTCCTTCTGTCAAGTTTTGCTAAGAATCTTTAGTAATTGCAGTAAATTAGAAGAGCTTGTAAGATTATCTTTCTTTGGCTAAGACACAAACACAATGCTGTCACTTTGATTGAAAGTGCCTGAGGAGCTGTGAAATTATGGTGGTGTTTCAATGCAGTTACTAGAAGCAGTAAAAATTCATAAATAGATGTTAGAATGACTTTGCTAGAAAAGAATCAGCCTGTCAGTATGCTCAGAGTAACCCAGGTGTGTAGTATGGCCATGTGTTGCAGGGCGCCATCCATCCCAGAGGCTCAGGACCTTTCACGCTCCTCATCCAACGCCAGCAGCTTCGCCAGTGTGGTGGAGGAGAATGAGGGGGAGGAGGAGTATGACACGGGGCTGGTGAGTGGGCTCCCAAGTGTCAAAACTAAACTCCTGTCATATTTGCTGCAAGAATTGCTCATTTCTGTTGTCTGGTAGCGGTTGTTTTCTCTTGAGAAGACTGCAGACTGTTGTTGGTCGAGAGACATGTTGGCTCTGCTGTTTACGGAAGTAAGCGAGGAAGAAAGACACTGAAAAGATTTTGTTCAATAAAATTGAACAGGGCATAAGTCTCATTTTTAATAGCTGTTTCTCTGTCAGTGTCAGTTTGCTTACACATCCATAGGTAGGTTTAGTCCTGATGTAACTATAAACTAGGGCAAGGGAGGGCAACTGGCGGCCAGGGGACCACATGCGGCCAGTTTCTTTTCCAAATGACCCTTGATCCAGTTTCATACAAGGGATTAAGTACATGCATTAACAATTTTTACAAAAATAATCTGACTTCAAAATCTGAAAATGTTAAATATTTCTGTAAAAATCTCTGATTTCTGAAAAACTTTGGCATCTTTGCAAAAAACTTATATTAGGGCTATATTTTTTCCACATGTAGTAGTTCTTAATTGATAGTTTTCCAGAAACTTTACCATCACTTACATCTCTAATTTCCTGTGGAAAACTAAAAATAAACAAGTAATCAAAGGTTTTTATTTAAATACTCCCTTTTTTTGTTATTTTAAAGGCAGATTTTGTGGTGATTCCTTCAAGATGACGCTTAATTCATTTGTCAAAACAGTTTATGAAGTTTGGAAAAAATATTGTAAATAGTTAATACTATGTTTCTTAAGTTGAAGAGCCTAAATTGTTTTTAATTTTGCATTCAGCTTGTAAAGTTTAAGTGCCAGTTGCAACAGTTTGTATTAAAGATTCAAAGAAAAGCCTTACACCATTGATTAAATTTATTTTACTTGTTTAAGAGCTTTGCCCAATGGCAAGAATAAAATAATATGTTCCTTTTGGTAAGCAAAGTTGCTGACCCCTGAACTTAGGGCTTGTTAAGCCAATGTAAAGCCCTTGAACACAAATGTGCATTGAAATCATAGTGAGTGTAAAGTTCCTGCAGATGTTCACAATGAAACAATGTCTGTCACTTTTGTTTACAATACATATAAATAAACCACTTTATTTAATTCTTATAAGAATAAAAACACAAAACTAAAGTGCATACATCATAAAAAAAAATTCTTACAACTGATTTCATTAACATTTGGTCATCTTAAGCTCTGGGGGAATCCACTTGTTTTTATCTCTATCACCTAACCAATTGAAATGGAGGATGGGAGAATGTTTGATGGATTGCACTCTCTCACAGAGATGACAGCTCTGAAAATGTACTGCAGAGTGATAAATATTAATGCATTTTCTTTCACTTGCTGCATTTTCAATAAAAAGAAAAAATAAGTAAATGTAAATTCAGTTGTGGGGCCAAGCTGTGGTTGTGTTTACTGCGTGTCTCTGTTTTACTCGGTACATAAAAAAACCTCTTCTCTTCTTCCTCCCACAGGAGAGTGTGTCTTGTACTACACCAATCAAGAAAGACTCTTTTGTGTACAGCTCTGTGTCTGAGGACAATACATTCAGCGCCAGCCAGGAATGTTTTTCAGGTGAGTTTGGGAGAAAACAGCAGCTCGTGTTACAAAGTAAGTCAAGGCCTGAAGGTGTGAAACGTGAGTGCACGGGTCAACTGTATTACATATCCACTAAGGCCGTCATATTACACTCCGGGGAGCATGGGGAGAATAATCCGTATGTGAACTGTAGATATACATTCAGGTCAGGTTTGGTTTGGTTTGGGAGCACATACCACATTGGCACTTCACCATTTATCATTCCTCAGGACTCATCGGCACTACTAGCATTATTAACCTTACTTTATTCATAGGTGTTTACATGCAATGAAGTTTAAGGGCATATGGGTGCAAACCCAACATGCATTACCAACTGCCATCACCAGCAGCAGTGCCCCATGAAGTCAGCTGGCCTCTCCCCAGCTTCCAACTTCTAAGTATGCTTCTATCAAGACTTCCCTCCCTGAGCAGCACTGCCACCAAATATACATTGGAATTGAGAATATACCATTCAACAGCACATTAGGGCGCCTGGAGCAGTGAATTGCATGATCCGCCAAGCACAACCCAACAGTCAGTGGCCTCCACAGTCACCAGATCTCCATCTAGTAGAGCACCTTGGTTGCCGAAATTTTTAGGGCTCATTCATTTTCTCAAATTTTCAAACCTCCTATCACTGTGTACAGAAATACGTCGGAGGATTAGGGCCACTTTAAAAGAAAAGTATGTTAAAGAAAAAAAAAAGTAAAGGTTCGAGAATAAAGTCATAATGTTGTGAGAATAAAAGTTACGAGAATAAAGTGGAAAAGTTACGAGAATAAAGTCATAATGTTTTGAGAATAAAGTGGAAAAGTTACGAGAATAAAGTCATAATGTTATGAGAATGAAGTCAAAAAGTTACGAGAATAAAGTCATAAAGTTATGAGAATAAAGTCGAAAAGTTACGAGAATAAAGTTGAAAAGTTACAAGAATAATCTCATAAAGTTACGAGAAAGAATTCATTAAGATGACTTTTGGCGAAACTTTAGATCAATATAAGCAAACCTTAATCAAGAAGACATTCTCATTTCGTCCACTTTGCATAGGCAGATGGCTGCTCTTCTGGTACAACTTTTCAGAATAAAGTTTGTTTTCTAGCTTCATTTAAATAGATTTATGATTTTATTCTCATGAATTTATGAGATTATTCTCATAACTTTTCCACTTTATTCTCGTAACTTTCCTTTTTTTTAAAACCTACTCTTTTTTCTTTTTAACGTGGCCCTTATCCTCCTTCGTACAGAAACAACAGCATTGGGGGACATGTTTTTCTGAACTATATCCTATACAAGCTATGTGTGTGCAACTGGATAGACTCAACTGCCACAAACCAGAGGTCCAAGGTGTTGTAAATTTAAATTTCTCCAAGAATAGGCCTATACAGATATATAGAAGGCAAAACTTTTGGGGGGTTTTTTCTCAATTTTGTTCACATTTGAACAAACCATACTTTGAACCATACTCTTCTTTTTTAAGTTTTATATGCCTCTAAAAATATTTTATGTCTCCTCTGCATGATAGAGCACTTCTATGACCTAAACAAGAAGTCTACAGCATCAGGATTCTCCCTCTTTGTGGCACCAGCAGCTGCCAAAACCGTCTCGTCCCCCCTGAAATAGACCTACCAATGAGATATCCTGCTTTTTTTTTGTCATCAGTTTAAACCCATTGGATTACAGAAGCAAGTCCAGCGTAGAGCATAGACTTTTAGAATGAATGTAGAGTCGTTGACAACATGGCACCAAGCAGTGCTGAACTGAACAGTCACCACAGAGAAAAGCTGTCCGCCAATCAGAGCGGACTGGGCCCACGTGGGGAAGGTAGTCTTAGTGAAGCAAGAACTCCAACAGAGGATCTCAGACAGACTCAGTTTATGACATAAGTGAATTTGAACATACCCCAGCAGTCCTCAAAAATGAATATATGAAGCTGATTTAAGGCAAAATATGATGTCTTTAAGCCCAACACATTGCAAAAAGCTCTGAGTGGTGAGAAAGGCTTGTTTGAGAATCGGCACAATCTTTAGTCACCTTCCGTCTTCATTCTTTCAGGCAAACATTTTGTTCTGCATTGAAAGATGCCAACTTAAGTGAGCTTTATCAGTGAAATGTAGCAACTTCCTGTAACTTTTTGGGGTCTACAGGGTTAAAAAATAAAGTTTATTATGCCTAGAAAGTCCCACATTGCAAACTTAGCTGCGATTCCCACACAACTTCTGTTATGCTGCAAATTCTGTGTTTTTTTCCCAATCTATAATGACTCACTCTGAACCATTAATCTTTTGCATGCTTATCCTTTTTTGGCAAGAACAGCTGGCAGCATTATATGTTTGAGTTTATTAACCATGACAGCCTCACATCTGTCGCCTCCTTCTCTGCAGCTCCTCATCCTCAGCAGCAAAGCGACGCAGTGAAGACATCAGAGCCGAAGGGGACAGACAGCCAAACCAAGACAGAGCCCCCGACGCAGGAGCACAAGTTCTCGTCGGTGAGATGAACTTCTCAGTATCAATTATAAAGTGACACCTCCATGTGTTACAAAGTCATTGGGACAAATGTTCCCCATCAGATTAATCTTTTAAGTGATTAATTAGGCACAGAGATGAAGTAGTGTCTGCTCCCAGCTCTATGAATATCCATGGGTCTTGAACAAGGGTGTGACAATACATTTAACCCATGCAGTGGTGCAAGGTAGTAGCTTTGAGGCCCCATGCAGGCAATAATGTCAGGGTCTCGGAACCCTTAGGTAGGGATCACACACAGATACCTGATATACATTAGTGCTTGTTTGGCCTGCAGTTCAGCCAGACACTCTAAAGAGAGTCTTCTCTGGAGTCTTACTATCTTTTCACATAGTAAAAAAACAGATTTGTGAGATTTAATATTGTAAAAATCAGGCTTTCCTTGGCTGATTCTTATCATTGATCACATTTGTGAAATCAGCCAATACCAATACCAATACCAATCATGTTTTGTGCTTTGTTTTAACATCTGGTTAAGTGTTTCTTAAATAAAGCAGTGGATCTTAAGGAGCATTGCAATATAGCTACTATAGAAAGGACATATAAATTACACATTGAAATGACTCCTTTATTACTTGTTTTTATTTGTCAATCTTTATTTGTAAAGTACAACAGAGCATTGGGGTCACGTTAAGAAAAAGTAAAGTTACAAGAATAAAGTCATAAAGTTACAAGAATAGAGTCGAAAAGTTACGAGAATAAAGTTGAAAAGTTATGAGAATAATCTTAAAGTTACAAGAATAATCGCACAAAGTTAAGAGAATAAAGTCAAAAGTACTGGCAAAGTCATTAAGAAGGCTATTTGTCAAAACTTTAGATCAATATAAGCATACCTTAATCAAGAAGACGCTCGCATTTCTTCCTCTTTGCATAGGCGCATGGCTGCTCTTCTGGTACAACTTTTCAGAATAAAGTTTTTTTTTTTAGCTTAATTTAAATAGATTTATGACCTTATGCTCATAACTTTATGAGATTATTCTCATAACTGTATTACTTTATTCTCATAACGTCATGAGATTATTCTCGTAACTTTTCGACTTTATTCTCAGAACTTTTCAACTTTATTCTCGTAAATTTTTTTAACTTTATCCTCGTAACTTTATGAATTTATTTTTATAACTTGACCTTTTAACGTGGTCCTAATCCTCTGTCGTAGTATAGCGCAAACTCATAACAAATCTCAAGACACTTTACAGTAGTGCAGGCTGAAGCCATACTCTTCATTGCATAGCCACACACATATATACATATATGCATACATAAAATACACATATACACTTACATATACACACATCCAGTCCACCATGAGTGCAGCACTGGGCCAACCTACAGTGCAGTGCATCTGTTGGAGGCTCACAGTAACGGTGGGAAAAAAAATGACCTTAACAAGTATAATGACTATAAGGAAAAGAGGACAGATGTTAAATAATACAGTAGCATCTATGAACTGCAGTTTAATTAGGTTAAATTAATTTATGATACATGTCTTTGCTGTTGATGGGAGGGGGGGGCATTTATTCACAACAACTCATGTGAATTAATGTCTCTTAACTCATGGTTTACTGAAGGCAAACTGACAAAATAAATTTATATGGTCTACAGTTTTATTCAGTGATGAGTAACACAAAGTATCTATGCACCCTAAATAAATGCATGCATTAAATCATTATACAGTTATACACTGATGAGCATTAACTAAGCATATGACCCCCTACGGTAAAGTGTCGCTGGCTTTTGTATATAACATTGTTCATACTGCAAGGCTGAAACCATGAATCTCCTAATTTTAAAAATTTTTGATATCTTGTCCAGCTGTTTTTCCCAGAGTCCCACAGAGACTTCTGTAAATTGCATCCTTAAACAGTCAGTTAAAAACTCAAGTCCTTTAATTCACAAAATAAAAATACAAATAATAAATCAGCAATGAACCTGTTTTTTATACCTTAGAAACTGATGGATTTTGGCATTGAAAACATTTTTCACTGATTTATAGATTCACTGGTTGATCTTTGGTATCTGCTGTTGCTGCAGGTATTTTAATGTTATGTTTATTATTTCAATGTCCCCCTTCAATGTCTGTTTTCAGAACTGTTAGCCGCACCCTTCTGATAACCACCATTGATGTCCATCGTCAGGTTTGACATGATAAAAAAATATATTTTCCATTTCTTTGTGTCACCTTTTCCCTTTTTACATTGTAAACCTCACACATGAAACCACCTCAACTGTTGATTTCCACTTCTTGTTGTCCCAGAATCCCCATAAGAGGATATTTTTACCAAAAGCAAGTTAAGGGCATGTGATCTCCACCACTGACAGAGAAGAGGAGCGGGGTTAGAGGCCAGATAAACAGACTGACAGATCCTCCTCTGTATGTTTGGCATGGATCTGCCGCCTGTCAAGAAAAACTCCCAGCTCCGCGGACATGCACCCTACCTGTCGCCCTCATCCAGCTCCATGTGGACCCCTTCGTGAATGCTCAAAGTGGAGGAAACAGGACGTCCGTGCCCCTGCCGCATCGTGTCTCCCTGTCACCCGTACGCTGGTGTAGAAGCTTGGCTGCCTGCTCATACTTCAGGCCAGTAATCTCTGATACCTGAGTCTTCATTCAAAGACTCAAATGTTGTCTCCTGTCAAAGATCAGGATTTGAATAAGCGATTACAAAAGAGATGGAAGCAATCTAGACTGATCAAACAGCCAGTGTTTGCTTAGTGGGAAAGAGGGTCTATAGAGAAGAGAGTAAAGGAAAATGTTTTTTATTCATCTTCACACCCCACTGTGATATCATCCACGGGTTAAACTTTGTTATCTCAGTCTTGGATTATATGTGCCCATCTTTAGGGCAATATTTTGTGTTTTCTTGATGGTCTATTCTTCTTCTGAGTATTCTGCAGTGGGTATTTGTCCTGTTTTATGGGAGTTATGATTCATTTGTAATGTTTTTAATGGAAAAAAAAATGTATGTGATGCTGTTAAGCTGTCTAAGAGGCTGTTAAAGGAGCAGTCCCCTTTTTCTTGGGTGGCTAAAGCCTTGTATTAGACTAACCCCCAATTTCCTCATAGTCAGTCCAAGCAGTGCTCTATCCACGTCATGAAGTCTGGAGCAAACCTCTCTCTTTATAGTTTTACTCGCCATGCCACAGCATGCACCCCGGTCTATCTCAGGCTATGTCCATATGTAGGCAGGTACTTTTGAAACGCAGCCTTTTCTGTGCATTTTGGCCATCTGTTCACGCCTAAATGGTGTTTTTGGTCTCTTAAAAGTTATATTTTGGAAAACTTCTGCTAAAGTGAAGATTGGGGAAGTCTGTTCCCGTGTGAAAAGGGAACTACGCAAAATTATTACTGCTGTTTTTAGTGTTGCTGACTGGACTTTTAAAATGCCAACACAAGCTTTCAGTTGCTCCCTCGATATGATGCTGATTTTAAAAGACTGACCAAACAAGTGCGGCTAACACTCTGGACAAGACCCGGTGTTAAATGATTGCCTGTGGTGTCTGATAATACCTTGGTTGCAATGGATGTTAAAACCAACAAGAGTACCATCAACACTTTTTAATAACAGGATTTGATCAAGATTATAAGACTTGCACCAGATTTAAATACAA